>CM055123.1:274569936-275289996 GCA_029206835.1 Rana muscosa
CATTGATGTTTTCTATTTGAGATAGACTGTTAATGTACTTACTCCTGAAGAAGCGAGTATTGACTCGCGAAACACGTCAAGTTCTAGATGTTGTGTATCATATTACATGGATCTTTGCAGATGTGTTCACATTATATTATGTATCCTGTTCAATGTAAACTATGTATGCCTATCTTTATATACTCAATAAAGTAACTCTTTTTCATATGTTGGCTTCACAGTGTTCACCTCTACAAAGTCCCAGGGCAAATGTCTGTTTTTTGTTATATCTGATTTAGGGACGGAGGTATATCATTGGTGGCACCTGACCTAATCTCTGTTTTTCATTGTAATTGCTAATGCACTATCATAAATAATTGCCTTTTTTTTTATAAACCACTTGTTTTGATCTTTTAGTCATCCTTTGGTGCACTTGCAGGTGTTCCGTCAGATTAGGCGACCCGTCAAATTTCAAAACACTCTATTTCACCATATAAGCTCAGTTTACTGGTGAAAATAAGTGTGAAATGCATGACTCCAGTGGGTGTAAAAAG
This sequence comes from Rana muscosa, assembly GCA_029206835.1. NCBI lineage: Eukaryota > Metazoa > Chordata > Amphibia > Anura > Ranidae > Rana > Rana muscosa. The sequence continues at coordinate 274,570,470 of CM055123.1, forward strand.
ATGTCCGCTGCTGCCTTCTCACTGTATACTTACTGCGGGGTGACTGCGGAGTGTACCAAGATGACCGTGACGGAACGTCACTTCCGTTACAAAATTTGACGGGTCGCCTAATCTGACAGAACACAGGCTCTTTGCAGCAGCCGTTTCCAGTCTATGTGCACTTTAGCAATGTCTGCTTGGTATTTCTCAGGGCATGTTCCTTGGTGGTGCCTGCATAGTAAGTGACTACTACTTGCAGTCTCCATCGGTAATCTGTAAAACAGGATGACAAAGCAAGAGCACAAATTGATGACAGGGTCAGAGTATTGTCACCCTATAACAGGAGGACCTTCATGGCAAGATCAGCAGGTAATGTTTTAAGTAACCTCCCTGGCGGTATGATTATTTCAGATTTTAGGTGCTGAAAGCTGAACCGTTATTTTGCATGGAAATCTGGCGTTTTATATTGTAGGCCTGTATTTCTTAGAAATAACTCACTTAAATCTGTCCAAACCAGAGTCTAGTAGACATCCCGGGTATGATCAAGTTTAAAACACAAAATCATAAATTATAATATAATAAATAACTATAAATAATTATAACAAATAATAATGTAATTATAATAAAAATTATTCAATAATATAACCAAATCAAAAACACAGAAATTTGCTCAGTTGCAGAATTGTCGCTGTCATTACTTTCAGTATTTTATGATGAATTTCCCCACAAATCGATATCGCTCAATTCTGCAAGTTCATCTAATTTATTATCGCTGTTTTCTAGCTGGTCTAAAACCACTTTTGACGTAAACTGACACTTTTTGGTTGCTATGGACAATCTCCAAATTCCAGGCAGAAAGAAAAGTATTTATAATATAAAACTGGATGCAGGACACTGGACAGACCACTAGGGACAAAGGGGATATGTAATTATTTGATACAGTACTGTAATCTGTAAGATTACAGTATACTGTATGTATTGTGTTTTTACTTTTTTGAATTTGGCACTGATCTCCGCCCCCATGCGTCGCAACGCTCACGGGGAACGGAGCACGGCAGCACTCGGGCACTGTGTGTGGATCGAGCGAGGAGAAGCTTACACACACAGCGGGGAGTCATCGCAGGATCCAGGGGACAAGGTAAGTAACTCTCCCTGTATCCTGCGATTCACCCCCGAGTCTGGCTCGGGGTTACCGCTTTTGGTATGGAAAATTCACCCCGAGCCACACTCGGGAATACCGCTAGGCAGGTTAAAGCTCCAGTTTAAAAATAATAAAAATGTTTCTTCCAAATTACAGTTACATTCAAAAGTTACCTTTGCAGTGGGCTCCCCCACACCCTGCAAGGGATAAATGCTAGCTGTTTAGGGGAAACGTGAACAGAAGTTATACTTACCTTATTCCTCACTCCCACAGGCTTCCCCCAAGATGCCCAACTGGTCCCCTGAAGTCAAATCTCTTCTCCATTCGATCGGATACAAGCACTCTGGCATCATCACCTACAAGGCAGGACCAGCAATCTTGCCCTGTACTTGAGGATGCCAAGTCCCTGCCTACAACCCAAAGTGTTGCAGAGAAGAGGAGAAAGTGACAAAAACGGATGTCAGACCCCTGCCCTTATCATCAACTCGTGACAAAGGACTGGCCAATCTTACACCGTGCTGTCACCTACGTAACAATGCCACTCTCAGGTGCACTGAGATATTCTAGCTCGCGGGAGCACAATCCGGGTGCCAGCAGCCTAGGAGCCAATCACTGGGTTAAGTTACTTTAGCAATTAACCCTTTAACTGCCACCACCGACTTTTACTGAAGAGTCGGAACTTCCACAATATTATCATTCAATAACAATTATGAAAAATACATCCGTACACTGTCACCACAGACAGGTATATGCAGAGATTTTATCATTTACAGTAGCGCTCTCCAAGAGACAGGGACTCTTTTAGTTTGCATAGTGCATTTAGAAACAATTTCAACACTTTCCAAAATAGGGTTTAATAAGGAAAATGGTAAACATGGTTCCAAAAACAAAGTTATCATAAAGTAACAACGAGAACAAGCAACAGCAATACAAGAGGTGAAAAAAGGTACCGTATATGCTTCCAAAGTCTTTGGTTTTAGCAGAGTTCAGTCAATGAGCAAGGTGTTATTGGCTCTCATAACTTGACAGATGTTCCTTGGTTGATGGTACATGAGAACTGTCATGCCACGTACACACGATAGGACATTCCGATAACAAAATCGTGGATCTTTTTTTGACGGATGTTCGACGGATGTTGGCTCAAACTTGTCTTGCATACACACGGTCACACAAATGTTGTCGAAAATTCCAACGCCAAAAACGCGGTGACGTACAACACGTTCGATGAGCCGAGAGAAAAGATTGACAATAGCTAGTGCGGCTGTACTGCTTGATTCCGAGCATGCGTGGACTTTTGTGCGTCGAAATTGTGTACACACGGTCGGAATTTCCGACAACAAACTTTGTTGTCGGAAAATTTGAGAACCAGCTCTCATATTTTTGTTGTCGGAAATTCCGACAGCAAATGTTCGAAGGTCGGAATTTCCGACAACAAGCTCCCATCAAACATTTGTTATCGGAAATTCCGACCGTGTGTATGCGGCATCACACTGTCCTGGCATTCTGCTTTTCTCTGGGATCAAAGGGGTGTTGACAGAGACCATCTGACCAATTAAGTGTCTGAGGAGTGGCCATTGTGCTTATGACTGTATCATGGCCCTCCCTTACACTCAGTTTTATACTAATATTAATATCTTCCAACATATGCAGGTTGCATTCTAGAAACCAGTAGATTATTGTTCAGCATTTAATTTTATGTCCAGTGATACCAAACACAGAGTATATCAGATGGGCCTGTCCTCCAGGAGGTAGGAGACTGCTATCTCCCCTTCTGTATGCTCTTACTTAGTGACCTCGATTTGTTAGGGATGATATTCCCCATTCAAATATATACTTAATATTAATGTGTCTTGGTCTTGTATGATTTTATGAATTGGGTTTTGTTAAGTTGTGAATCGGGCAGAGGTCTAGTGGAGGTCACCACATGCCTGACTGCTTTATGGGTAGACATTTTATGGCACGCTATGTGTTTGTAGTGCTTCAATTGCCCTACAAACCATGGGTAACAGAACGGAAGGATTTTGGTATAGTTTTCTGTAGATTTTTTATGGTCAGCAGAAATGAACAGACATCTTGCCAGAACTCAATAAGCTGTTTACAGCTCTGCAAAGGCCCGTGTGCTGGTACCTGCGGTCCCTAAGTTGAGATAATCAGCTCTTTTGAAGTGTGTTAAAAGTTAAGGCTATGAATTCCATAAATTGAAGGAGGAGTCTGGGGGTAAGATCTCTGGGCTATTCTCATGACGAACATGGCTGAACAAAATGGGTTTTGCCTAGAGATTTTCATGGGCTCAATGCGCACGGCCCTTACAGAGAGCACTGGCTGCTGGAGGAGCAATGGAAAAAGTAGGTAACACAGTTTGTTTGTTTTTTGCAGCGAGACCACTGTTTCACATAGAGGGCAAACGTCCTTCTCTACAGCATGCTAACATTCATAAAAATCACTGTGTGCACACAGAGAGCAAGGGTCCTCTCCACAGCATACTGCCATGGAGAGAGACCACTGCTTCCACACAACGAGCAAATGTCCCTCTCTACAGCATGGCACCATGTAGAGAGACCACTGCTTCCACACAGAGAGCAAATGTCCCTCTCTACAGCATGCCACCATGTAGAGAGACCACTGCTTCCACACAGAGAGCAAATGTCCCTCTCTACAGCATGCCACCATGTAGAAAGACCACTGCTTCCACACAGAGAGCAAATATCCTTCTCTACAGCATGCCAATGTAGAGAGACCACTGCTTCCACACAGAGAGCAAATGTCTCTCTCTACTATATTCCGCCATGTAGAGAGACCACTGCTTCTACACAGAGAGCAAATGTCTCTCTCTACAGCATGCCAATGTAGAGAGACCACTGCTTCCACACAGAGAGCAAATGTTTCTCTCTACTGTATTCAGCCATGTAGAGAGACCACTGCTTCCACACAGAGAGCAAATGTCCCTCTCTACAGCATGCCGCCATGTAGAAAGACCACTGCTTCCACACAGTGAGAAAATGTCTTTCTCTACAGCATGTTGCCATGTAGAGAGACCACTGCTTCCACACAGATGGCAAATGTCCCACTCTACAGCATGCTGCCATGTAAAAAGACCACTGCTTCCACACAGAGGGAAAATGTCCCTCTCTACAGCATGCCACCATGTAAAAAGACCACTGCTTCCACACAGTGAGAAAATGTCTTTCTCTACAGCATGTTGCCATGTAGAGAGACCACTGCTTCCACACAGATGGCAAATGTCCCCCTCTACAGCATGCTGCCATGTAAAAAGACCACTGCTTCCACACAGCGAGCACATGTCCTTCTCTACAGCATGCCTTTATGTAGAGAGACCACTGCTTCCCTACAGTGAGCACATGTCCTTCTCTACAGCATGCCTTTATGTAGAGAGACCACTGCTTCCACACAGCGAGCACATATCCTTCTCTACAGCATGCCTTTATGTAGAGAGACCACTGCTTCCACACAGCGAGCACATGTCCTTCTCTACAGCATGCCTTTATGTAGAGAGACCACTGCTTCCACACAGCGAGCACATATCCTTCTCTACAGCATGCCGCCATGTAGAGAGATTACTGCTTCCATACAGAGAGTAAGGGTCCTTCTCTACAGCATGCAACCATGTAGAAAGACCACTGCTTCCACGCAGAGAGCAAATGTCCTTCTCTACAGCATGCCCCCATGCAGAGAGACCACTGCTTTCACACAGAGAGCAAATGTCCTTCTCTACAGCATGCCGCCATGTAGAGAGACCACTGCTTTCATACAGAGAGTAAGGTTCCTTTTCTATAGCATGCTGACATGCAGAGAGACCGCTGCTTCCATATAGAAAGCAAGGTTCCTTCTTTACAGCAAACTGTCAGATTCGATTTTGTCTGTGTCTGCTTATTACAGTAAAGGGAACAAACTATAAGGGCCCAGAAACAGTTTTTTTATTACATACACTGCGGTGTCCTTCAACACCAGGGTGCTTTGGTAGCCCATTTATTTCAACCCACAATAACGTGCAACATAGCACACATTACTGCACCGCAAAAATATAAATCGGCCCTACGACTTTGTACGCCTTTTGTTTTGATATACTTGCCACGCGTTTAGCTGTTCAGTTGGGCTATATTACAAAGTTCACTGGAGACACTTATAGTACAAATAAAAAATATTCATTTCTAAACTTGTAAATTTAGAAAAATAGGAATGCAAAAAAAAAATGATGATCAAAAATCCATTTACTTTTGCTAAAAGCTGGAAGGTTGCTATAGGCTTCTGCACTGTGCACATTGTTACAGCTATTTGTACTGCCTCCTTATATAACCTAACATGTGCTATGATTTTAATTCAAAAATGTACCCATCTTAAGGTGTAACGTCACGTGCACACATTAAGAGAATTTTATATATTTGGTGTAAATCTTGAGCAAAACTAAAGAACTCAGATGGGATTCATGAAAAATTTTGCCATAGGCAAAAGCGCAGACTACCTCGCTGGAGAATGAAATCCTACACAATACACAGGCTGCACAAGCCCAATTACATCAAAATAAAACACCTGGATGATATTCTCTGGAATATAAAAACAATCTGTCAAAATTGCTGCGAATAATGGTAATAAAAGAATAGAACAGGTCAAATTGCATATGTGATGCATTTCTCTATTATAATTATATAATAATAATAAAAAAATAAAAATAAAAGGTGAACATGTAGTTTGAGCAACCTAAATGCAACACCTTTGTTTTTTGCATTTTGTGAAAATAAAACTGAAAAAATGGCAAAAAATAAATAAATAGTAAAAAATTGTACAAGGAACTCTTTTTATTACTTGGGGAGGAAGAGTCCTAAATGTGGCAGGTGAAATACTGTATATTTATTGCATATGTTTTACCTGCTAAAGCGTTTGTGATTAAGTTCAGCTAGATTTGTGCTCCAGGCACTCCCAGCAGACAGCACAGCCAGATCATCATCAGATGACCCCACACCCTTGTGATGGGGGCGAGACCTGGGAGCTTCCACATTTCGATAAGCCCCCTGCCCGCAGACCCCCACAACCACCGACCAGGGTTGTAGGGAAGAGGCATGGGTAAAAGGTGCTTCGGAGGCAGAGACCCCCCCTGCCCAAAAGCACCCCCCATCTTGAGGGCATGTGGCCTGGTATGGTTCGGGAGAGGGAGGGCCGCTCACTCGCCCCTCCTTCCTTTCCTAGCCTGCCGGGCTGCATGCTAGGATGAGGTTCTAGAATGGATTTTGGGGGGCCCACGCCGTTTTTGTTTTTAAATCTTGGTGTGCCAGCAAAGAATGCCAGCAATGAAAAATGCAGAAAAAACAGCGTGGGGTCCCCCCCCCCCCAAAACCATACCAGACCCCCCAATTCTGGTATGGTTTGGGGGGGGACCCCACGCTGTTTTTTCAGCATTTTTCATTGCTGGCATTCTTTTCTTTACATTCATCTGTCAGCGGGAAAGCCCGCTGACAGCTGATGAGTCATCGGTTGTCAAGAACGTGGCAGACGGCTTCCCGGCCTGCTCTTAAACAACCATCTATTCTCCGCACAGGATGTTAATTGGTCGATCATTTTTCTACGGATCTGAATTCAAATCGTTCTGAATATTTGGAATTTGTTAGAAAACGAATAGGCAAAACTAAATTAAATGAATTTCAACTAAATTTGTTACTATTTCATTCAGAAATTCGGATACATCCAAATGTCCAAAATTTGTCTGAATCTATGTTTGTACTGAAACTAATTGCACATGCCTAGAAGGAGCAAAGGGGTAGATAGCAGCATTGTCAGTCTGGAGGGAGGGGAAAAATGGAAGCCAAGCTCCAGCTCACACTATATAATCAGGTACTGCAAACTGTTTTTTTTTTCCTTTTGGGATAAAGGTTTACATAAATAAAGAAAAAACAGATCATTGTAAGCCCCCACCCCCAATTCCAGTGTTAAATGGTTTGTCTTATCCTGTAACTGATACATTTGGAAAAGGGCTTGTACTTTTAAAAAACAACAGACTTACTGGCTAACTTACTGGCTGACCTAAGTAGAAAAAATGCCTAAAAAAGAAAACAAATACAGCCATCTCATCTAAGAATTGGTAAGCTGCAATATAATAAGTGTTTTCTTTTACCACACTGCTGCAGGATTGAAATCATGCAAGTTCAGCGGAACTCACACAATTTCATTCCTGCATGTCAGTCCGACTTCGGGGGCGATTTCAGAGACATCTCTGCTGGCTCCTGCACAGATGTCTATTGAAATCGCACCCAAAGTCACCAAAAGTAGTACAGAAACTACTGTAGCGGGGTCTCCTTTAAGACTCTCAGGACTACCTTACCCAGAACCCCATTCGGTACCCAGGATGCAATGTTTCCACCCCAGAGACTCATGGGTGGGGTTATATAAGGAGGAGGCGAGGCTGCGCTCGGCCTCTTTGGGACACGAGACTTCAGTGGAGAGATCTTCCTGTGCGGATCCGCTGTGGTGCAAGGCCTGAAGCCTGGGGCCTTGCGCTGCTACCCAAAAGAGCCTTCCACCCCATCGCGAGCCTGGGTGGCATCTGACTCGGTTTCCTCAACCGCTGCTGAGCCGGAGACCAGACCGCTGCAGACGCTGTGTGTGGAGACACAGCAGGTGGAGGTTCCCGGACTGGGATCGCGTCCGGAGGGGTGAGCGAGCACATGCTCAATCCACAAATACTGTATACCATTGTTAGGCCTACAGACTGCCGTGGCCCACCAGTTCCTATTTCAGTTTCCCCTCCCCTGGAGATCCATAGCTGAACTGAGTCAAACGGATCTCTAGTGGAGTGTACTGTGTTGGCATTTTTATGGATTACACATGTGTTCCTGAAAGGTGCACCACCGTTTAAAGACTTGCATGCAAAGAATTTTACCCCCCTAGAGACTGAGTTATATGGTCAGGCCTGGCCATCTAGATAGATTATTTAGTTGCTGCGCCATAGGGCGCATAGTGAAGTACTGTTACACGTGGTGCATAAGATATATATTACCCTAGACTAACTGTGCCAGAAGGGGGTCGAGTAAATTGCCGGGGGTTGGCGGAGCTGTCTTCAGGGCCCAAACTAAATCTGGCCCTCTTAGCTGAAGATATCGCTACACTACTATTGGGAATCAGTGCGGTGATTCAAAGTCGGCGTCGCACCGATTCGGACAGTGCCATTGCCGGCAATAGCCGCCGATTTGGTGTTAGATTTGACATGTCAAATTGCATGCCAAATCACATCAATGTGAACCTAGGCTGTGTGAAAGTTAGAGTAGATCCACAGGGAAAGAGGGGAAATCATCTAATGGGCAAACTTGTCTCTGTGACAACTGTCTAAGGCAGGCCATACAGTAGTTAATGTGATTTTCTTCCCTGCAACCACAGGTTGAAAATTGCTAGAATTCTCCATCAACACAGTCAGTGTTGACTGGAGAATCCCTCCCGTGGAGCTATTGTGTTCTCACAGCAGGGGGGCGTGGGGCAATAATTGCATGTAAAAATCTGACATGCTGGTTGTACCCAAGTTGATTGGTAGATCGCCTTGGGAACAATCAGCCTGCCCATAGATGATTCAGCAGGGACCGGTCAAGATTTGAAACCATTTAAAGCGGCATTCCTCTCACCCTTCCAAAAATTAAAAGTCAGCAGCTACACATACTGTAGCAGCTGACTTTTAACATTAGGACACTTACCTGTCCTGGAGTCCAGCAATGTTGGCACCCCAGCAGATATTTCCTTCGGCTATCAGGTGCTGCCGTTGCATTGCTGGTAAGGGAACCCGGCAGTGAAGCCTTGCGGCTTCATGGCCGGGTCCCTACTGTGCATGTGCGTAGCGCACTGCGCTCCCTTAGGGCCCTTTCACCTGGGCGGATCCCGTGATGACCCATACCTTAAATATCCGCTTGCTCAGTGGGGATCGCTCCGTTGATCCAAGCTGAGCCGGCAGATGACAAGGTGGTCCCTGCACACTGTGCAGGGACCGCCCTGTCAGAACTCCACTCTCCTCTATGGGGGGATCGGATGAACACGGACCGTCTGTCCATGTTCGTCCGATCCGCTCTGCAGACAGATGGAAAAATAGGATTTTCCTCCGTCTGCAGAAACGGAGCATAGCGGCGACCGATGAGATCGGGTGTCAGCAGGTGTTCCTTAAATATCTGTTTGCTCAGCGAGGATCGCTCAGTTGATCCCCGCTGAGCCGGCAGATGACAGGGCGGTCCCTGCACACTGTGCAGGGACCGCCCTGTCAGATCTCCGCTCTTCTCTATGGGGGGATCGAATGAACACGGACCGTCTGTCCATGTTCATCCGATCCGCTCTGCAGACGGATGGAAAAAATAGGATTTTCCTTCGTCTGCAGAAACGGAGCATAGCGGCGACTGATGAGATCGAGTGTCAGCGGATGTTCATCCGCTGACACTCGCTATCTCATAGGGATACAGGTATGTCCCCTTTTCATCCGTAAGCGGATAGATGAAAAAACGGACATACGGTCCGCACGTGTGAAAGGGCCCTTACTGGTCTGGCAACACGGGAAGAAGGAGAGTGGAGGAGGGGGCCAGACTTCTTATGTACATCGCCGCGGCGAGGTCCGACGGAAGTAGGGACAAGGTACCTGTCAAACACAGGTAACCGCTCCTCTCCCCCCAAAAGGTGCCAAATGTGGCACTGGAGGGGGGGGAGGCAGAATAACGGAAGTTCCACTTTTGCGTGGAACTCTGCTTTAAGAGGGTATATCACTCACAAAAGAAAGGTATCTTCTCTCTTCCTGTTGAGTCTACGGGGTAGGAAGTAAAGGCAAATCTCCCTATCTGAAATAGATGGCAAAAAAAGAAAGAAAATAAAAATAAAAACATTGTATTTTACCTTCTCACTATTCAAAATGAAAAAAAAATGAAAAATAAAATAAAAGTTTTGGCTTTAGATAGACTCTAATTCCATTTGATAACAGCTGATTATTAATCATTTCAGACCGCATCCTGTGTCCTGCTAGCCATGTTTAACCTCTATTTTCACTCTCATTTTTTGCCCTCTTACCGACCTCAGGCCAGCCGAGTAATTTGGAATCCGAACTTTGTCTAAGTGTTAATGACAAAAGCTCTGGGAAGTTTTGTCTGTAATGAGGCACCACGCAGACGGGGGGACCAGTTGGGATTCCTATTACAGCCATATGCGAGTCCAATGTTGCATGAATTAACATACGGTGGGTCAAGTTAACATATGTACAGTGAAGAATGACTAATGACTTATCACACCAATGTTATTTTTGGACCTTCATTCTTCTGTGCAACCTTTCAGAAAGGAACAAGTAAAAGCAGTTTATGCCTTCCCTGTCCCGGTTCCCTGCCTAGAGAGGGGAAAGTGAAACCATATGCTGAGCGGAGAGAGGAAGGAAAATTGAAGCATATTGGAAAAAAAAAACCAGCATGGGGCACCAGCATCCAGAAGTAACCAGCCAAAGGGGATGCATGCCCAGTAATGTCCCTCTTACTGGCAAGTCAGCAGAGTGCCTGGATGACAGATGCTATCCGCTTTGTCCCACAGGCTGAATTTGGTGCCCTTCGTGCCACCAATATGGAGATGGCTGCAGGGGCACCAAAATTAGATTGGCAGGATGTGGAGAGTCAACTTTTTTAATGCCATCAATTTGTGGCGGAGGAGACAGGTATTAGCTCAGGGACTTCCGAGGTCCCCACATGCCATTAGTTTCCTCTACAGCTGCACCGAGTTCCGAAATATGAGCTTGCCACAGTTGGTCATTCATCAGCTCGCAGTCCTCATTCCAGCACACTCTAAAATAAAAATAAAAATATATAAAAAAAATAAAAAAAATCTTTGTTACTGAATTTACTACAGCTACTTTCTCAGCTATCAGCAGAATTTCACCATGTGCCCAGGACTAGGCGATGAAACCGATTATAAATTATACAGATTCCAGTAAGCTAATGTTTTATGTTGTTCAGCGCTTGGCTCTGTAGCAATGAGCAACTTCCTCGCTTTTCCCTGTCAAACAGGAAATCTTTAAAAACTCTGCAGAGGAGTTATGGAATTACCTGTGGAAACATATTGAGCAGGGTCACAGAAGGGGGTCAGTGGTGTCAGACATTCTGTCAGAAATCTTCTGTATCCACTGCTGTAATTTGTTTTTTTAACACTTTTCCCTCCTCCTTCTCCTCCAGGATGTGTAACAGCAAAAGACTGAGCCTATAAATTGCTAACTTTTTAAAAGATGTTCATTGTTTAGTTTCCTTATTTTAATATTGTTTTTTTTTTTTTTACAGCTGATCTTTTGCACTTAAAATCACAAGATGTCTTTTATATCTGTTATTTTACACATAATAACCGTGTAAGGCTATTTAGGAATATAAATCAAACATAGATAAATACACACATTTTTTTTTTTTTTTACTTTATTTTCTTTTATTTATTTATTTAATAATTATTTAGTCAAGGAATGTCACCATACAGTACTCAAATGAATACTTCTTACAGCCACACACAATTGAAACTTCCCTTACCTAATCAAACCCATTGTTTTAGATGTACATAATTTTTATTTTATTTTTTTATATATTCTTACTTACCGTATATACTCGAGTATAAGCCGACCTGAATATAAGCCGAGGCACCTAATTTTACCACAAAAAAATGGGAAAACTTATTGACTCGAGTATAAGCCTAGGGTGTCTATCTGCATGCCTCACTGTGCCTCAGTTTGCCTCACTGTGTCCATGTCCATGCCTCACTGTGTCCATGCCTCACTGTGCCTCACTTTGCCTCACTGTGTCCATGTGCATGCCTCACTGTGCCTCACTGTGCCCATGCCTCACTGTGCCTCACTGTGCCCATGCCTCACTGTGTCCATGACTAGACTGACGTTTAACATGGGAGTCTATGGAAGGGGTGCCCGGGTTTGAAAAATCAGTTCTCCCCAGCTCTTGGTCCCCCAGACAAAAAAAACTTTGCACACTTATGGAGGAGAAATGGGGCTACATGTGTGCCAAATTTCTGGTCCAGGGGACCTACGAACAGCTGGTACCGGGTCCCCAGATTCACCGGAGAAATTACCGTTTAACATGGGAGTCTATGGAAGGGGTGCCCGGTTGTGAAAAATCTGTGTTCCCCAGCTGTAGGTCCCCCGGACAACAAACTTTGCACACTTGTAGAGGAAGAGTGGGGCTATATGTGTGCCAAGTTTAGCGTCCAGGGGACCTACGGCCGGTACTAGGTCTCCAAATCCAGGAAATCAGGCGCAAAAAGGTGACTCGCGTATAAGCCGGGGGGGGGGCATTTTCAGCACAAAACAATGTGTTGAAAAACTCGGCTTATACTCGAGTATATACGGAAATTGTTTTAGATGTTTTTAGTTTCTTATTTTTTTATATTCTTATTTAATTGTTTTAAATGTATATCATTTCAATTTTTTTTTTATATTCTTATTTAATTTTCCAAATAACTGTAGCACTACCCCCGTAGGAGCTGCTGGTTTTTGTTTGGGCCTTGCACGTTACCTCTGTATTCATTGTCTAGGGAAATAAAGTCTGTAAGAAACTCCAATGTCCACACAAGATGTAAAACCTTTTTGCTGTTAGGTTTTATTTGTGCTCAAAACTTGGGAAGAAAGGAGAAGGATGAAGGAGGAGGGGGAAGGTTCAGGTACTCGGTACAGATCACTGAGGAAAAACTTCTCAACCCCAAAGTCATTCACCACTCCCCCTCGAGTGGGTATTGCTCACCCGGCTATACCCCTCTCACCTGGCCTAGCAGCTGGAATGATGCACGGACAATGATCAGGAACAGTCTCTGCCACAGACTGGTTGTGAACAAAAATGGATAGTCCGGAATCCTCTGCCACAGGACTTAACGCCCGAACTCCCAGCCAAACAGTCAAAGAGCCTTTAAGCCAACCCGGCGGATTGTAAGGTAACTTGAGCGGTAGATCCCTCCTTAATAAGGTCACCAGGCCTATCCCGAGACATTAGCCTTTCGCTTGGTCTCCTCCAGGGCAGGTCCTCCTCTGGTTTCCTCCGTTAAGTAGCTTCCTCTGCTTAGACGGACAGCTTGGGATCCCCTCTGAATCATTTTCCCTCTTTTTCTTTTGTTCTTTGATGGTGTATTGCTTCATGGACTGAGCCCTTTGTGCTGTTTGGATGCTCATCTTCTTTCTTGCTAGAAGCTATCGGTGAAACGCGTAGCGATCCATTGGCGCAAAATTAACATTTTGAGAATGACACAAATATTAATTTTCACAAAGTCTGCTGCCTCAGTGTTTTTAGATCTTTTTTAGATGTTACTATGGTAAACTGACATATAATTGTAAGCATTTCATAAGTGTCAAATTCTTTTTATTGACAATTACATGAAGTTTATGCAAACATTCTATATATGCAATGTTGACACTTCCTTTTCAAGACCTCTGCAATTTGCCCTGGCATGCTGTCCTTCAACATCTGGGCCACATCCTGAGTGATGGCCGCCCATTCCTGTATAATCAATGCTTGGAGTTTGTCAGAATTTGTGGGGTTCTTTTGGTTCACCCGCCTCTTGAGGATTGACCACAAGTTCTCAATGTCTGGGGAGATTCCTGGCCATGGACCCAAACTTTTGAGGTTTTGTTCCCTGAGCCACTTAGTTATCACTTTTGACTTATGGCAAGGTGATCCATCATGCTGGAAAAGGCATTTTTCGTCAATAAACTGTTCTTGGATGGTTGGGAAAAGTTGCTCTCGGAGGATACTTTTGTACCATCCTTTATTCATGGCTGTGTTCATAGGCAAAACCCACTCCCTTGGCTGAGAAGCAACTCCACACATGAATGGTCTCAGGATGCTTTACTGTTGGCATGACACAGGACTGATGGTGGCGCTCACCTTATCTTCTCCGTACAAGGGTTTTTCCGGGTGCCCCAGACAGTCAGAAAGGGGATTCATCAGAGAAAATTACATTATCCCAGTCCTCAACAGTCCAATCCTTGCCCCTTTTGCAGAATATCAGTCTGTCACTGATGTTTTTCCTGGAGAGAAGGGGCTTCTTTGCTGCCCTACTTTAAAAGTATTCTCCTCACTGTGTGTGCACCTGCCTGCTGCCATTCCTGAGCAAGCTCTGTACTGGTGGTGCCCCGATCCCGCAGTTGAATCAACTGTAGAAGATGACCCTGGTGCTTGCTGGACATTCTTGGGCGCCCTGAAGCCTTCTTCACAAATGCAGTAGAGAGGTTATTTTTTTTAGAGGATTAAGCTCATTTTTATGGCAAAGAGGGACTTTGCAATTAAAGTGGTTGCAAACCCTGGTGAAAAAACAAACCCTGCAAGACAAAGGCATAATGAGCTAGTATGCATAGCATACTAGCTCATTATGAATTACTTACCTTAGATCGAAGCTCCCGCAGCCGTCCTCGTCTCCCTGTCCAGTGACATCTATCCCGGGGCTTACTTCCAGGTATCGCGGCTCCGGCCGGAGCCGCAATGACGTCACTCCCTCACATGCGCGTGGGAGCCGCCAGTAATGGCACGCTGACTGAAGCAACGGCACATAGGTGCCATTGCTTCAGTTTGCCCCAGTGCGCATGTGCCGATAACATCGGCACATGCAGGGGACCGGGGATATCTCCTAAACTGTGCAGGTTTAGGAGATATCCTGGGTAGCTACAGGTAAGCCTTAATATATGCTTACCTGTAGCATAAAATTGTTGTAAAGGGTTTACAACCACTTTAATTGCAATTCATCTGATCACTGTTCATATCGTTCTGGAGTATATGCAAATTGCTATCATTAAAACTGAGGCAGCAAACTTTGTGAAAATTTATATTTGTGTAATTTTAAAACTTTTGGCAACGGCTGTACAGTGGGACCATTGAGAATGAAGGTAGCCATCCTCTAACAGTAAGTTGGAGCACAGCAGCAAAACAAAAAAAATTGGAGATTTGAGGGGTAATGAGAGGGGTGAGTTTTTTTTTTTTTTAACCACTTATTGACCAGGCCTTTTCTGGAACTTTATGTTTACAAGATTGAATTAGTATTCATAAAAAAAGAAATTTTTGGGGATAAAATACTTTTTATTGAAATCTAAAAAAAAAACACTTAAGTTAGCCCAAATTTTTTGTTGAATGAGAAAGATGATGTTATGTTGAGTAAATAGATACCTAACATTTCATGTTTTAAAATTGTGCACGCTCGTGGAATGGTGACAAACTACGGTGCTGAAAAATCTCCAAAGGCAACGCTTGATTTTTTTTTACAGGTAATCTGTTTAGAGTTACAGAGAAGGTCTAGGGTTAGAATAATTGCTCTCACTTTAACAATTGCGGCGATACCTTACATGCGTGGTTTGAACACCGTTTACATATGCGGGCACGATTTACATATGCGTTCGCTTCTGTGCGCAAGCTCGAAGGGATGGGGCGTTTTCATTTGTTTTTCTTATTTATTTTACTTTTTATTTTTACTGTCCTTTTATTTATTTATTTTTTTGATCACTTTTATTCCTATTAAAAGGAATGTAAACATCCTTGTAATAGAATTAAGCATGACAGGTCCTCTTTATTGTGAGATCTGGGGTCAAACAGACTCTAGATCTCTCATTTACCCTTAAAAGCAAAAAACAAAATTACATTTTGCCTTTAACAAAAATAAAATAAAAATCAGCCATTTAAGCCTGAGATCAAAAAGAGAAGAAAGTGACTTCTGGAAGCAGCACTCCGATTAAAAAGCCTTTATTCCAAAAAGGTTCAGGAAACAAAACACACTGCACGACACAGCAAACTGATCACATCTGGCTAACGCATTTCACACTATTGTAGTGCTTACTCATAGCTATGAGTAAGCACTACAATAGTGTGAAACGCATTAGCCAGATGTGATCAGTTTGCTGTGTCGTGCAGTGTGTTTTGTTTCCTGAACCTTTTTGGAATAAAGGCTTTTTAATTGGAGTGCTGCTTCCAGAAGTCACTTTCTTCTCTTTTTGATTACAATTGCATTTGCCTGCACCCTTGGCTGCTGGGAGGAGGTATTTTCAGGGATTCCCACACCTGAGCGGCTCCCTCCTTCCGTCTCTTCAATTTAAGCCTGAGAGGCGGAAGTGACGTCAGACGTCGCTCCGGTATTCCAAGGGCATAGAGCCGAGTGGGGGCTATCTTGCCCTCACTCGACTTCCTGCTCAGGCATCTGAGGGATCGGATTGGCTCCGGGCTTACCGACGGCTCCGGTAAGCTTACTGCAAAAACAAATGCAAAATTACTGAGGAGGCATGATGTATGAGGTATGATGTAGGGTTCTAAAGTGTATCACTAACCAACACTATTTATTTATGTAGCTCACCTGTTGGTATTAGCTTTGATAGGTATGGAGGCATAGCAACTACCTGACTCTGGAGACACCCTTGAAATTCTGTGATATGTTGAGACCGACTATGGGGTTCATTTACTAAAACTAGAGGGCAAAATTGGTGCAGCTCTGTATAGAAACCTACCAGGTTTTATTGTCAAAGTTTAGTTGAACAAGCTGAAATTTGAAGCTGATTGGCTACCATGTACAGCTGCTCCAGATTTTGCACGCTCCAGTTTCAGTAAATCACCCCCAGTATACAGTAAACCCCCCTCCATCGCGGGGGTTACGTTCCAGACCCACCCGCAATAAGTGAAAATCTGCGAAATAGAAATACCCTTTTTAAATACACACTAGGCATGTTTTTATAACTTTCACTGTACTTTTAAAAGCATTTTAAAGCGGAGGTTCATCCTAAATCCTGACATTATCTTATTCTGATCTATGTAGCAGATACATATACATATGCCTATTGATTTTTTTGTTGCGGTTGTACTTACCGTGAATCAGTCGTTCCGAATCAGGACTTCCGGGTATTCCTCCCGCGGGAGTGGGCGTATCTTTTTCTTTCCCCAGCGCCCCGTTGATTTCTGGGAGGTCTCCTGGGAGCCGTCGCTCATGTTACCATTGTTGTGGGCGTGTACTTTGAATGACGACACCCGTTGTCATAGCAACCTGAAACTGCTCACCGTCAATACAGATGATACAGCGGTGAATGCTGGGATGCATTCACCGCATCCCGGAAGTCTCTGCTTGTGGGCGTCACAGTGCCCACAAGCAAAATGGCAAAGAATAAGATAAATTTATCAAAGTTATCATTTATAACTGAAATAGAAGGGGGATGTTTCTAATCGCAGGACAAGTGAGTACTAAGATGTTTTCTGTAACCCCATTACATTACACCTAGAAAAAAAAAACGAGGGACCGCGGAACCTCCGCTTTAAGGTCTTTAAACACACTTTTAAAACAATAGAAACACATTTAAACACATAAAAGATACTGAGAGACATAGCAAGAGCAATGGAAAACACAAAAATATTTCATTAACAATGATTTTATCAATAAAATAATGTTAATAGGTCTTACAGAAAAAAACGCAATATACCGGGACCCCGAAAACTGAACCGCGATATAACGGGGGTTTACTGTATATTTATACAAAATATTAAGCAACTTTACTCAGCGATGGCTGCATGCTAAAAGTAAAAAAATAAATGGTTGAATACAAACAGCAACAATTCTATAATTTAAAGTGGAATCATAGTCTTGGTATTAGAACATCAACAAATGTGATTTAGCAGTTCACTTTACACTATCTAACTAAAATAAACTATAATTTAAGTGAAAACATGTCTGTTGGTGAGCTCATGGGTCTACACTGGGGCGCTGAACAACCTCAAAGTCACAAATTCATTTTCCTAGAAACAGTAGAAATCAATGTGCTGTCTTTTTTAAAATACTACATACTAAAGCTACAACAAGTCTAAAGTCACCTTAACTGCTTCCCATCCGTCCTATAGCAGTTTTAATGTTGTATATACACTATATTACCAAAAGTATTGGGACACCTGCCTTTACACACACATGAACTTTAATGGCATCCCAGTCTTAGTCCGTTGGGTTCAATATTGAGTTGGCCCACCCTTTGCAGCTATAACAACTTCAACTCTTCTGGGAAGGCTGTCCACAAGGTTTAGGAGTGTGTCAGTCTCCACTCTAAATTAATCCCAAAGGTGTTCTATCGGGTTGAGGTCAGGACTCTGTGCAGGCCAGTCAAGTTCCTCCACCCAAAACTCGCTTATCCATGTCTTTATGGACCTTGCTTTGTGCACTGGTCCAAATCATTTGGTGGAGGGGGGATTATTATGTGGGGTTGTTTTTCAGGGGTTGGGCTTGGCCCCTTATTTTCAGTAAAAAGAACGCTTAAGGCATTATCATACCAAGTCATTTTGGACAATTTAATACTCCCAACTTTGTGGTTACAGTTTGGGGATGGTCCCTTTCTGTTCCAACATGACTGCGCACCAGTGCACAAAGCAAGGTCCATAAAGACATGGATGAGCGAGTTTGAGGTGGATGACTGCCTGGCCTCACAAATTCACTTCTGGAAGAATGGTCGAACATTCCCATAGACACACTCCTAAACCTTGTGGACAGCCTTCTCAAAGGAGTTGAAGCTGTTATAGCCGCAAAAAGTGGGCCAACTCAATATTGAACCCTACGGACTAAGTCTGGGATGCCATTAAAGTTTATGTGCATGTCAAGGCAGGCGTCCAAATACGACGGCTCGCTTCCGCTGTGATTACACACAGCGCAAGCCAATGGGCGGGTGCTAGGTACTTGATGTCCGCTGGCACCTGCCGATCGTCAGGCAGAGACAGAACTGCAATCTGCCTATGTAAAAAAGGCAGATCACAGTTCTGACAGGGGAAAGGGATAGAGTTTGTGTCCCTGCAAAGCAGGGAATAAATTCCATCTAGTCCTCTAGTAAAAGCACCTAACGCAGTATAGTAAAACACTGGTTAGGCACATAGTTAACCCTTTGATTGCACCTGATGTTAACCCTTTCCCAGCCAGTGTCATTAGTAAAGTGACAGTGCATATTTTTAGCACTGATTACTGTGTTGGTGTCACTGGTGTCAAATGTGTCAGAATGTCCACCGTACAATTACAGTTCCGCTATAAGTCGTTGATCGTTCCCATTACTAGAAAAAACATTTATAAAAATTTGCCACCATTTGTAGAAGCTATAACTTTTGCGCAAACCAATCAATACACACTTATTGGATTTTTTTTTACCAAAAATATGTAGAATACACATTGTTCTAAATTTATGAAGAATTTTTTATTTTATTTTTATTGGATATGTTTTATAGTAGAAAGTAAAAAATATTGTTATTTTTTTCAAAATGTTCTTTTTTTGTTTATAGCGCAAAAAAAAAAAAAAAATGCAGAGGTGATCAAATACCACCAAAAGAAAGCTCTATTTGTGGGAAAAAAAGGAAATACATTTTATTTGGGTAGAGCGTTACACGACTGCGCAATTGTTAGTTAAAGTGTTTGTTAACCCTTAAAGCATGTTATTCAGCACAGTGCCTGGCTGATCCTGCCTGGCTGTACCCTTTGCCCTGTATGCTGACTCGGATATATCAGGGCTGCTGAGCCCTGACACCATTGCTAGTGAACGTGCCTCTGTCATACACTGCCCTCCTCTCCTGTGTCTCCTCTGTCATCATCCCCCTTCCCCTCCCTGTCTGCTCGTACCAGTACCCCCCCCCCCCGGCTCCCGTTGCTCTCATATCTGCAGCTAAATTCTCCCATCCTCTCTGTACTATAATAATAAGTGTCTCTGTGCCTGTGTAATGTAAAAAATCTGCCAATCTGTACCATGGCTACCGGCGCTCAGCTGACTGTTGGCTCTCTCTCCCCCCCCTCCTTGGCTGACGCCAGGGGGAGGGCTCGGCCCCACACAATGGAATTGGGTGCCGAGAGATAAGAGAGCTGACAAGTCAGATGAGCACCGGAAACAGAGCTTAGAGCTTATATAAGTACAATCTGGCCGATTTTTTACAATACACAGGAACAGGGACACTTATTATTATGGCACAGAGGGGATGGGAGGATTTGAAAGAAGTGGGTTAACAACCACGTTAAAGCAAAAAATTTCACCTTGGTCATGAAGGGGTTGAATCTTCCGCAGGTCAAGTGGTTAAGATGATTCACCTTAAAAAAGTAGTAAACTGTATTAAACATAACAAAAAAAAATTCTCCCTGCAAAGTAATGTCATAATGGGAGAGACTTACCTGTAAAACAGGTTTCCTCCAGTGGCGCTCCCACTGCTTACAGGGTTTCCATCTTACTTCTGGGTTAGCAGGCTTAGGCCGTTTGAATGACCGAGCCCTGATGATGTCACTCCCACGCATGTTAGCGGGAGTCATGGCCGTGGCACAGAGTTCTGAAGGGAAGGGACGCCATAAGTATGCCGTCCTTTCAGAGCACATGTGCAGTGATGTCTTGGGCTGCAGAAACATTGAATATCTCCTAAACGGTGAATGTTTAGGAGATATTCCTTGTACCTACAGGTAAACCTTATTATAAGCTTCCCTGTAGGTAGAAGTGCCTAAGCGGTGCTTACTACTGCTTTAATCAAAGTCTCTTCCCTGGCATTTTACCTTATCCAGCAGACACTAATGTATACTGCATATCTGTATGTATCGTATGTGTACGTAGATGAACTTTATCCTTGACTACGCAATAAGGTCTATCACACTATCTTCCAATTAGATGAACAGGATTGTATGACAGCAAAGTAATGTGATTCTAGAAATCTGATGGACAGTCACTGTATCACAAATTCTCTCTTCCTGTATTGGAATGTCTTTACAGGGAGCATGTGGCACGTACAATACAGCGGTCAGTTCTCCTCAGTCCTCTTAGGTAGCCATAAGAAAATGGTCACATCAGTTCCAGTCTCTCTGTGCTGTTCTCTACATGCTAAAAAAAAATAACAGAAATCTGACTGAACAATACATCATGATGTCTCTCTGAAGTCTCTCTGCCTTCTTCCAGAAAGTTCTCACCAATCTCCCTCTTCCCGTGCAGAACATTTGCAGAACATTCCTCCCTCTGATGTCACACGATTTAGAGGCTGGCACATATGACTTCCTTTTCAGTATCCATCCCATTGAGATAGATGGTAGTACCAGGGGCGGCCCATCCATTAAGGGAGCACAGGCGCCGCCGCCGTCGATCGCCACCTCCCCTATCCATGCGTCCGGCCCCTTTCAGGACATTGGCGCATGAATTCCAATGAGGAGGGGCTCTAAAAGGCTTCAATATTGGGTGGACTCGGGTCGCAGAGCGGACACTCTCTGCCCATCCAGGCCTGTTACAACAGCAAATGAATATTCACTGTTGTAACACTGATCCTCCTCTCAGCCAATCAGGAAGCGGGTTTTGACACCAGTCACCCAATTGGCTGAAAAAAAGGCGATCCTATTGGACGCCTAGGAGGAGAAGGGGAAGAGCTGGAAGCCGCCATGGAGGAGAGGACTCGGATGCCGAGCCGCTGCACCATGCTGCCTTCCACCCGCGATGAATGGGTAAGTGCCGGACCGACCAGCAAACAGCGGGGGGTGGGTGCCACTCGAAGGGGAGGTGGTTTGGTGGTTGTTTACCACCCCCCAAAAAAAAACACCAGCCGCCATGGGGTACCAGCCATTTTGGGATTGACTGAAATCCATTGCTGGCAAGCTACTGGGAATCAGGTGTCATCAGGTGGCATAAAACAGTCTGTGTGATATTGCAAAATGGCTGCCACATAACAGGTGCAAATGTCAGTTTTGAAAAATAAACCCGTTCTCCTTCACACCTACAGAATAGGTAGAATAGTGAATGTCTCTGAGTAATTTATAATTTATTTATTTATCTGTTTTATTTTTGGATAAGATAAGGAACAGTGACAAAACAGTCATTTTTTTTCTCTTTTCTAGTTATTTTTCCAAAGATTCCCCCTCAGTTCCTATATTGGTGACAGAAATAGCAATGTGACTGCTAGTTAGGAGAAGTCTCCAGTAGCAACAAAAACAGCAATAAAAAGTTAACAGAAGTTAACTAAGCTATGCAGTGGAATAATGTCCTCCAATTTACAAGCCAACCTCAATGCTCTGTCTAATTGGACGACTATGTGGCAGATGAGGTTTAATGTTGATAAATGTAAAGTTATGCACTTGGGGGCTAAGAATATAAATGCATCATACATACTAGGGGGAGTACAACTGGGGGGATCCATAGTGGAGAAGGATCTGGGGGTTTTGGTAGATCATAAGCTCAATAATGGTATGCAATGCCAAGCTGCCGTTTCCAAAGCGAGCAAAGTCCTTTCTTGTATTAAGAGAGGTATGGACTCCAGAGAGAGAAATATAATTTTGCCCCTGTACAAATCATTAGTAAGACCTTATCTGGAATATGCAGTTCCGTTTTGGGCCCCAGTTCTTTTACGGTCAACACAGAGGACTACGTCTAGAGGAAAAGAGATTTCACCTGCAAATACGGAAAGGTTTCTTCACAGTAAGAGCTGTGAAAATGTGGAATAGACTCCCTGCAGAGGTGGTTCTGGCCAGCTCAGTAGATTGATTTAAGAAAGCCCTTTTTTCTTTCTTAAATGTACATAATATAACTGTGTACTAACATTTATAGGTAAAGTTAATCCGAGGGATATCCGATTGCCTCTCGGGGGATCAGGAAGAATTTTTTTCCCCTGCTGTAGCAAATTAGATCGTGCTCTGCTGGGGTTTTTATCCTTCCTCTGGATCAACTGTGAGTATAGAATTAGGTATATGGGATTGTATGATATTATTATTTTATTTTTTTATGGTTGAACTGGATGTCTTTTTTCAACCTGACTAACTATGTAACTATGTAACTATATAAGAAGTTCTACCACCGTATTAATTAAAAGTGTTTTTACTGCCACTGTGCTGCTGCTCTTTTCCCTAGGCCCTCAGACCTTCTTACCCAGCTTTCCTGGCTCTCTTGGCTCACTCAGTCTATTTTTACTGCACACTGCTGTATGGGCCCAGTCCTGGTCTCTCAAAGGAGGATCTTTTGGCACCCCAGGCTCTCTCATTTCTCAGAGACTTTCAGATTTCCTCAGTCCCCTGGACTTGCCTAGTCGTCCTGGCTCTCCCAGTTTCCAGACTCGCTTAGCCACCTTGATTTTCTCAGCCTGATGGACACTGGGTCTTTTCTCCAGCATGGAGTACTGTCTCTTGAGTGGATCATCATTATAAGGGATGTGTGCACCTGGACACACAGTGGGCTGGTCATCAGCAAGACCTGGACACTGGGTTGTAGATTTCTTCCCTCCCAAAGCACTTTGAAATCTCTGGAGCCCAATCTGGGAATACCAAAACCCAGAGAAAGCTGTAAAAACAGTTTTCTCTGCTCACAACTGATACTCTGGAGCCCCGCACTCTGCATGCGTGCAAACCCTTTGTCCATTTAAAACCATTTTCACAGTGGCAGGGCATCACGCTGCCACACTACATAAAGTAGCCATTCTCAACTGGGACTCTGTTGAACCCTATGGTTCACCTAGAGGTTGCTAGGGGTTCATTGAGCTGTGGTTGATTGATCTCCCAGTTGATGGTGCCTTCACAGTCCAATGGCACTTGGCAGAGCCACCAGCATGACACTAATAATCTGCATAGCTTTTCCCAATGACACCTGGTGAATTAATCTTAGTAGGGTTTTCTGACAGTTGAAACTTATTTTAAGGGTCCCTTTGAGATTAAAAGGTTGAGACAGGCTGATAAAGTATATGGTGCTAAAAAATTATAGTAAAAGGAAAATGGAGGAGCTTCAGGGTAAATACTGAAAAGGAAGCATTTCAAGAATACTTTGCACAGTCCCTTGTCCAGTCCCCCTGAAGGTGCCATCAGTCAAACTCAATGGGTGTTACAGGGCGAGTACTAAGGACCCTATTCCATGTAACACTCTTGGGAGGGTATGTGAATGTGCCAACATCATCCTTTGTAGTCCAAAGGCACTAAGGGAAAAGTTTGTGTGCAGGCTTGCAAGGCTGAGGGGGCCTCAATGGGAAAGTGGTTGTTAAGCTACAACACAAGGGCAAACCAGTTTGTTTTTGAGCTAATAGGTAGGATGATAATTAAAAAATTTGACTGTGCATAAATTAAGCCCACACCTTTCCTGTTACAGTATATTGGGGCAAAGCATGTCAACTATTTACTATTGTTGAGCACTAGGTCCAGCTATGAAGAGCAAGGTAAATACAACTTAGCAGTGAACTTTGTATGCTGTACAGGAAATGTTGATATGTGTGATACAATTAATATTCCTGGCTATGCACTCTTTCCGAAAGGTGGAGGAGTCTGTCTCTATGTGAGAAGTGATCTCAAAGCGAGTGTGAAAGAGGACCTGGTGAATGGAGAGTGTGATGAGTCTGAAGCATTATGGGTGGAACTGCATACAGATGTGCGTAGTTCAAAGTTAATTATTGGAGTTTGATATTGACCACCCAATGTTAATGAGGAGGTGGAGACTCAGCTCCTTGCACAGATGGAAAGGGCTACAAGGGCTGGGACAATGATAATAATGGGGGATTTTAATTATCCAGAAATTGACTGGAGTAATGGCACTGCTGGGACAGTTAAAGGGCAAAAAATTATAAACCTATCAAAGGACAATTTTATGGTCCAGTTTATTGAGGCCCCAACTAGGAATGATGCTCTCTTGGACCTGGCAATCTCAAACCATGCAGAGCATATTACTAATGTTCAGATAAAGGAACACCTGGGTAGCAGTGATCATAACATGATTTCATTTGATGTTAGCTGTAAGCAAAAATCACATACAGGAAAGATAAAAATGCTTAATTTCAAAATAGCAAATATTCCAAGGATGAGGGCTGCTCTCCAGGACTTAGACTGGGAGAGAATATTGGCATCAATGGGCACAGAACAGAAATGGGAATTCTTCAAAAAGACTGTTTGTGAACTCACTGCAGAGTATATTCCCATGGGCAATAGGTTTAAAGGGCTAAAAATAAAACCTATGTGGCTCACGGCCAAAGTTAAAAAAGCTATAAACTAAAAGAAAAGAGCTTTTAAAAAATATAAAAATGAAGTAACACTAGTTTCGTTTAAATGTTACAAAGAATATAACAGAATATGTAAAAGGAAATCAAGGATGCAAAAACTCAAAACGAGCGACAGATTGCAAAAGATAGTAGGACAAACCCCAAAAAATATTTAAATATATTAATAGTAAAAAGGTCAAGTCTGAGCATGTAGGCCCTTTACAAAATAATCTAGAGTGGGTGACTGGGGACAAAGAGAAGGCTAATTTATTAAATACTTTCTTCAGTTCTGTGTATACAAAGGAGCAATCGGGGAGCTCATGTCCATAATTGGTGTGGTAGTGACACAGCCCCAAATCCACAATGGCTCAAAAGTGATATGGTCCAGAAATATTTAGACAGAATAAAGGTGGATAAAGCACCTGGACCAGATGGCATCCACCCACGGATCCTAAAAGAATTGAGCTCTGTAATTTCAAAGCCATTGTATCAAATTTTTAGGGACTCATTAATGACAGGAATAGTACCACTGGATTGGCGCAGGGCCAATGTGGTGCCTATATTTAAAAAGGGAACAAAGTCTTTACCAAGTAACTATAGATCTGTTAGTTTAACTTCTATAGTTGGGAAGATACTGGAGAGATTAATAAAAGACCACATAGATGAGTTCTTGCTTGAAAAAAATTATTTAAGCAACAGACAGCATGGATTCATGAAAGACAGAAGTTGTCAGACAAACCTGATTTCTTTTTATGAAGAGGTAAGTAAAACCTTGGACAGAGGGGTGGCGGTGGACGTGGTATACTTGGATTTTGCAAAAGCGTTTGATACAGTTCCGCACACACGGCTCATGTGTAAGGTAAAGTCTACAGGCTTGGAAATATCAGTTTGTAAATGGATAGAAAACTGGCTAAAAGACAGAATTCAGAGAGTAGTGGTTAATTAATGACTCTTACTCTGAATGGTCTAAGGTTATTAGTGGTGTACCCCAAGGTTCAGTGCTGGGACCCTTACATTTTAATATCTTTATAAATGATATTGGGTCTGGGATCAAAAGTAACATTTCTGTCTTTGCAGATGATACTAAGCTATGCAGTGGAATAACGTCCTTACAGGATGTCGCCAATTTACAAGCCGACCTCAATGCACTGTCTAATTGGGCGACTATGTGGCAGATGAGGTTTAATGTTGATAAATGTAAAGTTATGCACTTGGGGGCTAAGAATATGAATGCATCATACATACTAGGGGGAGTACAACTGGGGGGATCCATAGTGGAGAAGGATCTGGGGGTTTTGGTATATCATAAGCTCAATAATGGCATGCAATGCCAAGCTGCAGTTTCCAAAGCGAGCAAAGTCCTTTCTTGTATTAAGAGAGGTATGGACTCCAGAGAGAGAAATATAATTGTGCCCCTGTTCAAATCATTAGTAAGACCTCATCTGGAATTTGCAGTTCAGTTTTGGGCCCCAGTTCTTAAAAAGGATATTGGGGAACTGGAGAAAGTGCAGAGAAGGGCAACCAAACTGATAAGAGGCATGGAGGAGCTCAGCTATGAGGAAAGATTAGAGGAACTGAATTCATTCACTCTTGAGAAGAGGAGATTAAGGGGGGATATGATCAACATGTACAAATATATAAGGGGTCCATATAGTGAACTTGGTGTTGAGTTATTCACTTTACAGTCAACACAAAGGACAAGGGGGCACTCTTTAAGTCTAGAAGAAAAGAGATTTCATCTCCAAATACGGAAAGGTTTGTTCACAGTAAGAGCTGTGAAAATGTGGAATAGACTTCCTGCAGAGGTGGTTCTGGCCAGCTCAGTAGATTGCTTTAAGAAAGGCCTGGATTCTTTCCTAAATGTACATAATATAACTGGGTACTGACATTTATAGGTAAAGTTGATCCGGGTTAAATCCGATTGCCTCTCGGGGGATCAGGATTTTTTTTTTCCCCTGCTGTAGCAAATTGGATCATGCTCTGCTGGGGTTTTTCGCCTTCCTCTGGATGAACTGTGGGTATAGTATTGGGTATATGGGATTGTATGATATTATTTTTTTTTTTTATGGTTGAACTGGACGGACTTGTGTCTTTTTTCAACCTGACTAACTATGTAAATATGTAACAATAAGAAATTTATAAGAAACATTGAAAGTGAGACAAAATAAGAAATTCTAACCTTAGTCTACATTTTGTTTAATCCATTCCAGCAAGCTCTTCACTGTGATTCTGATTGCAACCTCTTGTTCCATGATGGTGTACCCTGCAGGCTTCCCTCCTAAAAAGTATAGAGAACAGTGCTTCAAAGTAGGTAATACTCAACATCTAATGGTTGAGTCTGGCTCAGGAGTGCATGCACACGAGTACCCCCATAGCATATGGCTAAAGGGGCACTCAGAAGAAGAAGGCGCAGACAACACCAGCAGTGGTCCTTCAAAGAGGAGGTAAGGTAAGTACAACATCTTTTTTATTTCAGTTAAAGAAATAAATGACCTTTAATATCACGATAAAATGTATGTCAAATCAAAAGTTTCTTTCTTAGTTTTGAATAGCGAAGTAAAGAGTTAGAACCTCTGTTTAGTATACTTACATACTTTAAGCCAAGGGTTTCAAACTGGCGGCCTCCGGCTGTTGCGAAACTACAAGTCCCATCATGCCTCTGCCTGTGGGAGTCATGCTTGTAACTGTCAGCCTTGCAATGCCTGATGGGACTTGTAGTTTTGCAACAGCTGGAGGGCCGCCAGTTTGAGACCCCTGATTTAAGGGAATTAATTTTAATAAAAATGCATAAACCAAGTGTTTTGTGAGCCCATCGCTTACTTATTTCTGCCTACGCAAGAAAAGAAAACTCCTTGACTCCCATGTTCCAATCTACATAAAGCATATAGACATGTTTGCTGGCTTATGACTGGTACAACAGACGAAGAATAACACTAAACATTTCCAGTTTTATGCAGGCGTAAAATGTTACCACTGCCACTGGCATATAAGATTCAGAGGAAAGACGTTAAATTTCATTGTTTCAATTCCGTTTGATTTTTCATTAAGTGGTACATGCCATCACATTTCAGTCTTTTTTTTTTTTCCGTAGCTGTCTGACTGCCATTAATTCTGAAGGTTTTAACTGATTGAGCCGTTCCGCTTAAAAGTTATGTTCTTTTCAATTTGGCCGGCGCTCCATCCTGCACGCTCCTAAAGAAATCAAGTCGCGGAACGTCTGCATATACAAATAAGGTTAGACACCTTTGGTCACTGACGGTTCAGCATTATTGCGAAATTAATTTTTCAAATGTGACTGAAATAAAAGCTGTCTGGCCATCACTCTCTCCGTGCTACAAGATTGAATAAAGCATTTGAATAAAAATGTGTGTTACAGCCTTCTTTAATATTTAAGCCTGACATCCATTGATTTGTTTCCTGTTTTCCGCAAAGCTTGACAACATGATAAAATAAATCATAAGAAGAAAATATAGTGGTAACATCTTTTATGGACTTCACATAGTCATCAATCTCACGCTGTGAGTGAATTATCAGCACAACAAAAAGATCTATGCTTTAAGAGTTCCAACCTCGTGGAAGCTGAAGGTTTTTTTTTTGTATTTTTTTTCACCGGCAAACTCAGAGAGGGTGACTGATAAGTATCATTATTGTTTTCTGAGAGCCTAGTTTATAGTGGGTTGTGAAGGTGTTGGCATATAGGTTTCAGAATGCCGGGATTTGATCAATGCTAAGTAGACGTCCTCCAATGCATAAAAAAATATAACAAGGTTTCCAGCTGAGCGGTATTAAAGTACCCATCACACCATGTCAGCATGACAGAGCCTATGGTGCTTGCCTTTTTAGATTTGATGCAGAATTAACCTTTCTTAACGCATTGCAATGCATAAAGTACATGGATCACAACATCTGTTCCCGCTGCATAAATACAATGTCAACAGCAACAGTATTCCTAACCAAACAGGTACAATAATAATCCAGTTGCCAAACAGAAAGCTTGCCTTTGCTTTTTTATGTTAAATATTTTATAAAAAGAAAGTAAAATCATAGGTGTGCGCACAGGGTGCGCCAGATGTGCCTGGGCACACCCTAATCACCCTGTGTGGAGCAGATTCCCCCTATTTAAACCCCTGATAATTCACCAAAGCCACCTAATGGGGCATCTAAAAAATTTGGAAAAAATGAATAAAGAAAGAAAATCACAATCCACTGCCCTACTGACACCATTAGTATAAATACACATGCACACACACATATGTTACATACAGTAGTTACATAGTTCGTATAGTCAATCCAGTCCAACCTGTGTGTGTGCTTATATGTTAATAGTACATTGTATATCCCTGTATGTTGTGGTCGTTAAAGTGTTTGTTAACCTAAAATTTTTTACTCTGCCAGCCCCTCTCTAGTATCCACCTATAACACACAGTGTAAGTGTATTTGATGAACAAAGCTTCTATATACCTTTTTTGCAGATCTCTTCAGGCCGGTCTTGTGACTCCTGACCGTTCTTCCACTCCAAACCAGGGCTTCAGCGGGAAGAGCCAATTTCTCCCGCTGACGTCAGCTGGGAAGTCACATCACCGCTTTGCTGGCCGCTCGGCTCCTTCTGCTGTAGCTCTTGGATGGGGCGGAGAGTGGCCGAGAGTCACGTGACTGCTCTGAAGAGATCTGAAAAAATGTTATTTAGAAGCTTTGTTTTCCACATAAACTGACCGGGTACAAGAGAGGAGCTGGCAGTAAATTTTTTTTAAGTTTTAACGCTTACTAAAAGCGGCAGGAAGAGAGGGGAGGGGGGGCTCTCACACACATACAGAGCTGACAGGCAGGAAGGGAGGGGGAGAGAGCACAGAAGAGACAGAGAGCAGAGCTGCCAGAGATGACAGAGGTACGTAAACCTCAAATGGTGTCAGGGCTCAGCAGCCCTGATTATCGTGGTCAGTTTACAGGGGGGAGGGCATAGCCAGGCAAGATCAGCCAGGTATTTCAGGTGTTACGGGGGGCAAAATTACACAGCACAAGCACTGTGCTGTGTAAAATGCTTTAAAGGAGCAGGATCCTTTTTTTCTTATTTTTTTAGGCTAACAAACGCTTTAAGGTACCCATCTAATAGGTTTTTTTTTTAATTTATCGATGCTCCCTCCTGATATCTCCTAAAACCACTGCTTGTGGAAGAGAATTTCACATCCTTAATGCCCTTACAGTAAAGAACCCTCTTCGTAATTTAAGGTTAAACCACTTCTCTTCTCATTTTAGTGAATGGCCACAAGTCTTTTTAAATTTCCTTTCAATGAAAAGTATTATCCCTATTGTGGGGTCAACAGTACGATATTGATCCCTGTCTGGTCTCGTCGGATTTGCTCAATATGGTGACTGAGGTTAAATACCTCCCTTGGGTGGTGTCTGATCATTCCCCTTTGATGGTGGACCTCACCCTAGGCATCCCCTCCTCCTATCGGGTGTGGTGGCTAAGCCCTCTGTGGCTAGCGGATCAAGTTGTTGTGGACCAGAGTATGACCGAAATGAAATCCTACTTAATAACTAACAGGCAGAGCGCCTCCGTCCCGATGGGTTGGGATGCTTTTAAGGCCACCACACTTTTGCTGCAGCCATTGGACAGGTCCACGAGGCATCTCGGTCCAGACTGATGAATGCGGAAGGGGATCTCAGGGAGGCGGAGGCTGATTATTCTGTGGCCCCCACTCCTGGGACACACACTGCCTGGAAGCACAGGGCCAGAGAACTGGATTTGGTGCTTTTGGAGCGCACCCAGAAGAAGTTGCTGTATCAGAACCAGCGACTCTTCGAGTTTGGTGACAAGACCAGTCGTTTGCTGGCGTATCTCTCCAGACCTGACTATCAGCCATGCAGCATACCTAGAATTAAGAGCTCAGAGGGAGTAGTGGTAGAACAAAACACTGAGATCATGGATGCCTTTGTCACATTTTTTTCCTCACTACGCTACTAGAGCACACTACACAATTGTGGAATTGGATGACTATCTCTCTGAAATTTCGCTGCCAAAACTTCAGACCCAACAGGCGTCACTCCTTGATGCTCCTCTGACGGCTGAGGAAATTGGGGAAGCTATACAATCCTTTGCCAGAAATAAAACGCCAGGATTGGATGGATTCCCTATTAAGTGGTATATGCAATTCAGAGATCTACTCATACCTCACCTAATTAGGGTATACAATTTTGCTATGAAAACGGCACAGTTGCCGCCCTCTATGTCAGAGGCGCTGATTGTCATAATTCCCAAACCTTATAAGGATCACCTACTATGTGAATCATGCAGACCGATCTCACTTATTAATTCGGATGTCAAGATTCTGGCCAAGGTGCTCGCCCGGCAACTAAACACAGTCATTACTACTGATATTGGTGCGGACCAGCCTGGGTTCATCCCTGGGCGATCGACCTCCATCAACTTGTGTAGACTGTTTACCAATCTGCAGGCCACTCATGATGAGATGGGATCCCGGGCCGTTTTGGCCTTGGACGCACACAAGGCATTTGACTTGGTCAAATGGCCATATCTGCTGAAGTTTGGATTTGGCAACACCTTTGTCAGATGGGTGCAACTGCTTTATTTAACCACTTCAATACAGGGCACTTTCACCCCCTTCCTGCCCAAGCCATTTTTCAGCTTTCAGCGCTGTCACACTTTGAATGACAATTGCGCGGTCATGCAACACTGTACCCAAATAACATTTTTATAATTTTTTCCCCACAAATAGAGCTTTCTTTTGGTGGTATTTGATCACCTCTGCAGGTTTTTATTTCTTGAGCTATAAACAAAAGAAGAGGGACAAGTTAGCTTTTTGCTATAATAAATATCCTTTTTTTTTTTTTTAAACAAATTTTTTCCTCAGTTTAGGCCGATATGTATTCTTCTACATATTTTTGGTAAATAAAAATCGCAATAAGCGTATATTGATTGGTTTGCGCAAAAGTTATAGCAGCTACAAAAAAGGGGATAGATTTATAGCATTTTTATAATTTTTTACTAGTAATGGCGGCGATCAGCGATTTTTATTGTGACTGCGATATTGCGGCGGACACATCGGACACTTTTGACACATTTTTGAGACCATTCACATTTATACAGCGATCCCTGCTATAAAAATGCATTGATTACTGTATAAATATGACTGGCAGGGAAGGGGTTAACACTAGGGGGCGATCAAGGGGTTAAATGTGTTCCCTAGGAAGTGATTCTTACTGTGGGGGGAGGGGACTGACTGGTGGAGGTGACCGATGGTTGTCCCTATGTACAAGGGACACACCATCGGTCTCCTCTCCCTGACAGGACGTGGATCTGTATGTTTACACACACAGATCCATGGTCCTGCTCAGTTACTGGGCAATCGCGGGTGCCCGGGAACCATCGCGGCCGCCGGGCACGTGCATCGGGTCCCCAGCTGCGCGCGCCCCCTAGTGGCTTGGGAAGGCGCGACGTCATATGACGTCCACCCAGAACAAGAGGGTCTTCCTCCCGCCGTCATTTGACGGCGGGCGGTGGACAAGTGGTTAAAGCCCACCACTAGACTGAGAGTGAATGCATCCGTGTCTGACCCCTTTCCGATAAAGAGAGGCACCAGACCAGGATTCCCCCTGTCACCGCTGCTATTTGCGTTGGCGATAGAACCTTTGGCGGCTCTGATAAGATCCAGTAGGGAGGTTGCGGGACTGACAATTGGGGGTCTGGAGAAGAAGGTATCTCTTTACGCTGATGACATGTTAAAATACTTGTCGGATCCCCAATTGTCTCTCTCAGCCCTGCTGGAGACTATTCAGAGGTTTGGTCACTTCTCTGGATTCTAGGTTAACTGGGACAAGTCTCTCTTGTTTATGATAGACCAAGCAACACCGATAGTGCTACCTCCCTCTTGCCCACTACAAGTAGTCAGCTCCTTCCGATATTTGTGTCATGGTACAACACCCACTATCCTCCTACATCAAAATTAACCTGAACCCTCTTATCGGACGAATGAAAACCACATTTAAAACGTGGCTACTCTCCCGATTACGTTACTGGGTAGGATAAACATTTTTAAAATGATCTTTTTACCACGATTTTTGTATATCCTGGGTAATTCACCAGTATATGTCACTAAAGTCAAATTTAAGGAAATAGATTCCATCCTTACTTCCTTTCTCTGGAGGGGGGGAGCAGTTAGGATTGCTAAGAATACCCTACAATTGCCGGTATTGGAGGGCGGGCTGGACTTACCCTGCCTCCACACCTATTATATTGCCTCACAGTTGGCCCATGCACATTGGTGGTTTTATCCTGAAGCCAACAATGTGGCCACTGCCTTGGAGGCAGCTATACTTACCTCCTACGAGTCCCTGCAAAATCTGATTCACTGTATGTCCCTTAGAGGGCAGGAGGGTACAACTGTCCTGGCAATGACAGATTTTTAGACTCACTAAACTACAGCCCTCCACTGACAGTAATACGTACTTGCCAAACACTCCCCTCTGGGGAAATCCGAATCTACCAGAATTCTTCCGTAGA
Organism: Rana muscosa; assembly: GCA_029206835.1. Lineage (NCBI taxonomy): Eukaryota > Metazoa > Chordata > Amphibia > Anura > Ranidae > Rana > Rana muscosa. The sequence goes on from CM055123.1 coordinate 274,604,032, forward strand.
TTTGATGGGGGATACTGGTTGAAACGGGGGGTGAAAACCATTATGCATTTATTCTCGGACAACATGTTTCGTCCTTTTGAGGAATTTTGTAGAGACTACAATCTGCCCCGCATGGCCTACTTCCTTTATTTACAGATACGCCACACTGCGGCAACGCAGTTCGGCCTCCGTAATATAGTTGTTCAACTCTCTCCACTGGAACGATTACTGACTGACTCCTCTCATGCCAAACTAGTCTCTGCATATTATGGGTCCCTTTTACATTCTACAACTCATAGGCTGAGCAGCACGGCCAATAGCTGGAAAGCTGACATCCCTGAACTGACGGAGGACATCTGGCAGGAGGTTATACCCCTTCAGGTGCCCTCTGTCATTTCTTCCCGTGACAAGGTGATACAGACTAAATTGCTATACAGATCCTACTTTACACCATGCTTACTGTTCAAGCTAAATAGACTACCTTCTGCATTATGCTCCCAATGCGGCATGGCTGATGGCACGTTCTTTCACTTGATGTAGGAGTGTGCTCCGATTAGGAAGTTCTGGTCGGAGGTCACGGCCTTCATTAGCTCCCTAACACAGATACCCAATATATGTAATCCCCTGAGGTGTTTACTGGGCTATATTGATGATTATGGTATATCTAAGAATATGCAAACCTTTCTGCGTATAGTATTGTTTTATGCTAAGTAATCGATAACCTTCCACTGGAAGTCCCACTCCTCACCCACCATAGCCTTTTGGCTTACTACCATTAACCATGCTATACCGCTACACAAGCTGACATATGAGGCTAGAGGGTGCCCTAAAAAATTCTTAAAGGTTTTGGGCTCTTGGGTTGGCTCCGAGAGCACCATACCACCTGCTCCTTGAAGCCTGACTGACGCCCCTGCCCATTGAATGGTCTTGATTGAGCAAATTGACATGGGATTTTTGGGTTGCTATACATACAGTGGGGCAAAAAAGTATTTAGTCAGCCACCAATTGTGCAAGTTCTCCCACTCAAAATGATGCGAGAGGCCTAGATCACAAGAACGGTGAGCAAAAATCTCAGAACCACACGGGGAGACCTAGTGAATGACCTGCAGAGAGCTGGGACCAACGTAACAAAGGCTACCATCAGTAACACACTACGCCGCCAGGGACTCAGATCCTGCAGTGCCAGACGTGTCCCCCTGTTTAAGCCAGTACATGTCTGGGCCCATCTGAGGATTTCTAGAGAGCATTTGGATGATCCAGAAGAGGATTGGGAGAATGTCATATGGTCAGATGAAACCAAAGTAGAACTGTTTGGTAGAAACACAACTCGTCCTGTTTGGAGGAGAAAGAATGCTGAGTTGCAACCAAAGAACACCATACCTACTGTGAAGCATGGGGGTGGCAACATCATGCTTTGGGGTTGTTTCTCTGCAAAGGGAACAGGACGTTTGATCCGTGTACATGAAAGAATGAATGGGGCCATGTATCCTGAGATTTTGAGTGCAAACCTCCTCCCATCAGCAAGGGCATTGAAGATGAAACGTGGCTGGGTCTTTCAGCATGACAATGATCCTAAACACACGAAGGAGTGGCTTCGTAAGAAGCATTTTAAGGTCCTGGAGTGGCCTAGCCAGTCTCCAGATCTCAACACCATAGAAAACCTGTGGAGGGAGTTGAAAGTCCGTGTTGCCCAGCGACTGCCCCAAAACATCACTGCTCTAGAGGAGATCTGCATGGAGGAATGGGCCAACATACCAGCAACAGTGTGTGACAACCTTGTGAAGACTTACAGAAAACGTTTGACCTCTGTCATTGCCAACAAAGGATATATAACAAAGTATTGAGATGAACTTTTGATATTGACCAAATACTTTTTTTCCACCATAATTTGCAAAAAAAAATATTTCCAAATCAGACAATGTGATTGTCTGGATTTGTTTCCACATTTTGTCTCTCATAGTTGAGGTATACCTATGATGACAATTACAGGCCTCTCTCATCTTTTTAAGTGGGAGAACTTGCACAATTGGTGGCTGACTAAATACTTTTTTGCCCCACTGTATGTCAAATGTTTACCAGCTACCAGATCTTTGTAATGGAATGGGCTTTGTTCGCTCCATATATGTGTTTGTTGTCTGTTGTATGTTGTGTACTGAAAATAAATAAAATTTACCTTTAAAAAAAACAGTACGATATTTGTACATTGATATCATATCCCCTCTCAAGCGTCTCCTCTCCAGAGAGAGCATTGAGGTGCACACCCTAATGCAATAGGCTGTGCACACCTATAAGTAACACAGTGTATATAGGTTAGTATGTTTAGGCTCCATGCACACTAGCATTTTTTTAAGCTCCTAGAAGTTGTTATTAGCATTTTTTTCTGCTCCTAGAAGCTAAATAGTGTTATCCTATGGCGTTTATTTACTAAAGGCAAATCCACTGTGCATAACAATCCAATGTTAGTACAGCGATCTCCCCATTAAGCTATTGTGTTCTGTCAGGGGGACACCCCCACCGCACCAGAACACACTGGTCAGCGCTCTCAACCATTGGCTGAGACTGCTGATCTGGGGTGGATCAGCAGATCTTTTTCTGTTGGACCGACTGCTGTACACATGGCCCGAATGTCGGACAGTGTCTATTAAACCGGCCAATGCCACCCGATATGCGGCTTTAAACAATCTGAAACAAGTGGAACTGCTCCAAAGACTGAAGCCGGGCATAGACAGATTTAAGTGTGGCCGGTTCAGCAGGACCTGACAAATTTTGATACATCTATGGGCAGGCTGGCTGTACTGAAGTCAATCTATCAATCGACTTCAGTACAACCAGCCTATCAGGGTTTGTTTGTCTGATCAATGCTGGTGGATAATACAACCACCCCCATTCCCAACTCATCAACAGTATTCTTTGAAATATCACAATTTCTTAACTGAGGAGTTCAATGATCAAACTACAGGTACAAGGGAACTAGCTAAGAACACTAAAGCGGAGTGAAACTCCACGATACTTGCCTCTCCTTCAACGGTCCAACATCCCTCGCCGGTGCCAGCATCTTCTAGCCGGCTTCTTCCTGATGCCAGAGTATTGCATGTCTCTTCTGCAATAAAGAGCCTGCCTGCTTGCAGTTTTTGAAAACAAGACTTTAATTCTATTTTAAAGGGTCATAGAATTCAAAGGTGGATACTAATTTCTTTATAGTATTTGAAAACTCAATCACTAAAATCATACATAAGCCTTAGCAATGTAAGAAATGTCAAAGGTTGTTTTTTATATTTGTAAATCTGCAGCGTTCATTAAAATAACAAAGGTCCTTTTCAGGCATTTCTTGTTGTAGGGTGACAACTATCGATCAACCCTGTTTCTTCTCTGTCCCATGAGCACCTGGTGAAGATAACAAATGGCCACACCAACACACATTGCACAGCTATAGTCCACTATTGTCCTTACCACCATTGTCCTTACCACTATTGTCTTTGTCTTTATCAGGAATCCTGTCCAAAGTAACGCGGGAGTGTGTGCATGGACAGGAAGTGGAAGAAAAAAGCTGAATAATCAGTGTTAAAGTATCAATTAACCTTCAGTATTTTTTACCTTAACATATTAAGCAGCATGAAATAAACATTCTGCAGTAAACTATTTATTAAAATTCTTACACTGGCACTTGCAGTTTACAACCTTCACTACTGCTGGCTTCTTCTCTTTCAGCGCTGTTTCCTTGAACATCTGAACGTCTGTCAACTTGGAGAAGGGAGGGGGGCAGAAAAGTGTCTTTTTTTTTCATTCAATAGATTTTTATTTTTCAAATTAAATGTAGACAGAACATAAAAACAGCATGACAAAAGGCTGGATCTATTACATAATATGCATGTGTCAAACATAACATAGTGTCAACAACAAGGTCTCATAAGGTGTTTCAGAGCCTTAAGCCCTGTACACACGATCGGATTTCCTATGGATTCTAATCCGATGGATCTTTCCATCGGAAATCCGATGAAGCTGACTTCCATCAGTCTTGCCTACACACCATCAGTCAAAAATCCGACCGTCCCAAACGCCGTGACGTAAAACACTCCGACGAGCCGAGAAAAATGAAGTTCAATGCTTCTGAGCATGTGTCGACTTGATTCTGAGCATGCGTGGGTTTTTTCTCCGATGGAGTTCCACGCAGACGATCGGATTTTGCTATCGTTTTTTTTCCCATCGGATAAATTTAAAACATGTTCTATTTTTTCACACCGAAGGAAAAAAGACCGATGGGGCCCATACATGATCGGTTCGTCCGATGAAAGCAGTCCATCGGACTGTTTTCATCGGTAAAACCGTTCGTGTGTACACGGCTTTACTGTGGGCTGAGTAATGGAAGATTACGAGCTAACCCCTGGTTAGTTGGGGAAAGAGAGTTAGGGAAATGAACCAAGGGGTCAGTCGGTCTGGGGAGTCCTACCCATCCCGGGCACCCCTAATGGGATCATCCTGTGCCCCAGTCAGGCCCCCCCCAACCCGCCCCCCTCAGCAAGGATATTAGAGAATCCAAAGTAGATTTCAGTGTGCCTCTAGCTCTTAATCACAGATTCAACCAGGCCTATAGTGTTGCCGAATTTACTTCATATCAAACAAATAAAGCATTACTCTTAAGTCATATCAACTATCCTAATTGAAAAAAAAAAAATTTAAAAGAGGAAAGAAAAAGTGAGAAGGGGAGAAAGAGGTAAGGAATGGAAAGGGAGCACGTGCCTAACTAGAGCTTGAGGATGTAGGGCGCTCAGGGTGGACCCCAACCGCCAGGGAGATACCACGGTAAGCAGCCCAAGGTTCCCCCGCAGATTCAAATTTTTGGGTTGTTTTTGATAAGATACTAGCCAACTTCTCTTGCCATAATCACCATAATCCAAGAAATCTTACGTTGTACCACAAAAATTGAAACCTTTTGCTGTCTCCAAGCCCTAGCAATGGTGAGTTTTGCCCCGAGCAGCATAAAGCGGATCAGCTTCTGATTGGGTTTGGAGATACAAGGAATACGGGCATTAATGAGGGCAACAGATGCGGACCTGGGAACCGAACACTTAGTGACCTTGGAGATGAGGTTAAATATCCTCTTCCAGACTGGTCTGATTCTAAGACATTCCCACCAGATATGCACCATCGAACCCAGGAGTTGGCAGAAAAGTGTCTGTTAATGCTAGAATACAGGGCTGTGTGTTTCTATTGATGCACACAGTGCAGGGAGACACAACTTTAGCCCCTGGATGCAAGGGTGGCTCCATAGGATGCTACAAGAGAAGCAGGAAACCTGGGGCAGCGCTCATGGCACCAGCTGAAACTGGTACATAGGCAAGGATTAAAAATAAAGAATCTGCATTCAGTAAGTGATTAAATCAGCTGCTGAAAGTGCTTAGAAACCAAGGGTCTAATATCACTTTAAGGGGATATTAAAATCTTGTTTTTTTCTTTAAAATAACACTGAGCACTGTGCAATGGTTTTGCACAGGGCAGCCTGGATCCTCCTCTTTTAGAGTCCCTTGCCAGTGCTCCTGGTCCCTCCCTCTTGCCATGCTCCCCCCACGTGGGCACCCAAGCAGGCACTCTCCCGACTCATACATAAGCCGCTACTCGGCTCCACCCCCTGTCTCCTGAATTGCTCACTGGCTGTGATTGACAGCAGTGGCAGCCAATGGCTCCCGTGGCTGCCAAAAGCCGAAAAGGAATGTAAGTCCCCGGAGAGACAAGGCTCTTGTGGACATCGCTGGATTGAGTCGGGGCTCAGGTAAGTATTAGGGAGGGGGGGCTGCTGCACACAGAAGGTTTTTCACCTTCACGTATAGAATGCATGAAGGTATAAAACCTTGTGCCTTTACAAAAACTTTAAGCTATAAAAAAGGATACAAAAAAGTGAAATATAAAAAAACAGCAATGGCAATCATCTATGATGCAAAATGCTTAAGCAATCTGAATGTAGTCCAGTTAGAGTTGAAAAAACAATTTTAAAATTCTGCCAGATTTCACACAACCTGTCATCTGAAAGATGGCAGACTTCTGAGTCAAGTAGGCAGGTCTACAACTGACCATTAAATAACTGTAATTTAACTGTTCTGACAATGTGAAAAGCAAGTATTGATGTCAGGATGAGCTCTTTATACAGATAAAACTTACAAGACATGCTCTAGACACTTTACAGTTTGATAAAGAAGCTCCTGACTCCTGGAGACGTTCAAATTGGTGCAGTAAAGTTTATGGAAGAAATACTTTATTTTTTTCCCATCAGCTGTGTAAGTGCTTGGTCAATCTATAATGCCTGGGGCAGGACAGGATCACACATTCTTTATCATTTCTCCTGTTGTGTCAGGCTCCTTTGCTTGGGTGTTACTTGCTCTTCTACATGTCTTCCAGTATCTTCAAGAACATTATTTTTCAACACCCATTTTTTTTTTCTCATATAAAACCGAGCTTGTATATCATTCTTCAACTCTGCCACTTCAATCTGTCTTTCCGGGAATTTTAATCAAATCAGCAATTGTAGGTGAGAAGAATTGTGATCGGGCTCACATCTTCCCTTTCGGAAACACTGAGCATGAAGAAGACAGAGTTCCGTTCGGTTATGATTATTATATGTGTGATAACAAAGTGCAATTGGACTTGTAAAATAAGGTAATGACATAACGAGAATGACTTACTTCTTTAAGGGAAATAGCAATGAAGTGTAGTTTCCAATCACAACCCAACACAAGTGCTATTTCAATGATCCCAATAATAATTTCAATGATGGTTTTTGAATGAACCAATTCACAGCATTAATCAATGATTAGCAGTCAATAATATTATACAACCACAGATACATAGAATGTGGATAGATTCACACAATATAAAGCACCTCATCCCAGGGTTACTGGAACAAATAGAACAAAGGATGGGACTATAATGGTGCAAGAAACAAACCAAAGAAGAATAGATTAAAGCTGGCCATACACTTATAGATTATCTGCAGATTATCTATGGTTAGATGGAAAAAGTGGAACAGATTTCTCTATGTACGCTAAACTGTGTGGATGGAGGAATCTCCCACTGGGCCAAGCTTCAGTATCTTGCTAGTCGGCCCCGCTGGCTCTCGACCTAAACAATGCCTGCACCCAATCAGAATGTTCAGGTATTGTGACAGCCAGCGGGGCCGACTGGCAAGATATGGAAGCTTGGGCCAGTGGGAGATTCTTCTATCCACACAGTTCAGCGTAGATGGAGGACTCTGTTCCACTTTTTCCATCTAACCATATCAAATCTGCAGATAATCTATAGGTGTATGGCCAGCTTAAGATACAATTTTCAAAATGTATTCTATATTTAAAACAGAGTCATATTTTTAAAAGACATAAGCTTAGACCTAGATAGTGTTGAATCCTGACATGTTTCGCCCTGTATATTGGGCTTCCTTGGGAGATGCCATCCGCATAGGGTATCAGCCTTCTAAAAAAATAGAATAGAATATACAAAGACAGATACACAGTTGCTAACATTTGAAAAAAATTAGAGGGGACACCTTGAAGAGGCACACATGAGGCCGTGGCCTACAAGTGGGTGTTGTTTCATGGCGCAAGGCCTGTAATGTTGGAATTTTTGTTCTCTTTGCATTTGCGATTAAATGTGAACAGCTGTGGAGTGTCATGGATATGCAGTAGTGTTTGTCTGTCAGCTTACCTTCCTTCCCATGTGTTCATCTTAGAGGCCTGAGCCCTTTCACCTGGCTTCCTTTATAATCTCCACCCCAGGCCCTATCACAGAACACTATATTAACCTGTGCACTGCAAGCCTGCTTTGCTGATCAACATGTTTGTTAGGCATTGTGTGTTTGGGTTCCTGCCTGCCGTGTGCTACGTCTGTCTCTCTGTTACGTTATTGGCTTGTCCCCGACTATCCCTGTCTGCTCGTGACCCTTGACCTTCGGCTCGTTCTTCGTTATCCTTGTCTGCTTGTGGCCCCTGACCTTCAGCTTGTTATTCGGTTCTCTCTATCGTGTGCTGCTGCTTCCCCTCTTTTCCCCTTATCCTACGGGGCGTGAGCTAGGAAACTCCAGGGGCCGCGACCTGGTCCAGCCTGCAGCGTAACATCCTCACCACTAGAGGCCCTGGAGAAGACCAGCTGGGTCTTAGACTCCGCGCCCTGGGGAATCTTGGCTCTCGCTTCCGTTGGGATCCCGGTTGTGCTCCTCTGGTCCCGCTTTCCACAACCACCCAGTTTCCTATCCGCAGAAGCCAGCCATAGGGTTCACTACCTCGCAGTGCACTCCTGTCCCCCTACGGTGTGCATCTGTCACCTGGCCACAGGTGACCCTGACAGTTTGATCAGCCATGAACCCGGCTGACATCCCGCTACCCGCGGATGATCCATTGCAGGGCATAGTTTGCAGACTTGAAACCCAGGAATCGAATCAGACTCAGGTGATGCGATTCCTCCAGGATCTGGCTTCTCGCTTCGAGCAGCTTCAGGCCTCCTTGGGAACCCTGAATCCGCAACCTCAAATACAATCAGCGGCTGCACCTATTGCACCAGTCGCAGCCACACACTCACTACAACTGCCAGCTCCGTCCCGTTTCTCTGGGGACTCCAAGGCTTGCAGGGGGTTCCTTAGCCAATGCACGATTCATTTTGAGCTCCAGCCCCAAAACTTCCTGTCTGATCGGGCTAAGGTAGCCTATATCATTTCCCTCCTCTCTGGTGAAGCTTTAGCCTGGGCAGCCCCTCTGTGGGAACTGAATGATCCAGTGGTTTCTAGCCTGTCTGGCTTCTTGAAACTTTTTCGGAATATCTTCGAAGAACCGGCTCGTGTCTCTTCAGCGGCCAGCGCCCTTTTACGTCTCCGCCAAGAGTCTGCTTCTGTGGGACAGTATGCCCTTCATTTCCGCATACTGTCGGCTGAGTTGAGCTGGAACAATGAGGCCTTAGTCGCAACCTTTTTGCATGGCCTGTCTGATAGAGTGAAGGATGAATTAGCAGGAAGAACCATCCCCACTGATCTGGCCGGCGTTATCTCCTTGTGTAACCAGATCGATATTCGCTTTCAGGAGAGGACCTTAGAAAAGCAACGCCAGCACTCCTTGGTTCTTAGTCAGCCTGAGCTCCCCTCTCTTCGACCCGTAGAGCATCTCCTACCAGCTGAGGAACCCATGCAGCTGGGTCGGACCAGGCTATCCCCCGAGGAACGTGCTAGGCGCAGAACTCTTGGTCTGTGTCTTTACTGTGGGGGCAAAGGTCATTTTCGTGACACTTGCTCTCTTTGTCCAGAAAAACGTTCGGGTCCACTTCATCTGGAAAGTGGAGTATTGGACCCAGAAATATCACCTTCCCCTTCTCGTCTTCTGCTTTCTGTGTTCCTTCATGTTGGTGCTTCTTCTCATTCGGTCTCAGCATATCTGGATTCCGGAGCCGCTGGTAATTTCATGGACTGGGAAATCGCATCGTCCATGAGACTTACTCTTTTGCCCCTCACCACGCCATTGGTGGTCTCGGCGATTGATGGTACTGTTCTCCCAGGGGGACCTATCCGCTTCCAGACCCTCCCTGTTAAGATGTCGGTAGGGACACTCCACCAGGAGTGGATATCCTTCCTTATCTTACCCAAGGCCTCAACGCCTATAATTTTGAGTCTCCCATGGTTACAGCTCCATTCTCCTCACGTGGACTGGACTACTGGACAGATCCTGGCTTGGGGTCCCTCCTGTTCCTCGTCCTGCCTACCCAAGGTTGCCCCCTGTGAATCTGAGCCGGTCATTCATTCCAGGTTGCATAACCATTTACATTTCTCTGTCCCTAACCACCCTTGGACGCACAGCCAGGCTAGCTTGTCTACAAGTCCTGTAGTCGCTACGTCTTGCGATGCGATTCAGGTAGTCGCTACACCTGACTCAGCTATTCACGCTGCCTCTGTACTAGTTATGCCAGTCCAGCCCATGCCCAGTGAGCCTCCTACTTTTTCTTGTTTGGGACATTCTGCTTGCCCTTCAGCTATTCAGCTTGACTCCGGCGACATGTCACCTTCTAACCAACCTGACTTCAGGGTTCCACTGACATCTGCCCAGTCTGATGGTCCTGTGCAAGATGACCAGTTCCCCTTTAAGGGTCTAGGGGACCCTCCTCAGATTCCTGTTGATCCTCTCATGCCCTTGCTTATTCCTAGAGAGCCTTTGGTCCTCAATAGATCTTCTTGTCATCTCCCTACCTCGTTTTCGGTCTCTGAGGATAATCTTAAGTACGAGGTTAGACAAGTTCTGGATTCTCGGCTCTGCAGAGGCATTCTTCAGTACCTTGTGCATTGGAGAGGTTTTGGTCCTGAGGAGGCGTCTTGGATCGCTGCATCTGATGTCGCTGCACCTCATCTGTTGAGAAGGTTTCATCAGAGATTTCCCTTTAAGCCTGGGTCCAGGCGGGGGAGGGAGAGGGAGGGTACTGTCATGGATATGCAGTAGTGTTTGTCTGTCAGCTTACCTTCCTTCCCATGTGTTCATCTTAGAGGCCTGAGCCCTTTCACCTGGCTTCCTTTATAATCTCCACCCCAGGCCCTATCACAGAACACTATATTAACCTGTGCACTGCAAGCCTGCTTTGCTGATCAACGTGTTTGTTAGGCATTGTGTGTTTGGGTTCCTGCCTGCCGTGTGCTACGTCTGTCTCTCTGTTACGTTATTGGCTTGTCCCCGACTATCCCTGTCTGCTCGTGACCCTTGACCTTCGGCTCATTCTTCGTTATCCTTGTCTGCTTGTGGCCCCTGACCTTCAGCTTGTTATTCGGTTCTCTCTATCGTGTGCTGCTGCTTCCCCTCTTTTCCCCTTATCCTACAGGGCGTGAGCTAGGAAACTCCAGGGGCCGCGACCTGGTCCCAGCCTGCAGCGTAACATCCTCACCACTAGAGGCCCTGGAGAAGACCAGCTGGGTCTTAGACTCCGCGCCCTGGGGAATCTTGGCTCTCGCTTCCGTTGGGATCCCGGTTGTGCTCCTCTGGTCCCGCTTTCCACAACCACCCAGTTTCCTATCCGCAGAAGCCAGCCATAGGGTTCACTACCTCGCGGTGCACTCCTGTCCCCCTATGGTGTGCATCTGTCACCTGGCCACAGGTGACCCTGACATGGAGCCTATCAACCTGTTATTGATTTGTACAACCTAAAGCTGCATACACATTATACAATTTTTGGACCTGCCTGATTGCCTACAAATTGAAAGAGTTTAGGTTTGACCTCATAATATATGGTTTTGGTAAATCTAAAGGAAAGTTGTACAAGAAAATTGTATAAAAGTCGTATAGTGTGTAGCAAGCATAAGCAACCACAGAAGATCATAGACACCTGGCTGTACCTGCTACAGATATACACTGATATAGGCGTATACATCTCTGGACGGCTCTGTGAATAAGCCCCTAATTTGCAGAAGATTGTTTAGACTTTATTTAATATCTTCAGTGCAAATGTGCAAAGAAGAATAGAATATAATAGAATCGGACTTCAAACTTACAGCACAATTGCTTGTTATCCGGGATACCAGACCTTTATCAAGGATAAGAGTATGGTATGTGCCGTATTTTATTTTCCTTGTAAATGTCAGTTTTGTTGTAGTAAGTTTCATACATTGTACAGGTGCATCACTTCATAGGTAGGTTTAGGGGGGCTGCATGTTATTTGAAGAATTTTTCATTTTTAATGTTCCATTTTAAGCAATTATTGAAATTGCTGTTCCCTGCCAAACAGAACTTAAACCCACCTCGAACCAAACCCAGGGAAATTCAGCTGATCCTTATTCCAGACCAACTTTTTTGGGCAATTTCAGGAAATCACTGTAGTAGTCACTGCTGTGCTTTCGTAATAACCGCAAGAGTTTCAGCAGACCAATATAAGTCATCAGAAAAATTAGTTTCTAGAAATATAAATGTAGTACCCTTTCCACACAGTTGCCATTAACATGGAGCTGGGCCAAAACTACCAAATCAATTTACAATATTTATCGGCGTATAACACGCACTTTTTTCCCCTGAAAATCAGGAGAAAATCGTGGGTGCGTGTTATACGCCGATCCCTGCTGTCTGTGAGGGGAAGAGGAGCGCGCACCGCGGATACACATAGCCGAGTGTACTAGGCTCGGCTCCGCACGCAGTCAGGCCCAGTCCCGCCATTGGACCTGTGTTATGTCCATCATAGGAGCCTGAAGAACGACTAAAAGTTGGGACTTTAAATGAAGCAGGCAGGTGTAGGTAATTAAATTTATTGGAAATCAATGAAAGGTTGCATGAAGGTAATCATGAAAACAAGGAAACCAATGATTCAATGGATATACATACAGCAATAACAATTGGCCACACACTGATAAAATTTCACAAATCACATGGTACAGGTGATCTTAAGGTAAAACATGTAGTGGGCATGAAAACATGGCATATAGTAGCTCTATGCCAGTGATGGCAAACCTTGGCACCCCAGATGTTTTGGAACTACATTTCCCATGATGCTCAACTACACTGCAGAGTGCATGAGCAGCATGGGAAATGTAGTTCCAAAACATCTGGGGTGCCAAGGTTCGCCATCACTGCTCTATGCATTTCGTGGATTCATCCACTCTTCAGGAGCATGCGCATGGAAAACTGACAGCTGTTGTATAATGGTAATAGAAATATCTGTAAGGTCTGACCCTGTCACGGAAAAATTCAAATTAAAATGGGTAATTAGGGATAATATTGCCTAGGATAGACCCCCCAAAAAAACACTCTCAACAGTACCTACATTGTCTGTGTCTAAGCAGTAGCATGGTACCATATGGATGAGAAAACCCCCTAGGGGTTTCGCTGGTGGGAGCTGAGGTGGTGATGGCAGACAGGACTCAAAAACAAGGATGGTTTCCAAAGAAAGGTTCCAAAGGTAGGGTCAAGAATGACCACAAGTGCTAGAAACAAGGTGAGATAAGAAAATAGACTAAAAGGCTCATACTATGTGGTATAATGAGTCATCAGCCCTAAACCTGGTAAGGGATAGGGTATTACGATGCTAATGAGTGTATAGGTATGGTTAACTTAGTGAGAGTAAGATGTAAATTAATAGAAAGGTGAAAAGCATAGAAGGTTGAAGAACCAAGTTGCCAAGAGAGTAAAATAGATCAGATGAAAGTTCAATGTAAAAAGGTAAATAAAGTTACCTAATAACCACTTGTATATAACCTAAACCTGGTAAGGGATAGGGTAATGAGATGCTAATGAGTGTATAGGTATGGTTAACTTAGTGAGAGTAAGAGGTAAATAGATAGATAGAAAGGTGAAAAGCATAAAAAATTGAAGAACCAAGTTACCCATGAGAGTAAAATAGATCATTTGGCCACACACTGATAATTTTTTCGTGACAGGGTCAGACCTTAATGCATAGAGCTACTATATGCCATGTTTTCATGCCCATGTTTTACCTTAAGATCACCTGTACCATGTGATTTGTGAAATTTTATCAGCGTGTGGCCAATTGTTATTGTTGTATGTATATCCATTGAATCATTGGTTTCCTTGTTTTCATGATTACCTTCATGCAACCTTTCATTGATTTCCAATAAATTTAAATACCTACACCTGCCTGCTTCATTTAAAGTCCCAACTTTTAGTCGTTCTTCAAATTAGATAGGGATGGAGGCAACGGACCTTACCCGGTCACTGCCTCATTTAAAGTCCCAAGTTTCCCCTTCCCCCATTTCCCCCATTTTTCATCATAGGAGCCTGGCAAAGGGGCGGGACTGCAAGAGGAGCCGAGTTTAGCCGAGTACACAGAACATCCGGCTCTGTCTATCTCGGCGCTGCGGCGGTAATTTTAAATGATCATGCTGCAAGGACACTGGGCAAGGCTGCAATGACACTGAGCAAGGCTGCAATGACACTGGGCAAGGCTGCAATGACACTGGGCAAGGCTGCAATGACACTGGGCAAGGCTGCAGATGACACAGGTCAAGGCTGCAGATGACACAGGTCAAGGCTGCAGATGACACAGGTCAAGGCTGCAGATGACACAGGTCAAGGCTGCAATGACACTGGGCAAGGCTGCAATGACACTGGGCAAGGCTGCAATGACACTGGGCAAGGCTGCAGATGACACTGGGCAAGGCTGCAGAGATGACACTAGGTCAAGGCTGCAATGACACTGGGCAAGGCTGCAATGACACTGGGCAAGGCTGCAGATGACACTGGGCAAGGCTGCAGATGACACAGGTCAAGGCTGCAGATGACACAGGTCAAGGCTGCAATGACACTGGGCAAGGCTGCAATGACACTGGGCAAGGCTGCAATGACACTGGGCAAGGCTGAAATGACACTGGGCAAGGCTGAAATGACACTGGGCAAGGCTGCAGATGACACTGGGCAAGGCTGCACAGATGACACAGGTCAAGGCTGCAATGACACTGGGCAAGGCTGCAATGACACTGGGCAAGGCTGCAGATGGACACTGATCATTCTGCAATGATGAGAAAGGCTGCAGATGGACACTGATAAGGCTGCATTGATGGGCATTTAAATGTAAGTTTTTATCCTTAAACATCCCTCCTAAAAAAAAAAATTCCCTTAAAATTCCCTCCTAAACTTGGGGTGCGTGTTATATGGCAAATCCTTTAATTTTACAGTGTTTATCAGATTATTTACTGAACAACACACAGCCAATTTCTGAATTGAAAAAAACAGAGAGTTTCCAACCTAAATAGCTAGCAATTTTATGAAATGTAATAGAAAAACCTATACAACTGTTTATTTTGTAGGTTCTGATCACTAATTATCTGACTTCAGTGTTCCTTAGCAATTGGAAATATTTATACATTAATAATGAACAACTTTCTGTTGTGTCTCTGGGACGGGAAGTGAAGCAAAATTTCCTCAATTGTACAAAAAAAATAAAAAGTTTTGGGTATACATAAATATTAAGTTCTTTCATCAAAGTGGTCTCCAGTTTTCAGGCACAAAAATATCTAGGCTATATAAATATTACTAAAAATGTGTTTGTTTTATATCAAAATAAAAAAAGGATGGAACACGATATATGAGTAGTGATTACACACAAAGCAATTTTTTCAAAAATATCTTTTAATTATTTTCAGTCTGCAATTTTCATTAAAATAGTATAAAAATCAAAAGTGGTGTTAATAAAAATTCTGGATTAAAAAAAATTAAATAAAAAATAATACCTAAAGGTCCTGCTATGAAGGGCCTTGATCAGCTTCCAGTTATAGAGTGGCAATACTCTTTTCTTGCCTCCCAATTGTTCTTCTGTGTAGTCACCCTGTCACATCACATCAGTTATGAGGAAAGGTTACGAGCACTGAACTTATTCTCTCTGGAGAAGAGACACTTGAGAGGGGATATGATTTCAATTTACAAATGCCGTACTGGTGACCCCACAATAGGGATAAAACCTTTTTTCGGAAGGGAGTTTAATAAGACACGTGGCCACTCACTAAAATTTAGAAGAAAAGAGGTTTAACCTTAAACTGCGTAGATGGTTCTTTACTGTAAGAGCGGCAAGGATGTGGAATTCCCTTCCACAGGCGGTGGTCTTAGTGGGGAGAATCGATAGTTTAAAAAAACTATTAGATAAGCACCCGAACGACCACAACATACAGGGATATACAATGTAATACTGACATATAATCACACATATAGGTTGGACTTTTTTCAACCTCACCTACTATGTAACTATGTAACATGCTCTCCCAATGAAGGTTGCAAACATGCTGTACAAAGGCCTGGTCTACTGTTGCTATAATCAGAAAAACCTGTTGTGAGAAATGTCATGCAGCCACCGCTAGAGTACATGCAGAAAGCAGTGCTTATATACAGGGCAGGGACAAGGAGAGGGCAGAAGGGGTGGCTGCCCTGGGCACAGTGGAATCATGTGAGGTGGGGGGGGCACCACAAAGAGATCGGGGGGAGAGGATTTGTGTTGAGAGGGGGGATTCTGGGGGAGGCAGGGGATAAGTATTGTTCTTGGTGGGGGAGTGCTAAGAGTGGTGGTTTAGGGAGATTTGTGCTGGGGGGGTGGATGGAAAAAGATTATTGCTAGGAGAGGGATTTATGTTGGGAGGGGGGATTTGAAGTGAGGAGGAGATGTGTACTAGGATGGGAAATTTTAGGGGTAGAGGATTTGTGCTAGGATGATTTTTTTTTTGGGGGGGGGGGTTGTGAGATAGGGGGGGCAAAGATTTGTACTGGGAGGGGGATTTCAGCAGGGGGCGGATTTGTACTGGGAGGAGGGGGGATTTATGCTTAGGGGGTAGGCATGCAGATTAGTGCTCAGTGTTTTTGTGGGGGGATTTTTGATGACACATAATGCTCATAAATCTTGAGGGGGAGGGGGGTGCAGTTTGGCATGTTCGCCCCGGGCTTTACATGGCCTTGTCCTTATATGATCCAAAAATGAAAATTAATTTTATTTTTAAAAATAGCAGTTGTTTAAGATACACAGTGCTTTAGCACAGTGTTTCTCAACTCCAGTCCTCAAGGCGCCCCAACAGGTCATGTTTTCAGGATTTCCCCCAGATGAAATGACTGTGGTAATTGCTAAGGCAGTGAAACTGATCAAATCACCTGTGCAACATATTGGAAAGCCTGAAAACCTGACCTGTTGGTGCGCCTTGAGGACTGGAGTTGAGAAACACTGCTTTAGCATACCATACTGGTGACCCCACAATAGAGATACAACTTTTCAGCGAAAGGGAGTTTAGGGAAGACACGTGGCCACTCATTAAAATTAGAAGAAAAGAGGTTTAACCTTAAACTGTGTAGAGGTTTCTTTACTGTAAGAGCGGCAAGGATGTGGAATTCCCTTCCACAGGCGGTGGTCTCAGCGGGGAGCATCAATAGTTTAAAAAAAACTATTAGATAAGCACCTGAACGACCACAACATACAGGGATATACAATGTAATACTGACATATAATCACACACATACGTTGGACTTGATGGACTTGTGTCTTTTTTCAACCTCACCTACTATGTAACTATGTAACTAAATGTTATTCCCTTAGGATCAATATCTACTTTTGGATATTTTTGTCCATACATCTACTAAACACTTATAAAACAATCATGTCAGCTAGTTTTCACTTTTAAACCTAATTTAAAAGAACTGTACGTTATAATTTCCCTTGTTCTCTAATAAGTTTTCAAACTTAAGCTATAGTAAAATTTGAAGTACTAACTTTGATATTGGCTATGCAATGCAAACTTTCAAACTCTGTTTATAAAACAAATCTAATTCATTAATTGGATCTACTTTTAATATTTAAAGTTGTTGGGCTACATGACCAATTAGCTGACACTTCTTATTATGAATATAATAATTCAAGCGTTATAATTGGACATCAGCACTTTAACTAGCATGGAACATTGACATCTTTATTAGCTTTTATTTTCTTTTACGATAGACTGTCTCGGGATATTTTGTTTCACATCAAATATAATACAGTTTAACTAATGGTGAGTATTATTAAGAAAAAAATATACTGTTTTAATAAACGAGAGGGTGTATTAGGAGGTATGTCCCTATAGATACCTTTGGACAGTAAGCAAAATATTTAATATTGAACAATATGGAACATCAGAATGTTATGCGCTAATTGGCATTGTGTTCTTTTTTTGGTAAGCTATTAACAACAATTTTTAAGAGTCACTCATGCTGAAATGCATAAAGAAGCAGATAACCGAAAAAGGATCATTTTATTTTGGTTGGATGCTGGGATGAATTATCTAGGTGTCTAACAAAGTATTTTCTCTGCATTTCTGGGCCTGGGTGCTCTGCCCAGGACAGCTAGTGTGCCATTGGCATTACACTTATGGAATACCTTAGATATTACCCACTTCAGCCCCGGAGGATTTGGCTGCCCAATGACCAGGCCATTTTTTGTGATACGGCCCTGCGTCGCTTTAACTGACAATTGCGCGGTCGTGCAACGTTGCACCCAAATAAAAATTTACGTCCTTTTTTTTCCCACAAATGGAGCTTTCTTTTGGTGGTATTTGATCACCTCTGCGGTTTTTATTTTTTGCGTTATAAACAAAAGAAGAGCGACAATTTTGAAAAAAAAGCAATATTTTTGACTTTTTGCTATAATAAATATCCTCAAAAAAGATATAAAAAAACTACAATTTTCCTCAGTTTAGACCGATATGTATTCTTCTACATATTTTTGGTTAAAAAAAACGCAATAAGCGTATATTAATTGGTTTGCGCAAAAGTTCTACAAAATAGGGGATCGCTTTATGGCATTTTTATTATTATTTTATTTTTTTACTAGTAATGGAGGCAATCAGCGATTTTTATCATGACTGCGACATTATGGCGGACACATCGGACATTTTTGACGCTATTTTGCGATCATTGTCATTTATACAGCGATCAGTGCTATAAAAATGCACTGATTACTGTGTAAATGACACTGGCAGGGAAGGAGTTAACACTAGGGGGCTAGGAAGGGGTTAAGTGTATCCTAGGGAGTGATTCTAACTGTGAGGGGGCTGGGCTACCAGTGACATGACAGTGATCACTGCTCCCGTTGACAGGGAGCAGTAGATCAGTGTTTTCTATCACTAGGCAGAACAGAGAAATGCTTGTTTACACAGTCATCTCCCCGTTCTGCAGCTCCGTGACACAATCGCGGGACACCGGCGGACATCGAGTCCGCGGGTCCCACGAGCATGGTCACGGAGCTCGCGGCAGGCGTGAAATTCAAAGTGACGTATATATACGTTGCTTTGCGCAGCCGTGCCATTCTGCCGACGTATAGGTGCGTGAGCCGGTCGGCAAGCGGTTAAAGAGGGATGTGAGTGGTTCAGCCCGCTAAAAATTAATCAAAATGGCAGTTTTCAAAAGACCAATTAACCCACATGGTTCTGTTTAATTATGGGGGAAAAAAAAAACATCTCAAAACACTCAGCACCCTTTCAACCATATGATACTTCTTTGTTGGAGTTGTCCTTTAACCACTTCAGCCCTGAAAGAATTTACCCCCTTCCTGACCAAGCCATTTTTTGCGATACGGCACTGCGTTATTTTAACCAAAAATTGCGCAGTTGTGCGATGTTGCACCCAAACAAAATTTATGTCCTTTTTTTTACCACAAATAGAGCTTTCTTTTGGTGGTATTTGATCACCTCTGCAGTTTTAATTTTTTGCGCTATAAACAAAAGAATAGTGACAATTTTGAAAACAACACAATATTTTTTACTTTTTGCTACAACAAATATCCCCAATTAAAAAAAAAAAAAAAAAGTTATAGCGTCTATGAAATAGGAGATAGATTTATGCCATTTTATTTTTTATTTTTTTTTACTAGTAATGGCAGTGATCTGGGTTTTTTATTGGGCCTGCGACATTGCGGCGGACAGATCGGACACTTTTGACACTTTTTTGGGACCATTGACATTTACACAGCGATCAGAGCTAAAAATAGCCACTGATTACTGTATAAATGTCACTGGCAGGGAAGGGGTTAACACTAGGGGGCGATCAAGGGGTTACATGTGTGTTCCCTAGGTGTGTTATAACTGTGATGGGATTGGACTGACTGGGGGAGGAGACAGATCGTTGTTCCAACTTAGTAGGAACAGATGATCTGTTTCTCCTCCCCTGACAGGTCAGGGATTTGTGTGTTTACACACACAAATCCCCATTCCTGCTCTCGTGCCCGTAATCGCTGGTGGCCGACCGGGATCGTGCCCGCTGGCCACACGCATTGTGTCCCCTTGCTGTGCAGCCCTGCTATGGCTCTTAAAGGAGCCGAAGTATATATATGGCGATTCGCGCAGCAGAGCCATTCTGCCGCCGTATATATACAAGAGCCGGTCGGGAAACGGTTAACCACTTCCAGACCACCCACCATACATATACTGCGGCAGGGCGGCCCGGCTGTGCAAAATCACGTACCTGTTCGTGATTTCGTGCACACGGTGTAGGGGGCGTGCACACGCCGCCGGAGCGAAGCTCCCACTGTGATTGGACACAGCGGGAGACAATCAGAGGGTCCAGCAGCTGCGATGGCCTCCTTGACCCGCTGATCATTCTGTGGAAGGACGGATGAGGGGTGTGCCTATGTAAACAAGGCAAACCGCTGATCTGTCAGGGAGCAAAGGAGAGATTTTTGTGTTTCAGCTGGGTTGAAACACGGATCTCTCTTTTCCTCCAGTCTGTCCCTCCACCACACAGTTAGAAAACACCTCCCAGGCACATACTTAACCCAACCCCTTGATTGCCCCTGGTGTTAACCCCTTCCCTGCCAGTGTCATTAGCACTGATCACTGTATTGGTGTTACTGGTCCCCGAAAAGTGTCACTTAATGTCCAATTTGTCCCCCGCAATATTGCAGCTCTGTTAAAAATCGCTTATCACCGCCATTACTTGTAAAAACAATAAAAAAAATAAAAAGTCCCTAAATCTATCCCATAGTTTTTGGATGCTATAACTTTTGTGCAAACCAATCAATATATGCTTACCGTATATACTCGAGTATAAGCCGAGTTTTTCAGCACATTTTTAAGCCGATTTTTCAAACCCGGGAACCCCTTCCATAGACTCCCATGTTAATAGTCAGTCTAGTCATACAGCGCCGGAGATCAGGTAGGGAGATTGGGCTCAGTGAGGCATGGGCACAGTGACCGTGAGGCATGGGCACAGTGAGGCATTGGCACAGTGAGGCATGGGCACAGTAAGACACAGTGAGGCATGCACAAGGACACAGTGAGGCACAGTGAGGCATGCAGATGGACACCCTAGGCTTCTACTCGAGTCAATACGTTTTCCCATTTTTTTGTGGTAAAATGAGGTGCCTCGGCTTATATTCGGGTCGGCTTATATTCGAGTATATACGGTATTTGTTTGTTTTTTTACCAAAAATATGTAGCAGAATACATATTTGTCTAAATTGATGTAGACCTTTGATATTTTTAAAGATTTTTATTGAGAATGTTTTATAGCAGAAAGTAAAAAATATAGTTTTTTATTCAAAATTGTCGCTCTTTTTTTGTTTATAGCGATGCGGAATCCGCATAGAATTTGCAGTGCACAAATGTGAACCGCCACTCACATTTTTTTGACAAAGCTTAGTTGAACAGCTTAGTTTTTTGTCAAAGCTTACTGTAGCTGCCCTCAGGGGAGGGCTGGTGGCCTTAGGCCTGGGGGACAAGTCCAGTCAAGTGGCCCATTGAACCGCGGAATCAGCTCACCATCCATGGCCCACCTGGTTTTTCAATGCAGCCTCACCAGTGCCCATCAGTGAAGCCAACTCCAGTGCCCATCAATGCAGCCTGATCACTGGGGCAGGTTACATGGGGTGTATGGGGGGAGATGGCGGGTCAGCTAGGGATGTCAGGGTCTCTCACCTCAGCGATCTCAGCTCAGCAGGTCCTTGCACGCCACAGTTTCCAGGGGGGGTAACACTCCTGATCCTGGGGTCAAGTTGCAGCCAGAGCCCAGCCCTGCAGCCCTGATTCCCGACTCCCTGGCACGCCCTGCCTCTGCCTGCTTCCAAGAATCCGGTCCCAGGGAGTTGTAGTTTCCTCTGCGCTGCTGTGTTTTCCACCCACTAGAAGCTTGAGTGCGGACTACAACTCCCGGAATGCAACAGCTAGTGGTCGGCCGCCATGGCCATGCCCCCGGCCCGACTTCCTAGACCAGAATAAAAAAGAAAATGGAAGCGGGCAGCGGCTGCCATTTTGAATATAAGTTAGGGCAGCCTGGGAGGCAATTGCCACTCTGCCCCCTGGCCAAGCCCTCCCCTGGCTGCCCTTTAAGACAATATACTGTAAATATAGTTTGTAAAAGTACTTTACTGTAACACCTATATGTAGCACTTTCCCCAAACTGGACTGGCTGAAAAATCCCAGGTTCCATTCTCTGTGAGATGTAGGCAGCCAGGCACACAGAAATTCATTCACTCAAGTCAGAAACCAGGCAGTGCATGCCTTCTTACAGTTTATTTGCTGGTTTAACTTGGGTGGGAAGCAGGTGAGCCTTGGGATACTTCAAAACGAACAGAATTACAATACAGGACACCTGTAACTGCTTCTTCCGCCAACAAGCCACTTGCACCGGCCACCCCTTGGCAAAGGTATAACCTGAGTCAGTAATTGTGGTAAGCTCTCTCAAAGGGTGCCAAGGAGAGTCTTTAGGATCCTCAAGGTTAATACTCACTATGTCCTGGGTACTGTAATGCTTCTTGTAGTGCAAACCAGTCTCTGTATATCACGTACCTAGAGATGGAGCCTGACGTGGAGAGGAAGGCAATCTCTAACACCTCCGGCTTGGTACCCCTGATAAAGTAAACAGAAGGTACGAAAGCCTGGAGTGGCACGAGTGCATAGCAGTTCAGATGGTGAAGGCTGTAGATGAGAGTTCTGTGTGCACACGGATGCAGGCTGAATCGTGACACAGGGCAGCAGGTACTTGGCAGGCTGGCAGGTAGCAGTCAGCACATATAAGGATAGTTGGACACAGAGCAGGGTCAGGCAAGCCGGGTCAGTCACTTGCAGGCACTTCAGGAACAGAGCAGTAGACAGCAGAGTAGTTAGATGCAGGCTGGAATTGGCAACTGAAAACAGGCAGACAGAGGGTTAAGCAGAGACATGTTCAAAGAGCAAACCAGGGGTCAGTTCAGGTAGAGTATAAGCATGGTCAGACGGATCAGAACGGCAACAGGAGATCAAACACAAGGAACAGGTAGCAGGCAGCAGAACACTGTAGACCATAAGGCAAAGCCCTAGTGCAGCAACAGTGTTTATATAATCCATTTGACGCCACTCTAGTGATGAGCGCGCACTCGCATTCGCATTTGCGCATGCACGTGTGTGGGCGCACGGCTAACAGAAATTCTATGTCCATGGGTTTGGCTAATAGTGTTTCTCTTTCTATGGATTTGGCTAATAGGATTTCTCTGTCTATGGATTTGGCTAACAGGAATCCTCCTTCTGCTCATACCTATGACTATGACTAAGCACCGTGTCTGGTGTGAAACATGTCAGCGGCAGTGCAGTTAGTCTGTACCGATTTTGGATGCCTTGATTTTACTTTACAACAAAAGGTAAATATTTGGAGTGCGGCTATCCAGCTATTTCTTTTTCAATCATCTCTGTTGCAAACAGAGCCAGCACCCTGTTTAACTGCGGAGACAGCTGATCATAGAAGAGGTAATTAATTACCTTGGAGCGGTGAACTCCCACATTCTGCTCATAACTATGTGCCTGGGCATAATTCTCCTTTCCTGACACTGTACTGGGTGCCTCCAGCTTGATCCTCTGCAAAACATTTTGCACTGGGGGCATCTGGATGTGGGTCCACAATCTCTAGCTGGGACCCCAAAAAGGATTTATTTTGCCCTGCAGCTGCCAGTCCAGGGAGCTTCAGCCATCAGCCTGGGTCCTCTTCCCCCAGGAACAAAAAGCTGCTGTCCCAGGCACCAAATTATTTATATACCTCTCAGAACCCTGCTGGCCACTCTCCTGACCAGGGATTGGCTGAGGCTGCATGAATACTCAGACCAGGGTATGCCTCTCCCACCTACTATATTCCAGAGCTCATTGGACTTCAGGGGGGAACCAGTCAAACTTGCACCAGCAGAACCCAGAACAGCCAAAAGCAATTGAGTACTGCTCCCCTGCTACAGGGAAGCAAAAAAATAAATGTACCTCAAATATAGCAACATAACTAGGAGGGTGCAAAATATACAAAAGAAAACCATGTTTCTAAGAACTATTTGTAAGCCTCGACTCACTGTTAACATCAAATAAATTCTTTTTACAAAGCATCTCGGGTCAGTTACAGAGGAAGAAAGTCATTAGTGATCTGCCTGGGGCCTCAACATATTTACACAAGAAACAATTTATGAATCCTATATCCACAATTTGTTCCTGTGAATATCAATACGGAGCACTTGAAATACAATTAGCCTTCTCAACTCATCTAACTGTTAAGAGGCAACCTTATTCAATTCTGTAATATCACGTCAATATTCTCCTAATAAAGAACAATGTGTACGTTTCTCTTCCTGCTGCCTTTCTATTTGCCCCTTTTTAAGGGATTATTTGCAGCCCTGACTTATCAGGGCCAACTTGACAGAGAGTTAAATTAAACATGCAAGAGGTTGCTGTCTATTCAATATTGGGCTATATTGACCCTAATATGGAAGTTAATCATTGACAGCTTGTAAATTGTGACATGCATATTTTTGGCACAGCAACAATTACTGTTTGCAGAAAATAAATAATAAAGCACCGTATTTTAATAGTGCGGTTATTCTGCACGTTCCCCTGGGCATATGACTCAAGGTTGTAGAGAAATCAACAATTATATTTTCTTCATTGTTTTTGATGATCTTTTTTTTTTTTTTTTTTTCTCTTTCTGATAGTTCTACATAGCATGTGATTTATTTATTTTTTCAAAATACTTTTTATTTAAGTTTTTCAATATTACAATGCAAAAAAACATATAGATTGTGAATTAAATGCTTTGAAGAAACGTTTAGGGTATCACTATGAAGTCTTTTTTCTTTACATGCTGCAGATAAAATATAGATCGAGATTTTTAAATCAGAAGCAGTGCACTATGGGATCTGTTTAGACCTTTTTAATTGGTTGTTGCGGGTTAATCCACCAGGTCACGGTTCGAACCATTTTTAAACACTCTGCTGTGGCTCGCAACCCAAAGATTTTCATCCTCCTACCCTGTTTTGGAGAATACTATTTTTTCAAGTGGTTATCTGTCCATTGGAAATTCTAGCAATTCACCTACAACCGAGAATCCCCTGGAGAACTGAAGTATATGCGCCACAGACCCTCTTCTGTCTAGTATTTAAAATTCTGGATTATGCACCACCTTCTAAATACACTGAATGATGTTTTCAAATGTTAGTGATGATATGGCTAACATCTATAAATAGGGCCCACTAACAAACATTTTTCTTAATCATTTGGGCTATTCAAAATGTGTGTTTTTTATTTTTTATTTTAAGTAATACTCCATATTCCCATTGCACACATTCCTGGAGAAAGCTCTAAAGCAGTGGTTCTGAACTGTTCTAGTGCCGTGACCCCTTGATACATTTTTCAAAGTTGTCGGGACCCCTAACAGTAAAATTATTTTTGTAGCGTGGGTTGTCAGCATCCAAGGCAAGCCAAGTAATTTGCACCCCTAACCCACGGACATTTAGCTCTCCCTGAGTCCCTTCCACTCGTACAGTTTTAAAACCCCTTATGGTACAATTTAGGATGTACCACTCTCTTTTTTTTCTCCTTTCTTTCCCTTTTATCTCTCTCAATCCTAATTTCTTGATTTTTCCCCCATCACTCTCTCTAGCCTTCTTTCTTGTTCTTTCTATTATTCTTTATCTCCCTTTTTTCTTTGTTCCTCCCCCTCTTTTTCTCTCCTTTCCATGTATTCTCTATTTGTTTTCCTTCTCTTACTCCTTGGTGGAGGGAATGAGATGAGTGGCAGTGCTAGTGGGGGGTGGGATCAGTGGCAGTGCTGGTGAGGGATCAGTGGCAGTGCTGGTGGGGGGGGGGGTGGGATCAGTGGCAGTGCTGGGGGGAGTTCTGATCAGCCAACTTAGGTGCTCTTGATCAAGGTCATCTGCTGATCTGAGAACTGTAGTGGCGACTTTTAATGGCAACTATAATCACAGGTAGTGTTACTCACTGTGTTTCTGGCTCGGTCGCGAAAAGTCTGAGAGAGTGGTGCGGGCTTCAGGAACAGCCCAGGATTCGGTGACCCCTGGCAAATCGCCATTCGACCCCCAGGTTGAGAACCACTGCTCTAGTTTTGGGTGCTGTAGAAAACACCATCTGTAGACTGGATCAGAAAGCCACAATGATGATATTTGCCAGCACTCCACGGATCATCAAGTTGAGTCAAAACGTTTTTTATTTAAGCATGATCACATCACAATAAAGATGTGATCTTTATTATATATACAGTTGTAGCGGGGTGTCATATTTAGGGGGAGCATCTGAGTGGTAACTAGGCTCAGATGCACTAATTGTTAGGTTTCATGGACCATTTCTGTCCCTGGGAGATAGTACTGGTGTGTAGTTCCCTGGGGCCTATGGGTGGCGCTGTTGCCATGGGCTCGGGTTGAACCGCAGTACAGGGTTGTGCCTTTTTTTGTCCCCTCTCGGCAGCAGTGCGGCGGGGTGGGGAACCTGCTGTGCCTGTCGGGAGAGGATATAAAAGGGGGCGGCCATCTTCCAGAGGGGTCTTCATTCGTCCACGCCCAGGCTCCTTAGGCCTGGGTGTGTGTGTGTCGCCTCCGGATGCCCTAGGCCCGGAGGCCTGGTCCGTTCCGCACTCGGGCACCTTAGGCCTGGGTGCGGGTGGGTTGTCTTTGGGTTCCCTAGGTCCGGAGACGGAGCTGCTGTTTCCATCCCAGACACCTTCAGTCTGGGGTGAGGTAGTTTGGTGAGGGCCCGGAACCCAGCAACCTTCGGCTGGGGTCCGCTAAGGATCGAGGCTCCCAGGGATCTGCCTTGCGAGGGGACCCATATCCAGGACAAGGAGGCCAGGGAGGTGACCCTTTCTAAAGACCCAGCGCAGAGTCGTGGTGACAGAGGGGGCCTCTGGTAACTCTCCGGAGGGATGTTCTTATCCTGAAAAAGGGCTAAGTTACTCAAGGAAGGAAGTGCGGGTTCTTTATGTCACAGTGGCAGTGACTCTATGCACACCAGGTCAGTGGCAGTGACTTGCAACTATTCACCAGGTCAGTGGCAGTGACCAACCTCATGGTCCATGGCAGGGACCGTGCGCCAAGTCTGTTCGTGCAAATCAGAATAGGAGAAACCTTAAATTCAGTTTGTGCCTGGACCTCCTCCCACCTTATCTAACCTGTGTTTGTCTCAACCTGTCTGCTCTCAAAGAGACTATTTATTGCCCTAAAAAATAAAAAAGAAGTTGGACTATTCAGTTGGTGTGGACAGTTGCTTACTGGGGAGAATTTAGGACTTGTTTCTGGCTACCCCAGAAACGAGGTCAGCTCTGGAGGTTTTAAACACTGGCTGCAACCAGGCCCGAGAAAACTAACACCGCTCAACCTCCCCATCCAGGAGGGTACGGGCTTGTGGTGCGGTGTGCCTCAGTCTTTCCTGCGCAGGAGCCAACATAATAGAAAAGCAGGTAAAGGCTGGGGTGGGTGCGCTACACAGTAAAACCATGGTTTGAGAGTAACTTGGTTTAAGAGCGTTTTGCAAGACAAGCAAAATTCTTAAATAAATTTTGACTTGATATACTAGCGATGTCTTGATATACAAGTAGCATCATATCACAACTGAGTATAAGGCTGGGTTCACACCATTGCAAATTGGATGCAGGTTCCCTGCATCCAATGCGCAATAGCAGGAAATTTTAACTGTCTCTCTATGGAGCCGGTTCACATATCTCTGCTGCGGTGCGAATTTGCACAGGAGCCCTGTGCGTCTTTTGGCCCGTTTCAGGTCCGAATTCAGACAAAAATTTGGGGCTGAAATCGGACCTGAAACGGTGAACCAGGATGCACCGGACCCCTGCTGGGAGTCGCATGCAGCGATGGTGTGAACCCAGCCTCAAAGAGAAGAGAGGCGCCTCTAAGTGTAGCAATATGGTTACATTTAATGAAGGTACAACATTTAGCAACATATTGCTACACTTAGAGGCGCCTCTCTTCTCTTTTATACTCTGTAACTCCTGCTGGATTTTGATTCTCATTCCCTTATGGAGGCACCATTTGTGGATGGACATTTTATGGTTACACAACCACATTGCTATATTCTTTTTATATGCACTATAAACGTAATGACTTATGAATAAATGGTTGTGGAATGAATGATTTGAGTTTCCATTATTTCTTATGGGGAAATTCATTTTGATATACAAGTACGGTACTTTGGATTACAAGCATGTTTCGGGAACAAATTATGCTCGCAATCCAAGGTTTTACTGTAATTTTATATAATAATTTATATAACTTCAGTCTGGTGGGCTGAGTCACCCACTGACTTTTTATATTTCGTGGATAGTTATGCTTCCACCCAACTCCTTAGGAGTCTCACTTCTAATACAACAGAGGTGCTCCTAGTCTTCTTGTTATACTGTGTTTAATATCAAATAAATTGAAGGATACCTGTGCTGACAGAATTGCACAGGCTGTGGACCTCTTCTAAAAAGTTAGTTGATTGACCCTCATACAATTTTAATGGATTTATTACTTTATAAGTCACAGACTTCATGCAAATGAAGTATACGGATCAGGAATTCTGAAGTCACTCAACCATCACTCCTTGCTGCTTATTCCACGTCAGTGACTTAGAAAGCATTTAATCCAGCCCTGGGTTTTCTGATAGACTACTGTATACCAAGTCAAAATCGAACCTCCAAGAATCTATGCTGAGTGCACAGACATGTACAATGAAACATGATCTTGTCTTTAAACTATTGTTAAGGGAGCAAAAATGGTCAGTTGAATTGCAGATTCTACTAATATCTACTATCCTCACACATCTATATAGGAGTTTTCCAGTTTTATACTGGACACTATACTTACCCACTAACATTAAGTAGGAACCTGTCTGGTCAGCCTCAAATACTGTTTTTTGTGAAGAGTTGAAAGCAAAATAATTCCAAAGGTGGAGCTGCATCACACCAAACAAGTCTGAACACCTCCAAGAGCTCCAACAACTTCACAGCTGCTTTCTCTTTCTCTATCATGGCACATATCTCGAGCCACTGGATTCCCTTAATTGGCATAGATTTCCTCTCACTTCCTGTTTGGCTATGGGGCAGGAAGTGAAGGGAAATCTCTGCAATGGGACAGGGATGGTAAAAAATAAACTGACAGGGGCTATAATCCTCCCTTACTGAAAAAAAAAGGAAAAAAAAGTGTTGCCTATAGTTCTACTTTAACCACTTAACAACCACCTGCCGACAAATAACGTCGACAAGGTGGTTGCTTAACTCTGGGAGGACGTTATATAACGTCCTCCCAGAATCGCGCTCCCGCGCGCCCCCTGGGGCGCGCACACGGGAAATGACGGAGCAATCACTTGTAAACAGACCGGCGTCATTTGATGACGCCGGTTCCTCCCTCCCCTCTCTGTACCAATCGGTACAGTGTGAGAGGAGAGGGGAGGGAGCGGATGGCAGCAGCAGCTCTGTGGGCTGGATCTGTGACAATTGCAGTCACAGATCCAGCCATCCATCCATCCCTGCTCAGCCATCCCTGGTGCAATACCCTGCCAATACTCTGCAATACACCCTGCCAATACTCTGCAAAATACCCTGCCAATACTCTGCAAAATACTCTGCAATACCCTGGTGCAATACTCTGCAATACCCTGGCACAATACTCTGCAATACCCTGCGCAATACTCTGCAATACCCTGCGCAATACTCTGCAATACCCTGCGCAATACTCTGCAATACCCTGCAAAATACTCTGCGATACCCTGCGCAATACCCTGCAAAATACTCTGCAATACCCTGCTCAATACTCTGCAATACCCTGCGCAATACTCTGCAATACCCTGTGCAATACTCTGCAATACCCTGCAAAATACTCTGCAATACCCTGCGCAATACTCTGCAATACCCTGCGCAATACTCTGCAATACCCTGCGCAATACTCTGCAAAATACTCTGCAATACCCTGCGCAATACTCTGCAATACCCTGCGCAATACTCTGCAATACCCTGCGCAATACTCTGCAAAATACTCTGCAATACCCTGCACAATACTCTGCAATACCCTGCGCAATACTCTGCAATACCCTGCGCAATACTCTGCAATACCCTGTGCAATACTCTGCAATACCCTGCGCAATACTCTGCAATACCCTGCACAATACTCTGCAATACTTTGCAATACCCTGTGCAATACCCCGTGCAATACCCTGACATACTCCGCAATACCCTGCCATAGTCCGCAATACTCCGCAATGCCCTGCAATGCCCGGCAATACTCCGCAATGCCCACTTCCCGCCCGCCGGCCGTCATATGACGTCCTTGACTTTGTACGGGGATATCTGAATGATGGGTGCAGCTACAGGCATCATTCAGATATCAGCTTTTTCAGCCGGCGATTCCCTACACCATAAGAACAATCATAGCGGCTGTTCCACTGCTTGATCATTCTTACGGGAGGCGAGAGGGGATGTCCCCCCCTCCCGCTGCCCTCCGGTGCTTCTACCGACTCACCGCTACGATCAAAGCCAGGATTGTTTTGTTTTTTTGTTTTTTTTCAGGCTTCCCAGCCTAGAGGTGAGATGTGGAGTCTTATTGACCCCATATCTCACTGTAAAGAGGACCTGTCATGCCATATTCCTATTACAAGGGATGTTTACGTTCCTTGTAATAGGTATAAAAGTGATCAAAAAAATTTTTGGGGTGGAAAACCATGTCAAACCAAAATAAATAAAGTAAAATGAACAATAAAAAAATATATATATTTTTTAAAGCGCCCCTGTCCCCGTGAGCTCGCATACAGAAGCGAACGCATACATAAGTCCCGCCCACATATGAAAACGGTTTTCAAACCACACATGTGAGGTATCTCTGCGAACGTTAGAGCGAGAGCAATCATTTTGGCCCTAGACCTCCTCTGTAACTAAAATCATGTAACCAGTAAAAATATTTAAAGCGTCGCCTATGGGGATTTTTTTAAGTAGCGAAGTTTGGCGCCATTCCACGAGTGTGTGCAATTTTTAAGGGTGACATGTTAGGTATCTATTTACTCGGCGTAACTTCATCTTTCACATTATGCAAAAACATTGGGCTAACTTTACTGTTTTGTTGTTTTTTTTTAAGCACAAAACATTTTTTTTCCGTAAAAAACGCGTTAAAAAAATTGCTGCGCAAATATCGTGCGAGATAAAAAGTTGCAACAACCACCATTATATTCTCTAAGGTCTTTGCTAAAAAAACATATATAATGTTTTGGGGTTCTATGTAATTTTCTAGCAAATAAATGATGATTTTTACATGTAGGAGAGAAATGTCAGAATTGGCCTGGGTGCTCCAGAACGCCTGAAGGTGCTCCCTGCATGTTGGGCCTCTCTATGTGGCCACGCTGTGTAAAAGTCTCACACATGTGGTATCGCCATACCCGGGAGTAATAGCAGAATGTGTTTTGGGGTGTAATTTGTGGAATGCATATGCTGTGTGTGAGAAATAACCTGCTAATATAACAATTTTGTGAAAAAAAAAAAAGAGAAAAAAAAAATCTTGATTTTGCAAAGAATTGTGGGAAAAAATGACAACTTCAAAAAACTCACAATGCCTCTTTCTGAATACCTTGGAATGTCTTCTTTCCAAAAAGGGGTCATTTGGGGGGTATTTGTACTTTTCTGGCATGTTAGGGTCTCAAGAAATGAGATCGGCCGTCAGTACTTCAGGTGTGATCAATTTTCAGATATTGGCACCATAGCTTGTGGACTCTATAACTTTCACAAAGACCAAATAATATCCACCAATTTGTACTTATTTTTACCAAAGATATGTAGCAGTATAAATTTTGGCCAAAATTTATGAAGAAAAAATAGTAATTTGCAAAATTTTATAACAGAAACGAAAAAAAAATCATTTTTTTACAAAATTTTCAGTCTTTTTTCTCTTATAGCGCAAAAAATAAAAAATCCAACAGTGATTAAATACCACCAAAAGAAAGCTCTATTTGTGTGAAAAAAAGGACAAAAAATTCATATGGGTACAGTGTTGTATGACTGAGTAATTGTCATTCAAAATGTGAGAGCACCGAAAGCTGAAAATTGGTCTGGTTATTAAGGGGGTTTAAGTGCCCAGTGGTCAAGTGGTTAAGCACAAATTTCTGATAATTTTATAGAGAGGACCTAGAAGATATAACCATGCCAATGGTGCAGCAGAAAACATATAGCACAGTGAGGAAGTTTTGTGGTCCAGGATGATAGGACAGTCAAAATTAGAAGTAGCTACAGTTGCGGAATGCAAGCTGCCCGCATACCGGAAGCAGTGCGGCCGCTTAATGGGGGCGCTAGACTAATTTGCCTCACAGCCCAGACCACCCCATAAGACTGGCGCTACACTAACAGCGGGGACTCTTTCCGTGCTGCCCCCGGCAAAGTTCTGCCTTGTCGGCCTAGGCCAGGATACAGCATTGCTGTAAAGTAAGAATGCTTTCAAAAATATATCTTAACTGTTGATTTTTTAATCAATTTACAAAATCCAAAGTGAGCGAACAGAAAAAAAAATGAAATCAAATCAATACTTGGTGTGACTACTCTTTGACTTCAAACATGTATTATTTCTTCTAGGTACACTTGCACACAGTTTTTGAAGGAACATCCAGGAGAACTGACCACAGCTCTTCTGTGGATGTTGGATGCCTTAAAACTTTCTGTCTCTTCATGTAATCCCAGACAGACTCAATGATGTTGAGATCAGGGCTCTGAAGGGGGCCAAACCATCACTTCCAGGACTCCTTGTTCTTCTTTACGCTGTAGATAGTACTTAATGATATTGGCTGTATGTTTGGGGTGGTTGTTCTGCTGCAGACTAATCACACACCTCCCTGATGGTAGGGCATGATAGATAAGTATAAGATGGATGGATAAGTATCTGCCTGTATTGCTCAGCATTGAGGACACCATTGATTGGGCAACATTGAGGACCGTACACGCAGTGGTCAGCCAAGGAAACTTAGCAGAACAGATGAAAAACACATCATGCCTACTTTCCTTCAACAGTGGAAGATGTCCAGCAGTGCCATCAGCACAGAACTGGTGAAAACCTATCTACTGTTTGGAGAAGTCTGGCCAGAAGTGGACTTCATGCAAAAATGGAGGCCAAAAAGCCATACATACGTGGAAAAAGCCTAAGTGATTCAACTATGCACAAAAACATAGGAACTGAAGTACAGAAAAATGGCAGCAGGTGCTCTGGACTAATGTGTAAAAATTGTAAACATTTGGCTGAGTGTCTGCAGGCAACTGTGAAGTATGGTGGAGGTTCCTTGCAAGTTTTGGACTGTATTACTGCAAATGGAGTTGGAGATTTGGTCAGGATAAATGGTGTCTTTAATGCTGAGAAATACAGACAGATACTTATCCATCATGCTATACTATCAAGGAGGTGTGCGATCAGCCCCACATTTATGCTGCAGCAGGACCACGTCCTCAGACACACAGCCTTTAGGAACTATCTTCAGCATAAAGAAGAACAAGGAGTCTTGGAAGTGGTGGTTTGGCCCTCACAGAGCCCTGATCTCAACATCATGGAGTCTGTCTTGGATTACAGGAAGATACAGGAGGATGTGAGGCAGCCTACATCCACAAAAGATCTGTGGTTAGTTCTCCTAGATGTTTGAAAACAACCTAACCTGCCGAGTTCCTTCAAAAACTGTGTGCAAGTGTACCTAGAAGAGCTGATGCTGGTTTGAAGCCTATGAGTAGTCACACCAAATATTAATTTTTATTTAGATTTTGCGTCTGCTTCCTCACTTTGCATTTTGTAAATTGATAAAAATAAACAATTCAATTATATTTTTGAAAGCATTTTAACTTTACAGTATTTCTTCACACCTGCCTAAAACTTTTGCACAGTACTGTACAAAAAGTAAAGTGATCAGAAAAGAGGAAGAAACAACCTCCAAAATATAATAAAAGTGACTATAATACTAGCTATATTATGCTGAAAACCCAGTTCAACAGAATTATGACATTACTGATTTCATTTGGCACTCATGTCCCTTTAAACCTTTTTTTTCCATGCATGCTGAGTTTATCCTTTCAGTTTGCATTTTGTTTTTGCTCTTTTTTTTTTACTGCCTTTAATTATTTATTTTGATTCATCTGATACGTAGGTAAATTAATGCTGAAGCATTTCTCTGTTTGTGCCAAATCAGTGCTTCTCAGTAGGACGTTAGCCCATCTTAGCAAGTGTGCTTTCTTTCTCAGTAGGCAGTCCATTTCTGCAGAGTGCCATTAAGCTAATTTCAAAAAGAACCAGTAAAGGTATATGGAGCACGCATTAATAGCGTGGCAAATATACAAAATTAGTAGACCCCAGCAACACAACTTCCATGCCATTGTCATGCACTAATAATTAGTAGTTTACATATTGGAAGTAACAACAATACTAGTTCCTCGGTTAAATCATTCAAGTAATTAAATACACTGTTAGCCTTCTTTTTTCTTTTTTTTTTTTTCCCCTCTTCATCGTAGAGAACGGTGAACTGTTCCTTTGTTTTTTCTTTTTTTTTTTTTTTTTTTCCACATCATGTCATTAGCATTTTATAATCAAAATCTATTCGCTAATTCTCCGTCACTAAGATAATCTGACGTTCCTGAATATCAAAAACATTAAAGTGCAAAACCAGTTTCCCCTGCCAGTAAAAATACCCAGAGATTATTTAACAAAAAAAAAGAGACATAAAAAGTGGTTTGTGGGAATTCTAGAACCAGTGGTGCATAATTTGTAAATACAGTATGAATATAATTAGATAAATCTCACAGTAAATTGGAGATATCAGAGGGTTTAGTGGTACAAAACTGCAGTTTGTTGTTATTTTTTTTTCTTTTTTTTTTGTTGTTTTTTTTTTTTCTAAGAACGAAGTCAGATTTCAGAACAGCCAATGGGGTTAATATAAAATCAGCAATGTTTGTTTATCTGTATCTTCTATTCAATGGGGTGTACTCTAGAGATATTGCCTCCAGTTTTCTTATGGCTTCTAGCTAGTTTCATATTAATTTGCTATGCACAATTGTGCACATACAATATGCAGTGCGTTCAGCTGAAAACAGACTAATGCTTGAATATCTCAAACACAAATAGTGAATAAGGACCTTTTGGCCTACATAATCATCACTATTATCCCAGCTTACCCTTTATACAAAATCCCTGAAGAGTTTTCAGCACATACATTATAAATATGGAATTTATACAAGCCACCCAAAGTGTGTTTAATTAATTTATTGTATTAGCCCAAAACTCCGAATCAATATTGCAGCCCTTGAGATGGGGGATGATGCAGTATAAATATACATGTCAGAATACTGATATATCCTTTGTTTGTGCCAAGAGGTATATTAAACTGCAATTTTTTTCAAAGGAATTTTCATACTGATTCAGTGCTCTTTTTTTTCAACAAATCCTGAGTACCTCTTTATTAGAGCAAGCTCATATTTAATAACAGTTGCATGAAATGTATATCATTCTACAAAACCTGTAACTGCCAAAATTCCGAAAGGGTTTTGCCGATTTTCACAGCTGAAGGGGGGAGTTTGTCCAAATTTTAGAATGGACTGCAAGAGCTCAGAGTAAAGCCTCGTACACATGACCGGTTTTCCCGGCAGGAAAACTGCCAGGAGAGCTTTTGGCCTGGAATCCCGGCTGTGTCGGAAAACTGCTCGGTAAAAATAGAGAGCCTGCTCTCTATTTTCCCGTCGGGATTCCCGGCAGAGTGTTTCCTGCCGAGAAAACCGGTTGTCTGTATGCTTACCTGCAGGGGAAAGATACCGTGCATGCTCGATAACACTTTGACGCATGCGCTGTAGCATACAACTTAATTTAGCCGGCTCGTCGTAGTCTTTGATGTCACTGCGTTCTTGCCATTCAAAAGAAAGGCGGGTTTTTTAAATGGCCATGTGTATACACAGCTTTGAAAGGCAAGCTTGCCAGGAATCCCGTCAGGAAAACCAACGGTTTTCAAATAGACGGGATTCACGGCCGTGTGTACAGGGCTTAAGACCTTAACTAGAGATAAATAGAGGAAGCCAACTTTGGCCCTTGCTTATGAAATAAGCCTGCATTTTGATGTTTTGCTAATCTAATGGTTTCAATGTTTTTGAATAGCTAAATCCAAACAAGCAAATAGATCAGGAGTTCCTACTTGAATCCTAAATCTGGGCTTGGGATCCCCTGCCCCTTCCTTATTGGAGTACCATTGCACACTTTCTCCATATCTACATTTTTTTTTTCAGGTGTCCTCAGTCTGGCGACATCACAGGTCTTCTTCAACTTCCTCTTCTTCTGGCATTGGGCAGATCTTTAATACTACAGAAAGTGTCTGCTTATTCTTGTGAATTCAGGGTGGGGATGGAGTCATGACACTCTGCGCTCAAAGAAAGTAGGTTGAGTGACACTGGGCATTCCCTCAAATTTGCCAACCCACCAATGGGCAGCCAATTTGTCTATGTCATCAGGCAGGAACATGGGCAACCACAGGATGACCGTCGGTCTCTGCAGTCCAGGAGAAGGTAAGAAATTCAGGTAGGAAATCTGACAATGTTGATTGTTTTTTTTATTTTTTTTATTACTAGCGCTAAAGGGGGTAGAGGGGTAAAGTTTAGAGAGTGGAGGAGATTTACGAAAAAGGGAGCTCTCAGAATCTGGTGCAACTGTGCATGGTAGCCAATTAGCTTCTAAATTCAGCTTGTTCCATTAAAGTGGTTCTAAAGGCAGAAGATTTTTTATCTTAATGCATTAAGATAAAAAGTCTCCTGTGTGCACAGCAACCCCCCTAATACTTATCGAAGCCCCATCTTAATCCAGTGATGTTACACAAGAGCCGCGGCTGTCCGGGGGACTCTCCCCCATTGGCTGAGACAGCAGTGGGCACCATTGGCTCCTGCTGCTGTCAACCAAAGTCAGTGAGCCAATGAAGAGAGAGAGGAGGAGGGGCACACACAGAGCCGCGGCTCGGCTCAGGTGCCCCCATAGCAAGCTGCTTGCTGTGGGGGCACTCGGCAGGAGCGAGGGGCCAGGAGTGCCGGCAGGGGACCCGAGAAGAGGAGGATCTGGGCTGCTCTGTGCGAAACCACTGCAAAGCGCAGGTAAGTATAATATGTTTGTTATTTTTAAACAAAAAGAAGAGACTTTATTATCACTTAAAGCTTTGGCAATAAAACATGGAAGCTGATTGGTTTCTATGCACAGCTGCACCAGATTTTGCACATTTCAGTTTTAGTAAATAACCCCCCCCCCCCCGTGTTTGTTCCAGGCCGAAGTTGAGCTTTAACAACGATACATTATGTTTATAGTATATAGTGGAATGAATTTGAGTCATGAATATGTAGTCAAGACACACCCATATAGTTTAACCACTTCAGCCCTGGAAGAATTTACCCCCTTCCTTACCAGAACACTTTTTGCGACTCAGCACTGCGTCGTTTTAACTGACAATTGCGCGGTCGTGCGACCTGGCTCCAAAAACAAAATTGACGTTCTTTTTTTCCCACAAATAGAGCTTTCTTTTGGTGGTATTTGATCACCTCTGCGGTTTTTATTTTTTGCGCTATAAACAAAAATAGAGCGACAATTTTTTTAAAAATTCAATATTTTTTACTTTTTGCTATAATAAATATCCCCAAAAAAATCTATAAAATGACAACATTTTTCCACAGTTTAGGCTGAAACGTGTTCTTCTACATGTTTTTGGTAAAAAAAATTGCAATAAGCGTATATTAATTGGTTTGCGCAAAGGTTATAGCGTCTACAAAATAGGGGATAGATTTATGGCATTTTTATTTATTTTAATTTTTTTACTAGTAATGGTGGCGATCTGCGATTTTTATTGTGACCGTGACATTGGGACGGACATATCGAACACTTTTGACACATTTTTGGGACCATTCACATTTATACAGCGATTAGTGCTATAAAACTGTACTGATTACTGTGTAAATGTGACTGGTTGGGAAGGGGTTAACACTAGGGGGCGCTGAAGGGGTTAAATATGTTCCCTAGTGAGTGATTCTAACTGTAGGGGGAGGGGACTCTCCAAGGGAGGAGACCGATCTGTGTTCCTCTGTACTGGGAACATACAACGGTCTCCTCACCTCTGACAGGACATGGATCTGTGTGTTTACACACACAGAACCACGGTCCTGCCGTGATTGCAGGTGAGCGTGGGAGCCTGGCGGACATCGCGGCCGCTGGGCACGCGCACTGGGTCCCGAGCGCTGCCGCGGGTGTGCGCCCCCTAGGCGGCCAGGAAGCCCAGGACGTCATATGACATCCACCCAGGATGTGAAGTGGTTAAACACAATATGTCATGGAGTGCCAACCCTAGTTATATAGAGGGGGGGGGGGGGGAGAAAGAATTGTGGTTGTTAAACGGTCAACTCCAGACATATATATAGCCCCCTAGACTTTGTATATGTATTATTGTCCTTTGCCATAGGGGATTTGATTTCCTTTTCCCCTACATGTGTATACTTTTTAAATATATTGATTTTTTTGTATGTTTTATCTATTTGTAATAAATTATATATTTTTTATAATTTGTGTGTATTAATATATATGTCTGGAGTTGACTGTTTAACACCCACAATTTTTTCTCCAAGCCTTGAAGAAGCGGGATATATATACTGTACCAACTGTGAAACATGTCGACTATCGCTTGCTTTTATGTAATATACTTTGTATATGTATTATTGTCCTTTGTATGTGTTTTTTCTATCTGTAATAAATCATATATTTTTTATATATTTTTGTGTATTAATATATATGTCTGGAGTTGACCGTTTAACGCCCACAATTCTTTCTCCTCCCCCTCTACTAAATTAGATTTATATAGTGTTGTGTTGTATGCACTTGGTGTTTATCTTTTAGATTGATTTTCTAAATAATGAATGTTACAAAATGGTTTCATGGCAAGTCATAGTAACGTCCTCCAATCCAACTAGCTGCTGAAAATATTGACTAAAATGCATTGTGACCAATGACTACTTTGTTATTAAATTCTCATAAAATTTTCCTTTTCTGCTACAGACTGAAGTGTTCACAGAACAGTATTATATCTTATGCCGTGTACACACGATAGTGTGACGGAATTTTTTCATCGGATATTTTGACCGTGTGTGGGCCCCATCAGACTTTTTTCTGTCGGAGTTTAGAAATAGAACATGTTTTATTTTTTTTTCCGATGGAAAAAAATCCTATGGGAAATTCCGATCGTCTGTGTGGAACTCCGATGGAGAAAAAAACACGCCTGCTCAGAATCAAGTCAACGCATGCTCGGAAGCATTGAACTTAATTTTTCTCGGCTTGTCATAGTGTTGTACGTCACCGCGTTTTGGACGGTCGGAATTTGGTCTGACAGTGTGTATGCAAGACAGCTTGAACGGAATTCCGACGGAAAATTCCATCGGATTTTTTCCCATCAGAAATTCCGATCATGTGTACAGGGCATTACAAGTTGTCCACCCAAAATCAGAAAACACCTCACAGCTCTTTACTATTAATTTTACAATGAAAGGGGGCGTGACCTGGCAAAACCTAATGACAGGCCTCCATCCCTGATATAAATTGCAGGAAAGGAGAGAAAATGGGACTTTAAATGAGGCCCGCCATATCAATTAAAGTAAAGTAAAGGCATATATGTAAAATAAATATTTTCATTGTTTATTAACCCCTTCCTTACTGGGCACATATACCCCCTTCCTGCCCAGGCGAAATTTCAGCTTTCAGCACTGTCACGCTTTGAATGACAATTGCGCGGTCGTGCGACGTGGCTCCCAAACAAAATTGACGTCCTTTTTTTCGCACAAATAGAGCTTTCTTTTGGTGGTATTTGATCACCTCGGCGGTTTTTATTTTTTGCGCTATAAACAAAAATAGAGCGACAATTTTGAAAAAAAAGCAATATTTTTTGATTTTTGCTATAATAAATATCCCAATTTTTTTTTTTCCCTCAGTTTAGGCCGATACGTATTCTTCTACATATTTTTGGTAAAAAAAAATCGCAATCAGCGTTTATTGATTGGTTTGCGCAAAAGTTATAGCGTTTACAAAATAGGGGGTAGTTTTATGGCATTTTTATATATATTTTTTTATTATTTGTAATGGCGGCGATCAGTGATTTTTTTCGTGACTGCGACATTATGGCGGACACATCGGACACTTTTGACACTAATTTGGGACCATTCACATTTATACAGCGAACAGTGTTATAAATATGCACTGATTACTGTATAAATGTGACTGGCAGGGAAGGGGTTAACACTAGGGGGCGAGGAAGGAGTTAAATGTGTTCCCTAATGTGTGATTGTTACTGTGGGGGGAGGGGACTGACTGGGGGAGGAGACCGATCTGTGTCCCTATGTACAAGGGACACACCATCGGTCCCCTCTCCCTGACAGGACATGGATCTGTGTGTTTACACACAGAGATCCACATCCTTGTCTCTGTAACCGCCGATCGCGGGTGCTTGGCGGACATCGCGGCCGCCAGGCACGCGCATCGGCATCTCAGTGATGCGCCGGGTGCGCGCGCGTGCCGCCGGCGGCGCTCGCGCGCCCCCCAGTGGCCAAATAGCGGAGGCCGTATAATAACGGCCTCCCGGCATTTGACAACCACCTTGCGGCCGTATATTCTCGTACGGCGGGCGCGAGGTGGTTAAAATCTAAAATTCATATCAAAATAGACATAAATAGGTAGTCACATGACTCACACTTAATTTGTACTGCTCATAGCATAAATTGGAAAAATAAATTGACATGACATAAACAATATTTTACAGACATGCATAAAAAGACCAACAGCATTTTACGGTATATAGCACTCGACGCGTTTCATGGCGTTACAGACACTCATCAGGAGTGTAATGCGACAATATAACGGCAAAGGAATATAAACAATTAGAAAATGCCCTTAAAAAGAGGGGAAGAAAGGTTATTTTCCCAAAGGAATGGCGACAAGTTAGTAACTCACAAGTCGCCCCAGGATTGGGTCCAATCACTGCATGGAAGTTGGTGGGGATCTCACCTGAGATCCCCACCAACTTCCATTTTCTTCCATTTTCTAATTGTTTATATTCCTTTGCAGTTATATTGTCACATTACACTCCTGATGAGTGGCTGTAACGCCATGAAACGCGTCGAGTGCTATATACCCCAAAATGCTGTTGGTCTTTTTATGCATGTCTGTAAAATATTGTTTATGTCATGTCAATTTATTTTTCCAATTTATGCTATGGGCAGTACAAATTAAGTGTGAGTCATGTGACTACCTATTTCTGTCTATTTTGATATGAATTTTAGATTTTAATAAACAATGAAAATATTTATTTTACATATCTGCCTTTACTTTAATTGATATGGTGGGCCTCATTTAAAGTCCCATTTTCTCTCCTTTCCTGCTCTTTACTATTAATATTTATTATCCAATTCTGCATTTAGCCTGAAGTTCCACTTTAAAATGTTTTACATCTATAACCGTCTCATTGATAGGGTTTGGGAACCCAATGCACATTTCTGAAGCTTTAATAAAGCCTCGGCTGGCTGAACACGTTTACTGTATTTCATTTTTTTCTCCATTTGAGCCATTGCTACTTCTGCACTCTTTCTTTTTTGCCAAGATCAATACGGTACGAGCCAGACTCTTTTCCCAGCTTCCTATTTATGCCCTCCTATTCTTGGCGACTTACCTAGATATGTCTTTTCTCAGCGAGAGGGTAAACAAATGAGTCTGCCTCGTCACAAGGTTCGGTGCCAAAAAGGCCGGACTGCGCGTTTATTTTTACACCCGTTCACGGTGGCCTGTTGTGGGACCTTGTTCTTACACAAAAGATTTTTTTTTTCTCCCCGTGTTTTGTAAATAATAGCTGGAAGATTGCACCGGGCTCCGATGGCAGAGGGCCCACACATTTCACTGGTAATTTACAAAGAAAACTCATCAGGAAAGTGACCATGACAGTGACAGGATTTTAAGCCAGCGCAGATTAGCAGAGAAATACTTAGAGGCATGGGAAAACACCTCGTTCTGACATAACTAGATCATGTACACGTTCCCCTGTGAAATGTGAACATTTGGACCTTATTCACAAACACAGGCATACAAAGCTGTCCCTTATTCTCCCAGGTAATGTTCCGAGAGAGCAAGAATGAGGAAGAATGGAATTTCTGTATTAATATAATATGAATGCCTTTCATAGAGACACACTTTCACACTCACATTATGGCACTGCATCTTAATAAATTAGTTGACGAAATGACTTTGGATGACACATATGAAGATCAGATAGTCTGACTGCAATATTCTGATCTTCTATTGTAAGGAAAAAAATATATCTGGACAATTAATTTATAGTGGACCATGCTAGAGTTCAGACCTAGAAAACAAAAATACAGCAGCAAAGTTATAAGGAGCTACATTATAATTGTCATAAGAAATTAAACAATAAGGGCTCAAACACATTGAATTTCTCCTCTGAATGCCTTTTACTCCTGGCAGGAAGAAGCAGCTTAAAAAGTGCATCTAAAGCAGCATAGTGCCCAAGAATTTAGGCGTGCTTAGGCACATTTAGGCATGTTTGGGCGTTTCAAGGGTTTGCGTGTTTATAGATTCCAATGGCCAAAATATTAATTTATTCTGGCCATTACATAGTTACATAGTTAGTCAGGTTGAAAAAAGACACAAGTCCATCCAGTTTAACCATAAAAAACAAACAAAAATTAAATAATATCATACAATCCCATATACACAATTCTTTACCCACAGTTGATCCAGAGGAAGGTGAAAAACACAAACAGAGCATGATCTAATTTGCTACAGCAGGGGAAAAAATTCCTTCCTGATCCCCCGAGAGGCAATCGGATTTTCCCGGGATCACCTTTACCTATAAATGTCAGTACCCAGTTATATTATGTATGTAGCAACCGGCCCTCTTTCTTCACTGTCCTTGGCTCGCTCACAGGAGAAAAAGGCACACAGTCCCCACCATGCTCGTACCCCTGGTTTGCAGAGGTTAAGCACACTTGTTTTAACTTACAGGTCTTGCAGCAAGGTTCCCCTCAAAGTTGGTTTCTGTCCCTAGAATGTAAGGACAAAGTCTCTATACCCCAAGTAACTCCAAGGTCCACACCAGTAGCCACTCCAACATAGAGTTTATTTTCCTTATGCATGAACATCCACAAAGTAGAGAAGAGAGAAAGGTGTTAGGAAGACAGATCAATTCAGGCACTCCTGGCTTCTTCACCACTGGATCCCGAGTAGGTATAGCTCACTCGGATAGTCACCCAAGGGCACTAGCAGCCAGCATGTAGCTCGAACAGTCTATCAGATTCCCTAATGGATGGGTTCAGGAGATCCTCTGCCACAGAATCTATAGTGTCCCGAACCTCCTACTGGTCCCATTGTTTAGATCCCTTTTCGGATAGATGACATCCCTCCAGAGAGTTACTGGGCCCCTTCCTTCACTGTGATCTCTCACCAGTCCTTCCGAACAGTCCTCCCCCAGCCTCCTCTTCCAGAAACGGGTCCCCTCGCAAGGCGGCACCCTGGGATTCCTCCTCCCAAAGTGGGCTTCAGCTAAAGGTGCTGGGCCCAGGGCTGAAGTTGCAGTCCCAGGACTAAAGGTGCCTGGAACTGAAGCGCATGTGGCCCCATAGCCTGGAGGGCCATGCACTTGAACTTGGACCATAAGTTCTCCCTCCGGGCATGGGCCCCGGGAATTGCTCTCTCTCCAATGGCGTCCGCCCCTTTTGTACCCTCTCCTGGCATGCACAGCGGGTAGACCACACCCACTGCACGGCTGCCGAGAGAGGACACCCAATCGCTACTCGATCACCTGTGGTTCAACCCTGAGTATGAGCGACAGCGCCACCCATACTTCTTAGGGGAACTGCACACCAGGCAAAACAGTAGCAAGTCCAGTAAATTGAAAGATTCGAGCCAACTACCACTCAAATCACCCCTACGTTTAGTATAACAATCCCTAAATTTAGGACCCGCCGCTACATGTACATTTAGGAAACAATCCAGGCCTTTTTTTAAAGCAATCTACTAAGCTGGCCGGAACCACCTCTGCAGGGAGTCTATTCCACATTTTCACAGCTCTTACTGTGAAGAAACCTTTCCGTCTTTGGAGGTGAAATCTCTTTTCCTCTACACGTAAAGAGTGCCCCCTTGTCC
Source organism: Rana muscosa (assembly GCA_029206835.1). Taxonomy (NCBI): domain Eukaryota; kingdom Metazoa; phylum Chordata; class Amphibia; order Anura; family Ranidae; genus Rana; species Rana muscosa. The sequence goes on from CM055123.1 coordinate 274,647,889, forward strand.
TCTGTGGTGACCTTACAGTGAATAGCTCAAAAACCAAGTTCACTATATAGACCACTTATGTATTTGTACATGTTAATTATTGGTTGGTTTTTATGCAGAGCTGCACCAGATTTTGAACTCTCCAGTTTTAGTAAATTAACCCCATTAATTTTACTACCCATTGTCATACTAGTCACTTTCCTGCACATACTGCCAGTCATCATACCCTTCACGTTCATCTCCTGATTTACTAAAAATAGAAATGAAATGCAAAATATTTGTTTATAGATATAAAAAAACATTAAAAATACAAATGTTTCTCTTTTTTATAAATGATCACATTCCCTCTGTTCTCAGCTGCATAAGAGCTGGAGGAGGAAAAACAACATTACACCGAGCTTCCCAATGAAAGGCTGTGTGTGTGTGGGGGGGGGGTTTAAGGACAAGTCTGATCATTGGAGGGGAGTACACTGAGTTCCCAGCATAGCTAGAGAACTGACCATGATGTGTTCTCCTGCTTAGTGTGGTCAGTTTTTGATAGGAAAGCAGAGGGACTGGCAGGAACAGCCGGGATTTCACACAAAGGAAGCAATACAAAGAGAACAGGAGACTTTCTCATACAAGAAAAGAAAAAATATGAAATGTTGGGTTTACATACGCATTAAGACCTCCTGTCTGTACAGTGTTTTTATATAAAGTGTATCTGCAATCAAAACCTTTTTTAAAGAGCAGGGGAGGGTTAGACCCTCTGTCAATTTTAAATTGCTGTTTGCACCCCCGTTGGGGAAAGCAAGGGGAAATCCCAAATTTTACAGTTGTCCCCTAAACGGGAGGTGAGAGGAAATCCTCCAAAACTTGGGGGGACACTTACATTAAGGACAACTCTGTTGGAGGAGAATTCCCACCACGTGGGGAGATTTCCTCTCACTTCCTGTTGTGCCCCTGGGGTAGGAAATTAAGGGATATTTACCCGATGATAAACAGAAAGCAAAGATGCAGTTGTTTTATTCCTCCCCCACTCCATCTAAAGCATACAATTTATTTTTTTTGTTATGCATACCTTTTGGGGTTGATTTACTAAAGGGAAATAGGCAATTTGCTTTGCAAGGGAACTTGCACTTTACAAAAAAATTGCCTCAGAGCTTAGTAGATGGGGTAATGCTCTGTTAACTTTTATCATTCAATCATGCAAAAATGCTATTTATTTTTTTGTTCCTTGCACCTGATCTGGTATATTTTTTTTAAACATTACAAGTTTATTGAGCAAGTAAAGAGTGTTACAAAGAGAAACAGGAGTAGGCGCAACTACTCTTAATGCAACATTCCAATTAGTTTAGGTAATAAGACCTATTAGAACATAATATGTTAATACAAACTTGTACATCACTGGGGCTTTATGCAAGCATGTTTCAAGTCCAACTAGCGCCTAAAAAAATAAAATTATAAGCAGTCAATAGCAAAGAGAAAGAGAAAAGAAAGAAGAAATCAAGAGGAAAAGTATGTATAGCAGAAGTGGAAGGACAAATTTGGTCTGTGTACCCTATGCAAACAGTCTCAGTCTGGAGGGGGCGGTATAATATCAGTGTATTCAGCTGAGTATTTAAAGAGCAGCCAGGGCTGCCATGTCTCATGAAATTTTTCCACCTCATCAGTGGTCTGTGTCAGCGTCTCTTCCATCTTGTAGATGTCAGAGACCCTGTTAAGCCATTCTACAATGGAGGGAACCCTTTGAGACCTCCAGTTCAGCGGAATCAGAGATTTTGCCGCGTTTAGGAGATGTCTCGTCAAGGATTTTTTGTATCTCCTCAACGAGACATTCGTGATATGGAGCAGGCATGCTGCAGCATTTAGGCTAATCTTGGTCTCAGTTATTTTCTTGATTAGAAGGTTAACTTCCTCCCAAAATTGCACGATTAGTGGACATTGCCACCAAATGTGTAGCAGTGTGCCCTTTTCAGTTTTACACCTCCAGCAGGTGTCTGGAAATTGTGGGTTCCATCCATGTATCTTGGCTGGGGTGTTGTACCAGTGAGTGAGGATTTTGTAGGCTGTCTCTTGCATTTTTGAGCTTATTGAGCACTTATGAGTCAGAATACACGCATACCTCCAGTCTTTAGTGGTTATTTCCGTCTGTAGATCCGTGGCCCATCTCACTCTGAGCGCCTCCTCCGGCCCATATTTCAAATCTCGTAACCACGCGTAGGCCATGGAGGTGGCTTTTGGGCACCCGGCACCAGCAAGGTAGATCTCCTCCAGGGCCGTGGGGGGCCTATGTATCTTAGTTTTATCTGGCAGCCTTCCCAAGTAGCTGCGGAGTTGCAGGTACGTCCAAAAGGGTAGACGTGGGGTATTCAGTTTCAATTTAAGTGTTGACCACTCCCTTATAACCCCTCCGTCAAAGCAGTCTCCTAGTAGGAACGGTTTAGAGGTGTCCAAGGGTTGGAAGTGCGGGTTAAACAGACCAGGCTCAAAGTCTGGGTTGTCTTTTAAGGGGGTCAGGGGGCTGGGTTGTGAGGATATGTCCAAGGTTTTGGTCAGTCTGTGGAAAATCTCCAAGGTACATCCGGTGACGGGGTGCTTTTTAAGGTTATTCGGACAGTTATCCCATGTGATCCACGGAGAGAATTTTAACGGGAGTGGACATAAGTCATTTTCCAGGGTCACCCAATCTTTAGTATTTCCATGACAGTGCCAGTCCACTATCCTGGTCAGGTGCGTGGCCTGGTAGTAGGACCCAAAGTCAGGTATACCCATGCCACCAAAGGCCTTTGGTTTCATCAAGAGGGAATACCTGATCCTCGGTCGCTGAGCATTCCAGAGAAATCTCAACAAAATGGTTTTCAGCGAGGAGAAGAAGGCTGTAGGGATCTTGAGGGGTAGGGCATGGAGCAGATAAAGCAACCTGGGTAGGATCATCATCTTTATTATGGCCGCACGACCAAACCAAGAAAAATAGCCTGACTGCCATCTGTCCAAGTCCTCCTTAACAGTCTTGAGAAACCTCGGAAAGTTCTGTCCATAAGTGTCGGCCAATCTGTGCGTGAGCCACACTCCAAGGTACTTAAGTTTCTCAGGTTCCCATCTAAAGGAAGATGTCGACTTAACTCGACCTAGCAGGTTGTCTGGCAAGGATACATTCAGGGCCTCAGATTTAGCATAGTTGATTTTGAGATTAGAGACGCATCCGTATACCGCAAACTCCCTGAGGAGAACGGGTAGGGATGTGACAGGGCTTGTTAAAAAGAAGAGCAGGTCATCCGCATAAGCGGCGACCTTGTATTCCTTATCCAAGACCCTGAAGCCCCGGATGTCTGTATTGGCTCTAATTAATCTAATGAACGGTTCCAGGGATAGTATGAACAACAGAGGAGACAGCGGGCAGCCCTGTCTTGTGCCATTTAGTATCTGGACCTTGTCTGATAAAGCACCATTAATTTTAAGCTTCGCCGAAGGGCACTGGTACAACGCCGAGATCCTGGCCATCATGTGCGGACCCAATCCGATTCTAGAACATACAGCCAGCATGTAGTCCCAGGCAACACGATCGAAGGCCTTCTCCGCATCCGTGGACAGGAGAAGACCCTCTGTGTTACCGTCCCGGGCCGCTTGAATCAAGAGCATAGCTTTTATAATGTTGTCTTTGGCTTCACGGCCAGGCATGAAGCCTACCTGGTCCATTCCTATTAAGTCCGCGAGCAAAGGGCTCAATCGCGAGGCCAGGATCTTAGCGTGTATTTTGGCGTCTAGATTTAGTAAAGATATAGGGCGATAACTTGCACAATCTGCCGGATCTTTACCTTCCTTATGGATCACCGTGATGTGTGCTGACAAAAAGTCTGGGGTAATTACTCTAGGTTCAGACATAGAGTCTAGCGCGGCCCTAAGTGGGTCTACTAATATGTTGGTAAAGGTTTTATAATAAATGGAAGTGAATCCATCTGGTCCTGGGCTCTTACCAGATTTAAGTTGCTTAATGGCCACCGCGATCTCCTCTGCCATAACTGGTCCCTCTAAGAGTGATATGTCCGAATCTGAGAGGGTGGGCATGCCACTCTTCTCCAGGTAAGCACGAATGATCTGTGGCCTCTCTCCCTCCATGTCTGCCAGTCTATGATGGGTTGGTAGGTTATATAGCTTTGTGTAGAAGGCATGGAAGTGGTTCGCTATGGCTTCAATAGATACATCCAAATTGCCATCCGCCCACCTAATACCCTGTATGAAATTTTTCCCCGTCTGCTCCTTTAGGGCCCTCGCCAAAAATTTCCCCGACTTATTTCCAGACTCGTAGTAGATTCCCCTCTTAAAGAACAGGAATCTCCGCGACTTGTCATCGAAAACCTGTTGAAGGGCCTTCCTTTTCTCTAAAAGTTCGGTGGCTGTCTGGACAGTAAGGGATTGTTTATGAAGCATTTCTAAGTGTTTTATCCTGTCTGTCAGGTTCTTGACAAGTTTTTCTCTTTCTTTTTTACGCCTCGTGCCCATTCCCATGAGGACCCCCCTAATCGTGCACTTGTGCGCCTCCCAGGTCATTAGTGGGTCAGTATCAGCGGAAGAATTTCGCTGAAAGAAATCAGTCAGGGAGGCGGTCAGTTCTGCCAGGAGGGCTGGATCAGTTAGCAGGGAAGCATTCAACCTCCAAGCGAATGATTTGGGGGCTGGAGTGACTTCCTTTACGGAGAGCGAAATTGGGGCATGGTCCGAGAAGGATTGGATGCCAATGTGAGCTCCCGTTATGAGGGCTAAATCCTTTTGTGTAATGAAAAGGTAGTCTATGCGGGAGTGTCGGTTGTGAGGGGGAGAGAAAAACGTAAAGTCACGACCGTCAGGGTGCACAAATCTCCAGGTGTCAGTCAGGTGCAAGGATTGTAGCATAGCCTTAATTCGTTTAAGGGTCCTATACGTGATCTGATCTGGTATTTTATGCAAAGTGAAACTTCATCATCTGTGTCTGCATCGCCCCTCCTCCTTGGTCCCGGTGCGCCCTGGTTAATGTAGTATCCTCATGATCCCGGACTCCGGCGTCTGCACGTCCAAACTCGGTCAGTGACGTCAGACGCCGGCCGAGTGGAGAGTACATAAAGCCTGTGTTCTGTCAAGTTCTCCAACCCATCAGAAACTCCAACCACTTAACTTCCGGTTTATTTAAAACCAGCAGTAATTGGAGTTTTTGACAAATTAGTGGTTGGACACAACACTGGCAACCGAATAGAATCCGGTGCAGGATATTATGAGCGGAGATTCTTAAGGCCTGTACACACGATTGGATATTCCGACAACAATTGTCAGATGGACGTGTTTTGTCGGACAATCCGACCGTCTGTATGCTCCATCGGACAATTGTTGTCGGAATTTCCGACAACAAATGTTGGCTGTGCATGCTCTCAAATTGTCTGACAACAAATGTGTTCTGTCGGATTATCCGATTGTGTGTACACAAATCTGTCTGAAATCCAAAGTACAAACACGCATGCTCCGAACCAATGCTAAACATCAGACAACAATAGCAGAAGTTGTCCAAAGAGTGGCGCTAAAGAGCTGAAAAACCATGTGGTTTGGTGTATGTTGGCTGAAAATGTTCTGCCGTGTGAACAAGTTCACGGACAACGCCCTTCGAACAAAAACCCACAGATTTGTCCGATGAAAGTCCGATCGTGTGTAAGAGACTTTACTCCGCTCCGATACTAGCCAACAAAAATGGCCTCCTCCGAGGCGGCGACAACTTTGTTCTCGTTAGCAGCTGTGTTGTCAAAACAGCTCAGTCTTCCTGTACCAGACACTATTCGGTTGTTGGTGTTGTGTCCAACCACCAATTCGTCAAAATCTCAGATTACTATGGTTTTAAATAAACCCGGAGTGACGTGGTTGGAGTTTCTGATGGGTTGGAGATATTGACAGAACACCGGGACATCCAGCATACTGTACATCTTGCTGCTACTCCGAGGGTGGTCACACACTGCTACATAATTTCATAAGGTAAACTCTTTAAACTAAGTGATTGCTTCTCTCTATTTTTTCTTCTAAATATATACATTTTTTGCGGTGATTGCTACTGCAATTGGTTAACAAACTGGAATTCTGTAATTATGTACAAATATTTCCTTGATGTTGACTGCTACTGCTTGAAAATCCTCGGCTGTAGGATTCAGTCGATATGTAGCAGCTTAGGTCAGTGATTTGTTTAATTACTGACATTTCTTTCTCTTCTTAGTTTCTGATATATAAAGACATATAAAGTATATGCACAGTCTCTACAGAAAATATACAGCGCTATAGACAAAAGACGTCTACAGCGCGGTGCCTTCCTGCCGGGAGGGCGTCCATGGACATCCTCCTGTTTACTTCCGCGATGCACGCCGCCATGAGTGCGCATCGGGGAAAAGCTGTGCCCGCCGTGTCACGCGGGTGCCGATGCGCGTGCCTGGCGGCCGCGATGTCCGCCAGGTACCCGCGATCGGCTGTCACAGAGCCAGGGACGTGGATCTCTGTGTGTAAACACAGAGATCCACGTCCTGTCAGGGAGAGGAGTAGGGATGAGCTTCGTGTTCGAGTCGAACATACGTTCGACTCGAACATCGGCTGTTCGATTGTTCGATGAAGATCGAACGATTTGGGCCGTTCGCGCCAAATTCGAGTGACGCGAACGGCCCACAATGCACTACGCCATTGCAGTGTCATCCAGGCGCTGTGATTGGCCAAGCATGCACTGTGACCCCGCATGCTTGGCCAATCACAGCGCCGGCAGCGAGGAGAGCAATGATTGGCCACAGGCAGGATGCCTGTGGCCAATTATTGCTGAGGGTGTTTAGTACACGCCCCACACTATAAAAGGCCGCCAGCACGGCGGCCTAGTGTAGTGTGTTCCGGAGCAGGGAAAGACAAGCATAGGCAGGGACAGTGACATTTATTTCTTTCTTGCTTAACCTGGATTCCTTTAGTTTAGGGAAAGAGAAGGATAGGTAGGGAGAGTGTCAGTGTGTTTTACTGTGCGAGTCCTTGTTTCTAGGGACAAAGAAGGAAAGTGAGGGGATTTCTCCTTGTGCTATAGTGTGCTTTAAAAAAAAAATTTTTCTAGGGACAGAAAACTGTAGGTAGGGAGAGTGTCAGTTTCTTTCACTGTGCCAGTCCTTGTTTCTAGGGACAAAGAAGGAAAGTGAGGGGAATTCTCCTTGTGCTATAGTGTGCTTTAAAAAAACATTTTTTCTAGGGACAGAAAACTGTAGGTAGGGAGAGTGTCAGTTTCTTTCACTGTGCCAGTCCTTGTTTCTAGGGACAAAGAAGGAAAGTGAGGGGAATTCTCCTTGTGCTATAGTGTGCTTTAAAAAAACATTTTTTCTAGGGACAGAAAACTGTAGGTAGGGAGAGTGTCAGTTTCTTTCACTGTGCCAGTTCTTGTTTCTAGGGACAAAGAAGGAAAGTGAGGGGAATTCTCCTTGTGCTATAGTGTGCTTTAAAAAAACATTTTTTCTAGGGACAGAAAACTGTAGGTAGGGAGAGTGTCAGTTTCTTTCACTGTGCCAGTCCTTGTTTCTAGGGACAAAGAAGGAAAGTGAGGGGATTTCTCCTTGTGCTATAGTGTGCTTTAAAAAAACATTTTTTCTAGGGACAGAAAACTGTAGGTAGGGAGAGTGTCAGTTTCTTTCACTGTGCCAGTCCTTGTTTCTAGGGACAAAGAAGGAAAGTGAGGGGAATTCTCCTTGTGCTATAGTGTGCTTTAAAAAAACATTTTTTCTAGGGACAGAAAACTGTAGGTAGGGAGAGTGTCAGTTTCTTTCACTGTGCCAGTCCTTGTTTCTAGGGACAAAGAAGGAAAGTGAGGGGAATTCTCCTTGTGCTATAGTGTGCTTTAAAAAAACATTTTTTCTAGGGACAGAAAACTGTAGGTAGGGAGAGTGTCAGTTTCTTTCACTGTGCCAGTCCTTGTTTCTAGGGACAAAGAAGGAAAGTGAGGGGAATTCTCCTTGTGCTATAGTGTGCTTTAAAAAAACATTTTTTCTAGGGACAGAAACCTGTAGGTAGGGAGAGTGTCAGTTTCTTTCACTGTGCCAGTCCTTGTTTCTAGGGACAAAGAAGGAAAGTGAGGGGAATTCTCCTTGTGCTATAGTGTGCTTTAAAAAAACATTTTTTCTAGGGACAGAAAACTGTAGGTAGGGAGAGTGTCAGTTTCTTTCACTGTGCCAGTCCTTGTTTCTAGGGACAAAGAAGGAAAGTGAGGGGAATTCTCCTTGTGCTATAGTGTGCTTTAAAAAAACATTTTTTCTAGGGACAGAAAACTGTAGGTAGGGAGAGTGTCAGTTTCTTTCACTGTGCCAGTCCTTGTTTCTAGGGACAAAGAAGGAAAGTGAGGGGAATTCTCCTTGTGCTATAGTGTGCTTTAAAAAAACATTTTTTCTAGGGACAGAAAACTGTAGGTAGGGAGAGTGTCAGTTTCTTTCACTGTGCCAGTCCTTGTTTCTAGGGACAAAGAAGGAAAGTGAGGGGAATTCTCCTTGTGCTATAGTGTGCTTTAAAAAAACATTTTTTCTAGGGACAGAAAACTGTAGGTAGGGAGAGTGTCAGTTTCTTTCACTGTGCCAGTCCTTGTTTCTAGGGACAAAGAAGGAAAGTGAGGGGAATTCTCCTTGTGCTATAGTGTGCTTTAAAAAAAAATTTTTTCTAGGGACAGAAAACTGTAGGTAGGGAGAGTGTCAGTTTCTTTCACTGTGCCAGTCCTTGTTTCTAGGGACAAAGAAGGAAAGTGAGGGGAATTCTCCTTGTGCTATAGTGTGCTTTAAAAAAACATTTTTTCTAGGGACAAAAAACTGTAGGTAGGGAGAGTGTCAGTTTCTTTCACTGTGCCAGTCCTTGTTTCTAGGGACAAAGAAGGAAAGTGAGGGGAATTCTCCTTGTGCTATAGTGTGCTTTAAAAAAACATTTTTTCTAGGGACAGAAAACTGTAGGTAGGGAGAGTGTCAGTTTCTTTCACTGTGCCAGTCCTTGTTTCTAGGGACAAAGAAGGAAAGTGAGGGGAATTCTCCTTGTGCTATAGTGTGCTTTAAAAAAACATTTTTTCTAGGGACAGAAAACTGTAGGTAGGGAGAGTGTCAGTTTCTTTCACTGTGCCAGTCCTTGTTTCTAGGGACAAAGAAGGAAAGTGAGGGGAATTCTCCTTGTGCTATAGTGTGCCAAAGCATTCCTCATCAACCATCTTTGAAATCCTTGTTTTTTGGACAGTCAGGGAAATTGTCGTTGTGCTATTCTGTGCAAAAGCAATAATCCTCAACCATATTTAGAAATCCTTAAGTAAAGGGACAGAGAAGGACACCTGAAGGTAGCCCTTATTGCTTTTTTCCCATCTCCCTGCAGGCCATCTATTAGAATGTCTGGAAGGCAAACAAGGAGAGGCAGACAGTCAGGAGGCAATAAAAGAGGGCAAGCAGGCTCTGTGTCTGGGGGCAACAGTGATGCGGTGCATTGTCATCAGCACATGGCCATGGGACACGCTTGTCCTTCTTTTCAGCAGCTGGACATGTTGAGCCACATCATGCCGAAGACTTGGTAGAGTGGATGACCAAGCCCTCCTCCTCCTCCTCATCCTCTCTCACCCAGGCTCAGGGTACTGGCAAAGCAGCTGCCAAAGCGTCCTCTTCCCTGGTATCAATGTCAGACTCATCATCAGTCACTCCTTCCCTAGACCCACCATGTCCTCCTCCTGAGGAGTCCCCCGAACTGTTTGAGCACAGTGTTGGGTACATGCTCCAGGAGGATGCCCAGCGTTTCGAAGGGTCTGATGATGAAACCCAGCTACAGGAAGGCAGTAGCGTGAGAGCAGACAGAGGGGATGCTCAAGAAGGACACCAATCTGGCAGTCATGTTCCAGCAGCTGCAGCATACTGCCAGATTGGCTCCAGTGATGAGGAGGGAGGGGATGATGAGGTCACTGACTCCACGTGGGTGCCTAATAGGAGAGAGGAGGAGGAGGAGGATGAGGAGGAGGCACATCTCCAACGAGGCAGGATGCCCTTTGGTGGCCAGCGTAAGGGCAGTACACCGACGGAATCACACCGCAGAGCTCCGCCTGTGCAGGGCGCAGCCTCTGCCCGTCATTCAAAAAGTTCCTTGGTGTGGGCCTTTTTTGAGGCTAGTGCATCAGATCGCACAGCTGCTGTTTGCAACATATGTCTCAAGCGTATATCGCGTGGCCAAAACATCAGCCGCTTGGGTACCACATGCCTGACCAGACATATGTTGACCTGCCATGCAGCTCGTTGGCAAGCCTACCTCAAAGACCCACACCAAAGAACAAAGCGGACCTCTCCTTGCACCGCATCAGCTGGGATCTCCAACCCCACTATAACTTCAGTCCTCTCTGAAACATGCACTGAGAGGAATGAAGGTGTAGAATTAGGTGTGTCACAGCCAAGTACTTGCGGCCACTCTGCTAGCAGTACACCGACGTCCGATTCTAGCAGGCAAATTTCCCTGCCCCAGCTGCTGGACCGTCGAAAGAAGTTCACTCCCAGCCATCCACATGCCCAGCGGTTGAATGCTAGCTTGGCTAAATTGCTAGCGCTTCAACTGCTGCCTTTTCAGTTGGTAGACTCGGCCCCCTTCTGTGAGTTTGTGCAATGTGCGGTTCCTCAGTGGCAGGTTCCCAAACGCCACTTTTTCTCACGGAAGGCTATTCCGGCTCTCTACCGGCATGTGGAAGGCAATGTCTTGGCCTCGCTGGACAGGGCGGTCAGCGGTAAGGTGCATATTACCGCTGACTCATGGTCCAGCAGGCATGGACAGGGACGTTACCTTTCTTTCACGGCCCATTGGGTCACTCTTTTGGCAGCTGGGAAGGATGCAGGACAAGGTGCAGTAGTGTTGGAGGTTGTTCCACCGCCACGCCTCCAAAATGCTACTACTGGTTGTGACAGACCTCTCTCCTCCACCCCCTCCTCTTCTTCTTCCTCCATGGCCTCTTCCTGTGGTTTGTCCTATGAACCAGCGGTGCTCCGTAGCCGTTCACGGGGCTACGCAAGTACGCAGGCAAAAAGATGCCATGCCGTGCTTGCGCTGGTGTGTTTGGGGGACAGAAGCCACACTGGGGCAGAGGTCCTGTCTGCTCTGCAGGGCCAGGCCGAGAGGTGGTTGACGCCACGCCAGCTTAAGCCAGGAATGGTGGTTTGCGACAATGGCACCAACCTCCTCTCCGCCCTCCGACAGGGACAACTGACCCATGTGCCCTGTGTGGCTCACGTCCTTAACCTGGTGGTGCAGCGGTTCTTGGGCAGGTACCCGGGGTTACAGGATGTCCTGAGGCAGGCCAGGAAAGTCTGTGTGCATTTCCGCAGATCTTATAATGCCAGTGCTCGCCTGGCTGAGCTGCAAAAGGAGTTGAACCTGCCCAAGAACCGCCTTATATGTGACATGCCCACCAGGTGGAACTCAACGTTGGCCATGCTGCAGCGGCTGCACACGCAGCAGAGGGCCATCAATGAGTACCTGTGTGACTACGGCACCAGGACAGGGTCAGGGGAGCTTGGTTTTTTTTCTCCACGCCAGTGGGGCATAATCAGGGATGCATGCACTGTCCTGGCACCATTTGAGGAGGCCACGAGGATGGTGAGCAGTGACAGTGCATGCATCAGTGACACTGTACCTCTTGTCCACCTGTTGGAGCACACGCTGCGTGGAATAATGGACAGGGCACTTGAGGCAGAACAGAGGCAGGAAGAGGAGGACTTCCTTGCCTCTCAAGGCCCCCTTTACCCAGACAGTGTTCCTTCTGTCCCACCCATCGCACAGGAAGAGGAAGAGGAGGAGGAGGAGGAGGAGGAGGAGGATTGTGTCAGCATGGAGGTGGAGGCTGGCACTCAGCATCATCAGCAGCAGTCTTTTAGGGATGATTTACAGTCCCAAGAAACCAGTGGACTTGTACGTGGCTGGGAGGAGGTGGCTGCGGATCATGTCGTCCTTAGTGACCCAGAGGACTCCGGAGCGAATGCCTCAGCAAACCTACGCTGCATGGCCTCCCTGATCCTGCAAAGTCTGCGGAAGGATCCTCGTATTCTTCGGATCAAGGAGAGGGACCATTACTGGCTGGCCACTCTCCTTGATCCACGGTACAAGGGTAAGGTTGCGGACCTTATGTTACCTTCGCAGAGGGAGCAGAGGATGAGACAACTCCGGGAGGCCTTGCAGAAAGGTCTGTGCAACGCGTTCCCAGAGACTGGGAGGTTACAAACTCCTGGTCCTGGACAACGAGTTGCTGAGGCTTCGGCCAGTCAAAGAAGGAGCGGTGGGGAAGGTGGCCGTCTGACCGATGCGTTCAGACAATTCTTTAGTCCGCAGCCCCAAAGTATGATCGGTTCCAGCAACCATCGCCAGCGTCTGATAAACATGGTGCAGGAATATCTAGGGGCAAGGTCAGACTTGGACACCTTCCCCACCGAAAATCCTCTGGCTTACTGGGTCTTGAGGATGGATCACTGGCCAGAGCTTGCACAGTATGCAATTGAGCTACTGGCCTGTCCTGCATCCAGCGTTCTTTCGGAACGCACATTCAGTGCTGCTGGAGGATTTGTCACGGATCACAGGGTGCGCCTGTCCACCGACTCGGTTGATCGACTGACTTTCATCAAGATGAACCAGTCTTGGATCACCACCAGCTACCACACACCTGATGCTGATATAACAGACTAATTGATTTTAACATGTCACATCCCTTCAAGACTGATGCTGATGCTGAGTGCCTGTGCTGTTATGTTGACTGGCTATCCTCCTCCTCCGAGTCCTCAATCATACGATTGATGATGATAGCTTGGAAGATCATTTTTGTTTATGGGTGCCGCCACCAGTGGCTAAGGCCCAATTTTTCAGCCCCTGTTTTACAGGGGCGTGTAATTACAATTTTTTTAGCAATAATTTGCCATAGGGCTCATTGCTGTGCTCCAAGTACAGTATCTGTGAGGGGTTGGAGTGTTGTGGCACCAGTGCCAAGGCCCAATTTTTCAGCCCCTGTTCAACAGGGGCATGCAATTACAATTCTTGATGTAATAATTCACAGCAGGGCCCATTGCTGCACCCACCAAGAGTAACTCTGAGGGCTTACAGTGTTGTGGCAACGCCACCACCACCACCACCACGAAAGGCCCAATTTTTCAGCCCCTGTTCAAAAGGGGCATGTAATTACAATTCTTGATCTAATAATTCACAGCAGGGCCCATTGCTGCACCCACCAAGAGTAACTCTGAGGGCTTACAGTGTTGTGGTAACGCCACCACCACCACCACCACGAAAGGCCCAATTTTTCAGCCCCTGTTCAACAGGGGCATGCAATTACAATTCTTGATGTAATAATTCACAGCAGGGCCCATTGCTGCACCCACCAAGAGTAACTGTCAGGGCTTACAGTGTTGTGGCACCAGCACCACCATCAAAGCCCCAATTTTTACTACCACTGTTCAACAATTATATGTAATTAAAATTCCTGATATAATAGTTGACAGCAGGGCGTTCCAGCACCAACCAAGAGTAACTGTGAGTGCTTACAGTGTTGTGCCAACACCAACAACTAAGGGGCCTATTTCTGCAGAGTATATACGGCAGGTCCCTACTTTCAAACATCCAACTTACAAACGACTCCTACTTGCAAACGCAAGAAGACAACAGGAAGTGAGAGGAAATCTACCCCTAGGAAGGAAAATTCTCTCCTGTAAGAATAAATATGGGAGAAAGGTGTCTCCTCTGTACTGATGCTTTATCAGCAATCCTTGTTTCAAGAAAAACACCACATTTCAAAAACAGTTGACATTGGGACGGAAAGTGAGGTGAAATGTTCTGAACAGGGGCACAGACAGCAAAACAAATGTTACAGGGGTGATAACCCTTACCTATGTTTTCCAAAAAGTTTAAAAATAGATTTTTGGGCTGGAGCTACACTTCAACAATGTACCTGTTCAAAATTACAAACAGATTCTACATAAGAACAAACCTACAGTCCCTGTCTTGTATGCACCGCCTGTATACGGCTGTTCAGAGTATATAGGGCCTTTTTTATTTTATGTGCGGGGTTCCCCTTAATATCCATACAAGACCCAAAGGGGCTGGTAATGGGCTGGGGTAGGGGGGGGGGATCATGGGGTAGCCGCCATTTTTCTTAAAGATTTTCATCCATATTACCGGGACCAGACATTACATTAAAGCCGCAAGCAGTTTTAAATGGCTTTTTTTTCCTTTAGAAGTGTCATTTTGTGCAGGGACAGTTCTAAACACGGGAAACACGTGGCACTTCACAGGCATACTTTAGACACCCCCCAGGTACGATATTTAAAGGAATATTTGACTTTTTTTTTTTCACTTTATGCATCATTAAAATGACTGCTCCCGAAAAACGACCGTTTTTAAAACTTCTTTTTGCATTGATACATGTCCCCTGGTGCAGAACCCGGGTTCCCAAACCCTTTTTAGGACAATAACATGCATAATAGTTGTTATAATTAGCACTTTAGAATTCGAACGTTCGCATCCATTGTATTTAATAGGGTTCTAATGTTCGTACGAACTTTCGGTCCGTTCGCGGGTTCTGGTGCGAACCGAACCCGGGGGTGTTCGGCTCATCACTAGAGAGGAGACCGATGGTGGGTCCCTTGTACATAGGGACAACCATCAGTCACCTCCCACAGTCAGTCCCCTTCCCCCCACAGTAAGAATCACCTAGCAGGGAACACATTTAACCCCTTGATCGCCCCCTAGTGTTAACCCCTTCCCTGCCAGTCACATTTATACAGTAATCAGTGCATATTTATAGCACTGTTCGCTGTATAAATGTGAATGGTCCCAAAAATGTGTCAAAAGTGTCCAATGTGTCCGCCATAATGTTGCAGTCACAATAAAAATTGCAGTAAAAAAAAATAATTAAAAAAATTTCATAATTCTATCCCCTATTTTGTAGGCGCTATAACTTTTGCGCAAACCAATCACTATACGCTTATGGCAAAAAAAAATTTACCAAAAATATGTAGAAGAATACATATTAGCCTAAACTGAGAAAAAATATATATATTTTTTTAAAAATTGGGATATTTATTGTAACAAAAAGTAAAAAATATTGTGTTTTTTTCAAAATTGTCGCTCTATTTTTGTTTATAGCGCAAAAAAATAAAAACCGCAGAAATGATCAAATACCACAAAAAGAAAGCTCTATTTGTGGGAAAAAAAAGACGTCAATTTTGTTTGGAAGCCACGTCGCACGACCGCGCAATTGTCATTCAAAGCGTGACAGTGCTGAAAGCTGAAATTTCGCCTGGGCAGGAAGGGGGTATATGTGCCCAGTAAGCAAGTGTTTTTTTAAATGTGCTGTACACACTATCTATAGTATATATATATATTTTTTTTTTCAGCCTGTGCTGGGCTGTTTTCTGATAATTCGTTTTTCAATTTGGCACCCTTGGTCATTCCTAAATTAACAACTTGTGCTGTGAGTATGTTTTAAAGCTATATGTCTTTTGGTGTGTCACTATGGTTTATGGTGTCCACGTGTTTTTTTAAAATTTATTCAGTAATCTCTAAATCACTATATGTTATAGCTTGGTTTTTGCATGCCCTCTGCGGTCACACGGTGCCCCTTGTGTTTTCTGCAATGCCTTGTTGGCTCCTGTCCGGAAGTACTGGGAGACTGTTCTGGGTAATCAATGATATGGCTAAACATGGCGAACAACAATATTTATCTATCATCTGTTTTTGGTTTTGTATGTTCAATTTTGTATCATTATATACTATTATTTTATGTTTTATCTTTTCTTTAGTGACTGTCATAAAAAAACCTGAGGAAGCCCTTAGTGGCGAAACATGGCGGAATAGACACTTTACCATCGCCGCCTTTGTGAAAAGAAAAATACAATAACTTTCTGTGTGACAACCTAAAAGACAAGTTGTTTTTCTCTTTGTTCAACAACAATTTTAACTCTGTATAAATCAAATTGTGATTTTATATATAAACATGTTGGTTCCATTGTGTTTACAGCACCGTTAAAATCCCATAAAAAAACTTTCTGGTATTTATTCTTTATCCAGGGATGTTGGTGCCTTTTTGAATTTGACACTAATCCATACAACAACCCATTTCGCCACATTCACTAATCTCTGGGACAATACAGTTTAGTGGTCTTATAAGGAAAAAGCTGATTTGGAAAACTTTAATACTCAGATCAGTATGGATATACAGTAAAACCTTGGTTTGAGAGTAACTTGGTTTAAGGGCATTTTGCAATCCAAGGTTTTACTGTACCTACTTCTGTTCACAGGCTTATTGAAATGTCAATAAATCATAAAACAGCAAAACCTTTAATTAAAATATGGATTTAGATTTCCAAGGTGAATAACGTAGCAGTAATTAGTAACCTTTTTTTTAAGGAGAGGTCCCATTATTAAGACAAGGCCTGAAGTGCCAGTTGGAGCAATGGTATGGTCTTAAATCAACTCGAGGCAAAACAATGTAGAACTCAGTTTTACTTTTTATAATTACGTTATTCCCCCAATATTGTATGACAGAAAATGATTTTTTGCAAAAAATGTACACCGACAGGGAACTGCTTCTAACATCTGATTAACCAGGTTTTTTAGCCACCATATTTTTGATTATCATTTTTTTTTTTTTTTAGTTTTTAGTTAACATGAATGCAAATGTGTCCTGAGTTAGGATCTCCATGATTGGAGGGTTGGGAGCATGTGGCCCCCAATTATACTAATGCCCACCCATTTTTTAGGATTTCAGATATTTTTTATTCCAATTAGAAAGTCTGAAAGTCAACAGCCTGGTCTGAGTGTTGGCCAATGGATGGAGTTACATTCCTAGACATCAAACTAACACTTGGTAGATCAATTCCCCCATCTCTATTTACCATGTAAATTATTATGGATGCTGACTTAAAGCGGGGTTCCGGGCATAATTTTTTTTATTTTTTTTTGCAATATCAAATACATTACTATAAAAATATTCATTAAAACATATTAATAATACACGATCGGTACATGAATAGTTGCAAACACTTACCTGATATCTTGTCAGGGATCTTGTGGCCATTTCCATGATAGCTGTGGGCATTATGAAGCCCAGTTCATGGGTCTTCCGGTATTTTCTGAGAGAGGTGCATGCTGGGTAACCAGCATGCACCGCTTGATCTCGCGCATGCGCAGTATAACGGCGCTTGTAGCACTGTTAGTTTGGATTGTTGCCATGACAACGGGCGGGGAAGGAGGAACGTCCCGCCCCGTTGTCATGACAACGTAGATAACAACGTGATTTTTCGGCACAGTAATGCCCAGAGACTCCTGGGAAATGAGTGTCATCATTTCCCAGGATGCCATGGGGGGTTAGGAACGGAAGTTCATCCACCGCGGACTAGGAACTAGACAGATTACGAAATCTGCCCAGTAACAGATATTTACAAGGTAGAAAAAACATTTTTTTTTTACAGATTGTTTTTTTTTTTAGATTAAAGGGAAGCTGCTGATGAAAAGTTTTTTTTTTTTTTAAGGTGGAACAGTAATTCAATGTGTCCATTTGTCTGTCATAATTTCAGCAGTTTGCTACATATTAAGATTCTGGAAAAATCCTGCAAATCTACACCAATGCTTGCTCATTTGCTCATTGTCAGTTATTCTTTCTAAATTCAGTAATGATTCTGCAGCCAATTATAAATCATTATGGAATTGCACATTTCTGAAAATTAGGAAGTGCCCATCCAGTAATAACATTGCTTGCCCGTCTCTCTTCTAGAGAACCTATGTTTTCTGTTTTGTATTAGACCTTGGTATGTGTATTTGAAATAGTAACACTGAAGCCCTGTACACACGATCGGTTTAACTGATGAAAACCGTCCGATGGATTGTTTTCATCAGACAAACCGATCGTGTATGGGACCCATCGGTCTTTTTTCCATCGGTTTTAAAAAATAGAACATGTTTTAAATTTTTCCGATGGATAAAAAACCGATCGAAAACTCAGATCGTCTATGGGCAAGTCCATCGGATAAAAAAACAACGTATGCTCAGAATCAAGTCGACGCATGCTCAGAAGCATTGAACTTAATTTTTCTCGGCTCATCGGAGTGTTTTACGTCACCGCGTTTGGAACGCTCGGTTTTTTGACTGATGGTGTGTAGGCAAGACTGATGGAAGTCAGCTTCATCGGATTTCCGATGGACAAAACCATCGGATTAGAATCCATAGGATATCCGATCGTGTGTACGAGGCTTAAGTGGTAACATGCTATTACTTAATATTAGAAGTAGAAGGCCATCCAATTACAATGAAGAGAAGTAGCACTTTATGATATGCATTGCTGCTAAGGACTACATGCATGCCTGGTATGTAAAATTCTACAATTTATGTTTCCGCCTACACAACTAACTGGAGAAGTTCTTTGAAGAGGTATGGTGCCAGCTATGTTTCTACATGATTAATGAACCCAGAAGCATGCTTCCCATGAGAAGAGGCACAAATCAAGCCCCATATGGCACCTTGGTTCATGTAGACACAAGCGCCTCACCTTCTCTCCTTGCCGAAACATCTACAACTATTTATCATCATGCCCATCAAACCATTAACACATTAATGATTAAAGTATTCGCTTCAAATATTATAAATAAAATATTAAAAGCATGTCAATTTAAAGCTGAAGTTTAGGTATGGAAAGTTATACATAGTCACAGTGGTCCAGCTAGGACTGATGTAAGTATGTGTGTGCCATATCTGGGGGATCTACATGGAAGCTGGAAGCCACTATAGTAGGTTCCTGCTATTACAGTGATTGCCACTATCTTCTGGGGCCCATGCCTAGAGTCTGTCCTGCTGTTTACTGAACACAGAAGGTCGCTTGCTTGGCATGGGCACTATTCAGAGAACTCTGATTGGACGAGGTGTAGATTGTGATGTCACTGCCCGCCCCAATCCCATTCATCCAATCAACAGAACTGTTGAGAAAATGCAAAGTGTCCCCTGAATGGCGCCCATGCCAACCAAGTGACCTTGTGGGTTCAACTTGCTCTTCACAGGACCCAGAAGCTAATGGATAATACTGTAGTAGCGGTGCCTACTACAGTGATCTCCAGCTTTTATTGGGATCCCACAGGAATGGCACATATTTTCAATAGGGGCATCCAAGCAGGCTAGTTGCTGAGCTGTGGCTCTGCGTGTCCATTCACACACAAAACCACAGCTTAGCCCTGCACCCTCTCTCTCTCTCCTCATTGGCTCACCTGCTGTGATTGGCTCACAGCTCAACCAATGAGGAGGGAGAGTCCCCGGAGAGCTGAGGCTCTTTTGCAAATTGCTGGATTAAGATGGGGCTCGGGGAAGTATTGGGGGGGTGGGGCCTGCTGCACAGAGAAGGTTTTTTACCTTCACGCATAGAATGCATGAAGGTTAAAATACCTTGAGCCTTTAGAAACACTACATACTGTCACTGTTTTATTTATATTATTGGCATTGATCACTTGAATCAGTGAAGTGTTTTAAAACCTGATGGGCAATGCATGGTGGACATAAAGGTGTTTTGGGTATAAATAATAAGGTGGACTTGGGCTTTAAAGGAAACCTTAAACTGAAGCAAAAATGGAGGTTACCATTGCTAATCTGACATTCTCAAAATTCTGGTTGCCAGGCTGATATGCATACTTCCTGGACCAGCCAATCAGCCAGGTACAGTAACTAACATTTCCAGGAGAAGGCCAACACAGCTCTAAGAAAAGGTTTATTTAGGGCAAAGAGTAATCTCCAAAATGCAGTAACCCCTACCACCCAGTAACCAAATTCCTTAGGTCAACCTCCTGAGCTCCTCTCCTACACTAATGAAAGTAAAATTGGATTGGCTGCTAGGAATGTGTTTAAATTGCAAAAAAATTAAAATCGCACATCCTAAGTACCTTTCACTCAAGCCGTGAGTGCATCCTGTGACCGTATGCTGCTCCATCTATCAGTCCATAAGCAGAATGTAGAGCATCGCTCCCATGCTATAGTTCATGACATGATTTCGAATCGACTGCGAGAAAAACTGTCATGTTCTTTCTCTGCCTTTTTATGGGTAAAATAAAGGCCTTCATGTAAGGAACAGATGCAAGACAAATATTAAACAAAAAAAAACAGACTGGACCAGGTCACAGCATGCACAGCATAATAAGACATCACTCACTCCCGCTGCCATATGTCTGGCGACATGTTGTTAGCTGCATTTTCTGCAAAACTTAGATGCTTATTTGGAAGCTTTCACTTCTGTGCACTGGCGATACTTCTCACTGAACAACAGCCATAAATCATGCTGCATTCGATTGAAATCCATGTAGCTCTTGATAACTAGAACTTGTCATTATGCTGTCTAATTCTCCACACTGACGGTGGTGTGACAAAAAAAGGTACAGTACGGAGAAATGGGTCGCTAATGTTTGTACCGCGGGAGGGGAGATTTTTTGCCGATAATAGGCAGAACTTTTTATTAGTGATATCTTATCTATAACACTTAAAGAAGAATTTCAGGCATGGTAAATTTTTACATAGTTACTAGGAATGGTCCCGATTTCCGAGTTGTTTGCGACAAATTTGAGCGCCACGGAGTGCCCCATAATGCACTGCGAAATCCGGGGGGTGCCGGTGATGCTCGGAGGGGATGCCGGGGGGTGCCGGTGATGCTCGGAGAAGCTCGAAGACCAATCGGAGACGCTCGAAGTCTAAAAGTGTCTCCAAGGGTTACTGAGCGTCTCAGACTGGTCTCCGAGCATCTCCGAGTGTTTCTGAGTGTCTCCGGTGCCTCCGTATCTCTGGCCACATGCGGTACTGCATACACCAGCAGTGGCACTGGCCCGCATTATCTGAGTTTCCATTGATTCCTATGGGGAAACTCGCTTTGATATACAAGTGCTTTGAATTACAAGCTTGCTTCTGGAATGAATTATGCTCGTAATCCAAGGTATTACTGTATTTCTTTTTTTAAACTGAATGAGTTGTTTTACAAGGTGATAATTTACAATCACTTTAAGGCTGTGTTTTATTGCGCAATATGGTTGCCTTTTTTTTTCTTTTTTTTTCTTTTTTTTAAGCATTCAAGCATCACTTGTGCTGTTGTCAGGAGAGCTGCAGGATCATTTTGAAGGAAGATTGTGTTAGATTGGGTTATCCCCAAATGGGACCATACCCAATCTAAAAATGTATAAAGGATAAAAAACTGCACTAGCAAAAATGAACAAAATAAATAGCATAAAAAAAGGCAGCAGTAATGGTGTGATAACACCTAGAAGCAAATTGAGAGGAAAAAAACTGCGCCAACCCCCTTAACCTTAATCCAGACCCAGTCCCATCAGGGATACTAGGCTTAATTGAATGCACTCCTATTGAAAACGTCTACGTGATGACGAAACGCATCTAGGAGGACGCCCAGTGACGTCACCACGCTCGAGGAGTGAGGCTCCTGTTTAAGCCGGCCGGCTTTTAATGTTACATGCTGTTTTATCGTTTCCTTTTGTAAGTATAACTTACGTTTTTAATTAAACCGTTGCCATACGGAGTTACACTATTGGTCTGCCTTTTTATTCTATGTTGGTGACTTATGATCCGAATGTATGGATATGCAGACCATCTGAACTGAGTATACTGGCCCACTAGAGGAGGATTGCTACTACAGTACTAAAGGCCGCGGCTGGGTTACAGTCGAATGTCCCATACCGCTTGCCCTCTGGTAAGCTGCCTCCCCTTCCTTTGGTGGTGGTTACCTCACAACATGATTGGATTAGCCACTGTGGTGTGATACTCCTGGTTTTCCTGCTATAAGGATTTGTGGACTTTCGTTAGACCATTTGAATAATATCTATTGGACTATATTGGGGTATACCCAATCTAAAGCTGCAGAGCATTGGTGAGATAAGCTTTTTTTTTTTCAATTTTTTACTCTTATTGGTCAAAATTAGGAGCCAGTCAGGCTCTGCGGCATGCACATGTGCCAACAGGGCACATGCTGACAGGGGGAAAAAGTAACATATTGACATATCAGTGAATTGCTTCTTCATAGTCCAATCAGAAAGCTCAGAAAGGGCAGGGAAGCCACACCACTGTATTCCTTAAAGGGGAGCGCCGCCGTTAATTTTTTTTTAAAAGCCAGCAGCTACACATACTGCAGCTGCTGACTTTTAATATATGGACAGGTATCGCTCGTCTATCTGCTGCCCCCACCGCCATCCTCGGTTTGGGAATCAGGAAGTGAAGCGTTCCGGCTTCACTGCCCGGTTCCCTAGGGCGCATGTGCGAGCAGCGCATCGCCGTCCTCACTGGCCATCGTTGTGTTCTGGGAGCCGTGTGTTTCCCAGAACACAACGGGCATTCTGCGGGAAGTGACCCGCAGAATACCCGCAGAGAGGACTCCCAGAAGTGGGTGCAAATACCTGTCTTAGACAGGTATCTGCACCCCCCGAAAGGTGCCAAATGTGACACCGGAGGGGGGGAGGGTTCCGATGAGCGGAAGTTCCACTTTTGGGTGGAGCTCCACTTTAAGTCTTAGACAAGAAGTGATGTCAGTCTACTGGCTCTTTTGTCTGGGAGAGGTGAATAAATCCAAAAGTGATAGTAAAGTATACTTCCATAGATACTGTAAGACAACATATATATATATATTAAAAACTTTGTTGGAGTACAGTACAACTAAAACATCACTCTCTCCTATTTCCCTTTATTGATCAACAGAATAAAAGTCCTATTTGTGGTCCTTCAGATTAGTGGAGGACCCCCGAGTGTAGGCACCCTGAAGGCTCTAAAAATCAATGTGCGTGCCCACCACAGAATTAATGCCTATGTCCTGCTTTATAGTTTTAGTTCAGTGCCCTTTTGATAAATAACACAGCAGCATTATCCCAAATAACCAAGCTATGAGGAAGCTAGACAAAAGCAGTTTAAAGAGCTTGTAAAGTTGAATGGGCTTGTGTTAAAACGTTATATCAGACTTAATAAAGGGCAAAGCAGCAGCAAGCTAAACAATTCATCCTTGCACTTTATCAGACCCATTTGTAAGGATTATGATTCCACAACACAGAGAGCAAGCTGAACATTTTCTTTATTTTGGAATCTTTACATAGCTAATATCTGCCCGGCCATTGTGTGCTTCATAATGAAGTCATGATATGAAATGGCATTATTTCACTTACAACAAAAGGATCAGAATCGTAGTTGAGGTTCATGGCCTGTCATTGTTCTTTCCACAATAATAGTAGGCCATTAAATGCTCATTTTTCTACTCTCCGTTTATATTCCCAGTGGTGACTTGCTTTAGATGTAGCCCACAACGCTGTGGATGCACAGGCAAGTGCTCTGCCCAAATTTGCGGAACGCATTGCGAGTGCAGTTTTCATTTATTTGGCTTTCTGTACAATTTCTCTGCTACGCAAGTCTGATCTGGGGTCAATTTCTTTTGTTTTGCGCTTTTTTTTTCCTTTAAACTCATCTTTAACATTCCGAGGAAAAGCAAAACCCAAACTTAGCAGTTAGCAGAAAGCACAAACAAAACACATGATTTTCTGGTGATGCACAGTGTAAGGTACACTAAAGTAAATACCATATATATCGGCGTATAACACGCACACGCGTACAACACGCACCCCAATTTTAGGAGGAAAGTTTAAAGTGGAGCTCCACCCTAAAGTGGAACTTCCACTCATCAGATTCCTACCCCCCTCCGGTATTTGCACCCACTTCCGGGCATAGATATCCACAGAATCTGCGGGTATCTACGCCACTTCCCGTCCCCCCCTGCTGTGTTCTGGGAAACACACAGATCACAGAACACAACGGGGACCAGTGAAGTCACGCGGCGCAACTCGCGCATGCGCCGTAGGGAACCGGGCAGTGAAGCAGCAGCGCTTCACTTCCTGATTCCCTGACCGAGGATGGCGGCGGGGGCAGCCGAGAGACGAGCGACTACTCGTCTTCTGCTGCCGACATTGCGGGCACCCTGGACAGGTAAGTGTCCATTTATTAAAAGTCAGCAGCTCCAGTATTTGTAGCTGCTGGCTTTTAATTTTTATTTTTTTAAGGTGGAGCTCCGCTTTAAGGAAAAAACCGTACATTTGAAATAAAGCAAAATTTTAAGCAAAATTAGGGTCACAGCTGATCAATGCACCCTGCTCAGTGCCCATCTGCAGCCATTAAATTGCCCAACAATGCACCATGCTCAGTGCCCATCTGCAGCCTATAAATTAACCAACAATGCAGCCAGTTCAGTGCCCATCTGCAGTCTCACCTTTCCCATCATTGCAGCCTGGCCAGTATCAGATTATCCCTGCTGTCTCCGAGGGAAGTGGAGGAGCGAGCGCCGCTGAATTGACACAGAGCCGCGATCTCCTGTGTACCCGGCACTCCGTCACTCACAGCCACACCTCCTGGCCCTGCTCATATGATAGACAGAAGTGTGGCCCAATGCAGGGCCAGGATGCGTGGCTGTGCGTGACGGAGCGCCGGGTACACAGGAGATCGTGGCTCTATGTAATTCAGCGGCGCTCGCTCCTCTTCCCTCAGACAGCAGGGATCGGCGTATAACAGGCACCCACGATTTTCCCCTGATTTTACGGGGAAAAAGGTGCGTTTTATATGCCAATAAATACGGTATATAGATGCAAAATTTAAATTATAAAGCTTGGAAATTGATTATAATTAGTCTAATGATATAGCGTCATTGTTATGTCTCTTTTCTAAAGGCAGAAGAAAGGGCCAATCCAGGCTTCCAAGGCTTCCAAGACTCTAGAACCAATGCTGTGATTGGTAGACATTTGCAATTAGTTTAGTTCGGAAATATCCGAATGAAAAATGAAAAACCAAAATTAACAAATTTTTCAGAATTCGAATATTCAAAATTTAGTAAAATCGTAAATTCGAAGATTCGGAAATCTGAAAATTTTAAAATTAGAAAATTAAAAAATTTAGATATTCGCAAATACAAAATTCTAAAATATCGAATTTCGGAAAATCGAAAATCCAAAAATTCTAAAATACGAAAATAAGAACGAAAATTCAAAAGAACGAAAAACCAAAAATAAGAACGAAGATCCGAAAATAAGAACGAAAATCCAAAAATTCGAAAATCTGAAATAATAACTAACTATAAATAACTTGACTATTACTAACTAATAAATTATAGGTATTGGAATTTCCTTTCAAATTTGGCTGTTAGTGAACTAAACAAATACGAATTTATCCGAAGTTACGAATTATCCGAAATAGCAAATGCCGTATCTAAACGAATGGAACGTAATGAATTAATAATAATAAATAACAATAATAATAATAAAAACGTTTTATTATTATTACTATTATTAATTCATTCAGTTCCATTTGTTTAGATGTAGCATTCGTTATTTCGGATAATTCGTAATGTCAGATAAATTCGTATTCGTTACATTGACTAACAGCCAAATTTGAAAGGAAATTCCAATACCTATAATTTAATAGTTAGTTATTATTAGTTAATTAGTTAGTTAGTTATTATTTAGAATTTTTGGATTTTCATTCTTTCGAATTTTTCTTATTTTCAGATTTTTGGAATTTCTGAATATTCAAATTTCAGAATTTTCGGATTTTCAAATTTTCGAATTTACGAATTTACAAATTTACAAATTTTCAAATTTACAAATTTTGATCATAACGAATGACTCGAAAAACTAAAATAAATAAATAAATAAAATGAAACGAAAACAAACTAATTTTTTGGCAATGCACATGTCTAGTGATTGGATGGGCCTGAAAGAACAGGTAGCCTCCAATGGAGCTTCTGTAGGTGATCTCAAAACTACTTAAGTTTGTTCTCTTCAAAGTAGCAGTAACATTTGTTTGCTCCAGCAGACATTCCAGGCTAACTTTTTTTGGAGGATAATTGATTTTTAACTGAATTTATTTTTCATCCAGTCATTATTGTAAGAAAAAAGAGCAGAAGGGTGCCTGCAAAGTCTTTCTGATTCATAAACATGCTCTTTCGGATGATATAGGCATATACTTGTACGCATGTTGCTGATATTATTATTATGATTATTATTATTATCAGCAGGGATGAGCCGAACACCCCCCTGTTCGGTTCGCACCAGAACCTGCAACCAGACAGAATGTTCGCGTGAACTTTAGAACCCTATTAAATACAATGGACTCGAACGTTCGAAATCTAAAGTGCTAATTATAAAGGCTTATATGCAAGTTATTGTCCTAAAAAGTGTTTGGGGACCTGGGTCCTGCCCCAGGGGACATGTATCAATGCAAAAAAAAGTTTTAAAAACGGCCGTTTTTTCGGGAGCAGTGATTTTAATAATGCTTAAAATGAAAAAATAAAAGTGAAATATTCCTTTAAATTTCGTACCTGGGGGGTGTGTATGATATGCATGTGAAGTGGCGCATGTTTCCCGTGCTTAGAACTGTCCTTGCAAAAAATGTCATTTTTGAAAGAAAAAAAGTAATTTAAAACTCACTCGCGGCTATTAATGAATTGTCGGCTCCCGGCAATACATACAAAAGTCATTGATAAAAAAAAAAAAAAAGCGTGGGGGTTCCCCAGAATTCAATTACCAGGCCCTTCAGGTCTGGAATGGATATTAAGGGGAACCCCGCCGCAAATTTAAAAAAAAAATGACGTGGGGTTCCCCCAAATATCCATTCCAGGCCCTTCAGATCTGGCATGGATTTTAAGGGGAACTCCACCCCAAATTAAAAAAAAAATGGCGTGGAGTCCCCCTAAAAATCCATACCAGACCCTTATCCGAGCACGCAACCTGGCCGGCCGCAGGGGAAGAGGGGGGGACGAGAGAGCGGCCCCCCTCCCTCCTGAACCGTACCAGGCCACATGCCCTCAACATGGGGAGGATGTCCCCATGTTGATGGGGACAAGGGCCTCATCCCCACAACCCTTGCCCGGTGGTTGTCGGGGTCTGCGGGCGGGGGGCTTATCGGAATCTGGAAGACCCCTTTAACAAAGGGGACCCCCAGATCCCGCCCCCCCCCCTATGTGAATTGGTAAGGGGTACATTGTACCCCTACCATTTCACGAAGAAAGCGTAAAAATGTTTAAAAAAAAACACACAAACACCTTGAAAAAGTCCTTTATTAAAAAAAAAAAAAAACATTCCAGCGGTGAAATCCAGTGTCCCGCGGCGATCCCGATGTCCAGCGCTGTCATTGGTTGTGCCTGAGCGGACCTGATGGGGAACTTCCTCCGCTGTGTTTTAAATGTATAGACCCGCCCCTTCGGAACATGACAAGGGGCGGGTCTATACATGTATTACCGAAGTGAGAGAAGTTCCCCATCAGGTCCGCCCCCTCGGTATGTCGGACCCCGCCTACGTCATTGGCCTGAGCGGGGAACTTCCTTCACTGTGTAAATTTAAATTACACAGTGAAGGAAGTTCCCTGCTCAGGCCAATGACGTAGGCGGGTCCGACATACCGAGGGGGCGGACCTAATGGGGAACTTCTCTCACTTTGGTAATACATGTATAGACCCGCCCCTTGTCATGTTCCGCATCTGGTACGCTGAGCGGACCTGATGGGGAACTTTAGAAGGGGCGGGTCTATACATTTAAAACACTGAGGAGGAAGTTCCCCATCAGGTCCGCACAGGCACAACCAATGAAGGACAGCGCTGGACATCGGGATCACCGCGGGACACTGGATTTCACAGCTGGAATGTTTTTTTTTTGTTTTTTTTTAATAAAGGACTTTTTCAAGGTGTTTGTGTGTTTTTTTTAACATTTTTTTACGCTTTCTTCGTGAAATGGTAGGGGTACAATGTACCCCTTACCAATTCACATGGGGGGGCGGGATCTGGGGGTCCCCTTTGTTAAAGGGGTCTTCCAGATTCCGATAAGCCCCCCGCCCGCAGACCCCCACAACCACCGGGCAAGGGTTGTGGGGATGAGGCCCTTGTCCCCATCAACATGGGGACATCCTCCCCATGTTGAGGGCATGTGGCCTGGTACGGTTCAGGAGGGAGGGGGGGCGCTCTCTCGTCCCCCCCTCTTCCCCTGCGGCCGGCCAGGTTGCGTGCTCGGATAAGGGGTCTGGTATGGATTTTTAGGGGGACTCCACGCCATTTTTTTTTAAATTTGGGGTGGAGTTCCCCTTAAAATCCATGTCAGATCTGAAGGGCCTGGTATGGATATTTGGGGGAACCCCACGTCATTTTTTTTTTAAATTTGCGGCGGGGTTCCCCTTAATATCCATTCCAGACCTGAAGGGCCTGGTAATTGAATTCTGGGGGACCCCCACGTTTTTTTTTTTATCAATGACTTTTGTATGTATTGCCGGGAGCCGACAATTCATTAATAGCCGCGAGTCAGTTTTAAATGACTTTTTTTCCTTCAAAAATGACACTTTGTGCAGGGACAGTTCTAAGCACGGGAAACATGCGCCACTTTACATGCATATCATACACACCCCCCAGGTACGAAATTTAAAGGAATATTTCACTTTTATTTTTTCATTTTAAGCATTATTAAAATCACTGCTCCCGAAAAAACGGCCGTTTTTAAAACTTCTTTTTGCATTGATACATGTCCCCTGGGGCAGGACCCCGGTCCCCAAACACTTTTTAGGACAATAACTTGCATATAAGACTTTATAATTAGCACTTTAGATTTCTCCCATAGATTTTTCGAATTTGCCGCGAACACCCCAATTTGTTCGCTGTTCGGCGAACGGGCGAACAGGCAATGTTCGAGTCGAACATGAGTTTGACTCGAACTCGAAGCTCATCCCTAATTATCAGGAGTGTATTTGCCTTAAGGCCTCTTGCACACTGCAGCTTGAAAAAGCTTTTTTTTTTACTGAGCTAAAATACAGGCCATTAACCACTTCAGCCCCGGAAGATTTGGCTGCTCAATCACCAGGCCATTTTTTGCGATACGGCACTGCGTTGCTTTAACTGACAATTGCGCGGTCGTGCGACGTTGTTCCCAAACAAAATTGACGTCCTTTCTTTTGGTGGTATTTGATCACCACTGCGCTTTAAATTTTTTTGCACTATAAACAAAAAAAGAGCGACTATTTTGGAAAAAACACAATATTTTGTACTTTTTGCTATAATAAATATCCCCATTTTTTTTTAAAAAAAGCTAATTTTTTCCTCAGTTTAGGTCGATATATATCCTTATACATATTTTTGGTAAAAAAAATTGCAATAAGCGTATATTGATTGGTTTGCGCAAAAGTTATAGCGTCTACAAAATAGACGATAGATTTATGGCATTTTTATTATTATTATTTTTTCACTAGTAATGGCGGCGATCTGCGAATTTATCGGTACTGCGACATTATGGCGGACAGATCAGACACCTTTGACACATTTTTTGGGACTATTGGCCTTTAAACAGCCATTAGTGCTATAAAAATGCACTGATTACTGTGTAAATGTCACTGGCAGGGAAGGGGTTAACACTAGGGGGTGATCAAGTGTGTTCCCTAGTGTGTGTTCTAACTGTGGGGGGAGGGGACTCACTATAGTAGGGTGACCAGACATCCCCGGTTTCAGGGGACAGTCCCCGGATTGAGGACACTGTTCCCGGAACAAGTCTGTCCCCGGTTTTGTCCCCGGATTGGATTTGAACAGGGGCTGGGGCAATTTCAAAGACAGTCAGTGCAGAATTAAAAGAAAAATCAGAATTACAGCCCCCCCCCCCCCGCTCCGCCGCTCCTACTAGCTTAGGGGTTACATTTTTTTCCATTATTTGTACCCCTTTCTGATGATCACGTGCTGGTCGGAGTGGAGGGAATATTTCATCAGTTTTGGGTGCCGGCCCTTTCAGCTCCGCTCGCATGTTCTTCTGCCTTGGCTCAAGTCCCAGCCAGCCGCCTGCCTGTTTATCTCCTTATCTTCCCTGGCGGAGTGATCTTCCTCTGCTCCCCACCCAGTAATAGCCGGGGCTCGGAGAGTAAGACTTGACAGGCTGTGAGGCGGGCAGCGGCGGTGATGGGCATTGAGTCGCTGATTGCCGCCATTACTAGTGAAAAAAAAATATGTCCTGGATTTCATTTTAAAAATCTGGTCACCCTACACTATAGGAGATGACAGATCGTGGTTCCCAGCTTGTAGGAACTCACTATCTGCATCTCCTCTCCTCACAGAACAGGGATGTCTGCCTCTCGTGCCCGCGATCGCTAGTGGCCGCCGGTCATCTGGACCGCCGGTCACGAGCATCAGCACCCCTGCAGTGCAGCAGGCGTGTGTGCGCGCGCCTCCGGCGGCGCACGCGCCCGCTATCCCGCTTAAAGAGACCGACGTACAACTACGACGGTTCGTGCCGACCTGCCAAAGTATAATGACAGCGGCAGGTCGGCAAGTGGTTAATTGTAATGCGCCTATTCTCAAAGGCGTGTAAACAAGTGCCGTGTATTCTTCAGTAAAAGACAAATAGGAAAATCAGCTTTTTTGGTCAGTAATTTACGTCAACGTGCGCCAATGGGCACAAATACACGCAAATGCCTATATACATATTGTGCAGAATGTAAACGTGAGAATAAGTTTTCACGCATTTGCGCAAAACTGTGCGAGTCCACACAAACGCATATATACTCAAAATTTTTATTTATTACCGGTATTTATTTTTTTGTGCATAATTCCCTGCAAATACATACAAAAAAAAAAGTCTGAAAAAGTAGATGCTCAAACAGGAGTATCGTGTGCAAGAGACCTAAAATGTACAGTATATAACTACAAAAACACAAATATAATATATTGCAGCTTACTTATCCTTAGGGCTCATGCACACTGCAGCTTAAAGAAGCTCAACGAAGTTGCTCCTATGGGCTTTTAAACGTTTTGAGCTTTAATTTTTTCTGCCTGGAAATTCCCCTTCATGTTAGCCAATGTGTTGATGCACACTATGGCTTTTTTCAGGAGTTTACAGACATATGCTCTTACAGGCAGAAAAAAATAAACCCTACCAAACTCGCATTTTTGAGAGAAGCTTTCGAGAAGAAGTGGCCAAAAACGCGCAAAAACATGCGAAAAAGCTCAAGAGAGCATGAAAAAGCATGAAAAGCTCAAAGAAGCTCGAAAACACACACAAAAAAATATAAAGGAAAAATGAGCAAAGAAGCTCAGTAAAAACACGCAAAAGAGCCCAAAAAAGTACAAGCTACTTCAAGCTGAAATAAACGCTCTAATGCCTGTAAAAACTTTTTTTGAGCAGCAGTGTGCATAACATACTTCCTGCATTAGGGTCTCTGCATTAACCCCTCCACTATCTTTGGAGGAGTAATGTAGCCACCCATGAACAGCAGCAATAACAGAGTTTGGAAAGCGTAATGTTAGATGGATTAGTAGATTTAGAAAGACTTTTCATAAATGAAAAAACAAATTAAAGCCTAACTCCAGCTAATACTTTTAACCACTTACCGCCATAGTGGATATAAGGCCTCACGAAAGTGGGTCTTTATCCATGAGGCCACATGTCTGCATATCCCCCTTTGTGCTCGGAGCGCGTCGCACAGCGAGCTCCCAGCATGGAGACCGGGCTATAACGGAGAGCCCCAGGTCTCAAACTAGCAATTGGGACCCGGGACTCCCAGTTCCCTGTCACTTGACCACTGTGATAGCCTCTAATATGGCTTTCACAGTAATCAGTCAGTGTGCAGCCTGCCCCTCTGTTTTCTTTCTCTTCTGAATGGGTGGAGGAAGCTATAAATAAAGAAGTGTGTAAAGAGAAAAAAAAAGAAATAAAAAAGTAGCTAGATCAAGGTTTGATCTAGGTCAGTGCCAGAGTTAGTGGTAGGGTCAATGGCAGGGTCAAAGGTCAAGGTCAGGGTCAAAGGTCGGGGTCAAAGGTCAGACTCAGTATATTTTGGATAGGATTTATTTAAAAAAAGCATTTTTGAAATTTGTATCTGTGTCAGTTAGTATCAGTGTGTTTTAGGTAGGATAAAAATAAAGCATAGTGTGCACTACGAACAACAAATAATATATATATATATATATATATATATATATATATATATATACAGTATCTCACAAACGTGAGTACACCCCTCACATTTTTGTAAATATTTTATTATATCTTTTCATGTGACAACACTGAAGAAATTACACTTTGCTACGCTGCCTTGCTAAAGAAGCTGAGGGTAAACGTGATAACCTGGCCAAGTATGTCTCCAGATCTAAACCCTATTGAGCATCTGTGGGGCATCCTCAAATGGAAGAAGGAGTAGAGCAAGGTCTCTACTCATCCACCAGCTCCGTGATGTCATCATGGAGGAGGGGAAGAGGACTCCAGTGGCAACCTGTGAAGCTCTGGTGAACTCCATGCCCAAGAGGGTTAAGGCAGTTCTGGAAAATAATGGTGGCCACACAGTTTGGGCCCAATTTGGACGAGGGCTGGAACACAAACGAAGGGTCCAGCTGAGACGCAACACAACGTTCAGCGGAGTGCTTGATAAAGATGCGCGCAGAGAATTAGAACGTCTCTCTGCTTTGTACATCGAAACGCGTTGCATGCTGGTCCTGACATCACTCCGCTGAATGTTGTGTTGCGTCTCAGCTGGACCCTTCGTTTGCGTTCCAGCCCTCTTCTTGGCTCCCTGAGGAGAATCTCCCGGTGATATCCTCTATGGACATCATCCCGGTCCTCATTACAACACACGAGGAGGTCATTATACACTGAGACTTCTAGCAAGCGGAATATGACCATTGACCAGACGATTCATGTGCCTATTACAGTCAAACTACGAGTGAGTGCTTTGATACTTTTGTGTCATTAAAGTATAAACAGTTTTAACTAAGTGGCGCCTTTTGTTTTTTTCCTTTGTTTACATGTGTTTGGAGTCTGGCTTCGGCTCCCCCAGTAAGGCTGCCCAGTTATCTCCTGGACTGTTACAACTCACATCTAAGCTTGTCACACAGCTCAAAGGACTTGTTTGGTAAACTCTTATATATATACTGTCTTTTTTTAACCTGTAGCGCCAATATTGTAATTAATAGCAGTTTAGACATTGATGGCTGTTGAGTTATTTTGAGGGGACAGCAAATTTAGACTGTTATACATGTTGTACACTCACTACTTTACATTGTAGCAAAGTGTCGTTTCTTCAGTGTTGTCACATGAAAAGATAGAATAAAATATTTACAAAAGGGTGTACTTACTTTTTTAAATACTGTATGTGGTATCACTGTGATCATCAGGAGCAGGAGAATTTATTTTGGGTTGTTCTTTGGTGATAAATAATGGCAATAGCAAGAAATATACAGATTTTCTTTCTACTATTTTGGAACAGTTTTACTTAATAAATTTTAACTTAACTTTACTGATAAAAAAATAAATAAGGAGATATCCATTACCATTTGTCATCAAAGTCCAATTTGTCCTGAAAAAAACAGGGTATAATCCACCTGGATATACTAAGTAGTTGCGATGATATGTACAGTTTTATTAACCACTTAAGCCCCGGACCATTTGGTAGCTAGAGGACCAGAGGTGAATTCAGAATTTTGCACTGCGCTGCTTTAACTGTAAATTGTGCGGACATGCAATGTTGTACCCAAACGAAATTTGCGTCCTTTTCTTCCCACAAATAGAGCTTTCTTTTAATGGTATTTGATTGCCTCTGCGATTTTTATTTTTTGCGATATAAACGGAAAAAGACCGAAAATTTTGAAAAAAAATGATATTTTCTACTTTTTGTTATAAGAAAAATCGAATAAACTCAATTGTAGTCATACATTTAGGCCAAAATGTATTCAGCCACATGTTTTTAGTAAAAAAAATGTCAATAAGCGTATATTTATTGGTTTGCGCAAAAGTTATAGAGTTTACAAACTAGGGTACATTTTCTGAAATTTACACAGCTTTAAATTTATGACTGCCTATCTCATTTCTTGAGGTGCTAAAATGACAGGGCAGTACAAAACCCCCCCAAATGACCCCATTTTGGAAAGTAGACACCCCAAGGAAATTGCTGAGAGGCATGTTGAGCCCATTGAATTTTTTATTTTTTTGTCCCAAGTGATTGAATAATGACTAAAAAAAAAAAAAAAAAAAAATTACAAAAAGTTGTCACTAAATGATATATTGCTCACACATGCCATGGTTATATGTGGAATTTCACCCCAAAATACATTTTGCTGCTTCTCCTGAGTACGGGGATACCACATGTGTGGGACTTTTTGGGAGCCTAGCCGCGTACGGGACCCCGGAAACCAAGCACCGCCTTCAGGATTTCTAAGGGCGCAAATTTTTGATTTCACTCCTCACTACCTATCACAGTTTCGAAGGCCATAAAATGCCAAAATAGCACAAAACCCCCCCAAATGACCCCATTTTAGAAAGTAGACACCCCAAGGAAATTGCTGAGAGGCCTGTTGAGCCCATTGAATATAATTTTTTTGTCCCAAGTGATTGAATAATGACAAAAAAAAAAAAAATTACAAAAAGTTGTCACTAAATGATATATTGCTCACACATGCCATGGTTATATGTGGAATTACACCCCAAAATACATTTTTCTGCTTCTCCTGAGTACGGGGATACCACATGTGTGGGACTTTTTAGGAGCCTAGCCGCGTACGGGACCCCGAAAACCAAGCACCGCCTTCAGGATTTCTAGGCACAAATTTTTGATTTCACTCCTCACTACCTATCACAGTTTCGAAGGCCATAAAATGCCAAAATCGCACAAAACCCCCCCAAATGACCCCATTTTGGAATACAGACACCCCAAGCTATTTGCTGAGAGGAATGGCGAGTATTTTACAGCTCTCATTTGTTTTTGAAAATGAAGAAAGAAAATATATATATATATTTTTTTTTTTCAATTTTCAAAACTTTGTGACAAAAAGCGAGATCTGCAAAATACTCACAATACCTCTCAGCAAATAGCTTGGGGTGTCTACTTTCCAAAATGGGGTCATTTGGGGGGGTTTTGTGCTATCTGGGCATTCCATGGCCTCCGAAACTGTGATAGGCAGTGAGAAGTGAAATCAAAAATTTACACCCTTAGAAAGCCTGAAGGCGGTGCTTGGTTTTTGGGGTCCCGTACATGGCTAGGCTCCCAAAATGTCTCACACATGTGGTATCCCCATACTCAGGAGAAGCAACAGAATGTATTTTGGGGTGTAATTCCACATATGCCCATGGCATGTTTGAGCAATATATCATTTAGTGACAACTTTGTGCAAAAAAAAAAAATTGTCGTTTTTCCGCAACTTGTGTCAACATATAAAATATTCCATGGACTCGACATGCCTCTCAGTATATAGCTTGGGGTGTCTACTTTCCAAAATGGGGTCATTTGGGGGGGTTTTGAACTGTTCTGGCATTTTATACACAACATTAGGAAGCTTACATCCACTCTTCTAACCACTTGAAGACAAAGCCCTTTTTGACACTTTTTGTTTACATGAAAACATTTT
The DNA here is from genome assembly GCA_029206835.1 of Rana muscosa. Lineage (NCBI taxonomy): Eukaryota > Metazoa > Chordata > Amphibia > Anura > Ranidae > Rana > Rana muscosa. The sequence goes on from CM055123.1 coordinate 274,683,241, forward strand.
TTTTTGCAAGAAAATTATGTTGAACCCCCAAACATTATATATATTTTTAAAGCAAAGGCCCTACAGATTAAAATGGTGGGTGTTGCATTTTTTTTTTCTACACAGTATTTGCGCAGCGATTTTTCAAACGCATTTTTTGGGTTAAAAAATACACTTTTTTAATTTTAATGCACTAAAACACACTATATTGCCCAAATGTTTGATGAAATAAAAAAGATGATCTTAGGCCGAGTACATAGATACCAAACACGACATGCTTTAAAATTTCGCACAAACGCGCATTGGCGACAAACTACATACATTTTTAAAAGCCTTTAAAAGCCTTTACAGGTTACCCCAGTAGATTTACAGAGGAGGTCTACTGCTAAAATGATTGCCCTCGATCTGACCTTCGCGGTGATACCTCACATGCATGGTGCAATTGCTGTTTACATATGACGCCAGACCGACGCTTGCGTTCGCCATTGGGCAAGAGCAGGGCAGGACAGGGGTGCTTTTTTTTTTTTTTTTTTTTTTTTTATTATTAATTTTGCTTTTTTATTTTATTTTTAAATTGTTCCTTCCAAGTATTTTTTTCTTTTTATCATTTTTATTGTTATCTCAGGGAATGTAAATATCCCCTATGATAGCAATAGGTAGTGACAGGTACTCTTTTTTTGAAAAAACTGGGGTCTTCTAGACCCTAGATTTTTCCTCTGCCCTCAAAGCATCTGACCACACCAAGATCGGTGTGATAAAATGCTTTCCCAATTTCCCAATGGCGCTTTTTATATCCGGGGGGGCATTCCCTCCCACTGCTTGTAAAAGCAGTCCAGAGGCTAATTAGCCACTAGGATTGCTTTTACATGAAAGCCGGCCGCAGGCTGAAAAGAATGATACCAAGATGATACCTAAACCCGCAGGCATCATTCTGGTATAAACATTCAAAGTCCAGCAACATACCAGTACGTTGCTGGTCCTTGTTGGACATGTATTGTAATCTTTTTATTTCATGCAGCCAGTTGGCTGAACGAAAAAAGAGATTGATCGGTGGGTATGCCCACCATTAGAATACCGCCCTTCATCCACCCACTTCCAATGATGGGCATACACGCACCATTTATATATGCCGAAGCATGGGGGCATCCTCCCGCAAAAAAGTTATGCCGCACACACATGGTCGGACTTTTCCACGGGCAAGCCTCCGTCGGAATTTCGACCGTATGTACGCGGCATTAGGAGCAAAAATCGCTCCTCCGCCCCTGCTGCCCCAATGCTTTGGCATATTTGCTTTTTTTTTTTAACTGTGGTGGTGAAATCACCTCCTACAGCACTGGAGTCGCAGGGATCAGGCCTGTCTCTGCGAACGCTGCAGTTATGTGTGTTTTTGTTTTGTAAGTGACAGTGATCGATCGATACTGCACTTGGGTGGCCTGGGCTGGACGGAGGGGCAAAACGCAGGTGCCATCAGGTATCTGGGCTGATCCCGCTAACGCTGCGTTTTTGGGAACCCTAAACTGCTGGGGACGCTAGTATAGATCTGATCAGATCAGATATTGATCTGTTCAGATACTATACCACTAAGGGGGGTGTATGCTTCACGCGTGGGTGTTAGCGTTACTGGCACTAACCTGACGCTGCCTGGGGTGTGACTCAGACCCTCTCTGACGCTAAAACCTAATTGATATCACCCGCCGGGCGATCAGGGGGTTAAACCTTTATTGGGTTATATACACGGCGGGTGCCCTGACACTATAAAAAGCAAACTAACTAACCAGCGTCACCCGTAACACTTATATGGTGATCACTGGTGAAAGGGTTAACTAGGGGCAATCAGGGGGTTAAAACCTTTATTAGATAATATATGGGGGTACCTGACGCTATAAAAACCTGCAGCGAACCTAAAAAAAATTACCAGCTACCGATCTGCATCACCGACACTAAGACAGCGTTTAGTAAAACGATTGCTTAGCGACAGTGGTGATGGGGGTGAAAGGGTTACCTGGGGGGGCGATCAAGGGGGTTAAACCTTTATTAGATAATATATTGGGGTACCTGACGCTATAAAAACATGTGGCGAACCTAAAAAAAAATACTGGCTACGATCTGCATCACCGACACTAAGACAGCGTTTAGAAAAACAATTGCTTAGCGACAGTGGTGATAGGGGGTGAAAGGGTTACCTGGGGGGCGATCAAGGGGGTTAAACCTTTATTAGATAATATATTGGGGTACCTGACGCTATAAAAACCTGCGGCGAACCTAAAAAAAATTACCGGCTACCGATCTGCATCACAGACACTAAGACAGCGTTTAGAAAAACGATCGCTTAGTGACAGTGGTGATAGGGGGTGAAAGGGTTACCTGGGGGGCGATCAAGGGGGTTAAACCTTTATTAGATAATATATTGGGGTACCTGACGCTATAAAAACCTGCGGCGAACATAAAAAAAATTACTGGCTACGATCTGCATCACCGACACTAAGACAGCGTTTAGAAAAACAATTGCTTAGCGACAGTGGTGATAGGGGGTGAAAGGGTTACCTGGGGGGCAATCAAGGGGGTTAAACCTTTATTAGATAATATATTGGGGTACCTGACGCTATAAAAACCTGCGGCGAACCTAAAAAAAATTACCGGCTACCGATCTGCATCACAGACACTAAGACAGCGTTTAGAAAAACGTTCGCTTAGTGATAGTGGTGATAGGGGGTGAAAGGGTTACCTGGGGGGCGATCAAGGGGGTTAAAGCTTTATTAGATAATATATTGGGGTACCTGACGCTATAAAAACCTGCGGCGAACCTAAAAAAAATTACTGGCTGCCGATCGGCATCACTGACGCTAAGACAGCGATCAGAAAAATGATCGCTAAGCGACAGTGGTGATAGGCGGTGAAAGGGTTATCTGGGGGGTGATCAGGGGGTTAAACCTTTATTAGGGGGGGTTAGGGGGCTACATTGGACCTAAGACTAAACTTTGGTGACACTTTTACAGTCACAAATGTCACTGATTGCAGTGATCACTAAATAAATGGTCACTGCAATCAGTGACACTGTGACTGGGGGCTGGGGGGGTGATCTGGGGGGTGATCTTGGGTGTCTGGGGGGGCCTGGGGGGGCAATTTATGTCCCTATGTGTCCTGGTGTCAGTGTAGTGTTGTGTGCACTGACCTGATATCTTCTCTTGTACGGCGCTCGGTATATGTGAGCGCCGCACCAGAGATGACATCACTTCCTCCTGCTCCCTCTGTCTGACACAGACAGAGGGGGCATTTCCATTCGCCGGGAGCGATCGCGAGGGGGTGGCCAGAAACGAATGGCTGCCCCCTCATCCCGGAACACTCCCGGACACTTAGCCACCGCTCACTGTATAGAAGGGGGGTCCGATTGGACCCCCCAACTGTACAAAGGCAATCACGTACACTCTACGTGATTGTGCCTGTCAGTGCCATTCTGCCGACGTATATATACAGTGAGCGGTCGTTAAGTGGTTAATACATGCCAAAGTTGCAAAATTGTGTTCAGGCATTAACATTTGTTTTTGCCCTCAGTCACTAAGAGGTTAAAGCAGTTACAGAAACAGCTTTTTTCCTAAACGCTGACCATTGTAAGCACCCTTGCCATTTTCAACACCCAAAATACCTTTTTATTTGCTGGACAGGCTTGTATTTCAAGGAAAGCTGAAAAATAACAGACCAAGGCCTTGTTCCCATTAGTGGTTGGGGGACAGTTAAAAAAAAAAACACACATGGTTTAGCCACAGTTGCGTCAGCGGACATGGCAGGAATTATACCCCCTATCGCTGTCAGTGAGTGTAGCACCCGCCCAACCTGACCCATTTGAATGAATGGGGCCACTGTGCAAGCACTCATTGAACCCACTGAACATGCTAGTGCTGGATTCAAGGGGTTAAAGCGGGAAGTGCAGAGGTAATACAATGTCTCCTCGCCACCCATGAAATGTTTTCTGGAGAGCAATCCAAGGGCAGACTGCTCTTCAGAGAGCAAAGCTAGTGTAAATGAGCACTTACTAGCCGAATCGTCATGTAATAAAACTAGAGGTGCAGGGAGGGAAATCAGAAAAACAAAGACTGCAGTGTTAATGCTACTGACCGACTGCATTCTAATTGTCATTTTTTATTTTGCCCATAATTCCACTTTAACTCAAATTCTAATGATCAAAGGGAAATGTGCACAAGTTCAGATGAGGGAAATGATGTTCCTTTTGAGGGTTACCGGTCTTACTATCATGTTCAGTGAATGACTTGCTCAGGTGTAGAGCAGCTGTAATTGCTAATTTAATAGATCAGATAATGGCTGTTTAGAAATCATATAAATGTTCTCTCGTTCCCTAGAGCTGTATCAGGTATGCCCAACTGGGTAAGGGCCTTGAGGTAAACTGAGAACATACGTGTTGCCTAGGTTGAATGAGAATGCCTTAAAAGCGTAACACAAGACCTTATCGTACACCTGTGTCCATGTAAAACATATAAAACTGGCCTCAACAATACCCTTGGCTGTCTGCATTTACCTTTCCACAGAATCTAGCAGAGAATCCTGAAACCCAAAGTATATTATTAAGGAAATCTCAACCTTTGCCGAGAAATATATCCTGTCCTCTGACACCCTCCCTATTGGTCTATGAGACCACCCCTCAAGCTCAAGAACCATTAAAAGTTTACAGAAAATTGAATGGAATTCTCCTCCTCACCAGCTTTCCCTGTAAAAATCTAGAGCTGCATATTACAGCACATTCGGAGTCCCAAAGATGCTATGCAAAGAAACAGACAGACACCAAAGGAAATTATTCATTTTTTTTAGGCAGTATGTACCTTGAAGTGTGCCTGTGACCAGGTTGTTGGCATTCAGGTATGTAAACATTCTTAAAATGCAGTGAAAAAGTTTTAAAACAAGCCCTATCTGATTTCTGTAGCTTCAGGCTTTGTGGAACACTCAAGGTTCACAGCAGATGCGCTAAAGTTGTCCAAGTCATTCTCTCAACAGCCCACATCACCCTGTTTGGCATCCTTACAGCCTTCTATTAACATATAAAAAACCTCCGGGAGGAGGAAGAAGGGTGAGCTGCAGAGAGAACAACTTAAAGCGGAGGTCCACACAAAAATGGAACCTCCGCTTTTCGGAACCCTCCCTCTCTCCAGTGTCACATTTGGCACCTTTCAGGGGGAAGGGGGTGCAGATACCTGTATAATACAGGTATTAGCACCCACTTCCGGGCATAGACTCCTGCGGGGGTCACACCCCCCCCCCCCCCCCGCCCCCCCACCCACTGTCTTCTGGGAAACACACAGGTCCCAGAAGACAGCGGGGACCAGTTAGGACACGCAGCGTGACTCGCGCATGCGCAGTAGGGAACCGGGAAGTGAATCCGCAAGGCTTCACTTCCTGATTCCCTCACAGAGGATGGCGGTGGGGGCAGCCGAGAGCCGAGCGAATGATCTGCTTTGGCTGCCGACATCGCGGGCACCCTGGACAGGTAAGTGTCCATTTATTAAAAGTCAGCAGCTGCAGTATTTGTAGCTGCTGGCTTTTAATAATTTTTTTTTAGGCCAACCTCCGCTTTAAAGCGTTTGTTAACCCCCCAAAAAAAAATGGATCCTGCTCCTTTAACCACTTCAGCCCCTGAAGAGTTTGCCCCCTTCCTGAACAGAGCACTTTTTGCGATTCGGCACTGCGTCGCTTTAACTGAAAATTGCGCTGTCGTGCGACATTGTACCCAAACAAAATTGACGTCCTTTTTTTCCCACAAATAGAGCTTTCTTTTGGTGGTATTTGATCACCTCTGCAGTTTTTATTTTTTGCACTATAAAAAAAAAAACTAATTTCTTTCTCAGTTTAGGCCGATACATATTCTTCTACATATTTTTGGTAAAAAAAACCGCAATAAGCGTATATCGATTGGTTTACGCAAAAGTTATAGCGTCTACAAATAGGGGATAGTTTTTTGGCATTTTGATTATTATTATTTTTTATTAGTAATGGTGGCGATTAGCAATTTTTATCATGACTGCGACATTATTGCGGACACATCGGACACTTTTGACACTATTTTGGGACCATTGTCATTTTTACAGCGATCAGTGCTATAAAAATGCACTGATTACTGTGTAAATGACACTGGCAGGGAAGGGGTTAAACACTAGGGGGCGAGGAAGGGGTAAGTGTGTCCTAGGGAGTGATTCTAACTGTGGGGGGGATGGGCTACAAGTGACACGACAGTGATCACTGCTTGTTTACATAGGCATCTCCCCGTTCTGCAGCTCCATGACACGATCGCGGGACACCAGTGGACATCGAGTCCGCAGGTCCCGCGGTCACGGAGCACGCAGCAGGGGTGCGCGTGTGCGGCAGCAAATTCAAAGCAAAGTACAGGTACGTTGCTTTGCGCAGCCGTGCCATTCTGCCGACGTATATGTACAGGCGGCGGTCGGCAAGCGGTTAAAGCATGTTATATGACACAGTGCTTGTCTTGTGTCATTTGGCCCCCTGTAACACCTAAAAAACCTGTCTGATCCTTCCAGGATCTCCCCACCCCTCTGTAAACTGACCAGTGTGTATCATGGCTGCTGAGCCCTGACACTGTGGTCAGTTTACGTGCCTCTTTCATCAGCAGCCTGCTATCTGCTCTCCTCTCTGTGTCCTCCCCCCTCCCCTCTCTGTTTGTGTGTGAGCCGCCCCTCCCCTCTCCTGCTGCTCTCATAACACTAACCTGTATACACCATCAGCACTGCCTCCTGTTGCAGTGTCCCCCTCTGTGAATGATTTATAAATATAAATGCTGTAAAAACCTCATTTAAGAGCCGAGATTGTGATCACATGACCAGCCAGCTCTCTCCTCCTCTCCTCCTTCCCTCCTCCTCCCCTCCAGACTAACATCAGCGGGGGAATCTCAGCGTCGCCCGCTGCATCTCTCAGAGGAGGAAAGGAGAAAGCTGGCCAGTCATGTGATTGCAATCTCGGCAGTGAAATTAGGTATTTGCAGCATTTATTTTTCATAAATCACACACGGAGGGGGACACTGCAATAGGAAGCAGTGCTGATGGTGTATACAGGTTAGAGTGGCTTAACAACCACTTTAAGCAACTTCAGTGCTTTTGCTGTGAACTTTGAGGATGAATTGCTCCACAGTGTCTGTGGCTACAAAGTTCACAGTTCACAATTTATTCATTTCATTTTTGTTTTCTGTGGGGTTTTTTTGTGTTTTTTTTACTCTTCGTTTTTACATATGTAACATTTGGATATGTTTTTCAGATTCTTTTACAACCCATTGGTTAAATGAGGAGTTTGATATGAGAGACAGGAGAGTTAATTAATTAACCACTTATATCTGTGTCTCATTAGCTACACATGGTTAATTTTGAATTGCAGGCTAGGATACATCTAGGCCAGTATAACATGTACTGTATGTATATATAGCTGTGTGTTAGCTTATAGTTCCAGCTATGATTAAGTACCAAGAATGGGCTTTTGAGGTTTTTGAGCTCTAATTTTTCTGCCTGGAAATTCCCCTTCATGTTAGCCAATGCGTCGATGCACGCTATGGCTTTTTCAAGAGTTTACAGGCACATGCTCTTACAGGCAGAAAAACCCCCACCAAATTTGAGTTTTTTAGAGGAGCTTTCAAGCAGAAAAGATGCCTAAGTGCCCGAAAACGCGCAAAAACACGTAAAAAAGCGCGAGAGAGCATAAAAATGCACGACAAGTTTGAAAACACACAAAACAATAGGAAAAATTAGCTGAGGGGAGGGTTTGTGAAAAAAAACACTTATGCTCAAAAAAGCTCAAAGAAGCTCAAAGAAGCTCAATAAAAACATGCAAAAGAGCCCAAAAAAGTACAATCTTCTTCAAGCGGAAATAAAAGTTCAAATGCTTATAAAAACAGCTTTTTTTTGTATGTATATATGTGTGTTAGCTTATATTTCCAGCTGTGGTTAAGCACCAAGAATAGTTTGAAACGCATTAGCTGTATTGCTTACTGTATCTTATTCACTCGCTTGCTGTTTGGACTGTCGTTTTATATGCTTGTTTTGGATTCAAATAAGGGTGATTTTATTGGAGTGCGGCTATCCAGACATCTTTTCTTTACTCCACAGTTCACAGTGACCGGACTTTATTACAGGGGCAATGCTTCAAGCTGGATTACTGCACCGATCTGGAAAAAAATGCACAAAGCACACCAAGGTTCAAGCAAGGCTAGGTTCACACTAGCCCGAGTCCAAAGTCGTACGACTTTCAGTGCAACTTTGGATTCCGACTTTGATACGACTTTGGTGTGACTTTTTATACTCTGTGGCATCAAAGCCAGACCAAAGTAGTACAGGAACCTTTTCTAAAGTCAGACAGACTTGTGTAATATTAGTTAAGACAGCTCTCATAGGGAAACATTGAATTTCACATGTCATTCGACTTGGGGGTCTCACAAGTCAGATCCTATGTCCAATCAGTGTGAACCGCGCCTAACAATACACATGGCTCTTGCATTTGCCTATCCCAGAGTTCAGCTTTAAATATATATATAAACAATATTTGGAGGAACAGTTATAATTTACTCTTCTCTAATTGCTTAGAGCAGGCATTTACATTTTTTTAGGTTAACATTTTTCATCTAAGCCCTTCCATCAGGCTATTAAAAATAATCAAATATAAGAATCCAAAATTGGCACTAATAAATATTTCAGACAATGTACAAGTTTATTATCTAGATTTAAGTACATACGATATAAAGATGACTTAGTACCCTTAGACTATCTCAAACAGTCACTGTATAAAATTGGAAATTTTTAAAAGGGAGGTTAAGATTAAATTAGTTCTTTATGGTTTTCAATAAGATAAGACACCTTCATATTTTATATTGTTGTAAAAAATCATTGAATAACTCCTATACATTAAATATTACCACTAGCACAATAAGAGGAAAATGACCAAAAAGCATAAATTCTATTTTATGGGTTAATGCGCTTATTTTCCATCCACTTTAACTCGCTGGATCTCTTTTCCAGTGTAAAGAAATATGCTGGCAATTTTACTTTTCTCTACCCCATAATTATTTGTTCTTTTGTGTGCTTGTCAAATATACAGCAAGAGTTGGAAGGACATTTCTTAGATTTCCTTCATTCATGTTTAACCTGCTACCTATATATGTGTGGTGTGATGTTAAAAAAACAATAAAATACTGGTGAAAATCAGAACGTTTTCAGTCCATATACAAATCTGATTGTGCATGTGAAATCTAAAGATCTGCAACCATATGCTTGAGCATATGCACAACATGGGGCTGACCAGGCACACTGTCAAAGGTTGTCCAACAATTCATCCCTCCTTCATACCTTTTTTTGTTTACAAGGAAATATCAAAGTAATTCATTGTAGTTTAACAGAATTGGCAGAATGATCAGCAAGAGAGTAATGTAACTTGCCTGTTTATTAAACAGGTGCAAAGTTAAAGGCAATAATGCTAAATAGGTTCAGGATTGCAAAGATCATACATACACTGCGGTATAATGCAAACCAGGTTATGAAAACTTCACAAATATGGACTTTTAGCAATGCCTGTGTGCGAATGACTGGCTCAATCAGAGTAACATGTGGATGCAGGGCCCCTGAAATGGGGGGGGGGGCACCAGTCCTCCTGTAGGGGGCCTGGTGAACAGCAGGCGGAATCAGTGCGGTCCGGCGGAGGGGCAATTATAGAAGGGTGCCTTCTGTGGCTCTCTGCAGCAGCTGAAAGCTTGTTTCATCCCCTCCTGCCGGCTTTCAGCTGCTGCAAGGAGACACACAGGACAGAAGTCTTAGGGATGCACACAAAAGGAGCTGTAGTTGGCAATCTGTGCACTCGTGGTACAATGATTCGGGGTAGGTAGGATACGGAGGGCAGATCTGGAAGGAAGGAATGTGAAGACCATGTGTAGGTAGGAAGAAGCTACATCATCCTGAATAGTGATGAGCCGAACACCCCCGGGTTCGGTTCGCACCAGAACCCGCGAACGGACCGAAAGTTCGTACGAACATTAGAACCCTATTAAATACAATGGATGCGAACGTTCGAATTCTAAAGTGCTAATTATAACAACTATTATGCATGTTATTGTCCTAAAAAGGGTTTGGGAACCCGGGTTGTGCACCAGGGGACATGTATCAATGCAAAAAGAAGTTTTAAAAACGGTCGTTTTTCGGGAGCAGTCATTTTAATGATGCATAAAGTGAAAAAAAAAAAGTCAAATATTCCTTTAAATATCGTACCTGGGGGGTGTCTAAAGTATGCCTGTGAAGTGCCACGTGTTTCCCGTGTTTAGAACTGTCCCTGCACAAAATGACACTTCTAAAGGAAAAAAAAGCCATTTAAAACTGCTTGCGGCTTTAATGTAATGTCTGGTCCCGGTAATATGGATGAAAATCTTTAAGAAAAATGGCATAGCTACCCCATGACCCCCCCCCCCCCCTACCCCAGCCCATTACCAGCCCCTTTAGGTCTTGTATGGATATTAAGGGGAACCCCGCACATAAAATAAAAAAGGCCCTATATACTCTGAACAGCCGTATACAGGCGGTGCATACAAGACAGGGACTGTAGGTTTGTTCTTATGTAGAATCTGTTTGTAATTTTGAACAGGTACATTGTTTAAGTGTAGCTCCAGCCCAAAAATCTATTTTTAAACTTTTTGGAAAACATAGGTAAGGGTTATCACCCCTGTAACATTTGTTTTGCTGTCTGTGCCCCTGTTCAGAACATTTCACCTCACTTTCCGTCCCAATGACAACTGTTTTTGAAATGTGGTGTTTTTCTTGAAACAAGGATTGCTGATAAAGCATCAGTACAGAGGAGACACCTTTCTCCCATATTAATTCTTACAGGAGAGAATTTTCCTTCCAAGGGGTAGATTTCCTCTCACTTCCTGTTGTCTTCTTGCGTTTGCAAGTAGGAGTCGTTTGTAAGTTGGATGTTTGAAAGTAGGGACCTGCCGTATATACTCTGCAGAAATAGGCCCCTTAGTTGTTGGTGTTGGCACAACACTGTAAGCACTCACAGTTACTCTTGGTTGGTGCTGGAACGCCCTGCTGTCAACTATTATATCAGGAATTTTAATTACATATAATTGTTGAACAGTGGTAGTAAAAATTGGGCCTTTGATGGTGGTGCTGGTGCCACAACACTGTAAGCCCTGACAGTTACTCTTGGTGGGTGCAGCAATGGGCCCTGCTGTGAATTATTAGATCAAGAATTGTAATTGCATGCCCCTGTTGAACAGGGGCTGAAAAATTGGGCCTTTCGTGGTGGTGGTGGTGGTGGTGGTGTTGCCACAACACTGTAAGCCCTCAGAGTTACTCTTGGTGGGTGCAGGAATGGGCCCTGCTGTGAATTATTAGATCAAGAATTGTAATTACATGCCCCTTTTGAACAGGGGCTGAAAAATTGGGCCTTTCGTGGTGGTGGTGGTGGTGGCGTTGCCACAACACTGTAAGCCCTCAGAGTTACTCTTGGTGGGTGCAGCAATGGGCCCTGCTGTGAATTATTAGATCAAGAATTGTAATTACATGCCCCTGTTGAACAGGGGCTGAAAAATTGGGCCTTAGGCACTGGTGGCACAACACTGCAACCCCTCACAGATACTGTACTTGGAGCACAGCAATGAGCCCTGTTGCAAAGTATTGCTTCAAAAATTGTAATTACACGCCCCTGTTAAACAGGGGCTGAAAAATTGGGCCTTAGGCACTGGTGGCACAACACTGCAACCCCTCACAGATACTGTACTTGGAGCACAGCAATGAGCCCTGTTGCAAAGTATTGCTTCAAAAATTGTAATTACACGCCCCTGTTAAACAGGGGCTGAAAAATTGGGCGTTAGGCACTGGTGGCGGCACCCATAAACAAAAATGATCTTCCAAGCTATCATCATCAATCGTATCATTGAGGACTCGGAGGAGGAGGATAGCCAGTCAACATAACAGCACAGGCACTCAGCATCAGCATCAGTCTTGAAGGGATGTGACATGTTAAAATCAATTAGTCTGTTATATCAGCATCAGGTGTGTGGTAGCTGGTGGTGATCCAAGACTGGTTCATCTTGATGAAAGTCAGTTGATCAACCGAGTCGGTGGACAGGCGCACCCTGTGATCCGTGACAAATCCTCCAGCAGCACTGAATGTGCGTTCCGAAAAAAAGCTGGATGCAGGACAGGCCAGTAGCTCAATTGCATACTGTGCAAGCTCCGGCCAGTGATCCATCCTCAAGACCCAGTAAGCCAGAGGATTTTCGGTGGGGAAGGTGTCCAAGTCTGACCTTGCCCCTAGATATTCCTGCACCATGTTTATCAGACGCTGGCGATGGTTGCTGGAACCGATCATACTTTGGGGCTGCGGACTAAAGAATTGTCTGAACGCATCGGTCAGACGGCCACCTTCCCCACCGCTCCTTCTTTGACTGGCCGAAGCCTCAGCAACTCGTTGTCCAGGACCAGGAGTTTGTAACCTCCCAGTCTCTGGGAACGCGTTGCACAGACCTTTCTGCAAGGCCTCCCGGAGTTGTCTCATCCTCTGCTCCCTCTGCGACGGTAACATAAGGTCCGCAACCTTACCCTTGTACCGTGGATCAAGGAGAGTGGCCAGCCAGTAATGGTCCCTCTCCTTGATCCGAAGAATACGAGGATCCTTCCGCAGACTTTGCAGGATCAGGGAGGCCATGCAGCGTAGGTTTGCTGAGGCATTCGCTCCGGAGTCCTCTGGGTCACTAAGGACGACATGATCCGCAGCCACCTCCTCCCAGCCACGTACAAGTCCACTGGTTTCTTGGGACTGTAAATCATCCCTAAAAGACTGCTGCTGATGATGCTGAGTGCCAGCCTCCACCTCCATGCTGACACAATTCTCCTCCTCCTCCTCCTCTTCCTGTGCGATGGGTGGGACAGAAGGAACACTGTCTGGGTAAAGGGGGCCTTGAGAGGCAAGGAAGTCCTCCTCTTCCTGCCTCTGTTCTGCCTCAAGTGCCCTGTCCATTATTCCACGCAGCGTGTGCTCCAACAGGTGGACAAGAGGTACAGTGTCACTGATGCATGCACTGTCACTGCTCACCATCCTCGTGGCCTCCTCAAATGGTGCCAGGACAGTGCATGCATCCCTGATCATGCCCCACTGGCGTGGAGAAAAAAAACCAAGCTCCCCTGACCCTGTCCTGGTGCCGTAGTCGCACAGGTACTCATTGATGGCCCTCTGCTGCGTGTGCAGCCGCTGCAGCATGGCCAACGTTGAGTTCCACCTGGTGGGCATGTCACATATAAGGCGGTTCTTGGGCAGGTTCAACTCCTTTTGCAGCTCAGCCAGGCGAGCACTGGCATTATAAGATCTGCGGAAATGCACACAGACTTTCCTGGCCTGCCTCAGGACATCCTGTAAGCCCGGGTACCTGCCCAAGAACCGCTGCACCACCAGGTTAAGGACGTGAGCCACACAGGGCACATGGGTCAGTTGTCCCTGTCGGAGGGCGGAGAGGAGGTTGGTGCCATTGTCGCAAACCACCATTCCTGGCTTAAGCTGGCGTGGCGTCAACCACCTCTCGGCCTGGCCCTGCAGAGCAGACAGGACCTCTGCCCCAGTGTGGCTTCTGTCCCCCAAACACACCAGCGCAAGCACGGCATGGCATCTTTTTGCCTGCGTACTTGCGTAGCCCCTTGAACGGCTACGGAGCACCGCTGGTTCATAGGACAAACCACAGGAAGAGGCCATGGAGGAAGAAGAAGAGGAGGGGGTGGAGGAGAGAGGTGTGTCACAACCAGTAGTAGCATTTTGGAGGCGTGGCGGTGGAACAACCTCCAACACTACTGCACCTTGTCCTGCATCCTTCCCAGCTGCCAAAAGAGTGACCCAATGGGCCGTGAAAGAAAGGTAACGTCCCTGTCCATGCCTGCTGGACCATGAGTCAGCGGTAATATGCACCTTACCGCTGACCGCCCTGTCCAGCGAGGCCAAGACATTGCCTTCCACATGCCGGTAGAGAGCCGGAATAGCCTTCCGTGAGAAAAAGTGGCGTTTGGGAACCTGCCACTGAGGAACCGCACATAGCACAATCTTACGGAAGGGGGCCGAGTCTACCAACTGAAAAGGCAGCAGTTGAAGTGCTAGCAATTTAGCCAAGCTAGCATTCAACCGCTGGGCATGTGGATGGCTGGGAGTGAACTTCTTTCGACGGTCCAGCAGCTGGGGCAGGGAAATTTGCCTGCTAGAATCGGACGTCGGTGTACTGCTAGCAGAGTGGCCGCAAGTACTTGGCTGTGACACACCTAATTCTACACCTTCATTCCTCTCAGTGCATGTTTCAGAGAGGACTGAAGTTATAGTGGGGTTGGAGATCCCAGCTGATGCGGTGCAAGGAGAGGTCCGCTTTGTTCTTTGGTGTGGGTCTTTGAGGTAGGCTTGCCAACGAGCTGCATGGCAGGTCAACATATGTCTGGTCAGGCATGTGGTACCCAAGCGGCTGATGTTTTGGCCACGCGATATACGCTTGAGACATATGTTGCAAACAGCAGCTGTGCGATCTGATGCACTAGCCTCAAAAAAGGCCCACATCAAAGAACTTTTTGAATGACGGGCAGAGGCAGCGCCCTGCACAGGCGGAGCTCTGCGGTGTGATTCCGTCGGTGTGCTGCCCTTACGCTGGCCACCAAAGGGCATCCTGCCTCGTTGGAGATGTGCCTCCTCCTCATCCTCCTCCTCCTCCTCTCTCCTATTAGGCACCCACGTGGAGTCAGTGACCTCATCATCCCCTCCCTCCTCATCACTGGAGCCAATCTGGCAGTATGCTGCAGCTGCTGGAACATGACTGCCAGATTGGTGTCCTTCTTGAGCATCCCCTCTGTCTGCTCTCACGCTACTGCCTTCCTGTAGCTGGGTTTCATCATCAGACCCTTCGAAACGCTGGGCATCCTCCTGGAGCATGTACCCAACACTGTGCTCAAACAGTTCGGGGGACTCCTCAGGAGGAGGACATGGTGGGTCTAGGGAAGGAGTGACTGATGATGAGTCTGACATTGATACCAGGGAAGAGGACGCTTTGGCAGCTGCTTTGCCAGTACCCTGAGCCTGGGTGAGAGAGGATGAGGAGGAGGAGGAGGGCTTGGTCATCCACTCTACCAAGTCTTCGGCATGATGTGGCTCAACATGTCCAGCTGCCGAAAAGAAGGACAAGCGTGTCCCATGGCCATGTGCTGATGACAATGCACCGCATCCACGACCAGCACTGTTGCCCCCAGACACAGAGCCTGCTTGCCCTCTTTTATTGCCTCCTGACTGTCTGCCTCTCCTTGTTTGCCTTCCAGACATTCTAATAGATGGCCTGCAGGGAGATGGGAAAAAAGCAATAAGGGCTACCTTCAGGTGTCCTTCTCTGTCCCTTTACTTAAGGATTTCTAAATATGGTTGAGGATGATTGCTTTTGCACAGAATAGCACAACGACAATTTCCCTGACTGTCCAAAAAACAAGGATTTCAAAGATGGTTGATGAGGAATGCTTTAGCACACTATAGCACAAGGAGAATTTCCCTCACTGTCCTTCCCTGTCCCTAGAAACAAGGATTATCACAGTGAAAGAAACTGACACTCTTCCTACCTATAGTTTTCTGTCCCTAGAAAAAATGTTTTTTTAAAGCACACTATAGCACAAGGAGAATTTCCCTCACTGTCCTTCCCTGTCCCTAGAAACAAGGATTATCACAGTGAAAGAAACTGACACTCTTCCTACCTATAGTTTTCTGTCCCTAGAAAAAATGTTTTTTTAAAGCACACTATAGCACAAGGAGAATTTCCCTCACTGTCCTTCCCTGTCCCTAGAAACAAGGATTATCACAGTGAAAGAAACTGACACTCTTCCTACCTATAGTTTTCTGTCCCTAGAAAAAATGTTTTTTTAAAGCACACTATAGCACAAGGAGAATTTCCCTCACTGTCCTTCCCTGTCCCTAGAAACAAGGATTATCACAGTGAAAGAAACTGACACTCTTCCTACCTATAGTTTTCTGTCCCTAGAAAAAATGTTTTTTTAAAGCACACTATAGCACAAGGAGAATTTCCCTCACTGTCCTTCCCTGTCCCTAGAAACAAGGATTATCACAGTGAAAGAAACTGACACTCTTCCTACCTATAGTTTTCTGTCCCTAGAAAAAATGTTTTTTTAAAGCACACTATAGCACAAGGAGAATTTCCCTCACTGTCCTTCCCTGTCCCTAGAAACAAGGATTATCACAGTGAAAGAAACTGACACTCTTCCTACCTATAGTTTTCTGTCCCTAGAAAAAATGTTTTTTTAAAGCACACTATAGCACAAGGAGAATTTCCCTCACTGTCCTTCCCTGTCCCTAGAAACAAGGATTATCACAGTGAAAGAAACTGACACTCTTCCTACCTATAGTTTTCTGTCCCTAGAAAAAATGTTTTTTTAAAGCACACTATAGCACAGGATTCGCACAGTAAAACACACTGACACTCTCCCTACCTATCCTTCTCTTTCCCTAAACTAAAGGAATCCAGGTTAAGCAAGAAAAAATAAATGTCACTGTCCCTGCCTATGCTTCTCTTTCCCTGCTCCGGAACACACTACACTAGGCCGCCGTGCTGGCGGCCTTTTATAGTGTGGGGCGTGTACTAAACACCCTCAGCAATAATTGGCCACAGGCATCCTGCCTGTGGCCAATCATTGCTCTCCTCGCTGCCGGCGCTGTGATTGGCCAAGCATGCGGGGTCACAGTGCATGCTTGGCCAATCACAGCGCCTGGATGACACTGCGATGGCGTAGTGCATTGTGGGCCGTTCGCGTCACTCGAATTAGGCGCGAACGGCCTAAATCGTTCGATCTTCGTCGAACGATCGAACAGCCGATGTTCGAGTCGAACGTATGTTCGACTCGAACACCGAGCTCATCCCTAATCCTGAAGCCAAGCCAGAGTTTTACACAGGTAAGCAGCCAAGAAGAGAGATCTAGTCTGGAGCCAAGCTGGGGTCATACACAAAAGATCAGATGGAAGCATGGTAAATAAACAAGCTGAGGTCACGATCAAGAATCAAGCAAAGAGAAGTCCAGGAACAAGCCAGGTCAGCAACGGGTAATTAAGGATCATAGATAGCTGAAGATCAACCAGTGATTACCAGTAACTCCTTTCCTTAAATAGGGTATTTGGTGCAGATTCTGATAAAGTTTTGTGTAAGGGCTTTCTGAGTAACAAGACTAAGCAGAATATTGTCTTTATTGGAGGTGAAGGGATTCGGATAATGAGGAGTCTTCAGTGCACTTAGGGCAACACTCAAAAGAAACAGCAAACTCTAGAAGCAAAATAAACAAAAAAGAGGCACCTCTAAGTGCAATATTAAAAAAACTTTTAATATCTCAAAAGGGATTAAGAGCACTCACAGGATGGATGATGAAAGGAATGCATCATATGTATAATGAGGGTGATCCGGCATCATGTGCACCCAGTGTGTATCAAGGATTCCCAGAGAAGTCACTATGCAGCAAAAGAACGTCCCAGCAGGAAGATGCCACAGCTCTGGAGGCACCAATGGAGCGACCGCACAGTCAGAATCAGCATTGGACGTGAATACCAGAAGTGACATCAGCGGAAGGGGACCTACAACCAGCGTGGACCGCAAACAGAAAGTGAGGTCATAAAAGAGGGACACGTTTCGGAACTTCTGCCTGGTTCCTTCTTCAAGCCGATTCTGAGATTGAACATGAGTGAATGTGCATCAATGCGCAGGTACACATGTTGACGCGGGCATAAGTTACTGGTCTGTGTATTAGCGCATGCACACCTGGGTTCTGGTTAGTGCCATGACAATAGCCAGTTTCAAATATTCTATGTTAGTTTATTTTTCACAGTGGTTTTCTGATCATTGTTTTTGGGTCAATGCCACGTAAGAATTAAAGTGCGTCCGCCAGTTGTCCCTAAGCCTAAACTATCCATAACTATAAACTATATTTAAATAGACCCTGTCAGTCTATAAAGGAATCTTAATGCAAGTTCTCAGCAAAATAAGAGGGACTAGACATGTTGTGTTACACTATGTGATTATTCTTGCTCTGTGTCTTTAAGATCTGTCCCCTTCTTTCTAGCTGAACTCTCTCTCTCACCGTAGTTCTTTATATATCTCCTCCACTTCCTGATTCTGGTCATTACTCCTGTTGTATATCTTCCATGCTAAACATCTTACATGTGGCTTACAACTGCAACGTTTTTCTACCTATGAATATCCATCATTAAACGGAACATTCGAAAGGATTCATCGTCTGTCGTCCTAACTGTGAGTTTATTCATTGAGTTAAACTGCCTGTATCGATGCAAGGGATGAATATCAAACCAGCTTGAGTAAGGCCTACTTAAACCTGGAGATGAACTTTATCGCTTTGTAGTTGAGACAGAACAGTAGAAAAACTGAGTTTCACAGCCTAATTACAAGATTTCTGCATGTCAGTACTGAAACAGACAAGATTTACTGCCCTCATAGCAAGACAGAAGGGACAGAGCAGCACATGGCAGCCTTATAGCCTGAGACAATCTGCACAGTGTCATATTTCAGCACACAGATCCTGCCTGCTTTCACAGTCAGTCTGCTATCATGAGTGACCAAGCTTCTGCATGTGAACTCACATCTACCTCCTCACAAGTTCCTGAAGAAACTGAGTTACCCAAACGCTCAGTTAAACCCACTTGGAAAGTAATGGAGAATTATGAAGCTTCAAGGACTGAATTGTCAAATAGCTTGGAATTAGTCTGGGAGAAAATCCTTGCTGAAGCCAATACAGTGTCTGTTGAACGTGAACTACTGACACTAGAGGGCGCCATTAAACAACTTTCTGCCTCATATGAGCTTTATCAGCTTACCAGCATCAAATTCACTAATGTCTTACAAAACATGAAGTCAGAAAGTGCGATGATGCAATTAAAGCGCGTCAATGCTCTCAATATTGAAAGAGACAGTTTTATCCAGCAAACCAGATTAAAGGCAGAAGCAAAAATAAAGCTGTTACAGGACACTGCATCTCACAGATCTGTTTCCACCAGACGTTCTAAAAACTCGTCAAGATCCCATAGTTCAAGATACTCAACACTCAGCGACTTATTAATGCCCACGCTGAAGTGGAAGCCAGCAAAGTGCAGGTGGCATATGCAGAAAAAAGAGCAGAGTTGGAAGCGCAGTCAGCACGTCAAAGAGCAGAGTTGGAAGCTCAGAGAGCAGAGTCGGAAGCGCAGTCAGCACGTCAAAGGGCAGAGTTGGAAGCGCAGTCAGCACGTCAAAGGGCAGAGTTGGAAGCGCAGTCAGCACGACAAAGAGCAACAATGGAAACCTTAAATGAACAGTGTAAACATGACGCAGCTATGGCAAAGCTAAGGGTCCTACAGCAAGCTATCAGTGCAGACGAAGGTGCAAGTGAGAAAGACAGCATTAACATAAACATAGCAGATATGGAAGACCCCCTCAAACGCACTAAAGACTATGTCCTAAGCCACTGCAGTGCACACTCCATTGTCTCCAATGCTCCCGACTACATAGAGACTCCATCACAGCTTCAAGTTAAAGAGGTTCCAGCAACTTCCTGCACTCAAAATCACTCCACTGCATTTCCTACCTGCCTACCTTGCCTGCCTTCATACGTCACAGAGCATCAGCGCAAGCTTCAAGCAAGTCATCAATCTCCAGTCATTGGTACAGCCTTGAATCAACATACCATTGGAACAACTGACTTCAAGCAAGCAACTCACCTGGATGAATCTGCTGCACCATATTTCCCTGTGTTCTTTAACAACAATGTCAAAGATAACGCAATCAGCACCATACAGCCAACAGCATCTCACATAAAGGCGGAGACAACTGAGACAGAAGAGTTTGTGAGGTACATGCTTCGCAGAGAGCTCACAAAGACTGGTCTTACAAGTTTTGATGACCAACCTGAGAACTACAGAAGTTGGAAATGTGCCTTCAGAACTACAATCAGCAATATTGGCATTACAGCTGATCAAGAATTGAATCTGCTGATCAAATGGCTTGGTCCTCTATCTGCTGCACGTGTTAAGCCATTAAGATCGGTTTTCATGGACAATCTTACTGCAGGCCTCACAGCTGCATGGGAGCGACTAGAGCAAAGTTATGGCAGTCCAGAAGCTATAGAAAATGCTTTGTTCATGCGTCTGGAAACTTTCCCAAAGATATCCGGTAAGGACAACAAGGAGTTCCAGAGACTGAGTGACCTTCTCCTTGAGCTTCAGCTAGCCAAGACAGACCCAAAACTACCTGGACTCAGTTACCTTGACACTCCAAGAGGGGTAAACCCAATTGTCTCCAAGCTCCCGTATGGTTTGCAAGAGAAATGGACTGCACTAGGGTCATCATACAAAAGAGAGAACAAGGTTTCCTTCCCTCCATTCTCTTTCTTCTGTGAATTCATCAGGGAAATTGCAGAGACCAAGAACGATCCAAGTTTTTCCTACGGTGAGTACAGTCTCTTCTCACCCTTTCCTAAGAGTACCAGTCTTCAGGGCAACTACAGAAACCATAGAGGCCCAGTGTCTGTGAAAAAGACTGACATCCTTCCCACTCCTACCACAGTTCTGGCCACGAACAAACAGAGTAGGAAGATTGAAAACCCTAACAGAGAGTGTCCCATACACAAGAAGCCACACCCCCTCAATAAATGTATCGGCTTTAGGAAAAAGCCTCT
Organism: Rana muscosa; assembly: GCA_029206835.1. NCBI lineage: Eukaryota > Metazoa > Chordata > Amphibia > Anura > Ranidae > Rana > Rana muscosa. The sequence goes on from CM055123.1 coordinate 274,703,934, forward strand.
GGAAGAGCGCAAGGAGCTTTTAAAGACATTTAGGGTATGTTTCAGGTGCTGTGCTTCTACAGAACATTTTGCAAGGGACTGTAATGTGTCCATCAAGTGCATAGAGTGTGGCTCTGAAGAACATGTGCAAGCCCTCCATCCTCTTGAGCCCAGCTCTGCACAACCTGCCAACACTCCTCCCAGGTTAACGCATGGCGGGGAGAATACAGACCAAGTGCCTAATTCTACCATAATTTCTTCATCCTGCACTGAAGTTTGTGGAGAAGACCGCTGTGGTAAGTCCTGTGCTAAGATATGCTTGGTGAACATATACCACAAGGATCAACCAGAAAAGTCTCTAAAGGCATATGCTATCTTAGACGATCAGAGCAATCGATCACTTGCAAAATCGGAATTGTTCAATCTATTTGAAATAAAAGGCGAAGCTCATCCTTACACCTTGGGTACCTGTAGTGGAACTATAGAGGTTTCTGGAAGAAGGGCTCATGGACTCATGGTATCTTCTCTCAAAGGTAACTTGCAATTACCCTTACCTACACTTGTTGAGTGCAATCAGATACCTGCTAACAGGGAAGAAATCCCTACTCCAGCTGCTGCTTTCCATCACCCTCACCTCAAGGTAATAGCAAATGAGATACCGCCGCTTGACAAAGATGCTCAGATCCTTCTTCTGTTAGGAAGAGACATTCTAAGAGTTCACAAGGTACACAGACAAGTCAGTGGACCCCCAGATGCCCCATTTGCCCAGCGCACGGATCTAGGGTGGGTCATCATAGGCAATGTCTGCATAGGCAAAATGAAAAGACCTACCAACATTTCGTCAATCAAGACAAATGTTCTGCCAAATGGCCGAAACACTTACTTTGAGCCATGCCCACATCACTACTGGGTGAAAGAGAAGATAGCCAGCCACGAATGGCAACATGGTATCTCAGGTGACACAAGCCCTTTCTCCTGCCATGATGGTGACTTCGGCTCTACAGTGTTTAATGCAACCAGTGAAGATGACATACTGGCTCCTTCAATGGAAGACAAGGAATTCATCAAGGTAATGGAGAATGAGTTCTTTCAAGATGACTCCAATAACTGGGTAGCACCCCTACCCTTTCGTCTCCCAAGAGAGAGATTGCCCAACAACTTACAGCAGGCCATCAGTAGATTCTCCTCCTTAAAGCGAAACTTAAGCAGGAAACCAGAGATGCAAAAGCACTTTGTGGACTTTATGCAAAATGTATTTGACAGAGATCATGCAGAGCCTGCTCCCCCACTAAAGGAGGGAGAAGAATGCTGGTACCTTCCATCCTTTGGCGTGTATCACCCACGCAAACCAGACCAAATCAGAGTTGTCTTTGATTCCAGTGCTCAGCGCGAAGGTGTTTCTCTTAACAACATGCTCCTTACTGGACCCAACTTGAACAACAGTCTAATAGGAGTCTTGATTCGTTTCAGACAAGAGCCTGTAGCAGTAATGGCCGACATTCAACAGATGTTTCACTGCTTCATCGTCAGAGAAGACAACAGAAACTACCTCAGGTTTCTATGGCACAAGGACAATGACCTCAACAAGGAAGTTATAGATTATCGCATGAAGGTACATGTCTTCGGTAACAGTCCTTCCCCAGCAGTGGCAACTTATGGGCTAAGGAGAACAGCTCAGACTGGAGAAGTTGAATATGGATCTGATGCCCGTCAATTTGTTGAAAGAAACTTCTAAGTTGACGACGCACTTAAGTCCTTTCCAACTGCTAAAGAAGCAATTGATCTTCTCACCAGAACAAAGGAGATGTTGTCTGTAGCTAACCTTAGACTGCACAAGATTATATCCAACAGCCAGGAACTTATGAATGCCTTTCACTCTGAGGACTATGCCACTAGTCTAAAAAACCTTGACTTAGGTACAGATGTGCCTCCTGTACAGCGAAGTCTGGGTTTGTTGTGGAACATCAAGCAAGACAAATTCACCTTCCAAGTGTCAACTTGTGATAAACCCTTCACTAAGAGAGGAGTCCTGTCCGTGGTGAATAGCATCTATGACCCACTGGGTTTCCTTGCTCCAGTTACCATTCAAGGTAAGATTTTACTAAGACAGTTGTCTACTGAGAACATAGACTGGGATACTCCCTTGCCTAGTGAGAATCAACACAAGTGGGAAAGGTGGAGATATTCTTTGAAGTCACTAGAAAAACTTCAGATTCCCCGTTGCTATGTTCCAGGCTCCACTTCAACTGCTAACCGGAGAGAGATTCATATTTTCTCTGATGCATCAGTTGAAGCTATTGCTGCAGTAGTCTATTTGAAGACCTCTGAACTGAATGGAGAATTACACTGTAGTTTTGTCCTAGGCAAGGCAAAACTCACTCCCAAGCCTGCGCATACCATACCAAGACTTGAACTTTGTGCAGCCGTGCTAGCAGTAGAAATTGCTGAGGTCATACGAAGTGAAATGGACACTAGAATTGATTCTTTCACCTTCTATACAGACAGTAAGGTAGTACTTGGTTACATAAACAACCAAACAAAACAATTTTATGTGTACGTCAGCAACAGGGTTGAACGTATCAAGAGATTCTCTCTACCAAGTCAATGGCATCACGTTCCCACTGAACTCAACCCAGCTGACTGTGGAACCAGAGCCGTGTCACCTGCCGCTCTTCAGGAGAGCTTATGGCTGTCACCTCCAAGGTTTCTGTGTGAGGACTCTTACTTACTCCCTATTGACACCACCTATGGGCTAGTAAACCCTGAAGATAAGGAAATAAGAACTGTGAACACCTCACTCCACACTTCTGTAAGTACAAAACAGAAGCTGCGGTCACACCATTACGAGCATCAATGGAAGCAGGTGCAGCATCTAGCCAATGTGTTCTGGCATCGCTGGAAGAAAAAGTATCTTCACCACCTTCAAGGTCGTAACAAATGGCAAGCATCTAAGCCGAATCTTAAGGTTGGAGTCCTCATCCTTCTAAAAGACAAGGAAGTTTGTCGGAATGAGTGGCCTATGGGTCTTATTACTAAAGCTATGCCCAGCGACGATAACAAAGTCCGGAAGGTAGAAGTCAAGGTAACCAAGGGAGGATCGACACAAACCTTTAGTCAACCAATTACAGAGTTAGTACTCCTTTTGCCAGGTGAGTGACTTGTGCAAGGACTAGCCATGCTGTTGGCACGGTGGGGAGTACATTGCTGCCATCTACAGGTTCTACTCAGAACTTTGGAATTATTTGAAGACATCATACTGTGACTTTATGTTCTTCATCCTGTTGAACTTACGTTTATTATTTGCTTGTTGCATGTTTTTCATTACAGGTTCCAGGACATTCGTCAGTCTTGGACTTTATGAAAATATATATATTAGTTTAAGGTTATGAAATCTAAAGATTTCAGACGGGGAGTGTTGTGTTACACTATGTGATTATTCTTGCTCTGTGTCTTTAAGATCTGTCCCCTTCTTTCTAGCTGAACTCTCTCTCTCACCGTAGTTCTTTATATATCTCCTCCACTTCCTGATTCTGGTCATTACTCCTGTATATCTTCCATGCTAAACATCTTACATGTGGCTTACAACTGCAACGTTTTTCTACCTATGACTATCCATCATTAAACGGAACATTCGAAAGGATTCATCGTCTGTCGTCCTAACTGTGAGTTTATTCATTGAGTTAAACTGCCTGTATCGATGCAAGGGATGAATATCAAACCAGCTTGAGTAAGGCCTACTTAAACCTGGAGATGAACTTTATCGCTTTGTAGTTGAGACAGAACAAGACATATCTCCTTTTGGCCTGTGTCCCCTACCTTCCCTTTGTTCTGCAGCATCCATAAGACACTTCAAAAGTTAACACTTCCATAAGTGGCAAATACCTATGTCTACATCACTGTTGAGTTTAGTAGTAATTGTGGCACAGGGAGAGGAACACAACTCTCCTAGGAGGCTTCCAGAGGCTGCAGCGGAGATAGCAGGAAACAGGAACACACAGAGAAGAAAGTATAATACTTCTTCTGTTACGGGGACCTGCACTACATTTTGTTAGAGACTAACAGGGTCTCTTTACCCTCTACTGATTGAGCCACTAGCAATTGGAGTATAACTTTGCTTATGATACATTTTGTACAATTATACATTTGTACTTGTCCCTGCAGAAAGAATGCAGGGACAAGTATATAATATCATCGGTTACCATTACTGAACTCAATACCTATTTCCAACAGTATTGCCAATAGCCTCCTGACTCTAATTGAATCTTGTTATGCTCTCAAAAATTTGTCCCCACGGGACAAGTTGTCCAATCATCTCCATGAGGAGTCCCCTTCTCCTCTCCAATGAGCACCCTCTAGTGGTGACCAGGAACGGCTTGTATACAACAAAGATGGATGCAAACACAAATCTAAGTGCTTTCCATTTAAGCCTGTGCGAACAAGGCCCAGCCCCTCAATTTTTGACATGACCATTAACCGAATTGCTAATAATGCCTCTAACACTTCTGGAGAATTATTACCTTATCCAATACTGCAAGACAACCAGTCCGTACCAGACATATCCCATTTCCAATCGCTAATCAATTGAGCGATAGACTCATGGTAATATGGTCACCCAATATGGATAATGATAACCAAGAGATGCTCATTTCACACCTCTGGGAACCTTTAGTCACACTACCTGCTGGTTTTAATTTCAATGTGTTATTTAAGATGAGGTTTAGTTACCCCATCTAATAAAATAATTATACAAGAAGAAATCAAAGCATGATATTTACGTTAGTTGCTTATCTACATCTTTAAAATGAAAAGGTAAAACAAAATAGTAAAAAGTGATGGTGACATAAGTAGTATAATACAATGATATATCTATATGAACATAGATTGTAGAAGCGAGAAGGCAAGTAAACACGCGGAAACATGTTACTTAATTGGATGATCCATTTAAATGTCCTACTATATAAAGAACAAATGACGATAGGGTTGTAGCACTCAAATCCTCTTTTATAGAATCACAATATCATCAAAGCATTTTACAATTTTTTTTTCTTTTATCATGATTTAATAAAAGAGGATTTGATTGCTGCAACCATATATTTAGGGTTTTAGGCAGACTCATGTTGTTGGTGCCAACTGGATGAGAATGTGCAGTAAACCTACAGTGATATGTCTGTCTATCTATCTATCTATCTATCTATCTATCTATCTATCTATCTATCTATCTATCTATCTATCTATCTATCTATCTATCTATCTATCTATCAATCTATCTATCTATCTATCTATTTATCTATCTATCTACCTATCTATCATACATATATATATACTGTATGTTTAATCTATGAAGTTTTATACAAAACAAAACTACATTTAAATTAATTTTTGCTTTTAATCCAAATTTTCAGCTCCATCAAGAAGCCCAACAGCACCTGGGACTAACGTAAAAAAAAAAAAAAAAAAAGTGTACTCAATTTACACAGAGAAATAAATACCTTTTTTTTGCCAGCAGGTCCTACATAATCACTAAACAAAACTAGGGGAGAGATTTTTTTTTTGATGTCTATTCTAAGCAGCCGCGACCCTGAATTTTCTGGAGAAAATAACACCATTACCTAAAGATGTCTTGTACCGGGATCTCAAGCAGCATCACAATTTCCTTTGTTGTTTACTAAAAAGCTAATATTTTGGCTCCTGTGTCACACCTTAGCATATTGCTTAGATATATTTGTGCACCGAGATTGTGTTCTATTCCCCCCGCTCAACAAAGACAGAGCAGAGCGAAGCTCTCTGAGGATTCCACCTGCATGGAGAAGAAAGCATTTTCACAGTGGCAGGTATCTCAAGTTCAAATGATACTGAGACTGGAGGAGAATTGGAACTTAGTAGAACAGCAGCCGAGTGGGTGAGAATGAATCAGATATGAAAATGTCTCAAGCAATAAATTAACACACAGCATGGGGGTGATAGCTTAATCCTGTCTAGTCCAAACAGTACCTGACACCCATTATTGTTATGGTAGGTAAGCTCATTGTAACAGTACTAGAGCGAAAATGATCATCCCCCAGTGGTTTAAAGCTAGGCTGTAGGTTTGATAATGTGATTCTATAGAATAAAAAAGGAAGGAATTACACAGGTAGACTGAATATAGGTCAATCAAAGCAATTCACTTTTTTTTTTCTCTGAGAGGTTCTCACGGTAAAAATAGCGCAGGATACAGAAACGTCATTGTATCAGAAATAAGTATAGGTGACCTTTCAAGTTGACCTATCGTCAAACTGACTAGGGTTCTTCAGTTATAATAAATTGCAGGTTGATTAAAACAAGAAAAATTGTAATCTAGCATGTACTGTGAAATCACAACTAAAGGGAAAACCTTTTTCCAGCTATGAAGTGGTAAAGGGTTAGAACCACTGTCAGGTTTATTGCTATCTGTGTCCCCATTTGGGAGATGTATTTTTCCATATTGTCCTAATCTACATTGTCACCTGGAATGAAAGTGACATTAAATCCAAAATTGTAAGCTGCCACTAGAACAGGAATGGAGGAGGGGAAATCTTCCAAAGGGGGCACTTCCATGATAACTCTTTAAGTGGGAATGTCCCTGAGTGAGTGAGTGAGTAACTTGTATAGCGCTACAAATGCAAACTAAATCGCCTCAAGGTGCTTTTTGCATCCAGTGTCGTCCTGATCCTTCAGAAGAGGTGGGTCTTAAGTTTTTTCCTGAAAGCCCAATGGTTTTCTTCCATGCAGATGTTCGTGGGTAGAGCGCTCCATAGCCGTGGTCCTTGGACTGCAAATCTTCGTTCTCCTTTAGATTTGTAGCGGGTCTTGGGGATGTAAAGGAGGTTTTGGTTAGTTGATCGGAAAGAAATCTTTTCGCTTCCTTTTGGGTCTACAATACAGATATGGATGGCAAAAAAAAAAAAAAATTAATTGTAATCCTCACCTACTCTAGTTAAAATAAAAAAGTTTTGGCTTTAGAAATACTTTAAAGTATAACATATTTTCCTTGGTTAAAAAAAAAAAAAAAAAAAAATAGTGAAGGGTTATAGTGCGTGGGATTGCCTTTTGGGATTTTTTCTTTACATATAATAATGATTATGTTGGTTGTCAAAAAAAGAGATCCCTCCATTGATGATGACCAGTGGCAGGCCCATCCATACGGGGCGCAGGGGCGCGCCCCCGTCCCCTAATCTACATGCAGGCGCCGGACACATGGATTTATACAGGTCTTTTTTTTATTTAAAGCACGTGGTTAGAGTCTGAGGCTCTAATTGGCTTCAAAAAAGGGTAGGCTCAGGGCGCAGATCACTGCGCCCTGAGACCAACCAGTTGTGTGACAATAGCGAATTAATATTGCATATTTTCCCATCATCAGTAGAAATAAGCTCTTCAGGTAAGTCACATTCTTCTTCTTCTTCTTCATATTATACAGGATTTATAAAGATTTACAACGTTAGGGCAGACAGTACAGTTACAATACATTTCAATACAGGAGGAATCAGAGGGCCCTGCTCATTAGAGCTTACATATTATCACAGTTTTCTAAGCAAGGTTAGGCCAAGAAAATAAGTAAATGTGCTCTGTAAAGAAAAGGATCCTAGCAAAGGGTTGTCACTTAATGCGGAGCTCCACCCAAAAGGGGAAGCTCTGTGTGTCTGCCTCCTCCCCCTCCGCTGCCACATTTAGCACCTTTTGGGGGGGGGGCGGGTACCTGGTTTTGGCAGGTATTTGCTCCCACTTCTGGCTTAGTTCGCCACGGTGAATAAAAATAAAAGAAACAAGAAATTGAGAAAAAAAAAAAATACAAAATTTTACAATGTTCCACTTCCATTGCCTAACTCTACCCCATATACATATTTCTGCTCCGCTGATTATTAATACTGGCTCAGTCACATTTAGATATTCTTTAATTTACATTAGATATGTGCACTGCCGAAAAATTTGTCCTTTTTTTTTTTTTTCGTTTTTCGGGTCATTCGTTATGATCACAATTCATAAATTCGTAAATTCTAAAATTCATAAATTAGCAAATTCGAAAATTTGTAAATTCGTAAATTCGAAAATTCAAAAATCCGAAAAGTAAGAAAAAAAAAACGAAAATTCAAAAGAATAACTAACTAACTAACTAACTAACTAACTAATAATAACTAACTATTAAATTATAGGTATTGGAATTTCCTTTCAAATTTGGCTGTTAGTGAACGTAACAAATACGAATGTATCCGAAGTTACGAATTATCCAAAATAACGTATGCCGTATCTAAACGAAAGGATCGTAAAGAATTAATATTAACAAATAATAATAATAATAAAAACATTTTATTATTATTATTTATTATTCATTAGTTCTGTTCCATTTGTTTAGATGCAGAATTCGTTATTTTGGATAATTTGTAACTTCGGATAAATTCGTTCACTAACAGTCAAATTTAAAAGGAAATTCCAATACCTATAATTTAATAGTTAGTTATTATTATTAGTTAGTTAGTTAGTTAGTTACCATTTCAGATTTTAAAATTTTCGGGTTTTCGGATTTTCCGAATTTCCGAATTTAGGAATTTACTAATTTTTTAATTATCGAATTTACAAATTTTCGCTCATTCGAATTGACAAATATTTGGAAAAATCTGTTAAATGGGTTTTCGTTAATTCGTAATTTCGGAATGAAACGAATTGCACATGTCTAATTTACATGGTAATATCCCAAGACAAGCCACAAGCTTCCACATAACAGTGCACGTTAAAGGACTATTCCACTTTATTTTCCACAATTGCCTTTCACATTTTCTAATATCTTAAAGCAAACCTGTCAGCCACTTTGAAGTTTTATAAATGTCAGGACATGTGTTATGTACATACTTGTTCCAGGTCAATGACTCACTAAGCATTGAACTAAGCATTGAACTAAACATAAGGATGACAGCCCTGCCTTATGTGGCTTCAAAACAAGGCCAGCCATGGCTGCTTCTGTATTCATATCCCTGCAGGTTGTTTTTAAGCATGGCACAGTTTATAAGGTAGGAAGCCCAGCACTGTCTATCTTTGGCAAATGTCTTTTGGCGTCATTAAATGTCACTTATTCAAAATCCCTAACGTACTGCCTGTAACTGATCCCTCTTCCTAACTGAAACCTTAACATTATACACCTGACCCCTAGTACCTACCCTACCATGTAACCTAACATCTAAAATTAACCTTTAATTCCTAAAGCCTAATTTACATGTTAATAAGTAGCTGGATAAACTGAATAGTGTGCAGAAAGCTGGAATGTAAACGTCTTACTGTTCTATCCCAGATGGCAAGGATAACTTGCCACAAATTTGTGGTGGCGTGGAATTGTAAGTCTGTTACCTTACTGCACAATTTCACTGGCAAGTTGTACACTTGCAGAGCACTTGAAGCACAAGTTCTAGTTGACACTTTTCCAATTTGTAGCAAATTGTGGCAAGTCTCTAGCAAGAGCAAAGTTGCAGTGGTGAGTCTACAGCAAAAACTCTGCAAGTCTACAACATGAAAGTTCAGCCACAGTGACCCCCTGTGGTGGGGGTGACTATTGCACAACATAACTGAACCAGAACTTGCAGCAGACTTGCAGAATGTTTGCAGGACAGCTTCAATTTCTTTGGAACTTGTTTGGGGCTGCTTATCCACCATCCGGACTATCCTGCGTTGCAACCTTTCATCAATTTTTCTCTTCCGTCCACGCCCAGCGAGATTAGCTACAGGGCCATGGGTTGCAAACTTCTTGATAATGTTGCGCACTGTGGACAAAGGCAAATCTAGATCTCTGGAGATGGACTTGTAACCTTGAGATTGTTGATATTTTTCCACAATTTTGGTTCTCAAGTCCTCAGATCATTCTCTTCTCCTCTTTCTGTTGTCCATGCTTAGTGTGGCACACACAGACACACAATGCAAAGACTAAGTGAACTTCTCTCCTTTTTATCTGCTTTCAGGTGTGATTTTTATATTACCCACACCTGTTACTTGCCCCAGGTGAGTTTAAAGGAGCATCACATGCTTGAAACAATCTTATTTATCCACAATTTTGAAAGGGTGCCAAGAATTTTGACCAGCCCATTTTTTGAGTTTTGTGTGACATTATGTCCAATTTGCTTTTTTTCCTCCCTTTTTTTGTTTTGTTCCAATACACACAAAGGGAATTAACATGTGTATTGCAGTAACACATGTTTTCATAGTCATAGTCATAACTATGACTATGACTATGAAAACATGTGTTACTGCAATACTTTTCTGGGAGAAATACTTGATTTTCTGGAAAAACTTCTGGAGTGCCAACAATTTTGGCTATGACTGTGTATATTATTATTATTATTATTATTTAGGTACTTATATAGCGCCGTCAATTTACGCAGTGCTTTACATATATATTTTGTACATTCACATCGGTCCCTACCCTCAAGGAGCTTACAATCGAAGGTCCCTAACTCACATTCATATACTAGGGCCAATTTAGACAGAAGCTAATTAACCTTCCAGCATGTCTTTGGAGGTATATATATATATATATATATATGTATATATATATATTGTACATTCACATCAGTCCCTGCCCTCCAGGAAGGTCCCTAACTCACATTCACACAGTAGGGCCAATTTAGACAGGAGTCTGTTAACATATCAGCATATCTTTGGGGTGTGGGAGGAAACCAGAGTACCCGGAGGAAACCCACACAGGCACAGGGAGAACATGCAAACTACAGGCAGGTAGTGTCTTGGTTGGGATTTGAACCGGTGACCCTAGTGCTGCTCTGCACAAGTGCTAATCACTTATGCTGTGTACACACGATCGGTTTTACAGATGAAAACAGTCCGATGGACTTTTCTCATCGGACAAACCGATCGTGTATGGGCCCCATCGGTCTTTTTTCCATCGGTGAGAAAAAAAAACATGTTTTAAATTTATCGGATGAGAAAAAAAACGATAGCAAATTCCGATCGTCTTTGTGGAACTCCATCGGACAAAAAATCCACGCATGCTCAGAATCAAGTCAACGTATCCTCAGAAGCATTGAACTTCATTTTTCTCGGCTTGTCGGAGTGTTTTACATCACGGCGTTTGGGACGGTCGGATTTTTGACTGATGGTGTGTAGGCAAGACTGATGGAAGTCAGCTTCATCGGATTTCCGATGGAAAAATCCATTGGATTAGAATCCATAGGAAATCTGATCATGTGTACAGGGCTTTAGACACTGTGCTGCCCCAAGTTGTTATTGTAAAGATCCATGGTGTACTAGTGATATACTGTATGCACCCACCTATTTCTCGCCATTTCTAGGAGGGTGTGCAATGAGAATATTATTTATGACAATTTTTTCAATGCATACCAGTTGTGGAGTTGGAGCCAAAATAAGCGGCAGGGAGCAGAAGCAAACTATCTTTTGCTTAGTGGCAATAAAAAACTAGGAGGCGTGATTGGACCCAAACACATGCTCTTTAATAGCAAGCAACAGGCAAAAACGAAACAAGTAATGAATGTGTGACTCCACTCTTGGTTTTCCCATGGTTTTTGAACATGGCTTGTGTAGTCTTTGTGGAAATCCAACCCTGGCTAAGGCCAGGGCTGATCTCCCAATGCCAAAAGCTGCTGATCCATTTTAACGGTCTTTAAATTATGCTAACAGCCTCTCCCCTTGCTTTCTCACTTTTTTTTTTATACTACTGCCGACAAGAAACCAGAGCAGCACATCTAACTGACATTTCAATAACTTTAGCAGGTGTACATGCGAATAAAGCATATTTCACTGAGCATTATGCACTATATTTTATTCTAAAGTCAGGTAGGGAGAAAAGTTAATTTGCAATTAAATCTAAGGCCAGATGGCAAAGAAAATGAGCCTAGTCCTATTTGTATACCTGGGGTAATTTCCATTTAACTGATCCTAAAGCAAATAATTGCCTGAATTAATGCAGCTCCTAATCAGAATTCAGGAACAAAAGGCAACGGATCTTATGTTCAATTTACATTACTTAGATTTCATCACTTTTGTTTGCAGTAGACTTAAATTATAAATAATACGAAGCTTTAAAGCGTCACAAGCAAGCCATATCGGCAGATACATTGTGGGGTTAAATCTGGCCTCATACCTATGTGTGCCAAACACCCAGCACTTACATGTAATGACTGCCAAGCACTCTGACCCCTGGGGCCAAAGAAATTCATTGGTCTCAGCCAATGATCCATATACCCATAGGGAACAGCGGACATTGCTTTCCAATCTTAGAAGAGCAGGCCAGAATGGATTTTTTTTCAGCCAATCACTGTTGTCCCCTGAAACATAGACCTACGGCAAAAAAATCTTCTTGTTCTGCGAATTTTCCCCGCCATTTTCTTTTACCTTTGGTGATGGGTGAATCTGCTTGAGTTTGATCCACCAAGAGTTTGGCATTCTGTTTCAAAGTTTGGAAAATCAGAACTTCCCATGAAAGTCTATAGGAGTGAATCTTCTTTTTATATTCAAACCCGTGTTTGAGCTAATAGGCAAACTACTGTCAAAAGGAAATGGTAATCTGGGCCCTGGGGGGTCATTTACCAATGCAAAAAACAAATAAACAGATAAAAAATGCTGAACAATGGGCAGAGGGTCTTGTCATGTTAATTCAAGGGCAACATTGAAAACATATCCTTTAAATATCATGCTTAGAGGATGTCTTAAAGGGGTTGTAAAGTCTCAAAGTTTGAGTCGATCCATTCCAGCGCCGTGCATGAGCCCAGTGGCTCCAGCCACAGTCTCCGGCCTCATTGGATAGATTAATAACAGCAGGAGCCATTGGCACCCGCTGCTGTCAATCAAATCCAGTGACACAGAAGCAGACGGGGCTTAGTCCTGCTGCCTGCATAAATGGACGCAGCAGCAGAACTCGGAAGCGCGCCCACACAGGTGCCCCCAGAGAAAAGCAGTTCTCTTTGGGGGCACCCGATAAAGAAGAGGAGCTAGGAGTGCTGCTGGGGCACCCCAGAAGAGTATCAGTGCTGCTCTGTTTAAAAACCTTGCACAGAGCAGGCATGTATAACACGTTTGTTATTTAAAAAAAATAAACCTTTACAATCACTTTAATGCTGTAAATGGTGTCATGAAATAGTAAGATTTTCACACACATCATATACACTGGCAGTGCATATTTGGCTGTGAAATATACAGTGTATATATATATATATATATATATATATATATATATATATATATATATATATATATACAGAATATTGTTTTGTTTTTTTACAATTATCTTGGCATACATTTAGCGGCACCCAATCTGATTTATTTCATAAAAAAATTGCCAGTAGTTCAGTAGTGGCTGTCCCTGCTCTCACTGATGCAGAACTCTCCTGCCACTGGTCCTTTTCTATCAAGCTTTCATTAAAAAGAGACTGTAGATGATACAACAGTGTAACATTGTCCTGCAATAGGACAATGTTAAATAGCAAGCCTAGGTTTAAATTTACTAGAGACAAAGAGCAAAGATTGAGCTTTTACCACAAGAATTAAGATACTGCAGAAGATACAACAGTTTTAATTAGACATAGTAGGTGGATGGGTGATGCTTGTTTGACAGTATGGGGTTTATTTACTAAAGGCAAATCCATTTTGCACTGCAAGTGCACTTGAAATTGCACTTGGAAGTGCAGTCGCTGTAGATCCGAGGGGGACATGCAAGGAAAATAAAAAACAGCATTTTTGCTTGTACATGATTGGATGATAAAATCAGCAGAGCTTCCCCTCAATTCAGATCTTCCCCTCAGATGTACAGCAACTGCACTTCCAAGTGCACTTTCAAGTGCACTTGTTGTGCAGAGTGGATTTGCCTTTAGTAAATCAACCCCTATTTCTCCCTGCACATTGTCTGGGATTCAACTCATATTATTGACCCTGTGCTGGAGAACTGTTCCAAATTCCTGCAAGTCATATCTAAATGCATCTAAATGTAATTAATATGGTCGCATGGCCCCATCATTTATTGTTTCTTAAGCCTCGTACACACGACCGGTTTTCCTGGAAGGAAAACTGCCATGAGAGTGTTTGGCCGGGAAAACCGGCCGTGTGCATGCTCCATCGCAGTTTTCCCGACAGGAAAACTGCAGAAAAAAAATAGAGAACCTGCTCTCTATTTTCCCCTTCGGGATTCTCGGCGGACTTTTTCCCGTCGTGAAAACCGGTCGTGTGTATGCTTTTCTGAGGGCAAAAAAAACGTGCATGCTCAGAACGGGAGCGCTCGTTCAGGTAAAACTAGCGTTCGTAATGAAGATAGCACATTCGTCACGCTGCAAATTATTGCATCGTTTAATGCTGCACATTCAAATCTTCTTTATAATGCTACAATAATGAACTTGTTTTGCTGCTGATATTCACACAGTGTTCTGACAAACTTTTTTCTTTATTTTTATTACGATCTCAAAGCACGAAGACTGAAAAGCGTGAATCGTCTCTTACCAAACTTTTACTAACACGAGATAACACGAGATCATCAAAGGCAGCCCAAAGGGTGGCACCGTTGGAATGGAACTTCCCCTTTATAGTGCCGTCGTACGTGTTGTATGTCACCGCGCTTTGGACCGGCGGGATTTTGTATGACAGTCTGTACGCAAGACAAGCTCGGCAGGAATCCCGTCGGGAAAACCAACGTTTTTTTTCCTGCCAGGAAAACCGGTCGTGTGTACAGGGATTTAATGTATATTTTTCTGCTTACAGTGAATACCTTGTTCAGTAAAGTAAAAAATCTCCTGAAGAAGCCATTTTCTGGCAAAACATGTCAAGCAATTGTCGTTGTACAGTAGACAAGGATTGCATATGATCTTGTTCTTTTGGTATAAAATAGTTTAATAAGGATGTATATTAATTAATGTATCCAATAAAATGTGTTATTATTTAAATATGATGTAGTATATTATTTTTGGCTGGCACCTTAAAAGTCCCCATTCCTTATCTCTCTTATATTGCTCATGTCTAGATAACCCCAACATAGCCCAACTTTCACAAGAAACTGTGGTGACATTATATAGCAGAAAATGTAATGTAATGATCCATAGTGTTCCACGACAGCATCATAATCACATGATTGGCTGGAAAATGCCAACTCAGCATCGGTAGAAAAAATTTGACAGTATGTCCCCCTGCACATTGTCTGGGATATTAACCACTTCAACCCCGGACCATTTGGCTGGCCAAAGACCAGGCCACTTTTTGCGATTCCGCACTGTGTCGCTTTAACTGACAATTGCGCGGTCGTGCGATGTGGCTCCCAAACAAAATTGACGTCCTTTTTTCCCCACAAATAGAGCTTTCTTTTGGTGGTATTTGATCACCTCTGCGGTTTTTATTTTTTGCACTATAAACAAAAAAAGAGCGACAATTTTGAAAAAAAGCTATATTTTTTACTTTTTGCTATAATAAATATCCCCCAAAAAACATATAAAACATTTTTTTTTCCTCAGTTTTGATGACATTATGTAGCGGAGAATGTATCGATCCATAGTGTTCCACAACAGCTTAATAATTCTTCTTCTTATTATACAGGATCTATATAGCGCCAACAGTTTGGGCAGCGCTTTACAGCGTTATAATCACATGATTGGCTGGGAAAGGCCAACTCAGCATCAGTAGAAATCATTTGACATAAGTGACAATTATAGCAAGTCACAGATGACATATCATCTGCTTGAGCATTCATGTACGTTTTTATGTGACTCCAAAGAAATATTTTTACAGTGAAAAGTAACAAGAACAGTTCCTGTGCCAAATCCAGAAATGTCTTAGCACTGTATTAATCAATCAATTTACACCCCTGTCTTTGCCCCTAACACCCACAAAAACAGTTCTCAAGCTGTTCCTAATTACACACTGTTGAAGGGATACCACATTGGGGCATAACTTTAGGATTTTTTGTTTCATAAATCATGTTTGGAATCTTACATTTCAATAGTGGGATTAGGGGGAAAAAAAAATCATATGGACATTACTGTTATTCACACTTATTAAATATTTTATACTTATTTTCTACCAAATAGTTGTTTTCTTGTATCTGAGCTTTTACGTATTGTACATCTGGACTGTGGAAAGGTTCTGCAATGCCGTAATTATCATGGGAATAACATGTCCAGCTTCATGGTCCATTCAATAGCAGTTACCGGCATATTGTAGGAATGCTTCTACCAAGTTTAGTTGTTAAAATTTTTACAACTATTGCTCTAAATGATTCATGATGGAGAAGAATGTGCGAGAGATTGTGCTGCTACTCGGCATGGGTGTCTGTTAACAGACAAGAAGACACTGCATGAAGACTATCATTGAAGAAAATGATAAACAACAATGGTGAATCTGTGCTCTGTCTTATACTATAGGCAGTCTATGGGGTTTGCAATTAATCTCCAGAAAAATATATAAACATAAATAAATAACACTTTACTGCATTAGAGCTTAGTTTAAAATCGAACACAGGCAGTCCCGGGGTTACAAACAAGATAGGGTCTGTAGGTTTGTTCTTAAGTTGAATTTGTCGGAACAGGTAAATTTTTTACGTGTAGCTTCAGCCCAGAAGCGGCTGCTGGTTTTTTGTTTGGGGGGGGAAACAACCCCCCCTCCCCGTGGCACCTCAAACCCCCTCACCCCCCCCCTCTCTGTCTGCCAGTCCACCGGCACTTACCCCATCTAGGCGGCCAGCACATCGGGCAGCAGTGGGGATCAGGCATCAGTGGGCACATTGGGCAGCGGCGGTGATCAAGCAGCCTCAGGGATCGGGCATCGGCGGCACATCGGGCAGCGGCGGGGATCAGGGCAGCGGTTGAGATCGGGGCACATCAGGCTGTGGCGGGCATCAGGCAGCAGCTCCTGTGTCTTCTCCTCCTCGCTTCCATCATGCGTCTCCTCCCCTCCTCCTAGGTGTCCAATAGGATCGCCTGTCCTTTCAGCCAGTGACAGGTATCAGACCCACTTCCCAATTGGCCAGGAGGAGGATCAGTGTTGCAACAGCAAATATTCATTCACTGTTGCAACACAGCTGGGTGGGCTCCAGACTCAATGCGCTGCGCCCCGAGCCCACCCTATTTTGAAGCCTATTAGAGCCTCTGGCTCTAATCAGGTGCTTGAGAAAACACACCCCCACCCACCTCCGCCATAGGAATTCATGCACCCGGCACCCTGAAAGGGGCCGGGCACATGGATAGGGAGGTCAGCGGCGGTGGATAGGGGAGGTGGCGCCCGTGTGCCCACAATGAATGGTTAATACCCCTGTAATGTTTGTTTTGCTGTCTGTGCCCCTGTTCAGAAGATTTCAACTCACTTTATGTCCCTGTGACAATTGGATTTTGAAAATGTTGGGTTTTTGTGGAAACAAGGATTGGTGATAAAGCTTCAGTGGAGACACTTTTTTTCCTATGATAACTCTTACAGGAGTGAATTTCCCTTCCTAGGGGTAGATTCATTCTCACTTCCTGTTGTCTCCCTCTGTTTGTAAGTAGGAGTCTTTTGTAAGTTGGATGTTTGTAACCCGGGGATCGCCTGTACATATTTTTTTTTATTTCACCTAGGGTAATTACCTGCAATACATCTTTAACCTCTTAACCAGTTGCCGACCGCCGCACAACGATGTACGTCGACAGAATGGCACGGGCAGGCACATTGGCATACAGGTACGTCCCTCGTGCCTCGCGAGTGTGCTCGCGGGTCCCGGGAACTCAATGTTCCCGGGCGGCCCGCGATTGCAGTCGGCAACGGCAGAACAGGGGAATGCCTTTGTAAACAAGGCATTCCCCTATTCTGCCTAGTGACGCTGTCACTGATGACAGTTCCCCGTGATCGGGAACGGTCATCAGTGACGTGTCACAGGTAGCCATGCCCCCTAACAGTAAGAATCACTCCCTAGTACTGACTTAACCCCTACAGCGCCACCTAGTGGTTAACCCCTTCACTGCCAGTGTAAAAATGAAAATGGTCCCAAAAATGTGTCAAAAGTGTCCGATGTGTCCGCCATAATGTCGCAGTCACAATAAAAATCGCTGATCGCCGCCATTACTAGTAAAAAAAAAAATATTAACAAAAATGCCATAAAACTATCCCCTATTTTGTAGACGCTATAAGTTTTGCGCAAACCGATCAATAAACGCTTATTGCGATTTCTTTACCAAAAATATGTAGAAGAATATGTATCGGCCTAAACTGAGGAAAAAATAAATTTTTATATATTTTTTGGGGATATTTATTATAGCAAAAGGTAAAAAAATATTGCATTTTTTTTCAAAATTGTCGCTCTATTTTTGTTTATAACGCAAAAAATAAAAACTGCAGAGGTCATGAAATACCACCAAAAGAAAGCTCTATTTGTAGGAAAAAAAGGACATGAATTTTGTTTGGGAGCCACGTCGCACGACCGCGCAATTGTCAGTTAAAGCGACGCAGTACCGAATCGCAAAAAGTGGCCTGGTCTTTGACCAGCAAAATGGTCCGGGGCAGAAGTGGTTAAGGACCGCCCCATGCAGATAAACTGTGGCAGGGCAGCCCTCCTGCGCAAAATCATGTAAAGGAACGTGATTCTATGCACAGGGCCTGGGGCGCGCACATCACCGCCGGCTCACTGAGATTGGACACAGTGGAAGCCAATCAGTGGGTCTGGTGGACGCGATGTCCGTCAGAACCCACCGATCGTTCTCTGGAAAGACAGAACAGTGGTCTGCCTATGTAAACAAGGCAGACCGCCGTTCTGTGAGAGAGGAAGATGGCGATCTTGGGTTTCTGCTAAGCAGAAACACAGATCTCTGTTTTCCTCCAGTCACAACATCCCCCCCACAGTTAGAAAGCACTCCCTAGGATTACACTTAACCCTTTGATTGCCCCTGGTGTTAACCCTTTCCCTGTCAGTATCATTAGTACAGTGTCAGTGCATATTTTTTAGCACTGATACTGTATTAGTGTCACTGGTCCCCAAAAAGTGTCAGTTAGGTGTACGAGTTGCCTGCCGCAATGTTGCAGTCCTGCTAAAAATCGCTGATCGCCGCCATTACTAGTAAAAAAACAAATAAATAGAAATTCCATAAAAATATCCCATAGTTTGTAGACGCTATAACTATTTGCACAAACCAACCAATATTCCCTTATTGGGATTCTTTTACCAAAAATATGTAGAAGAATACATATTGGCCTAAATTGAAGAATACATTTGATTTTTTACATTTTATTTATTGCCAATGTTTTATAGTAGAATGTAAAAAATATTGTTTATTTTTATTTATTTTTTCAAAATTGTCTTTTTTTTGTTTCTAGCGCAAAAAATAAAAACCCCAGACGTGATCGAATACCACCAAAAGAAAGTTCAATTTGTTGGAAAAAAAGGACATCAATTTTATTTGAGTACAGTGTCACATGACCATGTAATTGTCAGTTTAAAGTAACGCACTGCCCTATCGCAAAAAATTGCCTGGTCATGAAGGGGGTAAAACCTTCCGGGGCTGAAGTGGTTAAAGCCCAAGGCACTGCATTGAATTTAGTTAAAAAAAAATTTGGGGATATTTTTTATAGCAAAAAGTAATACATATTTTTTTTTTTTTTTAATTGACGCTCTTTTTTTGTTTATGGAGCAAAAAATAAAAACCGCAGAGGTGATAAAATACCACCAAAAGAAAGCTCTATTTGTGGGAAAAAAAGGATGTCAATTTTGTTTGGGTACGTAGTCGCACGACCGCGCAATTGTCAGTTAAATCGACGCAGTGCCGTATCGCAAAAAACGGCCCGGTCATTAAAGCGGTTGTTAACCCTCATGGTTTTTTACCTTCTATGCATTAAGGTGAAAAAACTTTTTTAGTGCTGCAGCCCCCCCCCCCCCGTTTTACTTACCTGGACGCTGTCATCCTCTGTTTGGGAATGAGCACACCATCTGTAGCTGAGCTGTAGGTGAGAATACAGCAGCTACTGTAAGCGAAAAAGAGGGTCAACAATGCCCATTTGCAGCTTCACTGTGCCCATTTGCAACCTCACTGTGCCCATTGCAGCCTTACTATGCCCATTCTCACTGTGCCCATTGTAGCCTTACTGTGCCCATTCTCACTGTGCTCATTGTAGCCTTACTGTGCCCATTCTCACTGTGCCCATTGTAGCCTTACTGTACCCATTCTCACTGTGCCCATTGTAGCCTTACTGTGCCCATTCTCACTGTGCCCATTGCAGCCTTACTTTGCCCATTCTCACTGTGCCCATTGTAGCCTTACTGTGCCCATTCTCACTGTGCCCATTGTAGCCTTACTGTGCCCATTCTCACTGTGCCCATTGTAACCTTAATGTGCCCATTCTCACTGTGCCCATTGTAGCCTTACTGTGCCCATTCTCACTGTGCCCATTGCAGCCTCAGTGTACTTGTATTCTTGACAGGCTGCGAGCATCCATTTCTTAAAAGTTGCGGCTTCCTCCTGGTCCCATTCTGTTCCGTGATAGTCAGTGTACCTTTCAGGTTGCGGGCCTCCATTTTTCAAAAGTCGCGGCTTCCTCCTGGTCCATGATAGGCGTTTGACACTGTGTTCTGCTACCACCTATCACGGAGGTTCTCTCATCCTTGGACTCAGTTTCCCAGAAGACACTGCGTTCAGTGTTCCGCCAATCACAGACCTTCTTTCCTCCTCGGACAAGAGGACGTCCGTGATAGGCTGGAACACTGAACACAGTGTCTGCTGGGAAAGTCAGAGAATGAGAGGAACTCCGTGATAGGCGGTAGCGGAACACAGTGTCAAACGCCTATCACGGACCAGGAGGAAGCCGCGACTTTTGAAAAATGGACACCCGCAACCCGACAGGTACACTGACTCGAGTATAAGCCGAGTGGGCTATTTTCAGCCCTAAAGAAAGGGCTGAAAAACTCGGCTTATACTCGAGTATATACGGTAACTATGTAACACCCTTCCAAAATGATGCTGTTGTGAAATTATCTGTTCTTTCAATCTTTCCCATAATTTTTCTTAAGAAAAACAATTGAAAGACAAATACAAACATTGATTTATCTACTGGAAAAGGACATTTTGTTTCTTGTAAGAGGCGCCTGGAAGTTGCATATTATTTAAAATGTATTGTGAAAACTGCAATTGTGAATTGCCTTGGGTAAAGCTACAGTATATGTAACCATCTGATTCTTAGCTCTCCCAGTACAAATATGCACTGGGAATTTAGATAGCTGAACAATTCACAGTATACATACCTTGATATTGAAATTTTCTTTGCACTTTGTTTACTATATATGCCAATAGTGTAATATTAAACAAAAACAGTGTGTCCTGTGCCAGGATGATTGATTACTACACAGTGGCAAGGTCACCTCCTAAGAACAGGCTGAGAGCAGTAAGGGCTGTCTGACTCATACAGTTAACACTATATCCGTATTGTATGAATGTCACCAGCAATCCAGTGATTTATTACTTGGAAAGCTCTGTTCAATTTTTTCTGCCTGACCAAATTGCACATTTTCTAGAAAGAAAAAAAAAAAAGCAAAAATATTTCAGCACATAGATTACCAGGAGTCCTCATTTTTCCCAAAAGGTTCAATGAAGCTTTCTAGCAAAGATCCTGATCATCAAAACCACTTTTTCTATTTTCTTTTTCTTTTTTTTTTTTTGTTCTTTACTCATTCTTGTCAGATACTTTTTGCTGTTCAGCAACATACCATAATAATATAGGAAGGTTGTTAATTTATAGGGACTAAAGATTTTAAATCAGTTCTGAAAAGTCTATACGCGATAATGCAGCAATACAGTCATATTAACATGATAAATTGTAACTATTATTATTCATATTAAGTGTAGACTATTTTACTACTACTTTAACTTTTTATGTTTTCTTTTATACAAACTCACAACAGAGACATTTGTTAAAACACCTCCTATGCCAGTAATAAGTGTTATGCAAATACTGTACAGTTGGAGGTAGAAATATTTAAAAATAATAATAATTATAATAATAATGATAATAATAGTAAGAATAATAATAACAACAATAACAGCTGTAATAGTGCTAGCATCAAAAGAAGAACTACTACTATTTTTATTTATTTTTATTTATTTTTATTAGGTCAAATATAAAAAGATACAAACACCATATCATATACGGTATATATGGAGTTGCAAACATATAACAATATATTAACTTCTTAAGAACTACTCCTAATTTACTACAAATTATCTCTATCATACAGTTTAATGTATTTGTATTATTTTTATTTAACATTAATCTTCTAATTTTTATTATTATTTTTTTATACTTTATCATCCTGTGTTGAACTCAATCACTAAAAGTATTCAGAAAACAAAAATTTGATAAGGCTTCTGTTGTTCTTTCAGCTGACAGGGAAGAGTGATGATGGGGCTGACTTATTATCATTAAGCTTTGGTAAGCTGTCAAAACTCCATTTTTTTTAAGGGTTATTATTCTGTATAGTTTCTGTTATCTCCTGGTATGATTTATATGTATATAAATTTTAAAATCAGAAAATTTATTGTCAATAAAATTGCAGCTATCTAGACAGTAGGAAATATGCTTTGCTGCCTTTTGTTAGTTTTTAGTACAGGAATAAAATTAAAACATAAAATATGTGCTTTTAAATGGAAACTATGCTAAAAAAAAAAGTATATGACACACCTAAGTGTGCATGTGTATATATATATATATATATATATATATATATATATATATATATATATTTATACACACACACATAGATACACAGTATTTTCATGTGCTTTTTTTTTTAATTAGGAAATCACCTGCAAAGAAAGTTCGGAAGGAATTTGACACCTGGGGAGTCTTGAGTGTCTTATTCTCCATGATGTAGAGGAAGGGACCTGAAGTCCAGTACAGAGCTAGATAATTGTGCAATGCTGCCCATAATGAAAGTGTTAAACAAATTGCAGGGTCCCTAGTGATTAAAACAAGAGTGTTGTAATTTCACACGTTGCTATATTTTAATATTCATTGAGACCTTTTTCTCCCACTTTCCTTGAGGTGACGGAGGTTGTGATACACAACATGTCATGTCTCTCTGGTGGGAATATGTACTTTTCAAGCCCTCCACTGTATTTGCATAAGCAAAGAACTGTGTTAATTTCCTTTGTATGCCACGACCTCATGCTTTATTATCCTACGCTTTATTCATAGGTGGGTCCAAACATTTGATTAGGTTAGTGGAGAGACTTGTAGACAAAGCACTGGACAACAAAGTGAATTACCGTACCAAGGTTATACAGTAGAATACATCTAGTCAAAAAACAACCAAATACATCTTTGCAGTACATGTACATTTTCCAATATTTTGTCTCTTTAAAAAATACTGCCACCAAAAAATTATAAAAAAAAACATTGATCCCACCAGAAATCCGGAGAGCACCTAAGTTTCTGTTAAGGCTTAAAACTTTAGCAGAAGGCAGAGGAAAATTAGCCAATGATCTGCCTTGAGTCTCAATAAATGACAACATGAATTGATATTATATTGTTTGCACGGGTCCCTCATTGTGAACAAATTCCAGGAAATTGGATACAAAATACCATCTAGGTGTTACTATGTTCCACAGGCACTACACGCAAGATGAATAGCCAAATTTTCGCGATTTGCTTGGGATGTGATGACAGGCCATGCACAATTTCGCAATTTTTTTGGTCCTGCTTCAAATTACAACCATTTTATGACACATCACATGCTACAGTTAATTAACTCACCATGGTAGACCCGGGGCACAATGTTGTTCCACCTGGAAGATAGACATATCCCCAAAATACAAAGCCTCTTGACCATACTTAATGCAGCAAGAACATGCATCCGGCTGCTATGGCAGCACACCCATCACTCAACCAAACTATTATAGTATGCAAAGATAAATTATATTCTCCAAATTGAAAACCTCTTCTCTGGTAAAGAACAGTGAAGAAAAATTCAGAGCCACATGGATGCATGGGTTTACTTTAAAACCTCAGACACATATTTACAGGCGAAGACATGAATGTTCCTCTTCTCAAACTTGAGGAAAACATCAGGTGACCAAACACCATTGAATTTTGGTCTTATGCCGCGTACACACGATCGTTTTTCACGTCGTTAAAAATGCCATTTTTTAAACTGGGCATTAAAAACGATCGTGTGTAGGCTCCAGAGCATTTTTAACGACGTGAAAAATGGCCTAAAAAAATGAGAACCTGCTCTATTTTTTCACGTCGTTTTTTTTAACGACGTGAAAAACGGTAGTGTGTATGCTTTTACGAGGGGAAAAAAACCGCGCATGCTCAGAATCAAGTATGAGACGGGAACGCTCGGTAAAACTAGCGTTTGTAATGGAGATAGCACATTCGTCACGCTGTAACGGACTGAAAAGCACGAGGCTGAAAAGCGCGAATCGCCGCTCAACAAACTTTACTAACATGAAGGGTGGCGCAATTCGAACAAAACTTCCCCTTTATAGTGCCGTCGTACGTGTTGTACGTCACCGCGCTTTGCTTGAGCGCTTTTTTTAATGAACGTGTGTATGCAAGACAGGCTTGAGAGGAAACAAGAAAAATCACGTCGAGAAAAACTTAGTTTTTGAAAATGACATTAAAAATGATCGTGTGTACGCGGCATTACTTGTAGGGATACTCGCCTCTCCCATCACGGTGTTGCTTTATTCTGAATCCCCATGAAGAGTAACTTCCCTTTCCCTTTCCATTTCCTTTCCCTTTTCCATTTCCTTTCCTTTCCATTCCCTTTCCTTTTCCTTTCCTTTCCCCTTCCTTTTACTTTTCCTTTTCTTTTCCTTTCCTTTCCCTTTTGCTTTTGCTTTCCCTTTCCCTTTCCCTTTTCCTCTCCTTTTCCTTTCCTTTCCCTTTGCCTTTTCTTTCCTTTACTGTTCTGTCCTTTTCCCTTCCCTTTTTCTTTCCTTTCCCTTTTCCTTTTCCTTTCCCTCTTTTTTCCTTTTCCTTTTCCTTTCCTTTCTCTTTTTTTCCTTTGCCTTTTCTTTCCCTCTTTTTTCCTTTTCCTTTCCCTTTCATTTCCCTCTTTTTTCCTTTTTCCTTTTCCTTTCCATTTCCTCTCTTTTCCTTTTCCTTTCCTTTCACCAGTTATCTACACCCCCCCCCCCCCCCCTGAAAATCAATCCCTATTTTCCTTAGACTCCAGTTCCCACTATATCCATACCCCTCCCATCTCCCTTTAGATTAACAACATATCCAGACTACATTAATTTTGCCAATTAGTTTGTTAGAAGACACAACAAGCCTTCAACTTGGAAGCTCTCTTCAACCAATCCTCCACACACTTTTCTTTAGAATTTTATACCAACCCTTTTTTGTGACATCATTATTGTAAACTTTAGGGATGGGATACTCGCCTCTCCCATCACGGTGTTGCTTTTTTCTAAATCCCCATGAAGAGTAGGTTTCCTTTCCCTTTTCTATTTCCTTTCCTTATCCTTTCCATTCCCTTTCCTTTTCCTTTCCCTTCCTTTTACTTTTCCTTTTCTTTTCCTTTCCTTTCCTTTCCCTTTTGCTTTCGCTTTCCCTTTTCCTCTCCTTTTCCTTTCTTTTCCTTTTCCCTTTGCCTTTTCTTTCCTTTCCTGTTCTGTCCTTTTTCCTTCCCTTTTTCTTTCCTTTCCCTCTTCCTTTCCCTCTTTTTTCCTTTTCCTTTTCCTTTCCTTTCTCTTTTTTATTTTTCCTTTCCCTTTCCTTTCCCTCTTTTTTCCTTTTACTTTCCATTCACTCTTTTTTCCTTTTCCTTTTGCTTTCCTTTCACCAGTTATCTACACCCCCCACCCCCTGAAAATCAATCCCTATTTTCCTTAGACTCCAGTTCCCACTATATCCATACCCCTCCCATCTCCCTTTAGATTAACAACATATCCAGACTACATTAATTTTGCCAATTAGTTTGTTAGAAGACACAACAAGCCTTCAACTTGGAAGCTCTCTTCAACCAATCCTCCACACACTTTTATTTAGAATTTTATACCAACCCTTTTTTGTGACATCATTATTGTAAACTTTTTATACATATACTATGTAAGTATGTATTTAGCTATGATGTCTCACAGCTTTCATCTGATTTTACATTTAATTGTAATACACTTTATGCATTGCTATATAATAAAGAATCAACACAAAAATGGGGGGTTCAACTCTTTCCGTTACCGTATTTGCCGGCATATACGGCGGCTTGGCACATAAGACGACCCGCTAATATCCAGTTTAAAACGGTGGTTTTGTGCTCTACGCACTGTATAAGACGACCCCCTTGTGGGACCCCCTTGTGCGGTAATACCGTTCAAAAACGAAGAGGCCGCTACAGAGCATAATGTAGCCTGCTCGGATTGGCAGAGGTTGTTACTCCAATCCGAGCAGGCTTATTAGGCTCTAGTCATCAACAGAGTGCATCGCCCGCCGGGATTGGCTGAGAGGCGCATATACTGAATTACATACAGCTTTACAGAGCACCCGGCAGGCTGATTTCCATTGGGCAGCTGCTTCCCCCGGCGTATAAGACGACCCCCGGTTTTTGGCTGCGCAATTCCAATGTAAAAGGTCATCATATACGCCGGAAAATACGATACTCCCTAAAACAAAAACAAACAAAAAAATGGGCTATAAGTATACTTTAATTGTTTAAAATAATATTTGATATCATATTTTTACAAATCATATTATAAAGAAGGCAAGTTAAAGTTAAAACAATCAATGTGAATTAAATAAAATTACCACTTTTAATTATAATATTTGAAATGGGAGAGCAGCAAAACACTATATTACCAAAAGTATTGGGACGCCTGCCTTTACACCCACATGAACTTTAGTGGTATCCCAGTCTTAGTCCGTAGGGTTCAATATTGAGTTGGCCCACCCTTTGCAGCTATAAGAGATTCAACTCTTCGGGGAAGGCTGTCCACAAGGTTTAGGAGTGTGTCTATGGGGATGTTTGACCATTCTTCCAGAAGCGCAATTGTGAGGTCAGGCACTGATGTGGACGAGAAGGCCTGGTTCACAGTCTCCACTCTAATTCATCCCAAAGGTGCTCTATCAGGTTGAGGTCAGGATTCTGTGCAGGCCAGTCAAGTTCCTCCACACCAAACCAGCTCATCCATGTCTTTTGAAGGGAGATCATTGACTTTGGTAAGTAAAGGGGGCTTTTAGGTAGGTTTTTCTTTTTAACCAAGCTATTACATAGGGGCACCTTCACAGAGCTTAGCTTTAAAGTAATAATAAAATGGGGACAACATGAACAATAATGTCTGGCGAATATGTCATTGTTTTTAGCTCTACATGTAGAAACATACCATGAAGTGCCCCCACTCTCGATGAAGGAGCACAGGGGCATAGTAGACAACAGAATTGTTAATCTGGGGGTAGGAGACTGTTAGATTGACTAACAGAGTTAGATACACTAACAAATTGAAGCCAAACTCCAGCTCACACTGCAGTTCCACAAGCAGTTACAGCAAAAGTTTTCTTTTTCTTTTGGGATAAAGGTTTTACATGAATAAATAAAAGCTGATCATTGTAAGCACCCCTGTCAGTGTAAAATGTTTTTTCTTAACACTCTTAATTAATACATTTGCATGTTCTATTGAAACGCAACAGGTTTACTAAATGGATTACCAGGTAAAAGTAAAATAAATAAAGTCTAAAATAAACTAATGCAGTCATCACATCTAAGACTTGGTAATCTGCAATAAAATAATTGATTGCTTTTGGGTTTAATACCACTTTAAGTAAAACCTCATCTGAAATTCTTAGTCCAGTACTAGAATCTCACTTGCAAAAAGAGATTTTGATACAATAAAACAAGTCCAGAGATGGGCAACACAAATGGTGCAAGGTCCGAGGGATAAAACATAGGAGGAGAAACTGAAGAGACATGTCTTTAGAAAAGAAAGGGAAGTCTTTAAATACATTAAGGATGGGTTCACATATGAGCCGCATGCGGCTCACAGCAGGGGTCTGGTCCGTCCCTGTTCATCGTTTCAGGTCCGAATTCAGCCAAAAATTCAAAAACAGACCAAAAGACGCACACATTTTGTGCAAATCACAACTGACCCGCTGCGGAGATATGTGAACCTGCTCCATAGAGAGCCGGTCGAAATCTCCTGCTATTGCGAATTGGATGCGGGGAACCGGTGTGAACGCAGCCTCATGCCGCATACACACGATCGATTTTCTCGACGGTGAAAACACTGTCGAGAAAATCAACGGGAAAAACGAGGTACGGCTTGTTCCCCTAAACACGGCCGGTTTTCCCGAAATTTTTTCTCTTGGTCGAGAAAAACGACCGTGTGTAGACTCCCCGGCAGTGTTTCCCTATGGGAAAACTGCCGCGGAAAAAAATGCCGTGAATCACGACGAGAAAAATTAGAGCATGTCCTAATTTTTCTCGTCGTGATTAATGCCGTTTTTCTCGTCAGGAAAAATGATCAAAAGCCCACACACGGTCGTTTTTCTCGTCAAAGTAAAAAAAAATTACATTTTTCCCGACGAGAAAAATGGTCGTGTGTACGCGGCATAAGGGTTTGAAAAAGGTTCAGGAGAGCAGTATTTTCCTGCTGAAGCTAAGATCCAACACACGGGGACACAGGTGTAATTACAGAGCCCAACAGCAGAATATTTTAATTGGACCTCAGCAGAAAAAACGCCATTGTATAAAAAGTTCAATACCATAGCAGGTGACAACAGAATGAAGAGGACAAGTGCAAATCTTGGAGGGGTGATGTTTGCTTCATGGCTGTGGCAGAAATTATATACCCCCTGTCACTTTCGGTGGGCACTATTGCTTGCTGTTCGTGACCTTTTCAAGTGACTGAGGCTACTCTGTAAGCGCTCCACAATCACATGCAATGCACACAGTTTCAGCCCACTAGTGTGGCGATTGATGGGTTAAAGCAGGTGGTGAGTATCCTAGAGTATGCTGTCCAGTTCTGGGCACCAGTCCTCAGGAAGGATGTACTGGAAATGGAGCGAGTACAAAGAAGGGCAACAAAGCTAATAAAGGGTCTGGAGGATATTAGTTATGAGGAAAGGTTATGAGCACTGAACTTATTCTCTCTGGAGAAGAGACACTTGAGAGAGGATATGATTTCAATTTACAAATACCGTACTGGTGACCCCACAATAGGGATAAAACTTTTTCGCGGAAGGGAGTTTAACGAGACACGTGGCCACTCATTAAAATTAGAAGAAAAGAGGTTTAACCTTAAACCACGGCGAGGGTTCTTTACTATAAGAGCGGTTAGGGTGCGGAATTCCCTTCCACAGGCGGTGGTCTCAGCGGGGAGCGTCGATAGTTTAAAAAACTATTAGATAAGCACCTGAATGACCGCAACATACAGGGATATACAATGTAATACTGACATATAATCACACACATAGGTTGGACTTGATGGACTTTTTCTTTTTTCAACCTCACCTACAATGTAACTATGTAACTATGTGAGGAGGTGATACAATGCCTCCTCACTTCAAATATGAATGAGTCCGAATTAGGCAGCAAAGAATAGGAAACATGCAGTTTATCATATGAAATGAGACATTGTTGAATGGGGAACATACAATGTGGCATACAGAACGAGGAGTTACAGAATAGGGAATGTACAACATGACATATGGATGGAGCTGGTGTGGAATAGTGAATATACACCATGGAGCTGTACTGTAAAGATGCAGTGCCAATAATTCTGAAAGGCACTCTAACACACTTTTTCAACAAATTTGCATTGAGATTCAGTAACATCCAGCCCCAAGGATGAGGAGTGGCGGGCACCTCTTTCGTTAAAATGTGCCCGGTTGAGATCACCCAAAAGTGCATCTCCACAGATGCAATGGCAGCTCAGCCAATCACTGTTTTCCCCTGTAAGCAAACAGCCAGCAGAGGAAGGCCTCTGCCAAGTCTTACTCATGACCTCAATAATGATGGCTTTTTGCTAACAACTTACTACCGCAATCGTTCTGTGAGTCTGCACTGACAGAGGTCTGAATCGGGAATGACTTAAAGTGATACTAAACACACTGTTTAATTGACATTGTCTCTTCTCTTTCTGTATGTGAAAAGATGGCACTGTAATTATTTTAATAAAAAAAACATCTAAGTAACATTTTCCTAATTGATATACAGCTGTCACATGACCCAGATCTTCCCCAGCCTGTCTGCAGGGAAACATAAGCAGGAGGAGCTTCTAGTCCTCTGCTGCTGGTCACATGTTCAAAATAAAATAAAAAAACAGCCTTTGTAGTACAGAGTAAAAATAAAAAATAATATCAATAAACTATTTTAAATTGTCATACATATATATATATATATATTTGAAATTAAATCTTTATTACTTTGTGGAAATAACATGGTGTGGGTGGATTTGTGCCAGTCACAGGCTGTGTCACGCCCCTCCAGCCTGTGTTTTAGAATAAGAGGGAGGCAAAGCCTCCATCCATCTACATGTAATATCCCACCCCCCATTGTGTTTAGCTGGTTAGTTGGCATTGAGGCGGAGGAGGGAGGGAGTGGGCTGTCATTTACCACTGTGTATACGCCCACATGTGTTACTCTATAGTCACATGGGCTGCTCAGATGTAATAGGGAGGAAATGCTCAGTATAGAAACTCACTGAGCATGTGCAGAGTTGTCTCAACAGCTGAAAAATCCCTAGCTGAATTGAGGACATGGACAGAGCCTCCTCCCTGTTACAGCAGGTGGCATTCATGTGTGTTTGAGCTTTGGGGTGCACACCCTAATTCTATAGACTGTGCACACCTATGATTTAAACATAGACATAGAGCTATAGACCAAAAGGTTAAAAAAGAAAAGGAAAATCAAAACGGAGCAGACTCGATAGAACGACCACTTGGTCTTTTTCTGCCATCACCGTTCTATATTTTAATTCCAATGTAAGTAATTTACATTATTTGTTCTGCTCCCCAGTAAAAAAACTCTCATCGTTTTGGGAAAGAAGAAAATACCAATCCAAGAAGATTCTGTTTAACCACTTTGCGCCCGTCATACGACTAATGACGGCCGCAAAGTGGTTTTACAATGCCGGGAGGCCGTCTTTATATGGCCTCCACTCCTCCGGCCACTGGGGGCGCACGCGCGTGTGCCCGGCGCATCACTGAGATGCCGATGCACGTGCCTGGCGGCCGCGATGTCCGCTAGGTACCCGCGATCGGCCGGTACAGAGACAAGGACATGGATCTGTGTGTGTAAACACACAGATCCATGTCCTGTCAGGGAGAGAGGAGACCGATGCTGTGTCCCTTGTACATAGGGACACAGATCGGTCTCCTCCCCCAGTCAGTCCCCTTCCCCCACAGTAGCAATCACACATTAGGGAACATATTAACCCCTTCCTCACCCCCTAGTGTTAACCCCTTCCCTGCCAGTCACATTTATACAGTAATCAGTGCAGTTTTATAGCATTAATCGCTGTAATAAATGTGAATGGTCCCAAAAATGTGTCAAAAGTGTCCGATGTGTCCGCCGCAATATCGCAGTCCTGACAAAAATCGCAGATCGCTGCCATTACTAGTAAAAAAAAAGAAAAAAAATGTCAGAATTCTATCCCCTATTTTGTAGACGCTATAACTTTTGCGCAAACCAATCACTATACGCTTATTGGGATTTTTTTTAACCAAAAATATGTAGAATAATACATATCGGCCTCAACTGAGGAAAAAATTGTTTTTAAAAAAAAAATTGGGATATTTATTATAGCAAAAATCCAAAAATTCATTTTTTTGGGTTTATAGCGCAAAAAATAAAAAACGCAGAGGTGATAAAATACCACCAAAAGAAATCTCTATTTGTGGGGAAAAAAGGACGTCAATTTTGTTTGCGAGCCACGTCGCACGACCGCGCAATTGTCATTCAAAGCGACGCAGTGCCAAAAGCTGAAATTTCGCCTGGGCAGGAAGGGGGTTTATGTGCCCAGTAAGCAAGGGGTTAAGAAATGGGAATTTACAGAACATTAGCCAAATATTCATTTCAGTAGCATGCCATATTTCTGCTGATAATACTCATAAGAATAGGATTATTTCATTATATTAGTTAACTAAAAACTTCCAAACGACTCAAGAACTGAAAAAAAGGAACAGATGCATTCTTTCTTAATTTGTAAACAGAAAACCAGATTTAATTTAAGATGTTTTAAATTTTTTAAGAATTTAATGATTAGAAATTAGGAAAATATTTTAGTTGGAAGGAGAATTTGGTAAAGTCTTTGTGCATAGAATTGAATATGTCATCAATTAAATTAAAAAAGATTGGCCATGCAACAGTTTATAAATTAGATCAAGTGTGGTTTTTCTAACTGTATTATTGTCCGGATCATTGTTAAAATGTAATGTAACAATTACCATGGGCGTGACCATTTTGAAAAACTGCCTGCATTGTTCAAATTGTTTTCAGCTTATACAAAGCTTTTTTTAAAGAGGAGTGAGAGATTAAAAGAAAAAGTAACAAAACTACTAATTTTGCATTGCTGAATAATAAAAGACAGACTTTAAAAATTAAAAGTGTTTTTTAGTGTGTCTCTGCTGTATACTGTATACCTAAATGCTTGTGATCTTGCTTCACATAAGACAGATCGCTACACCTAAATATTGCCATGCACAGCCAGATATTTGCAAGAGATGCTACAGTGCCTTGAAAAAGTATTCATACCCCTTGAAATTTTCCACATTTTGTTATGTTACAACCGAAAACATAAATGTATTTTATTGGGATTGCCTTGGTTCCATATATGCATAGAATGCATGAAGGTAAAAAAAAAAAAAAACTTGTGCCTTTACAACCACTTTAAGCTTCAAAGTGTTACCTTCTGTTGTAGACATTCCAGGTGCTGGTCCCTAGAGTCTATTCCCACTTTTTATAAACACTAGATATGAAATGAAGAGACTCAGAATTCACAAACAGTAGTTATTCACCATCACCTGAAGCACCGCCTCTCTCATGGGATTCACCCATCTGAGCTTTGTCGAAGGGAACATCTTCACTGAACTTATTTGGCAAAGCGAACATCACCTTCATTACAGGCAGTCCCCGAGTTACGAACGCATTAGGGACTGTAGGTTTGTTCGTAAGTGGAATGTGTTCGCAAGTCGGAACACTGCTTGTAAGTGTAACTTCCGCCTGTGCAGGCATGTGGGATGTTCCGGCGTCCGCCTGTGGAGGGATGTGGGATGTTCCGGGCGCTTCTGGGGCTCTTCTGGCCATGCAGTACATGAAGTACTGTAGGGTGGAATGTGGCAAGATAGCTACTGGGAGGTATCAGGACCAGCGTGGAGCACAAGCAAAAGGGATTGAGGCCGTTCGTAAGTAGGAGTCGTTCGTACGTCAGGCTTCGTAAGTCGGGGACTGCCCGTAGTAAATCAACCGCAATGATTCATGCTTTAAATGGGATTAGAGAGCTGAGTTTAGTGCGCAAATTACATTCACTCCTATGCTGCTCATCTGTGGAATGAAAGATCTAGTCAAATCTATCATTAATATACCCCCCAGTATATCGTTGTGAAGTCAAGACCAGTGTACTGGAAGGTTTATGATACCTATAGTTTATCTATTAAATTGCAGATCAGAATGAAGGCACCTACCGTTACTTAATAAACTAGTTTTCCTTTAATTCCCCAATATCAGAACTTCTACTTTGCAGATAATGTCTCTACTCTGTGCCCTTTGCAATTGAAAAAGCCTACAAAATGTATTTATTTCAACAGCCTTTGCTATAACATCCCTTTGACATGCTAAAATAACCAGCGGTATTCAATTTCCTCCTTTTTCTTACATTTGCAGCCGATAAACATAGTAGAGCCAATAGCAATAATTTTTTATCTATAAAAGTTTGTAGACCAAGTCCTGCAAAACTTTTTTTTTTATATATTTTTCATTTTCTCAAATCTATAGCATAGCCAGAGCTTTACTTTGGGGACACTTGTTCTCAAATTAATTTCCTAACACAAATGTGTTTCCTTGTCCAGTGCTGGAATTCAGCTATAGTAATAATTTATGACATATAGAAAATGGAAGGTAACGCACCTAGGCCAGACACCTACATTAGTTAAACAAAGGAAATAAGCTCTCTTTCTTGTACTCACAAGGATCTATTACCAGCGTGTGTTTTCGATACATTTGTTTGCTTTGCGCAGATAAGATTTCACATTAAACCCTCATTTTTTTTTGTTGGCTACAAGCTAAGAACCGATTCTCTTCCCTGGTACAAAATCATTACTAATTCTAGGCAGTTACGTATTTCCTGGTACCATTAAAAAAAAAAAAAAAAAACAGTGATTAACTAGCGATACTTAATGTGCAGGGAGGTTGTCATGTTTGGCGGTTTCCTCTGCCACGGACAGGGTAATTGTGTTGGGTTGAAATGGAGAAAGAACGACTTTGTGAGGTCTCAAGTAATTTATCACAGCTTGTGGCACAAAATTGTTATAAGAGGAGAAGAAATACCTCATAGTTATGCTGTCGTCCATCCTCGGGCTGACAAGAAAGAGTTTAGCGCAAATAGCAAAGGCGTGATGAAAGATTTTACAATCAGACATGGAGAAAAAAATTGGTCAAAGATGGATTATTCAGTCATTTCGGGCTGAAGTGCCGCTAATGATTGGGATGTATGCAATATTTATCAGGAACTGCGTCTGACCACTATAAATAAATGGTTACACTGTTTTTTGGACATGTTCCACTAATTTCAGAATTCTTGATAAAAGTATGTTATATCTCTAATACGGCATGACCTTGAATCTATTCTGATGCTATTAGCCAAGTCTAAACCATAGTTCATAAAGTTTGATGTTTGTCCTTACTTGAGCCCCCCCCAAAGGAATTGACCATGCATCTTATGTTGGAGATGTATCTAATGGAAAAATGGTCTTTGCTATAGTATTTAAAATCTAGATTCGTAAAATATAGTATTTAAAAGCTAGACTAGTAAATTTGTTATAAAAGGGATAGGAGCAGTTTTAGAAGTTTGGGGATAATTTTGGTATTGGAATTGATGTTATGTATAATTTGTTGTTTTACCCAATCAATTTATTGTTTTAAAAAAATAAAAAAAATATCTAACAATAAGAGCCACCTAAAATTAAAATACATCTTTCCTAAGAAAATTACTGAAGCTACAATGGTTAAGCTATCTTTCTGAAAATGCTAGTCGCTTGACTGTCAGGCTTACCCTCTCCAACTTCCATACCTTGTGTTATTGAGTTGGAACATGTATTCAGGCCAGGAACTAATCTTTATGATCTGCATTCTTGTTCCAGGTCAGTGATTTTGTAGGAACTAAACTCAGACAGTCACCATAAATTCCACTCAACTAGCCTTGTCAGAAGAAAGTCAGCAATGAAAGTATCCATATTTCCTTCAGAAAAGGTATGCTTCACAGTGTACTAACCACATTCAATGAGGAAAACCATTTTAGTGGATGGGGCTATCTGGTAACAATAGATATGCTGGATTTTAACACTTTTCAGAGGTCAGAATAACTATGCATTCCAAGTCTAGTTGGCACCAATGTTTTCAAGAGACATCTTATGCCGCACACACATGCTTGAAATTTCCGATGGAAAAAGTCAGACGAAATTTTTTTCATCGGATATTCCGACCGTGTGTATGCCCCATCGGACTTTTTCCATCGGAAATTCCGACAGACTTAGAAAGAGAATTTTTGTTCGTTTGGATGCAATTCTGACTGACTAAAAACCATGCATGCTCAGAATCAAGACAACGCATGCTCGGAAGCATTGAACTTCATTTTTCTCAGCTCGTTGTAGTGTTGTATGTCACCATGTACTTGATGGAGGAATTTGGTGCAACAGTGTGTATGCAAGACAGCTTGAACGGAATTCCGTTGGAAAAACCCGTCGGAGTTTATTCCGATGGAAAATCCGACCGTGTGTACGGGGCATTAGAGATATTTTTACACTTTACCATGTACATCTTGGTGATAAGAAACAAGAGTGCAGGAAGCATGTGTAATAAGTTCTCTCTCAAGTCACGCTGCGGCTCCTCACCACCCCCCCCCGGCAGCATCGCCTCTCTTCTCGTCCATCCCAGATGATGTCACAAGCAAATGGGGATGGACGAGAAGAGAGGAGGGGCCACCGGGGGGCGGGGAGCAGCCGCAGCGTGACTTGAGAGAGAACTTATTACACACGCTTCCTGCGCTATTCTGCATACTGGCTAATCTTGATTTACCCATCAGGCGCCAGCTGTTGGCGATTGATGGGTAAATCGACGCGGACCTCCGACCGGCCCACTGAGCCCATCGGCCCACCGGGAATCTCCCGGTAGTCCCGATGGCCAGTCCATCCCTGCAAGTAAGATATGACCAGATCTCAAGTACTATGTGATACTGATGAATAAATTGCTTTTTATTTTAGATTGTCTCTGTGCTATGCCAATCCATAAATGTAGTAGTTAGACACACATTTCAGGTTTACATATCACATAGTTTCTCAAAGCCAAGAATATTCGAACATATATGACACAGACTTAATAAAGTACCATACTCACATATGTTTAAAAGGAGAGTATGAAAGAAAGGTTGAAGCCAGTGTTTATGTATATTTCATAACTACCAGATTAAGAATTACCGTATGTTTTTTTTTTTAAGGAATTTTATGTTATGAATAAATAGTGCTGGTAGTAAACATTTGACATGTGCCTAACTTCTACTCCTTTGGATTAACATGAAGTTCAGCATCTTCTTAATCGTGATTGAGCAGGATTGAGAATAAAATCCCAAAGCCTGTGATGCCCGCAGAGGAGAGAAGAGGAAGCCACCCGTGATGCCCGCCGTCTGCGATGCCCGCTATCCATGATGCCTGCCATAGATGGGGTAAGTGCTCCGGACCCGACCAAAAAATACCAACAGCCGCCACTGTGCCATAGGATTTCTATTTTTGTCCATCCAGTCCTGAAATTTACAAAGCTCAGTCCTATCTGGCAGGGGAGGGGACCTGATCTTTTTCTGCTAAAGCTTCACTTTCACTTACAGATCTTTTGCACATCTCCCCCTTGTCACAGGACAGTAAAAAGAGAAGCAGCATGCAGATGATCCAATTTCTCTGTTTCTTTGCTCTCCCCAGCTATCAGCATGCCCCACACCCAATCAGTTTATTTTTCAGCTTATTCCTCCCCCTGTATGAGTTATGTTATACAATAGATTACAAAAGCCTGATACAAAGTCACATAGTCACATGCGCTACT
Organism: Rana muscosa; assembly: GCA_029206835.1. Lineage (NCBI taxonomy): Eukaryota > Metazoa > Chordata > Amphibia > Anura > Ranidae > Rana > Rana muscosa. The sequence continues at coordinate 274,741,105 of CM055123.1, forward strand.
TGAATAAAACAAAAATACATTGAATTATTAAAAAATATTAATGATTACAGAGCAGCATTCATTATAGCCTTTTATATCTGCTTGGAGTTCAGGTAGAGTTTTACTTTACCTGTAAACCAACCTGGGTGTGCACAGTTAACCTCTCAGATAGCAAACAATTGTACTGCAAGTTTGAAAACGACTTGCTAAGCTATTGCTAGACTTGCCAGGCTTCACAAGTTTGTTGCATGATTGCAGCAAGTCCGCACTGCATAACTCCAGATTAACTTTCTTTGCAAACATTCTGCAAGTCTGCTGCAAGTTCTGGTTCAGTTATGTTGTGCAATAGTCACCCCCACCACAGGGGGCACTGTGGCTGAATTTTCATGTTGTAGACTTGCAGAGCTCTTGCTGTAGTCTCACCACTGCAACTTTGTTCTTGCTAGAGACTTGCCACGCAAATTTTCTACAACTTGGAAAAGTGTCAGCTAGAACTTGTGCTTCAAGTGCTTTGCAAGTGCAATTTCGACAAATTTGTTAATTCTGAAATATCCAAATTAACAAAAACCTGTTTAACAAATTTTTCCAAATATTTGTAAATTTTAATATTCGAAAATTCGTAAATTCGAAATTCGAAAAACCCGAAAATTAGATACACTATTAGATTATAGGTATTAAAATTTCCTTTCAAATTTGTTAGTGAACGTAATGAATACGAATTTATCCGAAGTTACGAATTATCCAAAATAACAAATGCCGTATCTAAACGAATGGAACGTAACAAATTAATAATAATAAATCACAATAATAATAATAATTAAAAATATTTATTATTATTATTATTATTTATTATTTTTTTGTTCCGTTCAATTTGTTTAGATGCGGCATTCGTTATTTCGGATAATTCGTAAGTTCGGATAAAATCGTATTCATTACGTTCACTAACAGACAAATTTGAAAGGAAATTCCAATACCTATAATTTAATAGTTGGTATTATTAGTTAGTTAGTTTTTCTTTCTTGTTTTATATAGTAATAGTAATAATAATAATGATAAAAAATATTTATTATTATTTTGATTATTATTATTATTTATTATTTTTTTGTTCCGTTCAATTTGTTTAGATGCGGCATTCGTTATTTCGGATATTTCGTAAGTTCGGATAAATTCGTATTCATTACGTTCACTAACAGACAAATTTGAAAGGAAATTCCAATACCTATAATTTAATAGTTGGTTAATGGTTATTATTAGTTAGTTTGTTTTTCTTTCTTGTTTTCAGATTTTCAAATTTACGAATCTTCAAATTTACAAATTTACAAATTGCAATCCTAACAAATGACCCGAAAAAAAAAAAAAAACATATGAAACTAAAACAAACACATTTTTTTGCAGTGCACATGTCTAGTCCACTTGGCTTTGGCCTAGGTCAATGATGGCGAACCTTGGCACTCCAGATGTTTTGGAATTACTATTTCCCATGATGCTCATGCACTATGCAGTGTAGTTGAGTATCATGGGAAATGTAGTTCCAAAGCATCTGGGGAGCCAAGGTTCGCCATCACTGGCCTAGGTAGACCATAAGGTGCCTTGCCCCTGTCAGGAGTCTTTTGCCACAGGGGGTTAAAGGTTTGAGGCCCTTCCTCTTCAGAGGTTGGACCATTATTGTAGCCTTGTGCAGGTTTATTTTTGGGTGCTGTGCTCTCACTTTTTTTATTCACATGGTTTTGACAACCACTACACTGCAGAGCTTCATTAAAAGAAAAAAAAAAAGGACCTTAGATTGTAAGCTCCTTGGGGACAGGGGCTGATTTGAATGTGCGAGGGCTGTGTAAATTATGGGTGCTTTATAAATACCTGTAAAAGAAAATACTGTTTAAAATCAAGGTGCCAAAAATAACCAAAAATGAACTTTAATTTTTTGATTGTCACATGACCTTTCCTAATAGTAAACACTCATGTTTTCAACTCAACCGCCTAATGAGTGGAGAAGCCTTTATGGTATTCTTCTCTAAGAGGGTATTAAGTCATGACAAATATTTAATAATTTATTTTTAGCAAATCCATACATCATTAAAGAGAACTAAATTAAGAGCCTCCGAAAAAAAAAAATGGGTTAGGTAGTTGTTTTAAAGGAGCTAATGAAGTAACAGCCGGCAAAATTATGGAAATGTGTACGGGATAGAAAATGATAAATAACTTGTAGTCATGTTTATGTATAATGAATTACAATCCTACAGCTTTTACCTTAGTAACATTTTAAAGGGGGTTGTATTTTACTTCCAACAACCAATTATGTCACTGTTCTGGCATTTACCTGGCCGTAATGATACACGGTAATCCCTTTGTGGTAACATAATTCATTTTTCTTAAGTGTTTATGAAGCCATCTACCATGCCCATAATGCTAGCAATAGCGCTATTAAATTGCACAGCTTAAGGTTTAGTAAAGCTTGGAAAAATAGGCTGTGATTCCCTTGTTCCTTATTAGTTACAGGGGCACATTAATAATTGTAAATGTCAATAAAAGTGAAGAGAAAAAGCCTTACACAGTATACAATGTCTCGCTAACACTCACATTTTGAACTCAAAACTTTATCGATGACATCAGCACAACACATTTTAAAGCAACATTTTATATGTAACAGAGCTGTGCTGTTCAGCTTGCCAACACTACATCAATTTCCTCTATTAAAAAAAAACAACTTGGAACTCGCTTTGCCCTTATGGAGCTGAAATATGTTTTAAAGTCATATCTAGAAGGAACAAGCATTATTATATAATTAAGGGACAATTGCTCTGCTTTATATGTAGGTAATGGACATTGCAAAACTCACATAAACACACACAGCGTTCCTGCAAGGTCATAACAGGCCGAAGAATCACAATCTCATTACAAAAAAATAAGGATTAATGCAGGAAAAAAAAAAAAAGAAAAGGAAACAGAAGGAAATTTAATACAAAATGGTTAAACACGACGGAATTCAGATGTTACTGTGAAACGGCTCAATTAAACAAAGTGAATGTTTTAAGCAACAAAAGGGGATTGAAGTAAATGAGAAGTTGGCTATGAAATGTGAACGTTTATTAGTAATGGTAAGAAGGGCACAAAATCGGCACGCTTGTTACCTCAGCCATGGGAAAGGTGCACTGCCTAAAACACAAAAGACAGAACCCACGTTTGGCGGTGAAACACAGATTTTGTCTCCCTATAAATCATGTGTCACTTCATCACTGTTCACTAGATAATGAGCAATAAAGTTTTCAGGGACAGAAGAAAGAAGTAAATAGAAGAAATTCAACCACCATCCGCCTTTTGGCAGGAGCGAAGGGTGTTGTATGACGAAGGCTTTCTGGTTCTTCTGGCCTTCTGAGTATTTTCTTTTAAATAATATAATATTATCATCTATAAGTCTTACACCTAAAGTGGTTCAAAAGGCAAAAGGTTTTTTTTTTTACCTTAAAGCGGAGTTCCGCCTGGGAACTGCACTTTCTGAATGGTCCCTGCTGTCTTCTGGGACCTGTGTGTCTCACAGAAGGCAGCGAGGGGGAAAGGAGGAGGGGCTGGACATTGCGTAGATCACCGCACAGCTTGCAGCAATCTTTTCCGGGAAGTGGGAGCAGATACCTGGATTTGACAGGTATCCGCTCCCCTATCCCCCTTTGAAAGGTGCCAAATGTGGCACCAAAGGGGGGGAGGAATCCGATCCATTTATGGGTGGAACTCCGCTTTATTGCAGTCTTTTCATTAAAGTATTTGTTATCTTACAATGCATGCCAGCTGCCAGGCCCTCTTTTGTATCCAGCTATAACATGCAGTGTAATGCCACGTACACACGGTCGGAATTTCCGACAACAAATGTTCGATGGGAGCTTGTGTAGGCTCCATCGGACATTTGCTGTCGGAATTTCCGACAACAAAAATTTGAGAGCTGGTTCTCAAATTTTCCGACAACAAAGCTTGTTGTCGGAAATTCCGACCGTGTGTACACAATTTTGACGCACAAAATTCCACGCATGCTCGGAATCAAGCAAAAGAGCCGCACTGGCTATTGAACTTCATTTTTCTCAGCTCGTTGAATGTGTTGTACGTCACCGCGTTCTTGACGTTCGGAATTTTCGACAACATTTGTGTGACCGTGTGTATGCAAGACAAGTTTGAGCCAACATCCGTCGGAAAAAAATCCACGGTTTTGTTGTCGGAATGTCAGATTGTGTGTACGCGGCATATGTGTTTGTGGAAATACCATTTTTGCAGCTATCTTCAGGGCCTGTTCTCCCACTCTGATCCAGGGCTACAGCGGGAGGAGCCGAGATCTCCCGCTGACGTCAGCCGAGAGGTCATGTGACCGCTGTGCTGGCCGCTCAGGTCCTCCCACTGTAGCCCTTAGATGGGGCGGAGAGCGACTGGGAGTCATGTGACCGGCCTGAAAATATCTGCAAAAAAGGTATTTAGATGCTTAGTTTTCCACAAATACTTACATTACACTGTATGTTATAGCTGGATACAACAGAGGGGCTGGCAGTACATTTTTTAAAAGTTAAAATTACTGCTAATAGCAGCAGGAGGGGAGGGGCGGCTCACACGCACATACCGGAGCTGACAGGCAGGGAGGGGAGGGGGGAGAGGATAGAGGAGGACAGAGGAGAGCTGCGGATGACGAAGGCACGTAAACTGACCACGGTGTCAGGGCTCAACAGTCAAGATAAACCATGGTCAGTTTACAGGGGGGAGGGCATAGCCAGGCAGGATCAGCCAGGTATTTCAGGTGATACAGGGGGCCAAATTACACAGCACAAGCACTGTGCTGTATAACATGCTTTAATGGAAAATTATTCTTTTTTTTTAGGGTAACAAACAGTTTAAGGTAAAAAAAAAAAAAAAAACTTCTGTGTGCAGCCCCCATCTCCAGCCCCCATTATACTTACCTGAGCTCAATGTAAATCTAGAGCTGTGCACAAGAGCAGCACCGCTGCTCTTTCTCCTCACTGTCTCAGAAGCAGTAGCAGGAGCCATTGGCTTCTGCTACTGTCAATCACAGGGAGTGAGGAGGGTGCAGGTGCGAAACCGCGCTGCACTGTGTGTCGAAGGACACTCAGAGCATGGGTCGGGATTGAGCCCAAATGAGTAACCCCATAGGAAACGGCTTGCAAAGTAAAGGATACTAGCCATGCAAGGGTCTGCTATTAATGATGCAAAGTGAGGCAAATGAGGCAGGTGTCACTGAGGACTAAGTGTCCATACCAGACACGCTGTACTCACTGCTGCTCACACAGGGAAGCATTACTGAGTTGGTTTCTAGGATGCTGGCATCTGGGCCACACAATGTCATTGGTTGTCATGGGGCAGTTAGCCATCAGCACCATAACAGAGTCCAATGTACAGTAATTTAATAATATAATTGATTCATAGCAGAAAAGAACCAACATATTTCAGGGGCCAAACAAACTTCCCTTTCATCAGAGCTTGAGAGTTTTGACTGTGCTTAACCACTTGCCTACTGGGCACTTTTTCCCCCTTCCTGCCCAGGCCAATTTTCAGCTTTCAATGCTGTCACACTTTAGATAACAGTTGTGCGATCAGTTGTGCCCTCGGGCTTTCACACTGGAGTGACTGTCACGTACCAAGTGTGACCAGAACTGTGCAGCTAGCAACAGAGGAACACCAAACACGTATAAGTGACGTATAAAGATTTATTAAAGATAAGTGAAATAATATATATATAACCACCTCCAATACCACACAGTGCACAACAACCAATACCAAACAGAACCCACAATTAATAACAGTAACAGACAAATATGTACAAGTAATGGGGAAACCAGAATCATAAACAGGGCCAGGCCGAGGTCATACACAGGGGGATCAGCAGATGGGGTAAGGATGGATCAGGACAGGGAGACAGAATCAAGCAGGGGGCAACCAGGCTGCAGAGCAGGGATCAGGGATTAGGACGGACACAACAGGTTCAGGATCAGGTTACAGGTTCAGGTTACAGGGATCAGGATACATGGATCAAGGTTCAAGCAGACAGGCTACAGGTCAGGGCACGAGGACGATACCAGGGCAGTGTGTGTATACACCTGCCGGGTATTTATAGGAATGCCTGATTAGCTTCAGGTCACACCTGATCAGAGGGAGGGCAGTCTGCTCCACACTGCCAGGATCCATCCGCTGGTGGAAACCAGTACTGCGTCCAAAAGATAATACAACACCAGCAGGGAAAGATTCTCCTGACAGTTACAAACTGCCAGGAGACACCTGCTGGTGGACCACAGTACTGCAAAATAAATAATAAATGCCACCAGCGGATGGAACCTTTCCTGACAGTGACAGGAGAGGCGCTCTACAGGCGCTTTGCAGGCGCTCTACAGTCGCTTTGCAGGCGCTATTTTTAGCGATATAGCGACTGTAAAGTGCCTCGGTGTGAAAGTAGCCTAAATGGCACTGATGGGCACTGATGAGGTGACACTGATGGCCACCAATAAGCGGCACTGATAAAGAGGCACTGATGAGGCTGCACTGATGAGGCGGTACTGATGGCCACTAATAAGCAGCACTGATGAAGAGGCACTGATAAGGTGCCACTGATGGGCACTGATAGGAAGCACTGATATGCTGCACTGATGAGCACTGATATGCTGCACTGGACACTGATTGGCACTGATGGGGCTGCACTGATGATCAGTGCCCTTATCATTAGTGTCAATTTCCCCATCACAGGGAAGGTGTTTATCGGATTTCCTTCTCTCACACACTGCCAACACTGAGGAGAGAAAATGCCAATAACCGGCATTTGTTTACATTTGATCACATTTGATCAGCTGTGATTTGACACAGCTGATCACATGGTACAGAGCCAATGTCATTTGCTCTTTACCCTGATCGGTGGTGCACTGTGTCTGAGGGACACAACTCACCACAGGTCGCCCCTCCCCGTCGGGCCCCCGGGGGCACGCACGAGCAGGGTGACCAGGAGGACTTTATATGACTGGTTAAACAGACTCAGCTGAAAAGATACCAAAAAAATCTGCACTGTGGTTTACTGCTAGGAAAGTTTCAGGAGGGCAGGTTGTGGTAATGTTAGTAAATTCAGCAAAAGAGCTCCTTTACAGCAAGTGTGTTTGGCCCATGAAATGTGTTGGTTCTTTTCTGCTATGAATCAATTCTATCATCAAATTGCTTTGGATTCTTGGATTTTTGTTTAGTGCTTTTACCAGATAATATGTATATGCTACTTAAAGTCAGAGTTCCCATTTTTGCTGGGCCTTGGCTAACCTTAATCCAGAGATCCACATAAGGGTGATTTAATCTTTTGTAAGGTATATTAGGAAATGTGTGCAAATTCTGGACAGATTTGGGTAGAAAAGGATGGATGGAAAGTGTGATCTTTAGGGCCATAGAAGCATACAGCAGTACACTGCAGTGAAACCAGTATATAATATACAGTGTAATTTGATAAAAGTGCCAGAAAGGAATATATCAGTTTCTCCATAACAGAAAAAGGTAAAAATCTGCATTAACTACCATGTATGCAGCACCATTGGAGAGATTTTCCCCACTGGGGTTTGACTTTAAAGCGGACCTTCAGTCATTTTTTCATCTTTCCATCTCTTAAAGCGGAGCTCCACCGAAAAAACAATATTAAAAACCAGCAGCTACAGCTACAGCAGCTGCTGACTTTTAATATTAGGACACTTACCTGTCCTGGAGTCCAGCGACGTCCGTAGCAGAGGACGAGCAATCGCTCATCACTCTGCTGCCCCCACACCACTGCCCGGTTCCCTACGGCGCATGCGCGAGTCGTGCTGCGCTGTTCTGACTGGTCCCCTTGTGTTCTGGGAGCCGAGTGTCTCCCAGAACACAATGGGTATTCTGTGGGAAGTGACGTACTTCCCACAGATTTCCCGCAGAGAGGATTCCCGGAAGTGGGTGCAAATACCTGTCTTAGACAGGTATCTACACCCCCCTCCCCCCTGAAAGGTGTCAATTGTGACACCGGAAGGGGGGAGGGTTCCGATGAGCGGAAGTTCCACTTTGGGGTGGAGCTCCGCTTTAAATCTTCTGCCCTTGTTGTTTTAACTTTGGATAGTAAAACTTTTTTCTGCCAGTAAATACCTTATACAGCTCACTTCCTGTTTCTTGTCTGTAAAAAAGCCTAGGCTTATGATATCATGCGTAGCTCTCTCTCATAAAAGTTTGCCAGGAAGGGAGAAGGGATGAGTCATAAGAGGGCCAATGAGAGCTTCAGAGCTGGAGGTGTGTCTGTGTAAATCCAGGAAGTGAACAGGCAGCAGCTTCAGCTGCCCACAGTTACAATGGTTGCAGCCAGACTCAGTGGAGGGAGATTTCTGCAGCATATTTGGCAAGTACAGAATCACAGTATATATAAAATAATATGCAAAGTGGTTGGAGGGAAGCTTCAGAATGGCAGAGATGTTTTTATTACAAATTATGTGAGCAGACTGCAGCTCCTCTTTAAGCTTTGAGATTGCCTCAACATGTCTAATGATCATCACTACTAGACTGTCATATGACACAAAAGGATTACATGGTTCATTGACATTTTTTTGGAGCTCCACAATCATTGGTCTAGTCTATGTCTTCAACAAAACTGGAAATGGCAATGATTAAAACGCCTCCATCAAAGCCATTAGCAGTATACACTGCGGCTGTTCACAGCAAATAAATTACACGATACCGGAGCTCAGTAGTGACACAGATGTCAGACTGATTACAGAGTATAATGTGATACACATATGGGAACCTGATGGTTGTAAAAAGTGTAAATAAAGATTATTAACCAGATTACACATCGTCTATCCATCCCTTCAATCTTCAGAACATGGTAAAGGCATTTCATTAATTGATTTATAACAGACCACGACAATGGTCACATGACCAGTTATGTTTCATTTTTGTTTCTTTAATTAGAAAGATGAGCCTTAAAGGGGAGTTCCGGTCCCCAAACATTTTTTTTTTAAACACTGCTCTGTAACTGTCAAAACCTGTAAATGAACATGTCATACTTTTTGCGCTTTTACTTTCTTTAAAAATAGTTATTTACTTACTGATCTCGGAAGCAGGCAGTTTCCATTTTAGTTGTGGGCATCTGAAGCCCTCTCGTGTTAATTTCCTGGATTTCTGTGCAGCTATCTACCCATTATGCACCTCCAAATCTCGCACATGCTCAGTAATGCCCTGTCACTTTATAGAGCAATGTCTAGCCCTTGCTGGCTGAGATAATATAGCATTGAGCAGATATTGGTGCTGGAAGCTCTGTTTTGTGTGACACTGTTTTATAATCTAACTGTGTGCAGGGAGAGAGAGAGATGAGCTTTCAGAACATTCATCGGCAATGTCGGGGTGGGCGGGATAGAGCAGCTATCGATTGCCAGCCAATAGGATGGGGTCAGGGCGGCCCGCTACGTGTATGCGGCTCCGCCCCCTTTCTTAAGAAGCCAAATAATTGGCTGGTGTTCCAAACCTTCTCTGTCCCGCCCACCCTGACATCGCCGATTAATTCTAAAAGCTCCTCTCTCTCTCCCTGCACACAGTTAGATTACAAGACAGTGTCACACACCTGTCACTTTATACAGCAATGTCTATCCCGCGCTGGAGGGAGAGAGAGAGGAGCTTTCAGAATTCATTGGCGATGTCAGGGTGGGCGGGACAGAGCAGCTATCGAAGCCAGCCAATAGGATGGGGTCAGGGCGGCCCACTACGTGTATGCGGCTCCGCCCCCTTTCTTAAGAAGCAAAATAATTGGCTGGTGTTCCAAACCTGCTCTGTCCCGCCCACCCCGACATCGCCGATGAATTCTAAAAGCTCCTCTCTCTCTCCCTGCACACAGTTAGATTACAAGACAATGTCACACACCTGTCACTTTATACAGCAATGTCTATCCCGCGGTGGAGGGAGAGAGAAAGGAGCTTTCAGAATTCATCGGCGATATCAGGGTGGGCGGGACAGAGCAGCTATCGAACGCTAGCCAATAGGATGGGGTCAGGGCGGAGCCGCATACACAAATAATTGGCTGGTGTTCGATAGCTGCTCTGTCCCACCCACCCCGACATCGACGATGAATATTCTGAAAGCTCCTCTCTCTCTCCCTGCATACAGTTAGATTATAAGGCAGTGTCACACACAACAGAGCTTCCAGCACCAATATCTGCTCAATGTGCCCCCTCTCCTCTGTCAGTGCTTCAAAACAATGGCGCCAAACTCCTCCCATTCGCGTCATTTTTGAGGTACAAAAAACGCGAGATTTCAGTAGTAGGCGATTAGTAAGGAGTCATGGGATACATGACGCCGGTATCCCAGGAACCCTTGCGAATTGCCTAGTGACGTAATCGCCTAGGATATTAAGACCAGGAAGTTATGTAGAAAAACTGAAAAAAAGGTATTTACCAGCCAAAAACAAATTAAAAATATTGCCCATTGCGAAAACTGTGCAGCATGCAGGGCTGCAGGAAATGGCATGCAACACAGCCAAAGATAAAAAAAATGGGTGGAACTCGGCTTTAATACAAATCAGTAAGTGGTAAAATAAAAAGATTAGGGCTTTTGCTTATGAAAAAACACTGTTTCCTGAAGTGTGGAATGTGTATTACAGGTGGTACTGACACACATTGGGGTTGATTTACTAAAGACAAATAGACTACTTTACAAGGGGAACTACATTTTGCAAAGGGAATTTTTCATCAGAGCTCATTGAATGAGGTGAAGCTCTGCTGACCTCCATCAGCCAATCATGTGGAAGCAAAAAAGCTGTTTTTTTTTGTTTGTTTTTTATCCTTGCATGTGATTGGGCATTCTTTGCAAAGTGACACTTCACCACAGCCACTAAGATCTGGGGCAAATTCCTATGCAAAATGCATCTTCCCTTTCAAAGTTAGCAGCCTGTTTGCCTTTATTAAGTAACCCCATAGTCTTAATAAGGTGAAAAGAACCCTGTCAACAACTTGAAAAACTACAGGTAAAATCACAAAAGAATCAATTTATATTTTAACCACTTCAGCCCCGGAATGACCAGGCCATTTTTTTGCGATACGGCACTGCGTCGCTTTAACTGACAATTGCGCGGTCGTGCGATGCTGAACCCAAACAAAATTGACGTTGTTTTTTCCCACAAATAGAGCTTTCTTTTGGTGGTATTTGATTATGTCTGCAGTTTTTATTTTTTGCGCTATAAACAAAAAAAAAAGCGTAAATTTTGAAAAAAAACACAATAATTTGTACTTTTTGCTATAATGAATATCCCCAAATTTTTTTCCCCTCAGTTTAGGCCGATATGTATTCTTCTACATGTCGAAAAATGAGAAATAGTCAAACGATGTTCAATATCTCTCCCTCAGCGCTCACAGGAAATTTGTTAGATCAATAAATAGGCAGCCACTATAATAAAAGAAGATAAATAAGAAAATATGGCAAAGCAAAAAAATTACTAAAACATTAGCAGCGCTAGTGCAATCGGTAAGAGTAAAGATTGCTTAAAAGTCCACTTATAAAGAAGACATGAATGGAAGTCCACTTAGATGGTGCATATTAGTGAAAGTCCACTTTATGGAAAAAAGGTGAGTGTAAAATTGTCCATCATAAAGGAAAACGTTACAACATTCCAAGTGCAGATTCGATTGCCTTCACCTCACCGCTTGTGTCACAAACCCTATAGGTGATCCAATTACCAGATCATACTGGGTAATGCGCTTATCTCTCAATGGATGTTGTCAGCTCACTGCTTGCTTTCCATCTAGATGTTGCTCGTCACAAGCAATGGATAAAAGATGCACACAGCGTAATCTATTAAAGATATTTATTTAACTGTTTCCTCACGATAACACACTTACAATAAATTCATAAAAAAAGGGCATGTAACAACAATCTGTAAAAGTCGCTCACTCCTGTCTATCTCTCACCACTCCAGCGCTCCAGCGGTGTTACCGTGTAAGGTAAGCAAGGAAAAGCCGGAGACGTGGGTTGCTGCGTGGTCATGCCTATTCTTCTACATATTTTTGGTAATAAAAATCGCAATAAGCGTACATTGATTGGTTTGTGGAAAAGTTAAAGCGTCTACAAAATAGGGGATAGAAATATGGCATTTTTATTATTTTTTATTTTTTTTACTAGTAATGGCAGTGATCTGCGATTTTTATCAGGACTGCGACTATATGGCGGAAAAATCAGACACTTTTGACACATTTTTGGGACCATTGACAATTATATAGCGATCAGTACTATAAAAATGCACTGATTACTGTGTAAATGTCACTGGCAGGCAAAGGGGTTAACACTAGGGGGCGATCAAGGGGTTAACTGTGTTCTAACTGAAGGGGGATAGGAGTGACTGGAGGAAATGACAGATCATTGTTCCTAGCTAGTAGGAACTCACGATCTGCCTCTCCTCTCCTCACAGAACAGGGATTTGTGTGTTTACACACACACGTCCCTGTTCTGGCTCTCGTGCCCGCAATCATGCGTGGCCGGCATTCATCCCAACCGACGGCAACGCGCATTGGCACCCCTGCAGTGCAGCGGGCGCGTGCATGCACCTGCTATCCCGCTTAAAGGGACTGACGTACAGTTACAATGGTTCGCAGGATCATGCCGACCTGCCGCTGTATAATGACGGTGGCTGGTCGACAAGCGGTTAAAGTGGTTGTAAACCCACTTTGAAAGAAAAAAAACGAACACCTGCAAGACAAAGGCATAATGAGCTAGTATGCATAGCATACTAGCTCATTATGTAATACTCACCTAAGATCGAAGCCCTCGCTGTGGTGCCTGTACATAGCATCGGTCACCGACATCACTCCCAGGGGTTACTTCTGGGTATCGTGGCTCCGGCACTGAGATTGGCCGGAGTCGCGATGACGTCATTCCCGCGCATGCCATTGCTTCAGTGCGCATGTGCCGATGACTTCGGCACATGCAAACACAGGGGATATCTCCTAAACCGTGCAGGTTTAGGAGATATCCAAAGTAGCTACAGGTAAGCCTTAATATAGGCTTACCTGTAGCAAAAAGTGTGTTGTAAGGGTTTACAACCACTTTAAATACATAGCTACATCATTTTTTCCCTTACATTTTTTTTTCACTTTCAGTTTGCCTTTGAACTTGCCAGGGAATTCAACCACAATAGGGTGGGTTGATTGACTAGCACAGCTAAAGCTACCCCTCTTTCTAAGGCCTAGTTCACACTGGCATTGAAAGCAGGTGTTTGAGGGGCATTTTTAATGCCCCTCAAATGGCTATGCAAATGATACTATGGACCGCTTACAGTGCTGTTCACATGATCAAAACCTGAAGCTTTAGCGTCACTTCGCTTCAAAATTGAAACCCCATTTCGAGTTTGAAAGGATTTGGGGCACTACTATTCCATCCATTCGAGTGTATGGTAAAGCACTGAGTCGGCGTGCAGTTGTGGGGCGGTTGCAGCATGGTAGTACATTACAGTTACTAATAGGCATTTGTTGTGTGGTTTTAACGCATCAAAAATGCATGTCAACCATGCCGCAAACACGCATAGGGCATTTGGGGAAGCTTTTTTAATGCTCATCAATTGCACCTATTAATTTACATTAACGCTATAGGCACGTTTGATTTGCGTCAGTGTTCTGAGCAAGTGTGAACAAGCCCTAACAGTGTCTAATTGCTGGCCCAGCTCCTCCACCTTTCCCTTTCCCTTTGTCTTGATATATAATATTATGCGAAAGATTCTTGGTGAAATGAATAGTTTGATTCACCTATGCTCACTTTAGGCACCCAATCATCTCAGGAGAATCTTTACATGGGTGTTTGAAGTGAGAACTTTTCAATTTAGTAAATCATGCCATGATTCAGTTCATCTTTCTTCATACAATATTATTTTATGCCTCTTAAGAAATTCAGTTCATCAAGTAAAAAATTAGTAATGAGTAAAGCTAAAGAAAATGGCTCCACTAGCTTATCTGCATTTCACATGCAAAAAATTGCTTTGCCAGACAAATGTTCATAATCTACCCAGTGTATTGTATGCTAGTAAAGAGATCTCTCACTAGTTCACCTGGGTATCCCACACTCTGGTCCATGAGTGTATGGGATCTGGTGGGGTCCAAATTTGTATTTGCTGTATGTGTACTATGTGACGATGAAATAAAGCTTTGGACCCTTTTGAGAAATCCTTGGTGTGCTGATGTCATTTCTTCACTCTAATTGTCTATGGTTTCCAGCCTGTGGTCATATGTGTGCTATTTGACCACAAGATAAAGTTTTGGACCCTTTTGAGGAATCCTTGGTGTGTTGATGACATTTCTTCACTCTAATTTTTATTTGGGAGCAGAGAGTTTTGGGAATTGTGGGGTAGGATTCAGTGTTGCCCTAACTGTGAAGTATAGTACTTCATACTGATTATTAGAGCACACTCACACTGGCACCTGTAATCGGTCCCAGACATGGTTCACCCTCTTGGGCTGATTTGTTTATGTAAGTGGTCCCAACCATGCTCAGGATCGGTTAAGCGTCACGTGTCTGGAACCACTTGGAGGAGGTGGTCCAGGGCGTGGTTCACTTGTGGTCCAGGATGGGTTGCTTCAGCATGAGTGCCGGAGCACAGAAGCATCTATAGAAGTCTATGTACTGAAGCAGGAATCACTCTGGGCTGGTTAGCATACATGTTCCCAGGAACACTTGTAAATGTCCCGGGAGCACTTCCTTATAGTTCAGTGTAAGTGTAGAGCAGAGGGGGAGAATTGATGTAAGGCACCGTTCATTTAAAACAGTCCTGGTGTAAGTGCACCCTAATGCGGCGTACACATGATCGTTTTTCATGCCATTTTTTAAACCAACGTTTTTCTCGTAGTTTTTTTTCATGTTTCCTCTCAAGCCTGTCTTGCATACACACGATCATTAAAAAAAACGCTCGATCAAAACGCTGTGACGTACAACACGTACGACGGCACTATAAAGGGGAAGTTCCATTCAGATGGCGCCACCCTTCATGTTAGTAAAGTTTGTTGAGCGACGATTCGCACTTTTCAGCCTCGTGCTTTTCAGTCCGTTACAGCGTGACGAATGTGCTATCTCCATTACGAACGCTAGTTTTACCAGAACGAGCGTTCCCGTCTCATACTTGATTCTGAGCATGCGCGTTTTTTTCTCCTCGTGAAAGCATACACACTATCGTTTTTCACGTCGTTAAAAAAAACGACATGAAAAACTACGTGAAAAAATAGAGCATGTTCAAAATTTTTAATGCCCGTTTTTCACGTCCATTTTTTAAAAATGGCATTTTTAACGGCATGAAAAATGATCGTGTGTATGGGGCATTAGGTATAAGGGCAATTGGGAGTTTCCTTTTTTACAAAAAATTATGTGAAATTAGAAGATTTAGGCAAAACCTTGCCATTTTGATGAAATGCATTAGAGTCAATAGGGACAGCAAAACTAGGTGATTTTGATGGCTTTTCAGGGTACAATTGGCTTCAAATGGCTCCTCAGGGATACGAAAGCTCCTTTCAACTATCCGGAACTTGTTTGTATACCATAATATTCATTTTTTTCTCTTGAATTTTTGAATTTTTTTTTTTACAAAATTTCACCTAAACAGAGTTTCTGTTTCAGCATAATTTCACATACAGAAAAACGGAAGTGTTTGCAATATAAATTTTGCCGTATTCACTCTGCTCATTCCTATTGGGTATATTGAATTACAGGAGGCATGTGTCCCACAAAAGTAAGTGCAAATACTGTAAAAATGAAACTAATTGCAAATAAATAAAAGGATGAACTGGTTTATCCTGGCAACAGGATCTTGGGGCTGCATGCTTTTGTAATGGGAGCCACATGCCACCAGCGCAGAAATACTACCATGGCTTAAAGAGGAAGTAAACCCTGATGGGTTTTACTTCCTCTTTATTTCCCTGCAAAGGTAAATCATAATGGGCTACTATGCATTGCATAGTAGCCCATTATGTGTCACTTACCTGAAACCGAAGCCTGCGATGCCACCGCTGTCCTCTGTGCAGGAAGCATCTTTTTTTCACCCCTCTTCCTTCCAGGTCCGCGGACACAGGCTCTGTGACTGGCCGGAGTCCCGTGACGTCACTCCCGCGCATGCACGCGGGAGCCGCCAGTCACGGCATGACTCCTTTAGAAAGGGAACATCATGCCCTTTCTAAAGTGCACATGCGCCGAATACAGTGGCGCATGCACAGAAGACATCGGTGTACATCGATGTTCGGGGACATTGTAACTATCTCTTAAACCATGTAGGTTTAGGAGATATTTCCAGCACCTACAGGTAAGCCTTAAAGGGGTTGTAAACCTTCCTGTTTTTTCACCTTAATACATCCTATGCATTAAGGTGAAAAAACATCTAATAATTACTGGTCGGGCTGGAAGTCGTGTTGCCCCTGTGTAAATGGAGTCTTACAATCACTTTAATATAGGCTTACCTGTAGGAGAAAGTGGTTGTACTGAGTTTACAACCACTTTAATTTATTGTTGTTAGTTTTAAACCTTGGGGCTCAGTATTTTAGATGTTAAGCATTAGGGAGTAAGTTAAGTGTTAAGGGCCCATTTAGGTATTGGGTGTTTGAACGGAAAAGTGAGTTCGATTAAATGATAGGTTTGAGGGTTAAGTTAAGTATTAGAGGCAGTTAGGAGCACACATTCAGGGTTATTTACAAAAGCTAGGAAGTGCTAAGGGACAGGTAACGGTTAAGTGTTTATTTCTGAGGATAGGATTAAGGGTTAAGGGACAACTTTAGGGGTTAAGTTAGCTGTTAGGTGCTCAGGAAAGGAAAGGTTAAGGCTCCATGTACACAGAAGCTCAAAAACGGTCATTTTTAAAGCAGCAGAAAAAGCTGCTTTAAAATATAGCTTTTATCAGCGGTTTTTACTAGTGTTTATTAGCGTTTTTCAGTGTACCGTTTTTTAGCTTTTTTTTTTTTTCAATGGATCAAAAAACGCTAAAAAACACTCGCGACCAGCGTTTTTGAGCGTTTACTAGCGTTTTTCAGCATTTTGCGTTTTTTCCTGCCGAAAAACGGCACTTTGAACGCGAATTTCTTGCGTTCAGAAAAAAGCCCATTAACTCCACTGCTCATTAACGCTAAAAAACGCTATGTGTACATGAACACATAGGCTAACATAGAGTGCAGGTAATGGGCTTTTTAAAAAAACACCAAAATGCCAATAAACTGCAGTTTATCAGCTTCAGTGTACATGGAGCCTAAGTGTTAGGTGTTGCTTTGTAGGGATACATTCTTAGCAAAACAGTGGGGAGCCACAGCATGTATGCACATCAGAAGCTTGGCACCCAGCACTAAAAACCAAAAGTGCCAAACTCCTGGTTCAAATACCAAATATACTGGTACAAGTAAGATCTCGTCCTAACACTTATAGACTCCAAAGACTGCAGGTAGCCCATGATTTATGACCATAAATGGTGCACAAACGACCCTTTTATCAGTCTCCAGATCAGCACAGTCCCCACAGTCTTTATTAAATTCACATGTGATACCTAATATCCACAGTTAGTGACGCACCTCATTCAAAGTCCCAACCCTTTCCTATTTTTCAGCACAGTCCCCTTGTTTGAGCAAGTCGTTGATCTGAAAAGAACTTACTTATGTTGCAGATATAACGCGACTGAGGGGTCTGATAAACCAATTGATTTATCACTAATTAACAAGCAAAACCAAACTTTACTGGTTTTTGATGTCCCTTATAACTTATAACTTTTTAATTTATAGGAACGATGGCTATGAGTGTGCCACAAGGAAATGTGTGAGTGCATACAAATGTCCTCATTTTCTATTTAAAAAGTTGCTAAGGTTGCAAGGCCTACTATGGCCTACCATGACTGTACGTGCTGCAACAAACTCATCCAAGCCCATAGCTGGTATTGTCCAATTTTAACAATCCAAGAAGAGCAGGTGTTTGTGGTTTTGCCTAATATTCCAACCTTTCACAGAAACAGACCATCCATCCTCTCAACAAAAATCTCATGTTGTTAGGAGCAGTTCTTTACTCTAACAAAAAGCTATGCATAAGCAATAAATAAATAAACCCTTTCATGAGAGGATATTACAACATCTATGTTCTACTATTACAAAATATATGTGTTAGGTCATTTTTAAGAACCCCGTATTAAATAAAAGAAATATCACTGCCAAAAAGCAGTAAATAAATGTTTCACTGTGTCAAAGGCGCACTCTAGTACCCCTTGTAATAATTCTGAGGGAAAAAATTAGAACAGCAAAAACAATAATAAATATTTGCTACAGGGGCATTGGAGAAAGGCTGTTTGTTAACGAAAGCCATTTGTAAGCAAATGTATAGGAAAACTATGCAATGTCGTCTCCTAAACTACTCTAGCCACAAACTGAAGGGTGATTTTAAAAATGTCCTGCGGCACTCAATCATTCCTTCATTTTAATGTCTTTATTTTATGATTTTATTGATGAAATACTACTTACTCTGTGTTCAAAATTCCTTTTAGGCTGCAGGCATGGGCTAGCTGACATGCAGAGCCATATTTTAAAGCCATATATTTCACATTCCCACGTCCAACTTGGAGGACACGGTAGCCAAGTTTCTTTTTTTTTCCAGCAGATATATATTTTCATATTTATTTACTGATTTGACTAATGTATCTATTTTTCAACCCGCATGCTTATGTTTCAATCCATTAAAGTGATTCACGATCAAATAATACGTTATTGCAAGTACAAAGAGGAGATAAAAACTGCAGCACAATAGCTATAACATGGCAACACAAATGATAAAAAAAAGAAAATAATTTCACGATTGCATTTACTTTTTAGTATCCAATGTGAAAGAAGGTAAAACAAGAGTTTTCATTATTAACGCCTGGTGAATTATATGAATTATATAAAATAAAACCTGTACTTATTAGATTCTTGGTAGGAATATTTTAACGTGAGTTAGATAATGCTTGTGTGTTTAGATTCTCTGTAAAGGTGATCATACATCAATGGATACAGTCATTACAGTGCATCTACTGTTTAATACGAATGTAGGTATCTGCAATCTCTTTTAATTCTTTGGGTAACACATATTGCCAGATTATGTTAAGATTAGGTCAGCAGAAGACTTTTAAGCTGGAGTCATAAAACAACTTTTTAAAGCCAGACATTTTTTGAATGTGGAAAATTCCTTATTAGTCTTGGCATCCACAAAGCGTTGAAGTCAAATCACAGTACTCCCATCAGAGGCACAGGATTTCTGGAAGAAGATCCCTCATCTGACAACAAAACAGGCATTAAACCACAGCCATGGAAAATGACTTGGAAGGTTTTAATTTATCCAGGTCATGATAGATCTAGGACTTGTTCTGTAATGTTGAAGACATTTCACCCTTTATTTAAGTAGCTTCTTCAATTCAAAAAACTGAGGAAGCCACTTGGACGAGTGGTGAAATAGCTTCAACTTGTATAAGTAGCAAAATGTCTCCAAGAACAAGTCTAGTTGAATGTTACTAGATACTGCTATGAGCATAGAAAGCTTTGGTATAAACCAGAGTTGCACTTCTAGGCTTTAAACAAAGAGGATCGTTTTAAGCCCCATTTGTCTATGATCTGGTCTAGCATTGAACACTCATGATTTTGGACACAAAAAAAATTGTCTATTCAAGGATCAAGTGACAAGATAGTATATTCAATTGAACAATACCTCCATCTGTGCATGTACCGTATATACTCGAGTATAAGCCAACCCGAATATAAGCCGAGGCACCTAATTTTACCACAAAAAAATGGGAAAACGTATTGACTCGAGTATAAGCCTAGGATGAGAAATGCAGCAGCTACTGTAAGTGCAAAAGAGGGTCAACAATGCCCATCTGCAGCCTCACTGTGTCCATCTGCATGCCTCACTGTGTCCATCTGCAAGCCTCACTGTGTCCATCTGCATGCCTCATTGTGCCTCACTGTGTCCATCTGCATGCCTGACTGTGCCTCACTGTGTCCATCTGCATGCCTCACTGTGCCTCACTGTGTCCATCTGCATGCCTGACTGTGCCTCACTGTGTCCATCTGCACGCCTCACTGTGTCCATCTGCATGCCTCACTTGGCCCATATTTCTTGCCCAATCTCCCTACCTGATCTACCGGCGCTGTGTCTATCTGCAGCCTTATGATCTCCCGGCGCTGTAATATATATTCAGTCCAGTCGGCGGCCATGCAGTGTAACAAAGCGCCGCCTCCTCCTTGTCCGTGATGGAACACTGACTCAGTTTCCCAGCAGTGAGTCAGTGTTCCGCCTATCACGGATGAGGACGAGGAGGTGGCGGGTCTTTGTTACACTGCACGGCCATCGACTAGACTGATGTCACAGCGCCGGGAGATCAGGCGCACAAAGCTGCAGATGGACACAGACTTGAGTATAAGCCGAGGGGGGCGTTTTCAGCACCAAAAAAATACTCGAGTATATACGGTATGTAGTTACTGCATGACCATTCTTACTGTTTGTCAGGACTTTAGGCATCAAGTTATTTTCAAAATAACCTTGTGTGTGAAATTAAAATAACACTAAATGATATCCTTAGTTCCCAAAAATAATCCATTCACATCCACTACTTAGTCCATAGGTGCTCAACCTGTCGCTCCCCAGCTAGTGTGGAACTACAATAAACACAACAGCTGGAGGGCCACAGGTTGAGCACCCATGACTTAGTCCAAAGTCCCTAGTCCATCTCAGGGGCAAGCAAGAGTGGATGGCTATGTTTCAGCATACAATGGGACCATGGGGAACAAAGGTAGCCACCCTTTAAAAGGAAGTCAGATCACAGCAGAATAAAAAAGGATTTTGGAGAATTGAAAGAGGCTGAGAGCAATAAGAGGTCCTTTTTTGAGTTAAGAATACATACTTAAGGTGACCAGAGGTCCTGTTTTTGTAAGTGGGTCCATTTTGGCATGGTTCATCCTAGGTGAAAAAATGCCCCCCTTGTGTCATTGAGAACCTCCTGTGTCTATTATAGCCTACAGCTAACAACGATAATTTGTTCCTTTGCTAAAATCAAAGATTGCATGCATTCTGGCCAATTACTCTTTTGTACTGTGTCAGGTTTATGTTGTATTTTTTATTTTATTTTTTCAATTTGAAAATGTTCTCTCATTTACACCTAATACATTACAATCATATGAAGGTATAACATGCACTTCAAGGCTGGTTGCACATAGAGAGTGCTGGGAGACTAAGGCCTCGTACACACGACCGATTTTCTCGGCAAGAACCAGCAAGAAACTTGCTGGCAGAGAGGTCTTGCCGAGTAAATCGGTCGTGTGTACGCTGCTATCGGGTTTCTCGTCGAGAAAACCGACAAGAAACCTCGACGAGAAAATAGAGAACCTGCTCTCTATTTTCTCGTCGAGATTCTCCTCGGCATGTTTCTCGACGAGAAAAGTGAGTGTGTGTACACTTACCTGTCCTCCCCGAAGCCCGCGCATGTTCGAAATGAATTCGACGCATGCGCGGTAGCTTCCTAGGCATACGTAGGGTATACCAAGATGGCGGCGACGGCATCGAATGTGACGAGCGCATGCTCGACGTAGTCGATGACGTCACCGCGTACGCTCCTTTCAAAGAACCGCGGGTTCTTTGAAACGAGCGTGTGTACACTCGGCCGGAACAAGTTTCTTGTCCAAGAATCTCGTCAAAAAAAACGACATGTTTTTTTCAACGAGAATCTCGGCCGTGTGTACGAGGCCTTAGAGGAAGTGAAGAAAATGTAAAAGTAAAGAAGATACAGAAGTAAGATGAAGAAAGAATGGAAGAAATCAGACAAGACTGGTAAGTAGGCTGCAGTGTGGAGAGACAAGGCACCATTCAGTAACAGTATCAAGGCAAGGATATCACAATAATATGGACTGGAAAAGTACCAGTGGTGGTCAGGCCAACTAAGGGCAGACTTGGGATGTCCACAAAGTTTAGCTTCATAGAATTTCCTTTAGCATATTTAATTAGATTGGAGTAAAAAAAAAAAAAAAAAACTTAAGAAAACAAAGAATTTTCCTTAAATTTAACTTCAGCATAATCTCAAATTCCAACACACTCTATTGATATGTGGGAGCTCTAATGAATAATTACTAGTAGTCATCTAGAATAACCAGCCAGAATGATCGCTTCTCATCTGATAATAGATTAATTTGCATTTATTGTGAAAAGGAACCTTTTCCAAGTTGGCTCTTTCATTACAGCTTAATTATATGACACCGCCATCGCTCTTCAGAATGTATTACCGCAATGATCAAAATGAGAGCAGGATAAATAATGGCAATGCAGCACTGTATATGTTTTAATTAGCCAAAGGTAAGCAAAGGAGCACTGACGCTATTATATTAAGGTCAGAGCGCCACATGACTTGATCTACAATACATTACGACAAGAAAGGTTCTACTAAATTAGAGTCTCCGCATAATCAACATAATTACATTAAAATGTATCATAACACATGCACAGTTGACATTCTCTGCAACTCATTTTTTATTTTAACTGTTAAATGGACAGTCCTTTCAGAAGTATTATTTCAATTGTCTGTTGGCCTCCACCATATGGTTTATTCTATCTCTAGGAACCACGTAGCATGGGCGATCATAGTCCTTGGCAAAACCACTCTCTGGACCTTAAGGAGTTATTTTAATCGTAAAAGGTACAACTGGGTATTCTTGCTCTATATTGTGGCATGCCAGGAATTTATTCACACAAACTCTTAAAGTTACTGAAGGCTCCACTGTAAAGGATAATACCAGCCAAGCAACAGAATACAAAATTGAAACAAAGATGGGAACTTATTTGCCAAATAAATCATATGTAAAGAAAATGCACATAGTTTTTGCCATACATTTACTGCTCTATGCTACACAACAAGGCTTTTAGGAAGCCTGTAGAGATCCTTGAACCCTGCTGGACCCAACGTCTCTAGAACCATATCCCAGCTCCTCTACCCCTCCTAACCCCCCCCCCCATCTTTTTCTCCTTCCTCCCGTCTCCGTTCTTGCTTTCTCTCTTCTTGTTTTTCTTCCTTTTTCTCTTCTCTCTCTATTCATTGTACAACATGATAACATACCTCTTGGTCATATTTGTGTTATACCAGATTGACTGTAGATTACTTACTCTACTAGATGAGATAATGGTCCTTGCCATATCTTGGTTATTACTCAACCTGGTTCCTCTGTTACGACACTACCCAAAGTCTCTCTGGTTTGGTTTACACCTATCATGCTATGGGCTATAGCCATCAAGCTGACTTGTTGTTGTACTTCATTATTGTTGAGTCATGATTGCATGTTTTTCATGTTAACTTAAAAACATTTTCAACTTTAAAAGCCTGTAGAGCTGCAGAGTACATGTTATTTCCCACCACCACCTATTCTTTGGAATATGAGTGAACCTCCCCACACTCCAACACCCATACTGAGTCCTCTCCCTCCTGTAGGCTCATCTACTTCCCAATGCTAACAATCAGTTTAGAGAGCAGGGGCTAGTAGCAGGCCTTAGCTTTCAGTGGAGTGTGGCATCTTGGTATAGATGCAGATTTTAGATAATTTCACAAACTAATAAAATATTTTACAGCTTTATAAATGAACGAAAGTGTGTTTTGGATATTTGTCTGATTTTTCTTTTTAATCCTGTTTTCCTATGTGTCCAGACTGTCAGCTCTACATTAGAATACATTTTTTTCCTAAAAAAAAAAAAAAAATCCTTCCTGGTTTTGATAGATGGTCTCCATTAGTTTGACATACAACTGCTCAACTCTATCAATTCACTTTGGCACATTAAGGAGCTCCAGTGTGAGATGGGGGAGTGGAGCTGTAGAAAGCACAAATAATGAGCAGAATATATTGTTCACTGCCTTATCGTGATGCCTTCTGAGCACAAACACTGGCAAACACTGGCAACTAAAAAGACCCCCAGATGAGCTCGGAATTCTACCACTCCATCATAAACAATTGCCCTCTGGAGTCGTCATCAGTTGGGAAATGTTTAAAACATTTACCATATGTGGCTAAGAACAGCCTAATTTGTCCACTTTAAAATTTAGCATTACTTTTTGAAAGGATAGTTAATTTTAAAAATATGTCTTCATAGGTGAAGAGCTTTATGGAAAGCAGCTAATGCATCAACTGCGCTCTCCTGAATAATTAGGAATTGTCACCAAAGAAAAATGCTGCAGTTCATGTAAATAACTATTTACCTAGAGGAACAAGAAATCCACGAGAGTCAGCATACTTTAATGAGGCATGACAATAGGAAAAAAAAAGAGAGAGAGAGAAAGCTTTGCCGGGCTGCATCTGCCTTAACTGACACCGCTTATGGTAAAAATTGGCCAAAACAGGTATTATTTGTTTTTAACTTGTCAGATATAATGTAGCTTGAAAATTTTCAACAGGCAACGAGCATCAAGGCCATTTGTTACTTGCAACAGCCTTAATAGTTTGTCTGGCAGAAATAAAAAATTAGGGTGCTTATGTCATTTACCTAAATTCCTAATTAATGTGAAGGTGTCAGAGTTTTCTAAAAGATACGGGGAAAATAATGAGAAATGGTTTCTCTGTGATTTTCATCTTGCCTTGGCTAGGCATGCAAAGCAAAACAAAACTTTTGCTTGATACCACAAAAGATGAAGCAGCTGGACATTTTATTTTTTTATCATTCAAATTTTTTTATTTTCATCAAAAAGAGAGTCATTACAGGATAGGAAACATTTTGTAACTATTACAATAAACTTCCTGTAGAATGCAGAGATCATTACAGTAAACTTAAATATATAGTATCACTATAACTAGACCATAACCGTCCAGTTGACGAATAAAATAAAATATATGACTTTGTTATAGACCATTATATAACTTATGGAGTAATCCACATATTAAATTTCCACAAGGAAAAGCTAACTCCAATTTTAGCTAAATAACAGAGAAGACCCCTGCCCTCCCCCCACTCCGACACCCCTAAAGGGATCAAAGAGTATCCTCCCTCCCATCATCCAGTATCCTTCAGAAGTTACCTGCATAGATATGAAGGGATATAATATTGAGAATTCCATTTTTTCCCATAAATGAGAAGGGTTTAAAGCTCTTAACGAGAGTAAAAACCTGTTGTCATCATGTTAGAGCCACACCTGACTACCTGACTCTATTACCGGTATCTAGAGTCAAAACCTGAAAATCTAATACATTTAAAAAAAATATTTAATAAAATTATACCTAACTGGACATTTTCTTTATATCCTCTAAGCCAGCTGCAGACATTAGATGGAGTTTCTACATGCAGGTATGATCAAACCAATAAATGCTTATTTTGGGCATGTTCATGTTCACCTAGTGACCATATGCCTCAACCATAGGCCTTATTTCGTAAGATATCTCAAGATATTTATCTCCACATAGATCATTCAATAAAAATCCAACCTGGACAATCATCTACTTTTCCAAAATTAGTAACCAGAGGTAGTTGCTGGTGTCCACATACATGACAATTGTAAAAAGTACATTTGTTATAATTTTTTTTAGGGTAAATGTATAGACTTATATTAACATTACTCACCAATGAAACCTCACAGTTCTCTTTACTGATGGCCTCATCAGTAGCCTATTTGACAAATAAGCAGCTAAATAGGCAGTGCTGTCAATACAGAAAGCAGGGGGCAGGACAAGGTACAGGCCAGTCATAATGCTGATAGCCACACCCTCTTCTCATCCCACTGTAATGCAAGCATGCACTGGCTACATAAGGGTGGAAAGTCTGCTCTCAATTCAGAAGCAGTGCAGCATTGTTGCCACATCATCATGACATTAGGTTGCCTTAGGTGGACTTCATTGAAAGGCTTAACAGCCATTTGTGGGATTTGCAGAGGGACTAAGAGAAAACTGTAATTGCAGATGCACGTATAATCTAGTGCTGCAGCACATTTTTAATGGGAGGGCATGGTTCTCCTTTAAAGTATATGTGAACCCTCACCTTGTAAAACAACCCATTTAGTATAAAATAGAGAGGAAAGGCAAAACCTTTGTACAAATATATATAGATATATATATATCTATATATATTTATATATATACTGTATATATATATATATATACAGTGGGGCAAAAAAGTATTTAGTCAGCCACCAATTGAGCAAGTTCTCCCACTTAAAAAGATGAGAGAGAGGGGGCGGAGCTAGCCGGAGACTGAGGAGGACATGCTGTAGCTGAGCTCCGGTACCAGCGGCACTTCAATGGCTTGAAACGGACGATCCAGGCACCAATAAGCTGCCCAAATACAGCGTTTCAGCTCCCGCTGACCCGACAAACCGTTATACAACATGACAAGACGCAAGAAGGAGGGGAACCGGCCGACCAAACTCACGGCGTTCTTCTCTATGGGGCCTAAGCAAGATGGCGTCGGCTCATCCTCCACACCTGTACAAAACTCTTCCCAGCGCTCGTCTCAGAAGGGCATGAGCATGAAAAGAAGCAGCCCACCGAGGAACCCACACTCCCCACTAGCTACCCCTTCATCTGGGAGCCCGGAAAAGGCGAGATGCCGGCTGGATGCAGCGGATGCTGGACATGAGGTGAGCTCTCCCATAGATTCAGGGGATGAAACCAGAGACTTACCAGACTCCATTGACACATTCCCCACAAACGATAAACCTGTCTTAGATACAGTTTTAAAAGAGATGTTGGTGTCTCTCAGGAGCTCACTCCAGTCAGACATGGTATCATGCGTACACAAGTTTGGCACAGAACTGAGACATGTGGCTGAAAGGGTCTCTCACATAGAGAACAAGATGGAGGAGTATGCTTCCACTATCAATGACCTGGTTGATGCTAGTGAGAAGTCAG
The DNA here is from genome assembly GCA_029206835.1 of Rana muscosa. Classification (NCBI taxonomy): domain Eukaryota; kingdom Metazoa; phylum Chordata; class Amphibia; order Anura; family Ranidae; genus Rana; species Rana muscosa. The sequence goes on from CM055123.1 coordinate 274,767,918, forward strand.
AGGATGATATGGAGTCAGTGAAAGCTAAGATGGCAGAAATGGAAGATAGATCCAGAAGGAATAATGTGAAGATAAGAGGGATCCCTGAATCAGTTAAAAATCAGGAGCTGCGTAGCTATGCTGCACAACTGTTCGCTGCAGTTTTGCCAGACCTGTCTGCTCTGGACTTCACTGTGGATAGGATACATAGGCTCCCGAAGCCTACATACCTCTCTGATGCTATACCTAGGGATGTGATCCTTAGATTACATTTTTATCACACCAAAGAACAACTGATGGCAGTGTCGCGTCAGAAAGGACAGATCCCGGCTCCTTACTCTGACCTCCAGTTCTATGCGGATTTATCGCAGTACACGCTCCAAAAACGCAGAAATCTCAATACTATCACGAAGGCCCTCAGAAATCACAAACTGACCTATAAATGGGGCTTCCCGACCAAGCTGATAGTCACAAAAGATGACAAGGACTATATTGTGGACTCCCTGGCCAAAGGAGTGTCACTGCTACACTCCTGGGGAATTGTCCCTGATAATCAACCACAACCTCAGCGGGGACCCCCACCCACATCAAAAAACCTAGAACCTGAATGGCGCACTGTTGACCGCAGAAATGCTCGTTCTCACAACTAAACTGGATTGCACTCTGAAGATTGCATAGAGTGCCTGTTGGAATGGATCGGATTCCTGTTCCGAACTTTCTTCTTTTCCCCACCTACCGCTTGAGTGATAATGAGTCACACACTTATGCACTCTGTTACTTGGCCAGTTGCCATTGTTATTTTTTTTTCTCTTTTTCATGTTTCTCTTGAAATAACTCTCTTTTGCCCTAATAGCCTGAAGTACGGCCTCACATACCTCGCTGAAAGAACATTAACCGAGTATGAGCACGAAAGACCTATCTCGAGCAGAGCACCTGCAGGAATTAACCAGCGGCTCCCACCATCTGTAAGTAACTTTATTACCCGCACATGGCGGTACAGTTTATGTCTCTGAATACAAAGGGTCTTAATCACCCTGCCAAGCGGAGATCTCTGTGGAAGGAGGCCTTGCATCAACATTGTGACATTTTGTGTGTCCAGGAGACTCACTTTTTGCAGGACTCGCCTCCTAAATGCACACATCCCCAGTTTCCCCACGTCTATCAAGCTAATGCGCCCTCAAAGACAAGGGGAGTGATGATAGCAATAAGAGACACAGTCACTTTCCATCTACATGAAGCTATATGCGATCCTCAGGGACGTTTCATAATATTGATATGTGACATTAATTCCGTCACCTACACAGTGGCGAATATATATGCACCGAATGTGAGACAAATCAAATTTTTTCACAGGATTGTGAAAAAAGTAAGAAAGGTGCAGAGGGGAGGGGTGATTATATGTGGGGACTTCAACATCACACCTGACCCGGATGTAGACTCCACCTCTTCACCAAAGAGGCGGCCCCAATCTCTGTTGAAGTCCCTACAGAACCATAACCTATATGACTCTTGGAGATGCTTAAACGCAAACGAAAGAGATTATACCTTTTTCTCTAATTGTCATGGGTCCTATAGTAGAATTGACTTATTTTTGGTTGACAGATGGGTACTGATGAAATGTAAGTCGGTTAAAATCAATTGTATCACATGGTCGGACCATGCCTCGATATGCTTAACAATAGGGAACCCTTCCTCTCAAAAATCCACTTATCTATGGAGAGCCAATCATCGCCTACTGCAGGAAGGTCCGATCAGGTCATACATCCAGGTAAAACTGAGTGAATACTTTGACGTAAATCAAGGTTCAGTGACAAACCCTTTTATTCTATGGAACGCACACAAGGCGGTGATGAGGGGGGTGATGATGCAGCAGGGGGCGAGATACAAGAGGGAAATGCAGCAGCAAATCGTACAACTGATATCCAAAATTGAAGACATAGATAGACGAAACAAAGCTAATCCATCCCACATATTGTCTGACCAAGTAACACAACTTCGCACAGAACTACGACTAAAATTCCTTGACGATTTTGAAAAGACCTCTAGGAGGTTGAAACTGGCATACTATACCAGCGGAAATAGAGCAGGCAAATTGCTTGCCAACAAACTGAAGGGTCACAGAACTAGAACCCAAATCTCCCATATTCTACAACCAAAAACGCAGGTCAAGCAAACTCACCCCCAAGCAATAGCTGACGCATTTAGCCAATACTATAGCTCATTATATAACCTAAAAGACGATCTTGACACACCACAACCGACAAAAGAGGCTATCGACACATTCTTAGACAAACTCAATTTCCCCAAACTTACACAGGAACACCTCCAGAGCCTTAACTCTCCCATATCGGAACTAGAGGTGAAACAGACGATCCAGGCTCTCCCCGCTAACAAATCGCCCGGCCCAGATGGTTTTACAGGGGAATACTACAAGACGTTTCAGGACATTCTTTGCCCACATCTCACCAAAACATTCAATTTAGCTGCTGCATCTTCCTCTTTCCCTCCTGAAATGCTAACTGCTACAATCATAGCTTTGCCTAAACCAGGGAAATCTCCAGATGTGCCACAAAACTTTAGACCAATATCATTACTGAATAATGATGTCAAGATATATGCCAAACTTATAGCTACTAGATTGGTGGATATCCTACCTGACATCGTGGATATGGACCAGTCTGGATTCATTAAGGGGAGACAAACAGCTGATGCCACTAGACGTCTGGTGAACCTAATACACATTGCTAAGAGGAGGGGAACGCCTTCTCTGCTCCTCTCGCTGGATGCGGAGAAGGCGTTCGATAGAATTCATTGGGGATACCTTACAGAGGTGCTGAGCAGGTTTGGTTTTGGGGGCCTCATACTTTCTGCAATAAAGGCGTTATACACACTTCCTTCAGCTCAGGTTTGCATTGCAGGTGCTCTGTCAACTCCCTTTGACATAACAAATGGCACGCGCCAAGGGTGCCCATTATCGCCGCTCATTTTTAACTTGTTGATGGAACCTCTGGCCATGTACGTGAGAGAACACCCCCGAATAGCAGGTTTGCAAGTGGGTAACAGGAAACATGTCATTAGTTTATTTGCCGACGACATAATTTTGTTCTTAACTAAGGTAGAAGACTCCCTGGCCAATGTTCACAATGCACTACAGACCTTCTCATTAATTTCCTACTATAAGGTGAACGAAACAAAATCCTATCTGATGGGATTAGGCTTAGCTCCAGAAAATAAAACAGAACTACAGACCAAGTACCCTTATGCGTGGTCAGATGGAGGTTTAGGATATCTGGGCATAACATTAACTAAGGATACAACTGAACTAATCAATGCTAACTACACTCCATTCCTGAACTCCTTTCGAAACAAATTGAACAAAATTACTCACTCTGAATTGTCCTGGCTGGGTAGATTGGCGGCCTTCAAGATGATGGTCTTGCCTCAGCTGCTATATTTGTTCAGGACTCTCCCGATACCTCTGCCTGGTGCGTACTTTGCCTCCCTTCAATCGATCCTGAACAACTATTTGTGGCAGGGGAGGAGGGCGAGGTGCGCGTTTGGCAAATTGGTGAGGAATGGAGCGGCGGGGGGCATAGGCCATGTTGTACTGCAGGATTATTATTTTGCTTCAATATTAGCCCAGATCAAAGTCTGGCTAAGTCCTAACTGCATCCACTTATGGAAAAAACTAGAAGCCACACAAATACAGACAGACAACTTGGCTGATTTTTTGATGACAGCTCATCATTGCAAATCTCTTGACAGGAATCTATCGCCACCCATACTAGCTTCACTGAGGGCATGGGCCCATCTTTGTACAGCACAATCATGGGAGGAAGAGCTGATCCCCCTGAACCTTAACATACTGGCAGTCCGCCACATTATTCCAGATATAAATCTTAACACATGGAATTTTCAGGGTATTCAACATTTGGAAGATATAATTACTCACTCCAAAATTAAACCATTTCACTTACTACGACAAGAATTTTGCCTGCCACTGAGGGAGCATTATAGGTATATTCAACTAACTCAAGTAATTAGGAAGATCCCTACTCTGTTTACCCAACTTCCAAAGAAATTAACTGATTTTTACCAACAAGACACAAAAGGTTCCAAAGGGATATCAATCATTTACAGGGCGCTACAGAGCAAGGACATCTTAATTAAAACCCCAAACATTTTGGCATGGGAAAAAGACATTGGTCTGACATTCACTGCTAAAAAGTGGGAGAGGGCTATCAAACTTCACTTAACTGCTACCAAGAGTACAAATTTGTGGGAAATGCACCAGAAAATCTTGCTTCGATGGTACCTTACCCCACATAGATTGTCAAAAATCTTCCCAGGCACTTCCTCAGGGTGCTGGAGATTATGTGGAGAGAGGGGAACACTGTTCCACATATTGTGGTCATGCCCGAAGGTTAAACCTTTGTGGATGCAGATTGAGAGACTAATACGAACTATTTCACATATCACTTTACCCTTACGCTCCGAAATGGCCATACTCTCTTTGGAGTTGGACTCTGTACCTGTGGCACTTAGGACTGTATCAGCACATATATTAATGGCCACACGCCTAACTATACTTAGACACTGGAAGAACATTGAAGCCCCAAAATTCCCAGAAGTTATAACTACTGTACAAACACATAGTACATATGAAATTCTCCATGCTTCAGCAAGGGGGCAAATTGACAAGATATCCAAGTTATGGGCACCTTGGCAAGACTGGTATAACAAGCAAATAAACTAATGCAAGCTAATTAGGGCATACGTTACAACTTTAGTTAAGCTTAAAGTTATTTCATATGTTTGATTTTATTTTCTTTTATCCTTTTTCTCTTTCTTGGTTCCTACTGATGTAGTTACTAGCAACATGATATTTCATAGGAGTAGGGGCACTTTGCACTACTAATACTATTATACAAAGGAGGGGACCTCAGGGAAGGTAGTAGGTTGATCACTGCAACCAAACAGAGAGATTGCTAGTGGTCGACCATAGTTTGTGGAAACCAACCATTGTCCCTCTCTCACCTAATAAAGGGCTACTTAAGACGCTTAACGAATTGATTAATACATCAGGGGACTGGGTCCCTCTTTAACTCAGTTCTACATTATTTTGTATTATTTACTATATTATTTATATCTCTTTACTTTTTGTTTGCTAAAAAGTCTTTATCCTATGTATGCTTTAAACTTTCAATAAAAATTATTGATATAAAAAAAAAAAAAAGATGAGAGAGGCCTGTAATTGTCATCATAGGTATACCTCAACTATGAGAGACAAAATGTGGAAACAAATCCAGACAATCACATTGTCTGATTTGGAAAGATTTTTTTTTGCAAATTATGGAGGAAAATAATTATTTGGTCACCTACAAACAAGCAAAATTTCTGGCTCTCACAGACCTGTATCTTCTTTTTTAAGAGGCTCCTCTGTCCTCCACTCATTACCTGTATTAATGGCACCTGTTTGAACTTGTTATCAGTATAAAAGACACCTGTCCACAACCTCAAACAGTCACACTCCAAACTCCACTATGGTGAAGACCAAAGAGCTGTCGAAGGACACCAGAAACAAAACTGTAGACCTGCACCAGGCAATAGGCAAGCAGCTCGTGTGCAGAAATCAACTGTGGGAGCAATAATTAGAAAATGGAAGACATACAGTAGGTGCCGCCGACATTGTATATTCATCGCGATCCTATCACAGAGATTCTCGGCGACAGGGTGGCGACACATCTCGCGCTCGCTGCAATAGCGAGGAGACGCGGCACTGCATTGAACGGGGATCCGACGTGGATTCCCGCCAATACCAGGCACTGTGTTTGGTATGAATCCTGAGCGGGAACTCCACGCCAATTTTTAAATAAAAAAAACGCATGGGTTCCCCCTCCAGGAGCATACCAGGCCCTTGGGTCTGGTATGGATTAGAAGGGGACTCCCCTAAGCCAAAAAATCAGCGTGGGGATCCTCCTCAAAGTCCAAACCAGACCCTTATCCGAGCACGCAACCTGGCAGGCCGCAGGGGAAGAGGGGGGACGAGAGAGCGGCCCCCTCCCTCCTTAACCGTACCAGGCTGCATGCCCTCAACATGGGGGGTTTGGTGCTCTGGGGCAGGGGGGTGACCTGCGGCCCCCCCACCCCAAAGCACCCTGTCCCCATGTTGATGAGGACAGGGCCTCTTCCCGACAACCCTGGCCATTGGTTGTCGGGGTCTGCGGGCGAGGGCTGATCGGAATCCGGGAGCCCCCTTTAATAAGGGGCCCCCAGATGCCGGCCCACCACCCTATGTGAATGAGTATGGGGTACATCGTACCCCTACCCATTCACCTGGTGGAAAAAAATGTCAATAAAAAAAACACACACAGCTTTTTAAAGCAATTTATTGCACAGCTCCGGGGGTCTTCTTCCGACTTCGGGGGTCTCCGGTGTCGTCGCCGCGCTCTCCTGTTCTTTCTTCCTTCTGCCGGGCCTCCGCTATCTTCTTCCAGCTCTTTTGCTAGTGGGGCCCAGTCTTCTCCGTCGCCTTCTTCCCTCTTCTCCTCTCCGGTTCTTTCTTCCTTCTGCCGGGCCTCCGCTATCTTCTTCCAGCTCTTTTGCTAGCGGAGGCCCGGTCTTCCCCGTCGTCTCGTCCGGCTCTCCGTTGTCCTTTTGCTAGTGGAGGAGCCGGTCTTCCCCTCGTCGTCTTCTTCCCTCTTCTCCTCCTCGATGTTGACTCGTCGCTTCCTCTCGCTGTAATGCTAAATCTTCGGTCCGCAGCGATTTATATAGGCTTTATAGGCTATATATATATATATTTATATAGGCGATTTATATAGGCTTCTCATGACGTCACAGTCACATGCTCCGGGTGGCCCCGGAGCATGTGACTGTGACGCCATGTGAACATGTGACTGTGACGTCATGAGAAGCCTATATAAATCGCTGCGGACCGAAGATTTAGCATTACAGCGAGAGGAAGCGACACCAATGCTGGGAACATCTCTACAGAGTTCAAACATTTTACAGGCGTTCATATGGGAACTATGTCTTCCTTCACCTTCAATGGCATAGAAAGTATACTTCCTACAATTCGGGGTGGTGATTGATAGATACCGCCGCCTGTTAGAATGTGAGGTGTTTTGGATTTTTAAACTGCAGACCCCCATCCCTTGCAGTTTAAACCACATATGGGATGTTGATCTTTATATATGTCGTTCTATCTTTATATGTTCTATTTCGGGTAGTGTCTCTATCCACAACTATATCAATATTTATTCGTGGTCTGATCTTTGTATATTGGAATGCTGTCATTTTTATATATTGGTATACTCAGTTTTAGACAGGCTTAGTATTTTTCATATATTTTGTATATTTGTGTTTAGCCTTTTCAGGTCATGTGACTGTGACAGGCACTCATGTGATTGTGCATGTACTATTTAATCTGTCTTGTGATATATGGGTACTAGCCAAAATTAAAGCCTGATGGCTGAAACGCTTTGGCTCTTCTTGGCAATTTTTCACCAGTATTTAATAAAGTTCTACTGTATTTTTAGCTGATTTTTGTGGCACTCGCCTTTTCCCTTTCCTGATTGATTATGGAGGTTGTGGAGACCTTTCCAGGCTGGGTGCCCTGCTTCTGAAGTGGATGATTACTACTTAGGAGGTGGTGGCTTGCATACCGTATATACTCGAGTATAAGCCGAGTTTTCAGCACATTTTTTTGTGCTGAAAATGCCCCCCTCGGCTTATACTCGAGTCACCATTTTGTGTCTGATCTCCCGGACTTTGGGGACTTCCATTTCCCATTCATCCCCTCATCCACATCAAAAAAAAAGGAAGAAGGAAGGGTAATATATAATCTTCATATATCCTTAATGTGAATACAGAAAAGTTAGAGGGTCCCACCACCATTCACACTTTGCTCTCACCTTAATGGATGGACATATTTACCTAAAAATAGGTCAGATGCTCGTTCCTCTTTAAGGGGGTTTACTCCAGGGCACCATTACTCTTCCCTCACAACTTTGGGTATTATCACTCCAGTTCCAGACACCTCTCGGGCTCCTCCGCTCCAAAAAAGAGAGGCTTTGATAGTGTAATACCATAAAAAAACAATTGATCTTCACTAAAAGCATAAAATAAGTCTCACTCACAAGTAAAACCTTAAAAACCTTTAGCAATAGAGATACAATGTTACCTTAAAGCGGATTTTCCCCCAAAAGTGAATCTTCCACTTATCTGATTCCTCCCCCCTCCTGGTGTCACATTTGGCACCTTTTGGGGGGAGGGAGGAGCGGGTACCTGTTTTTACCTTACTTTAGACCTCGCCGCGGTGAGGTACGTCAGCAGTTCGGCCCCCTCCTCTTCTTCCTTTCTTCCCTTCCCTTCTTCCTGCTGAGCCAGTAAGAGAGCGCAGCGTGCTTCACACATGTGCAGTAGGGAACTGGCCTTGCGGTTTCACTTCTGGGTTCCCTTACCGGCAATGGCGGCGGCAGCACCCGACAGCCGATGGAAACATCAGCTGGGGTGCCGACATCGTGGGATCCCTGGACAGGTAAGCGTCCTAATATTAAAAGTCAGCAGCTACAGTATGTGTAGCTGTTGAATTAAAATTTTTGGAGGTGGGGGTAGCGGAACTTCACTTTAAGGCTCAGACTCCCACATCCCCTGTTACAGCATTTTCAGCCACACTATCTGGTAGGCATGACAATGTCACTAGGCCCCGCCCTGACATGATCCGTCACGGTCACATGACTTTTTCAAAGGGTATGACTTTGCAAGGGAATTTTCTCCAGAAATTAGTGAATGTGGTGAACTTTCTCTTTGAAAAGAATACCCGATCATGAGCAAGAAACATTAACCACTTCAGCCCCGGAGGATTTGGCTGCCCAATGACTGGGCCATTTTTTGTGATTCGGCACTGCGTTGCTTAAACTGACAATTGCGCAGTCATGCAACGTTGCACCCAAACAAAATTGACATCCTTTTTTCCCACAAATAGAGCTTTCTTTTGGTGGTATTTTATCACCTCTGCGGTTTTTATTTTTTGCACTATAAACAAGAAAATAGCGACAATTTTGAAAAAAAAGCAATATTTTTTACTTTTTGCTATAATAAGTATCCCCAAAAAATATATAAAAAAATGTTTTTTTCCCCTCAGTTTAGGCCGATATGTATTCTTCTAATATTTTTGGTAAAAAAAATCGCAATACACGTATATTGATTGGTTTGTGCAAAAGTTATAGCGTCTACAAACTAGGGGATACTTTTATGGCATTTTTATTATTTATTTATTTTTTACTAGTGTAGCGGGGTCTCCTTTAAGGCCCCGGGACTACGTTACCCAGAACCCCGTTCGGCACCAAGGGTGCATTTAGCCACCTCAGAGACTCATGGAAGGGGCTATATAAGGAAAGGGAGAGGCTGAGCTCAGCTTCTTTGGACACCGTGCTGCTATCAACAGGTCTTCCTGTGCGGATCTGCTGCAGTGCAGGGCCTGAAGCCAGGGCCTTGCACAACTTCCAGAGAGCCTTCCACCCCACCTCGGAGCCTGGGTGGCACCTGACTTTATCGAGTTTGGACTTTGACTGGGCCTAGAGACTGCCTTGGCCCTCCTGGTTCCATTTTTCCTGTACCACAGGAGACTAGTGGCGGAACTGAGTGAGTAGTCTCCTGTGAGTGGTTCATTCTGCCCTAGTTATTTTCCTACCCTTTGGATTACAAATAACTGTTCCTGTTGTGCACCACCAGTCAAGTTGCATGCAAAGAAACTGTTCTTCTAGAGACTGAGTTAGAAAATCTGGATCAGGCCTGATCTGTAGTCAAAGTTAAATTGCTGCGCCATAAGGGCGCATAGATAGAGATAGTAGTACTTGGCGGGTAGTTGCCTGTGTTAGATTTTCTGCTGCAGTACTCTGCAGATATATATGTGTTATGTGTTACCCTTATGCCTTTTACCCGAAGTAAAGAAACGTTATATTTTATCTCTTGCTATCAGTGTGTTGCCTTTATGGAAAGTGGTTACCCATGCAATACAGATAGATTTTGTGCATATACTGTTAGGTTGTGATGCTAGAGAAACCCCTAGACTAACTGTGCCAGAGTGGTTTGAGTAAATTGCCGGGGGTTGGCGGTGCTGTAGACAGGGGCCCGAAACAAAATCCAGCGGCTCTCTTAACTGGGGGTAGCGCTACACTAGTAATAGCGCCGATCAGTGATTTTTATCATGACTGCGATATTGCGGCGGACACATCGGACACTTTTGACACTATTTTGGGACCATTGTCATTTATACAGCAATCAAATGCACTGATTACTGTGTAAATGACACTGGCAGTAAAGGGGTTAACCAGTAGGAGGCGAGGAAGGGGTTAAGTGTGTCCTAGGGAGTGATTCTAACTGTGTGGGGGCTGGGCTACCAGTTACACGACACTGATCGCTGCTCCCGATCACAGGGAACAGTAGATCACTGTCCTGTCACTAGGCAGAACAGGGAAATGACTTGTTTATCTCCCCATTCTGCCTCTCCATGTCACGATCGCGGGACACCAGCGGACAACGAGTCCGCAGGTTCCGCGGGCGCCCGCTAGGTGGCAGATTCAAAGCAATGTACCTGTAGGTTCCTTTCCCTGCCCGTTCCATTCTGCCGATGTAAATGTATGTTAGACAGTCGGCAAGCGGTTAAAAAAACTCAGTTTTCACATGCACATGGATAATGGAAGTCAGCAGAGCTTCACAACATTTACTATAGGGTGACCAGGCAAACTCCCGGTTTCCAGGGACAGTCCCCGGATTGTGGACACTGTCCCTGGACCAATTCTGTCCCCAGTTTTGTCCCCGGATTGGATTTGAACAGGGGCTGGGGCAATTTCAAAGACAGCCAGTCAGTCTCCTACTAGCTTAGGGGGGTGTATTTTCTTTCCATTATCTGTGCCCCTTTCTGATGATCATGTGCTGGTCGGAGCAGAGGGAATATTTCTTCAGTTTCGGGTGCATGCCCATTCAGCTCCGCTCGCATGTTTTTCTGCCTTGGCTCAAGTCCCGGACAGCCGCCTGCCTGCTTATCTCCTTGCCTTTCCTGGTGGAGTGACCTTCCTACGCTCCCCACCCAGTAGTAGCCGGGGGGCCCGGAGAGTGAGACTTGAGAGACTGTGAGTTGGGTGGCGGCGGTGATGGGCAGAGAGTTCGCTGATTGCCGCCATTACTAGTAAAAAAAAATAAAAAAAATTCCCCAGATTTCATTTTAAAAATCTGGTCACCTTAATTTACTAAGCTCTGCAGGAAAATCCCCTTGCAATGTGAAACTACCTATGAAAAGTGAAAACCCTTTTGATTCAACTAAAACAACCTCTATAGGTTCTGATTATAGTCTTTAGAAAATCCCAATCTTTGTGGTTACATAGGACACCCCTTAGATCTACAGTGACTGCACATCCAAGTGCAATTACAGTGCACATGTAGTGCACAGTGGATTTGCCTTTAGTAAAAAAAAAAAAAAACAATGTGGCAATAGACTGGTATGCAACATATATACAGTGCACTGGGCACCATTATGACTAGTTGGGTATAACACACATGGGTTGTTTGCATGTTGTTATGAAAATAGTCTTTTAACTATTTTATTACTTTTTTTTTTTTTTTTTTACAGTGTGTCTGGGTGTAAAACTAATTCTGCAGATCAATATTCAGAAATAAGAAGGGAGGGGGTTTGGATAAGGTTGAGGATCAAACAGAAGAGAGTCTGTGAAAGGCTGAGCTTGTCCCTTTGATCAAAATCAAACGCCATGAAGCAAACATGAATTTACAGCAGGGCATGTTTATGTTCACTTTAGATCAATGTAAAAAGTGTTAAACAAACATTCCGGAAATAAATGACATGGTGATTTAAAACAGAGCGCACTGTACTTAATCAAAGTGCACCTGTCATTTCGTATAAAATAATTTGCCGCATAAAAGGAGGATGGAGAAGCCAGTAAGTGCCTTTCTCTTGCTCGTTGGTGGGGCTGATTTACTAAGAACAAATCTACTTGCAAGGGAAGTTTCAGTTTGGTAGGGTATTATCCCCATAGATGTCACTTATTTTCCTTGCATGTGATTGGTTATTCTTTGCAAAGTCAAATTGCACCACATTTACTAAGCTCTGGGCAAAATTCCCTTGCAAAGTGAACAGGCTATTTACCTTTAGAGCCCATTCACACAGGGGCGTCTTTGGATCCGACTCCAAATCGCCCCAGGTCGCCCCTAGTCGCCTCAGGTCGCGCTGGCTGAGGAAATCAATGTAAGTTAATGGAGCCGTCTATATGCACACTACTGCAGTCGCTCCGACTTCAAAAAAGGTCCCTGTACTACTTCAATCCGACTCCTAGGCGACCTGTAACCATTCATTTCAATGGGAGTCGCCTCTCACTGTCTTAATAGGAGCGACTCTCCAGGAAGATAACATACATTTATCAGGCAAACCTCTCCCTCCCCCCTCCCTCCCACAGAGCTGATTCTTGTTTGATTGGCCACTGGAATGTCTCTTGTCCTGCAGGCAACTTGGAGTTGCCTTGTAAGTAGCTCCAGGTCGGGCTGTGATTCATACTCAGGTCGTGTCTGAGTTGCCTCATAAAATCACGCTGGAAGTCGTGTTGCCCCTGTGTGAATGGGCTCTAAGTGAATTAACCCCATTATATTTTTCTTTGGAAGAGTGTTGCTATGCCCTGTGTCCTACCCATTTGGGCCCCAACTTTTTCTACTGCAGCTTCGGGAAGATTGGTTATCGAATGATTAGGCTTTTACTTCTGGTAATACTTAGAGAAACTGCTATGAATAGAAACGGGAAGAAGAAAGTAACAAGTCTTACATCACTTTCTTCAGTGTGTTTCAACATGAGACTTCGTTCTTCCCAATATATCTTTGGTTGGTGAACTTTTGGGTGAATATTTTTTTGATATTTTTTTGATATTGAAGCTTCGAAGGAAGGGAAAGAGGAGACTGGAGGCAGAGCAGTTGCATTTGGTGCTGGACTGGGAGCTGCAGGAAGTGTTCAGATTTCAGGGGTTAGGTTGAATTTAGATTATTGCAAAGTTAAACAAAAAAGAATGACAAACCTGTCATATTCACTTACTCTGTGCAATGGTTTTGCACAGAGCACCCCCTGATCTTCCTCTTCTGGGGTCCCCTGCCGGCACTCTGGGTTCCTCCTCTTCACTGTATGCCACCATAGGAAGCTGCTTCCTATGGTGGCACTCGAATGGGCTCGCTCCCGAGCCACGCTCTGTGTGTCCATGACACACACAGCGCTGCTCAGCCCTGCTTCCAGCTTCCTTGTCACTAGATATTATTGACAGCAGCAGGAGTCAATGGCTCCCACTGCTCTCACTGTGTCCAGTGGGGGGGGGGGAGAAAGCGAGAGAGCAGCACTGCTGCTCTCAGGCACAGAGCTGGATTGAGATCAGGCTCAGGTAAGTAATTGGGGGGGGGCTGACAATAGAAGTTTTTTTTAGATTAATGCAGAGAATACATTAAGCACTTCAGCCCCGGAAGATTTTACACCCTTCCTGACCAGAGCACTTTTTGCGATACGGCACTGCGTGCCGCTTTAACTGACAATTGCGCGGTCATGCGACGTTGTACCCAAACAAAATTTGCGTCCTTTTTTTCCCACAAATAGAGCTTTCTTTTGGTGGTATTTGATCACCTCTGCGGTTTTTATTTTTTGCGCTATAAACTAAAGAACAGCGACAATTTAAAAAAAACACAATATCTTTTACTTTTTGCTATAATAAATATCCCACATTTTTTTTCAAAAAAAATATTTTTTTCCTTAGTTTAGGCCTATATAAATTCTTCTACATATTTTTGGTAACAAAAATCGCAAAAAGCCTATATTGATTGGTTTTCACGAAAGTTATAGCATCTTCAATATAGGGGATAGAATTATGGCATTTTTATTGTTATTAATTTTTTTACTAGTAATGGCGGCAATCAGCGGTTTTTATCGGGACTGCAATATTATGGCGAACACATCGGACACTTTTGACACATTTTTGGGACCATTGACAATTTTACAGAGATTAGTGCTATTAAAATGCACTGATTACTGTAAAAATGTCACTGGCAGGGTAGGGGTTAACACTAGGGGGCCTACGCCTACGTCATTGACCTGAGCGGGAAACTTCCTTCACTGTGTAAATTACACAGTGAAGGAAGTTCCCCGCTCAGGCCAATGACGTAGGCGGGGTCCAACATACCGAGGGGGCGGACCTGATGGGGAACTTCTCTCACTTTGGTAATACATGTATAGACCCGCCCCTTCTCATGTTCAGCATCTGGTCTGCTGAGCGGACCTGATGGGGAACGAGAGAAGGGGCGGGTCTATTCATGTATTACACAGCGAATGAAGTTCCCCATCAGGTCCGCCCCCTCGTTATGTCCGACCCCGCCTACGTCATTGGCCTGAGCGGGAAACTTCCTTCACTGTGTAAATTTAAATTTACACAGTGAAGGAATTTTCCCGCTCAGGCCAATGACGTAAGCGGGGTCGGACATACCGAGGGGGCAGACCTGATGGGGAACTTAATTCGCTGTGTTATACATGAATAGATCCGCCCCTTCTCATGTTCTGCATCTGGTCCGCTGAGCGGACCTGATGGGGAACTTTAGAAGGGGCGGGTCTATACATTTAAAACACAGCGAGGAAGTTCCCCATCAGGTCCGCACAGGCACAACCAATGACGGACAGCGCTGGACATCGGGATCGCTGCCGGACACTGGATTTCATCGCTGGAATGTTTGTTTGTTTTTTATTATTTTTTAATAAAGGACTTTTTCAAGGTGTTTGTGTGTTTTTATTTACATTTTTTGACACTTTCTTCGTGAAATGGTAGGGGTACAATGTACCCCTTACCAATTCACATAGGGGGGCGGGATCTGGGGGTCCCCTTTGTTAAAGGGGTCTTCCAGATTCCGATAAGCCCCCCGCCCGCAGACCCTCACAACCACCGGGCAAGGGTTGTGGGGATGAGGCCCATGTCCCCATCAACATGGGGACATCCTCCCCATGTTGAGGGCATGTGGCCTGGTACGGTTCAGGAGGGAGGGGGGGCCGCTCTCTCGTCCCCCCTCTTCCCCTGCGGCCGGCCAGGTTGCGTGCTCGGATAAGGGTCTGGTATGGATTTTTGAGGGGACTCCACGCCATTTTTTTAAAATTTGGGGTGGAGTTCCCCTTAAAATCCATGCCAGATCTCAAGGGCCTGGTATGGATATTTAGGGGGAACCCCACGCCATTTTTTTTTAATTTGCATCGCGGTTCCCCTTACTATCCATTCTAGACCTAAAGGGCCTGGTAATTGAATTTGGGGGAACCCCCACGCTTTTTTTTTTTTTTTTTTATCAATGACTTTTCTATGTATTGATAAAAGCCGACAATTCATTAATAGCCGCGAGTGAGTTTTAAATGACTTTTTTTCCTTCAAAAATGACACTTTGTGCAGGGACAGTTCTAAGCACGGGAAACATGCGCCACTTTACATGCATATCATGCACACCCCACAGGTACGAAATTTAAAGGAATATTTCACTTTTATTTTTTCATTTTAAGCATTATTAAAATCACTGCTCCCGTAAAAACGTCTATTTTTAAAACCTTTTTTTGCATTGATACATGTCCCCTGGGGCAGGACCCGGGTCCCCAAACACTTTTTAGGACAATAAATTGCATATTAGCCTTTATAATTAGCACTTTAGATTTCGAACTATGGAGTCCATTGTATTTAATAGGGTTCTAAAGTTCACACGAACATTCTGTCTGTTCGCAGGTTCTGGTGCGATCCGAACAGGGGGGTGTTCGGCTCATCCCTGTTCGTGAAGCGATTTAACAAGTTTTTACCTTAAGGTTACTTATCTCTAACTTTACTACGGCTTAATGCCTTATTACATTAGTATGATATCTTGACAAATAGACAGATTGACGCATCTGCTAATTTCTTTTTTATTTTTAATCTCACATTTTTAAAAATATTCACTTAATTATCTGTGTGCATTTATTTATCATAGTGAATAGTTATCTATGTCTGTATGGACTCAATATGTTATACTTGGCACTGTTACTGTAACCCAGATTTATCTATGTTTCTGTATTTTAGTATTTTCCTTTTATTCTTATTTTTATTTTATTTTATTTTTTCCCCTCTCCAACTTCTGTTCCCCTATTGAAATTTCAATAAAAACATTTGACAAAGAAGAATTACAGGCCTACAATATAAAACGCCAAATTTCCATGCAAAAAAATGGTACCGCTTTCAGCACCTAAAATCTAAAAATAATCATACCGCCAGGGAGGTTAAGCTATATATTATTTAAATATGAACTATTACAGTTTTACTTAGTGTTACTTAAAAAGTAATAAAGTGGTACTTTAAAAGACTATCAGGTAGGGAAGGGGTAAAACTGCAGCCCCTGAAACTTTCCTTTCATGACCCTATTAAGGACTATTCGCTTGCCACCAAGCTATGCCCTTACTTGTCTCTACTGGTCCAGCACGATAATGAAAAGCCTCACTGGCCAATGGGAACATGCAGAGACAAGAAGTGTCATTTCCTAATGCTTTTGGAAATACAGATATGAGAATAAGAACTCTTAAAACCCCTGGTAGCCAGAGAAAACCTCCGGGAGAATACCCTGGCCATAGTAATGATCCTGGCCGCGAAGGCAAAAAGACCCAATAAAGACTGGGCTTCTTTTCTTTTAGATAGAAAGACAGATATCACTTATCTCATCTTCTGAACCTCGTGTAAGGGCAATCTGAATTCCATTAGCGAGGTGTCAATGGTAATCTCCAAAAAATCGATAGTGGTAGAAGGAAAAACCGTATTCTCAGGTACAAGCGGAACCCCAAAGTATTCGCATAGGCCAAAAAACAATTGTAAAGATTCTAGACAGGCAGGGGAGCCAGCGGGGCCAACGAATAATAAAAAAGTCATACAAGTAATGCAAAAATCCCCAGGAAGGACAAGATATGTACAAAATCCAGTGTAAAAATGTAGAAAAAGCTTCAAAATAAAAACATGACAGAGAAAACCCCATTGGTATACATTTGTCGAAATAGAATTTCCCTTGAAATTGAAAACCTAAGGAATTGAAACCCTATGGGTGGACTGGCAGCAAACGAAAAGCAGATTTTACGTCTGCCTTAGCCAGCAACGCACGATGTCCCTTCTGCCTTAAAAGAACAAGAGCCTCATCGAAGGAAGAATAGGACACTGGACGACATCAGAAACTTCATCATTCAGTGATGAGTCTGTCGGATAAGAAATATGATGTATCAATCCAAAACAGTCACTCTCCTTTTTAGGAACGATACCCAAGGGGGAAAGACTAAAATTTTAAAATGGTGGGGAAGAAAATGGGCCAGCTATCCTACCTTCAGTAATTTCTTTAGAGATTTTATCTTCCACCACAGATGAATGCATATAAGCAGATTTCATTTCCTTACCATATTACAGCCCAGCCCATTAAAAGGAGGAACTAAAAAGCCACCTTTGAAACCAATAATTAGCAGAGTTGCCATCCTGCGGTCTGGATAATGACCTAACCAGGGAAGCATTCTTGCTAGGCTCACTGGGGTCAAGGCTTTTCCTACTAGCGTCCCTGGGAAGTGATTGAAAAGAGGTTGAGGCAGCTCTGCAAAAGCACCTGCTGGCAGAATGGTTCCCATTGCAGTGCGAGCATTCGTTCCTATACCTGCAGTTAGAGAGAAACTTACAGTAGGTGCCACCGACATTGTATAATTATCGCGATCCTATCACGGAGATTCTCGGTGACAGGGGTGCCGACATCTCGGCGACAGGGTGGCGACACATCTCGCGCTCGCTGCAATAGCGAGGAGACTGTATTGAATGGGGACTGTATTGAATGGGGATCCGACGTGGATTCCCGCCAATACCAGGCACTGTGTTTGGTATGAATCCTGAACGGGAACTCCACGCCAATTTTTAAATAAAAAAACGGCATGGGTTCCCCCTCCAGGAGCATACCAGGCCCTTGGGTCTGGTATGGATTTGAAGGGGACTCCCCTAAGCCGAAAATCGGCGTGGGGGTCCCCCTCAAAGTCCAAACCAGACCCTTATCCGAGCACGCAACCTGGCAGGCCACAGGGGACGAGAGAGCGGCCCCCCCTCCCTCCTGAACCGTACCAGGCCGCATGCCCTCAACATGGGGGGTTTGGTGCTCTGGGGTAGGGGGGCGACCTGCGGCCCCCCCACCCCAGAGCACCCTGTCCCCATGTTGATGAGGACAGGGCCTCTTCCTGACAACCCTGGCCGTTGGTTGTCGGGGTCTGCGGGCGGGGGCTGATCGGAATCCGGGAGCCCCCTTTAATAAGGGGCCCCCCAGATGCCGGCCCACCACCCTATGTGAATGAGTATGGGGTACATTGTACCCCTACCCATTCACCTGGTGGAAAAAAATGGCAATAAAAAAAACACACACGGCTTTTTAAAGTAATTTATTGCACAGCTCCGGGGGTCTTCTTCCGACTTCGGGGGGTCTCCGGTGTCGTCGCCGCGCTCTCCGGTTCTTTCTTCCTTCTGCCGGGCCTCCGCTATCTTCTTCTAGCTCTTTTGCTAGTGGGGCCCGGTCTTCTCCGTCGCCTTCTTCCCTCTTCTCCTCTCCGGTTCTTTCTTCCTTCTGCCGGGCCTCCGCTATCTTCTTCCAGCTCTTTTGCTAGCGGAGGCCCGATCTTCCCCGTCGTCTCGTCCGGCTCTCCGTTGTCCTTCTGCCGGCCCCTCCACTATCTTCTATCGCTGAAGGCAAAACAATCCTTTGCAAAATGTCATGAGGGGTAGCACCTACCCTCGGAGTGAATTGTGGTTTTGGGGGTAGCATTAAATTTAGCCATAATCCCACATCCTTATTCCCCCAATGCAAAGAGGGATGAACTGCTAATTTCTGGCGAAAATTCTCGTCATACGTGTACCATGCATAACCACCGAAATGACGAAAGGCCTCTGCAATGATATCCAAAATGCTGGAATAAACCGGAGCATTTGTTAGGGAAACGTTCACCTGTGACACCTATCCTCATCTGTACGTCCCCTGCCTGCTTGTCAGATTTAGACAGAAATTCTTTTGAAGCATGTAATAATGACAATATGTCAATGAATTCCCCTCTCCAAATTTTTCCACTAACACTTGAGAATTAAGGGGTACCCTAGAACTGGGACAATCCCCTACTTCTTCCTCACTTAAACCTTGCCATGCAGAACCAATATCTGCCAAGTAATCAGCAGGATTAAATTTTTTCTTTGCACCATAAAAATGTGCCCCTTTAACATTAATATCTGTATTAACACTGTTCCATGCACCAGTAAACTGTGCTCCCTCAGTAACATTTGCACCAATAGACTGTGCCCCCTTAAAGCGGTTGTATACCCGCTGGCAGTTCTTTTTTTTTTTTGGCTACCTGTAAGGCAAAAGGCATAATGAGCTAGTATGCACCGCATACTAGCTCATTATGAAATACTTACCTTAGAACGAGGCGTCGGTAACTTGCTTGGTCCACGCCGAGGGAGATAACATGCTGCCTCGGCGTGTCTTCCGGGTATCGCGGCTCCAGCGCTGTGAGTGGCTGGAGCCGCGATGTCGTCACTCCCGCGCATGCACGCGGGAGACTTCTTTCCGGCAAGGTCCGTCGTCTGCCGGGCTTTCAGCCGAGAATCCCCGATGTGCATGCGCCGCTGCAGTCAGCGGCGCATTGCAAGGGGAATATCTCCTAAACCATACAGGTTTAGGAGATAATATTTTACCTACAGGTAAGCCTTATTATAGGCTTACCTGTAGGTAAAAGTAAAAAATTTGACTATACAACCACTTTAAATTGTTTTAAAACATTAGATAAAGATGTAACCAACAATGGCAATTCAGAGATATTAGAATTAGAACAGAACTCACCACCAATATTAGAAGCTGGATGCTCACTGCTGGCTGCCACAGGGGCAGACTGAGTAGCGCTGCTCTGCCTCATGTGAGGTGCACTCTTCCTCACAGAAATGCCGGCTCCCTCCCCGCCACTCAGCTGAGGAGAAGCATTAGTCTTCTGGTGTTTCTTTTTTCTGTCAGGCTGCTGGCGCATCCTGTTCCTGACCGCGACAGACTCCTCTTCTTCCTTAGGGGCTGAAGCGGCCACCCTCACAGGCGGAGCTGAGCCTTGCCCTTCCTCCAGACATCTGCCTGGAGAACGGCGCTTCATAGCTGCAGAGGGGCTGGAGTTGCAGTCCGGTCCACGGCTAGTGACTGACTGCCCTCAGCTCCTGTTCACTGCTCTTTCCGCACGGGCTTCACACCCGACAATTGTGTCCAATAAGCTGCTTCATACCTCCAACCAATCCCATGGCTGTTGCTGCCCAGGGATACCGCTGCAACCAATCACAACCTGTGAATACAGAAAAGAAGGAGAGCAATCTGCACACCCCTTTTGAGCTATCCTATGGTGGCCCCGCATACTGCTATGACCTTTCATGGGGTCTGAGCACCCATGTAGGTGCACTGACCATAATTTGAATTAATTCAGTAGGCTTGGTCTTTATAGCTGATTTTTCTCCAAGATGGAGGCAAACATAAGGTTCCTCTGCTCCCACTGCGCCTCATGGCGTTATCACTCTTTCCACCTAAAGGATAACCTCTTTCAAGAGATATGAAATTATTGTTTGTTTGAACGCTTGCTTTGATACTATTGGACCAATAGGAACTCACATGGACCATTGTAAGTAACGAGGAAGTTAGTGACAGCTGATTCTGGGATGACCATTGTTATGTTTTTATTCACATACAGTAAGTTTAGAATTTGTGCTGTAATTCAATTTTTCCTGAAGAAGCTGGCTTTTGTACCCGAGAAACGCACCTGCGCTGAATTGAAGTTGTAGCAAGCTAAATCAGCACCCGGCTGCAGTAGGGTGATGAATTATTCATAATGATATAGTGACCTTGTTTTTGTAATATGATCAATGTTATTGACTTGTTTTCATTTTTGTACAAATAAACTTTTATGACATTTTATCTTATGAGTACCAGTAAAGTCCTTCAAATAGTAGTTAGGGTTTTTTGTACATATAATCACGATTACTTAAGATTTTTTAATGCCATCAATTAAATCTTTTTTAAGTAGTATGATTTAAAAGAATGTATTTTTTGTAAGATTAGAATATGATTAGAATATGAATTATTTGCACAGGTATACAAGCACGTATTGCACTTTAGAGCAGCGCAGCACTTTACACCATTCAGATTGATTAAGGTAAAATGCCTTTTGCCTTTATATTTTTGCAGGTAAAAAAAGAATGTGCATTTTTTTTTTTTACTATGAGCCTACAAAGCATTGCACCTCGTGATCAGTGGGGGCTGCTGCAACAGTAACATGTTACATAATACACCCTGAAAACGGGTGTAACATGTTACAAAAAGTGAATTTATTCTATAATACCACTTTAAAGTGGCAAGTGCAAAAACTGTGAGAAAATAATGGTGATGTGCCAGTCACCCACTTAACGACCGAGCCTCTTTTTGACACTTGTTGTTTACAAGTTAAAATCATTTTTTTTTTACCATTAAATTACTTAGAACCCCCCAAACATTATATATATTTTTTCAGACACCCTAGAGAATAAAATGGCAGTTGTTGCAATACTTTATGTCACACCGTATTTGCGCAGCGGTCTTACAAGAGCAATTTTTTTAATAAAAAATAAAAAATTTGTCTTAAAAAAAAAAAACAACAGTAAAGTTAGCCCAATGTTTTTTATATTGTGAAAGATAATGTTACGCCGAGTAAATTGATACCAAACATGTCACGCTTCAAAATTGCATCCACTCGTGGAATGGCGACAAACTTTGACCCTTAAAAATCTCCATAGGCGACGTTTGAAAATTTCTATAGGTTACCAGTTTTGAGTTACAGAGGAGGTCTAGTGCTAGAATTATTGCTCTTGTTACGTATGCTTTTGCTTCTGCGCGTGAGCTCGGCGGGATGGAGCGCTTTAAAAAAAAGAATTTCTTAGTTATTTTACTTTTTATTTTTATTTTTACACTGTCCTTTAAAAAAAAAAAAAAATGGGTCACTTTTATTCCTATTACAAGGAATGTAAACATCCCTTGTAATAGAAAAAAAGCATGACAGGACCTCTTAAATATGAGATCTGGGGTGAAAAACACCTCAGATCCCACATTTACACTTAAATGCAAAAAAAAAAAAAAAAAATGTAATTAAAAAATACATTTAAAAATGTCTCTTTAAGAGCTATGGGCGGAAGTGACGTTTTGATGTTGCTTCTGCCCTGCAATGGTATGGAGACATGTGGGTGTCATCTTCCCCTCACTCATCTCCAGGCCTGTCAGGGGGAAGGACGCGATCACCTCCACCACTACAGACGGATCCGGTAAGCGGTGGAGACGACCAGAATGCAGCGGGAGGGGGGCCTCTCCAACCCCCAATAAACGTGATCTTGCGGCGAATCCGCCCATGGAGACCCCTTTTATCTTAAAGCGCACCTCCCGCCATTTCAGAAAATACCGGGGTTATGGCAGCTAGCTGCTGCCAAAACAACGGTATTTGGCTTCAAAGTACCAACGTACAATGACGGCGATTGTGCTAAGTGGTTAAACTTACAAAAAAAGTGCTGGTGCTAGGAAACCTTCAATGACAACCAGTAAAGTGATCATTCAAACAAGTGCAAACCTCATGAAATAATGAATAAAACATGAAATGCTGGTAATATACACCAATCAGCCATAACATTATGACAACTGACAGGTAATTTGAATAACATTGATTATCTCAGTCATGACAATGGCATCTGTTGTTGAAAGCAGAAATAATAGGCAAGTGTAAGGATTTGAGCAACTTTGACAAGGGAATTGTAATGTTAAAGTGACTGGGACAGAGCATCTCTAAATCTGCAGCTCTTGAGGGATGTTCCCGGTCTGCTGTGGTCAGTAGTCAGGACCTACCAAAAAGTGGTCCAAAGAAGGAAAAACCGGTAAAGCAGTGAGAGGTCATGGGAGGCCAAGGCTCATTGATGCACGTGGGGAGAGAAGCAGTGGTGGCCCGTCCATACGGGGGGGGAGAGAGGGCGTCGCCCCCCTAATCCATGTGCCCGGCCCCTAATCTACATGCAGGATGGAGGGCGCATGGATTCCAATGATTTTTTTTTTTGCTTTTTTGAAGCACACGATTAGAGCCTGAGGCCTCGTACACACGGCCGAGATTCTCGTTGAAAAAAACATGTTGTTCTTTTCGACGAGATTCTTGGACAAGAAACTTGTCCCGGCCGAGTGTACACACGCTCGTTTCAAAGAACCCGCGGTTCTTTGAATGGAGCGTGCGCGGTGACGTCATCGACTACGACGAGCATGCGCTCGTCACATTCGATGCCATCGCTGCCATCTTGGTATACCCTACGTATGCCTAGGAAGCTACCGCGCATGCGTCGAATTCATTTCGAACATGCGCGGGCTTCCGGGAGGACAGGTAAGTGTACACACACTCACTTTTCTCGTCGAGAAACATGCCGAGGAGAATCTCGACGAGAAAATAGAGAGCAGGTTCTCTATTTTCTCGTCGAGGTTTCTTGTCGGTTTTCTCGACGAGAAACCCGATAGCCGCGTACACACGACCGATTTACTCGGCAAGACCTCTCTGCCAGCAAGTTTCTTGCTGGTTCTTGCCGAGAAAATCGGTCGTGTGTTCGAGGCCTGAGGCTCTAATTGCTCTTAAAAAAAGGGTGGAGAGGAACAACCGGGCGGAAATCCGTCTCGTCGTCTCGAAACCAGCATGGAACGCACTCAAAGTCACATCGGAAGGGACGTCAGAACATGGAGATAACGTTTCAAAGCATCTGCTTCTTAGTCAGATCTAAATGGCTATTGATCAATAGCCATTTAGATCTGACAAAGAAGCGGATGCTTTGAAAGGTTATCGCCGTGTTCTGACGTCACTTCCGTGCTGGTTCCGAGATGACGAAACGGATGTGCAGCCGGTTGTTCCTCTCCTGTCCTCTTGTGATAACATATGCACACCACCATCCACCAGGCTGAGTGACCACAGTATTATACTGTTATATGCCTATTGATCTTTATAAAAGTGTGAGTAGCCATTTGGGTGATTTTAATTAAATATACCATCCATTGCATCTTTTGCTGCACTTAGTTTTTGGCGCACCTTGCTTTTCTCCTATTTACAACCACTTTAATCTGAATTCTGTTAGTTAGCTCTAGACATATTCCAGACCTCTCCTCACATATGCTGCAATTGGATCTGCTACCTTAAGCCATGCTGTGTAATGTCATCTCTGTGCTTTATCGATCACTAGCCAGATATGAACTAATGAAGCAGGCTTGAATCTACTGGTAGCAAAACCTCTGAAACTTAGATTTTTTCAGGGGGAACTCAGTTCCAGCACCTCCATCCCTGAATGTATGTAATGGCAAGGGGCGTGGGATGTGCTGGAGGGCATATTGTTGCTTGTGGGGGATCAAATGTTACTGGGGGGTCTTACGTTGCTGGTAGGGATCTACTATTGAGGGAGCGGTCTATTGTTGCTGGCTGCTGGAGGGTCTATTGATGTTGGGGGGATCTTTTGTTGCTGGGGTGGGTCTATCGTTGTGTGGGGTCTATTGTTGCTGGGGCGGGATCTATTGTTGCTGCAGGGGGTCTATTGTTGCTGGGGTGGAAACCATTGTTTCTGGGGGGGGGGAGTCTATTGTTGTGTGGGTGATCTATTGTTGCTGGGGGGTCTGTTTTTGCTGGCTGCATGGAATCTATTTGACTGTTATCATTAACAAACTCCATACAAATTATTTTGCATCACAAAATTATACTGGATTCTATATGCTCTAAAAGGGGCAGTACTGGGAGGTAGGTAGGGGGCGGAACCAGGGGACAGTGCTCAGAGGTGGGTTGGGGGGGCGTAGACAAGGGGTGACTCAGAAGGGGGGAGTTCCTACACCTATTCTCTGAGAAAAAAAGCCCTGCTTAGATATATCAGGCTTTTTGACGCTAGTAAGTTGCCTGGAATGGGTGTGTTTTGGGGGTTTCTTCGCTGTACGGCACAAAGGGAAGAACAAGGTGTTCCCAGATCACTAGGGAGTGGAGTGGACTCAAGCCCTGGGCAGGTAAGATGTGCTCCCTGCATGTATACCAGAGCCTCATTTTTAATCTTGACTAGATTGTACCTTTAATTACTCTTTTTAAGAAAGTTATCAATGCCAGACCACCCTACTGATGAAGATTATCAGCCTAATAGCACCCAGTTGATAATTATGATGATGGGAAGAGTTACAGAACAGATACATACTTAGTAAATAGCATGTGCACTCCAGCCATTGATCTGTGAAGGGATTTTTTTTTGGAACTCGTGGACTGACAGCATATTTCATCTTCTGCCCCACAAAGCTTAGACCCTGGAATCTTTGCACTTCTGCTCTGCAATAACAGAAGGCAAACAGTATCATACTGTGGGGGGACTGAGCTCCTCTACCAGAGAACAGTTTGTAGCAAACAGTCCACAATATGAAAATGTATTTAATGCAATTAATAATTTAAAGAGTGAGAGCATGTGCTCTTGGAAAGTTCAGTGCTTGTCAGAGTGATAGATGCATGCTTCAGCACCAGTACATCTCCAAGGAAGAGCACAGGGATTTTGCAAACTTGTACTGACCTTGGGTTGTAGCGTATAGCAAAGCAGATTGCGAAACACGCCGAGCTGCTTATGGAATAAAAGTGCATCCAGGCTCAATTTACAGCTCTAGCCCCAATTAAAGAACTGTAAAAACATTAAAATTAATGCAGTCTTAACTCCAAGCTCAGTCTCCACTTCCTTAATTAGTGCCTACTGTAATTATTCCGTTTTTGATATCTCGCAAAATTATCACATGGAAATTATTTTAGGCTCCGTAACAATAGCAACAAACCTTCTCTCTGAAACTCGATTAACATATGGAAGTAATTAACACTTAATTACAATGAAAATACTATTACGGCTGGTGCTTAATGCTTGCGCTCCGATCGCAAGAAAATCGAGAACAGCGTGAAGTGCTGGTGTCTATAGTTCAACTCCAATATTATTCCAAATGTGAAATAATAACAGACTTTAGATCCTGAACGTCAGGGGAACCGTGAAGTAGGAACCCGGTAGCATATTTAAATTGATTTGATTAAGGTCTTCACCACCAGATGGTCCCTTAAAATGTACAGTAAAAATGAGAGTGGAAATGATTGATGGCTCGTTATGCCAGCATGCCGGTACAAGGCATAGGCCAGGCGGCAAAGCAAGGAAGTAGAGGCCTGCAATGCTCTCCATCTGAACAACATAATAATTCACATAGAGTCATTCGAAGGTGTTGGAAAGCCAGAGGAACCCTGAGCACTTCTTAAATGTAAATGTCTTGTCTCCCAACTATCCCTCAGCACTAAGCGCTTTCATTTTCTTCTTTGTTGGTTTACGGCTTGATCCATCGTTCTAATTGATTCGAGAGACCTCCTACTGGTTGAAAGGCAGAAAATGAAGCAAAACGCATGAAAATGTTTTTCTTTCTTTTACCTGTGCTCTCTTAAGCTTTATTTGAAGTGTCTTAGAAACCTTTACGGTAACACCCTCTTTGGGATGTGTAAAATTGATGCTTGTGCCCTAGGATAATCTGCCAACACATGAATAATGTGAGAGTACAGAAAATCACTCGTATTATGCCTGGATAGAGAATGATTTTTTTTTCACAATCCTTTTTTCCACTGGAGCACTTACAGTAGGTTCAGCTGCAGTCTGGGCCTTTTATTCTGATAAGCGACAAAGATGTAGCTCTCGAGTTTGATGTTGGAGGACTCTGGGAGTGAGCTTAAAATAGGTTTAATACATAGCTATGTAACTAGAATTGTGTTCGAATTGCCAGGTAGGGAACTGACAAGCTTGCTGGGGATGTTACTGGAATGTACCTAATAATACTATAACATTTACTTTATAAGTCAAGGATCAGCTAGACAATGCAACTAATCAGTAATTATCATTAGGTTCCATCTGCTATGGAAAGGGAGAAAGACTGAAATCAAATTGGTTGCTGCTATAGTTTAGAGCACGTAACTGCTATGTGCTCCTTACCATCAAGTATGTAAACATATCATACGTTCTTGGAAATCCTGCACACATACAGACTTAAATAAAGAAAAATTAAATGTGCTCGGTGTATGTGAACCAATTCAAATAAATGATGATGTGACAGCAGCACGCACAACATTGTACACAGCAACATCCAAAAATATATAAAGAAAAAGTGTTGTGCTGTCTATTAGAAAACTGACATGTAATTGGTAAAATAGTAAATTGTAACACCAAAGTCCATATATTAATATTGTGGAAAGTCCATTAAATTCAGTGCATCACCCAGTGTCTGAATAGGTCAGGCGAAAATATCTTCCTACCATATCCAAAGACCTATCAAGGTCTATACTCGCATCTGTGAGCTTTAAACCCCTCACATCAAGTGCAGATCATCCATATGGAACCATTGGTGAAAACGAGCCAGTAATATAACCTCAGGGTATCCACAGAAGCCAATCCGACCATTGGTTATACAAGAAAAGGAAAACTCATTGCGCAGCGTCCTAATTAAAAACAGGCAATTTATTAAAATTCTACTTACAACAGATCACAGGCATTTGGAATATAAATCGTCCTAGCACTCTCACAAGCATGGTGATGTCACCGCTATTTCTGCCCTGCCGACGTACGTTTCGTCTGAATAGACGTTTTCTGCGAGGCAAACAAAAGCTATTAATCATTTACCTGGATCTTGAGGCACAGACCATTACAATATATCCAAACATCATTAGCTCTACTAGATAGCCATTTGCCCCTTCCCAGTCCTTAGCCAGTATCTAAGTTAAAATTATCAGTCTATAATGAGGGGAAAATAGGATGAGGCAACCTCAGCTCATGTCCTAAGCCCACCCATGAGGTGCCCCTATCACACCTTCTTCATCCATATCTGCCCTGTAGATTTGGGGGTTTTCAGCCAGACCACTGCAGCATTGCCCATTTCTAACACTCCTTTGGTGGCTGCTAGAGAGGAGATCTGTGGAGAAAGGTGGCTGCTTGAAGGGATCAATGGATGTCCATTAGCTATATGAATAGGGGGTGGAGGTCTTTTGATTGTATGAGAGGCTCTGTGAGGGTTTTGTGAAGGCTCAGGAAAGGACAGACATAACCAGAGCATAATAACCTTGCCTTATGAATACATTGCCAATGGCATGTAGGGGATGAAAGGTCTATATCAATTTACCCATGCCCTTTAAATGCATACCTACATATATGTGCACTTTTCACTCTGTAATTTATGTTCTAATGGGCCCTAAAGTGAGACCAAAAAGAATGATTCCATAGTTATAAAGGGGTTGATTTACTAAAACTGGGTGTAAAATCTGGTGCAGCGCTACATGATAGCAAATCAGCTTCTAATTTCAGCTTGTTCAATTAAGCTTTTACATAAATAATTCTGGAAGCTGATTGGTTTCTATGTAGAGCTGCACCAGCATGTGCACTCTCCAGTTTTATTAAATCAACTCTGAAGTGTTGCAGAGCCTAACAGCCTAAAGCCCCATACACACGGTCAGACTTTTTTGACAACAAACTTCTAAATTCCTAGGTTTTTAAAAAAATCCAACCGTGTGTACGCTCCATCGGACAAACTTTTTCGGTTTTCATCGGACAAATGTTCGCTCTGAAAACGGACAAACTTTTCGGCAACAAAAGTCCTACGGTGCAAAATCCTATCGTGTGTACAGAAGTCCATCGTACTTTAGTCCAAAGTACAAACACGCATGCTCAGAACCAATGTTAAAATCAACTAACAATAGCAGAAGTTGACCAAAGGGTGGCGGTAAAGAGCAGAAAAGTGCAGAAAAAACATGTGATTTGGGGAAAGTTGGCTGAAAAAGTCCTGCCTCGTGTATGCATACCAAGTTCACGGCCAACGCCCTGTAAACAAAAATCCACGTAAAAGTTTGTTTGAAGTCCGACCGTGTGTATGAGGCTTAACTCTGTGCTAGATAGATAGATAGATAGATAGATAGATAGATAGATAGATAGATAGATAGATAGATAGATAGATATTTTAACAATATCTTTCTTCCAATAATCAATATTTTTGGTATTGAGAATTATTGAAAGACACTGCCTACTTAAAGTGGAAGTTCACTCTCTCAATTAACATTGACTATTTTGAATCCTTATGCTGCTAGCATTAGTAAATAGATAGGAAGGTATGTCACTTGATTTAAACAGTTTTTTAGTTGTCACTGTCATTTAGTTGCTTCCTGGTTTCCATGCCTAGGCAAATAATGTCATACATCCCAGGAGTCTTCAGGAAGAGAGGAGGTGTTTTCTCAGCTAATCACACCCTCCTGCCTGCATGCCTGAGCTAAGGACAGCTGGATTCCAGGAACTAAATTATACATGAATCATCTGCCCTTACTCAAGATGGCCACAGACAGAAAAGCTAGGGGGTATTTTTCAAAGTGTTTTCTCAGCAAAATAAAGCATGGAGATATTGATGGAAAGGGAAGTTTGCTTTGAATAGTACTGTAGCGGGTATGTACTTTCCCGGGTGTAATTTGAACTTGGCATAGACATCAGTGATGTGTAATTCCCTGCAGCCCAGCAGGTGGCGGTGTCGCCCTGGGCTGGGGTTGAATCATTGCTGTGTGCCGTGCCTCCTCTTTGTCCTCCCTCGGCAGCAGTATGGTGGGGCGGGGAACTCGCTGTGCTTGCTGGGAGAGGGTATAAAGGGGCCAGCCATCTTTGTCACGGGGTCGAGTCCCAGGCACCTTCAGTCTGTGGGCGGTGGTTCGTGTCGGTCCTCCAGGCGGCCTAGGCCTAGAGGACAGCCGGAGGTCGTGTTCCATCCCAGGCACCTTTAGCCTGGGGTGAGGTACTCGGATGGAGGTCTGGAGCTCAGTTCCCAACACTGAGTTCCGCGAGGGAAGGAGATCCTAGGGTACCCAGGGATTGGGTACCCGAATCCGGAAGGCGTAATGGACCGGGGGGGAGCTCCTCACTCGAAGACCTAGTGCAGCACATTGCCAGTGACGGGTGAGCCTCTCATCGGAGACCGCCTGGAAGGAAATCCCCCCTCGCTCGGAGACCGCAACCCACTTTCATGGAGGAAAGTGGAGAACACATTGTGTCTGGGCCTATTCGCATCCACACCTCCTTTTCTGTTCTGTTTCTACTAAGGGAGTTCAACTGATTGTGTTCACTCGAGAAGAATAAAGGAGTGTTGGACTTTAATGGTGTGGGGCTCATTTCCTGACAGACATTGTTCAAGGTAACTCTCGGTGGAGGCTCCAGGTGCACAGCACTGACCCGAAGGTAAAAAAGAACTTTGCTTACACCACATTGACACCTGTGGTGAAGGCCAGGCGTGGTGTCCCCGCTCCCTTCCCCTCTGGAGGTACCCCTAGACAAGAGAAAGACGAGCTGAAGAAAAAGAGGGGAGTGAGGAGGGTGCTACAGTACAAATTACTTAAATAGACCTTTTGGTTTTTGGTGCTCAGATGCAGCGGAGTTCTGCCTTAAGTAAAACTAAAAAAAAATATTAGAATTAGCTAGCAGGGTGTTAAGTTTGTACAACAGAATATAGCACTTTTGTTATTAACCCTACAGTAACATTTGCAACATGCAATATTTTATTCCAGAGGAAGGGGCAAAACATTTCCTGAAGTAATCAACTGCCAAATATGTAAGAATATTTGTTTTTTATCCACTGGAGAACAGATAGGCTCTCATTTAGTTTAAATCCTTTAACCACAGAAGGCCACAGAAAAGGAATAACTGGTCAACACAAGACCAGTTTGACATGCCTAGGGTAGAACTTTTGTCAGGTTTCTATTGCTTTCTGTGTCCCCATTTGTTAGATCACTCTTATATTCTATTCTGGTGACTATTCATCCCAAGACAGAAAGTGAGAGTAGTTCTAAAAAATGTACAGTTATCACTGAACAGTAGTAAATGTAAAATTCCCAGCCGGGGCAACTGTTTCAATATCAATGTTAAACTTTGGAAAAATTCCTTCTCACTTCCTGATGTGTCTCTGTGACAGAAAGTAAGGGACATCTCTCAATGAGCACACATATAGTAATAAAAGACCCAGTAGGGACTCTAACCCTTCTTTGCTTTATTTACATCCAGAAAAAAATGGAAAAAAAATCTAGTCCACTTTGATTCCTAAAAGATGTGCACAAATGCAAGTGGTAAATAAAGAAAGCCAACATAATATTTTATGACATATATAACTATTTTAGTTTTCTGGGTAGAAAAGCATCTGCAAAGTTTATGGTCAACTGGCAGTGGTATAGCTAGGCCCAACCCCTGCCACTGTCAATTTTGCTGCACAACTTAAAAGTGCAGAAAAATATAAGAAAATATAAAGAATAGAATAATATACATCATGTCATCATTATTGTATAAGTCTGCATTTTCTAAGCATGGTATTTCCAAGGGAGATCATCTCCAACAGTTGCCTCGATCATATACACTATATTACCAAAAGTATTGGGACGCCTGCCTTTACACGCACATGAACTTTAACGGCATTCCTGTCTTAGTCCGTAGGGTTCAATATTGAGTTATCCCACCCTTTGCAGCTATAACAAAACACACTCCTAAAACTTGTGGACAGTCTTCCCAGAAGAGTTGAAGCTGTTAAAGCTGCAAAGGGTAGGACAACTCAATATTGAACCCTACAGACTAAGACTGATATGCCATTAAAGTTCATGGGCGTGTAAAGGCAGGCGCCCCAATACTTTTGGTAATAGAGGGGTTGATTTACTAAAGGCAAAAAGACTGTGCAGTTGCCCTCTGCAAGTGCAGTTGCT
Organism: Rana muscosa; assembly: GCA_029206835.1. Taxonomy (NCBI): domain Eukaryota; kingdom Metazoa; phylum Chordata; class Amphibia; order Anura; family Ranidae; genus Rana; species Rana muscosa. The sequence goes on from CM055123.1 coordinate 274,799,782, forward strand.
CCAGAGCTTGGTAAATGAGGTAAGGCTTCATGATTCAAAGAGTACCCAATCACGTGCAAGGAAAATTAAAAAAAACAGCATTCTTGCTTGCACATGATTGGATGATGGAAGTCAGCAGAGCTTCTGCTCATTTACTAAGCTCTGGAGCAACTCTAGTGCACAGTCTATTTGCTTTTAGTAAATAAACCCCAGACTGTATATTACATACTTCACAGGATAAATGACCTAGTTCACGCTAGTCTCGTCTGAATACCAGTACAGTAGGGCTAACCACATAGTATACAAGTTTCTTGTACAATTTTTCTTTAGATTAACCAAAAAACATATATTATGAGGTCAAGCCTAAACACTTTAAATTTGTATGCAATCAGGCAGGCCCTTGCACTACACAGTTGAAGGTAAATCTAAAGGAAATTGAGCAATAAAATTGTATAATGTATGGCCAGCCTAAGGCCGGCCATACACGATTCGAATCTCGGCCAGTTCAGCAGGAACCGGCCAAGATTCAAATAATTAATAGGCAGGCTGAATATACCAAGTGTAACAATCGATCAACTTGTGTGTAATGGGTGTTATTTCGCGCTACTCAAAAGTATTAGAGTGGGAACTGAGGTATGTAAACAATGGCTGCAAAATCAATCTGTGTTCACTTTACACATAAACATAATATAAAAACAAGTGAGGGGGGGGGGGGATTTTGCGCTAAAGTATATAAATACAACACATAAAACACCTCTGTGACAGAGTATAACTGGTAGGTGTAAAAAAACTGTCAAAAGTTAAACGTGAAAAACATAAGTGATAAATGCATATAAATGAATCAAAAGTACTAATTAGTGCTATTATGTAATATAAAATAAAGTGCAAGTGCATGCATAAACTGCCAAGACGCGTGCAAAAAAGTTCAATATTGCAATTGATGGTGATCGATGAAATTGAATGTCCAAAAACATATAGGCCAAATGGATCTCTCCGGTATTCCAGATGGAGTTAAATTTTATGTATTTAGTATATAAATTGGAGTATTGAACCGGTGGTGAATCCTACACTTGTCTCCCAATGCTCTCACCTCATATAATAAAGTAACTGGCATAAGAGATAATCTTGTCTCTCCTCTGTGTCTTCTCCACTATGGATCTATATATGTCCACCACCAATCACGCTCTCTACAGATGAATAGGAGAGGGAGGAGGGGGGGGGGCAAAGCTCCAGCCAATCGCCAGGGATGTGGACAGGAAAAAAAGCCTCTGATGGTGTAGTATTAAACGTATATATGGCTTTATTCTAAATACAAGAAGTGGACTCTTACATCACAAAATATTACAGTTCGCATATACAGAAGATTCCCGGCGTGGTAAGCGCCGTCTTACTGTTGCTCTGCTGCTGCTTTGGATCTAGCTGTGTGATGCCGCAATTGATCAACTTGGGTACAACCAGCCTGCTGGCTTTGCTTCTGATTATCGCAAGCGGCTGCTATAGCTGCTAGCGATAATCACCGACTTCTCCCGGCGGGGACAGCTTCCCCCGCCCGCTCCTGCCTCTCACCAGGAGAAGACAAAGTCTCGGGAGGAGGGATTCCCCTGTCAGCGCTGACTGTGCTCATGGGGGAATCATGTGGCTGCAGGAAAGAAATTTGCACCGTCTATGGCCAGCCTAACAGCTGAGACCATGGTTTCAATGTTTTCTCTTGCCCCGGGTGAGCTATTTACAAAGTTGTGGCAAGCATTTTAGAGAAAGGCTGATGCTTTTACAGAACAAAGGCTACTTTCCCTTATAACCAATTACTGTTCCGTGATAACCAATTGGTTATCAACTTTTGCTTTCTGAAGTAGAAAATTTACAACTGCAATCAGACTGGTCGTTATGCTTCCCTTTTCTTTGTAGAAAGTAGATTATGTTTTTAAAGCTTGTAATAAATACAAACAGCATCCTATATTGTGCAACAATATATTTACTACTACTAGAAATGCGAGTGCTCACTTCCTGCATACTCACTTTTCACTATCTACAAGTAGAATCAGCAGTGAAGGTAGAATGATTTTCCAAAAATACACACACTACTAAAACCCAAATCCACATTAATGCTGATCTGTCAGTGCCCAGAGGGAGAAAAGACTGAGGCAAATTTCTTGTCAGTCAGTGACAAAAAAAAAGTGTAAAAGAAAAGTGAGCAGGTCATTTAGCAAATATTTATATTTTATTTTGTAGGTGCCGCCGGCTTCCCTTCAGGACAAGAAAATCCCTCAGGATGGGTCATCGTGTAAGAACATGCAGTTGGGAGAAGGAGTCCGTTTACTAAAAGCTTAGCCTTATCCTTAAGGAAGAAGCCTTCAGACAGTAGCAAAGATGCAAAACCAACAACAAAAGACATGTTCCCCAGAGGCAGTCTAATTAAAGGGGAACTCCAGACAGAAGAATTCACCACTCCAGCAGATTTGCATCATGTCCGCCTATTTGTGTTTGGTCTTGGGTCTTGTCGTTTGTTTAGCAGCAGCAGTGCCAGAAATGAATGTAGAAAATCCTTATATCTGTAGAAAGCAATTCTTCTATTTAAAATAAGTCTATGGGAACAGATTCATTATTTGGTTGGTTTACAGCCTCTCTTCCTTTTTTTCTTTTTTTTTTTTTACAAAAAATGTCTATCTTCCCATCCTTTTTTTTAAATCAAATAGATTGAATTCTATCTAGAATTCTATCTCAAAATGAACTTTCCATATTATCATTAATATACTCAGCTGACTTCTTAGGCAAGTTGGAGACTAACCCCCATTGCCAAATGTTTACAAAGTTTTTAGGACACCTCTTATGTTTATATGTCTGTTCCTAAACTAAATTAAGATTAGTTGCTTTGATCCATTGATCTATTGTTGGCGGGTAATTTGATATCCATTTTTGTAATATAAGTTTGCAAACCATGTACATAGTTCTCATCCACGTCACGTGCGTTTCAACTGGGAGGGTATCTTCCGGTATAACCCCTAGCAATACAATTTTTGGATCAAGCTGTACCAAGCTGTACCTGTAAAAAACACAGGGAATTTAAAGTATCAAATACACCCTCCCAGTAGCGATGCAATTTTGGACATCACCACAGCATATGCATAAGTGTACCTGTGCCAGTGGTACATCTTGGACAATTTGGTGTATTTACTTTAACCCAAGAGTGCAGTTTTAAAGGAGTATAATGGACTCTATGAATGATAAATAGTCAAGCACTGTGAGGAGTATAAGGATACCCTAAACCACTACTTACTCTCTCTGTTCCAGCGCTGCCTTCTAATTCCTCCTCTGTTTGCTAGTTGGTGCTCCTTTTCCTTTACTCAAGCAACAGTAAGCCCAGACTGTCAATGACACATTTCCTGGGCTAGCGTCATCACACAGCCTGGGCACACAGAATGCTGTATGGAAAAGTGCTCACTGATTACAACATGGAGCTGATTCTATACAGCACTAAGTTTTGCTGATGCTTGACAAAATAAAGCAGTACCCATAGTTATCTACAGTGAAGACACTCGAAATGTAAGTATATCTAAAGCCAAAACGTTGTTTTCATTTTGGATACAGTAGGGTATGGGTCCCATTAGGGGAATTTCCATTTACTTCTTGTTCTACAAACACAATTAGGGATGAGCCGAACACCCTCCAGTTTGGTTCGCATCAGAACATGAGAACAGGCAATACATTTATTCGAACATCCAAACACCGTTAAAGTCTATGGGACTCGAACATGAAAAATCGAAAGTGCTAATTTTAAAGGCTTATATGCAAGTTATTGTCATAAAAAGTGTTTGGGGACCCAGGTCCTGCCCCAGGGGACATGTATCAATGCAAAAAAAAGTTTTAAAAATGGAAGTTTTTTCGGCTAACTATGGGTACGGCACTTTACAGGCATACTATACACACCCCCTAGGTACAAACTTTAAAGGAATATTTCAATTTTATTGTTTCACTTTAAACATTATTAAAATCACTGCTCCTGAAAAAACTGACGTTTTTAAAACTTTTTTTTGCATTGATACATGTCCCCTGGGGCAGGACCCAGGTCCCCAAACACTTTTTATGACAATAACTTGCATATTAACCTTTAAAATTAGCACTTTAGATTTCTCCCATAGACTTTTAAAGGGTGTTCCGCGGCTTTTCGAATTTGCCGCAAACACCCCAAATTGTCGAACATGAGTTTGACTCGAACATAAAGCTTATCCCTAAACACAATAGGAAGTGCTAAATAATCTCTCCAAAGAGTGAGAGAAACCCCCTATTAGACAATTCTCACTGGAGAATAAGAAGAGATTTCACATCTATTCCTATTCTGGTGACAAATCGAAATTGTAATATTTTCATCCCGTTCAGTCCCTTGTGGCAAGGTCCTCAAGGCAAATAAAGAGAGTGAATCTCTCAGCAGATGCACAAACAGCATGAACAATCTAACAATATTCACCTTTCACCACTCCATCCAGACATAAAGTGTTGCACCACCCAAAAGTGGAAGTCCTGCTTATTTGCCTCCTCCACCCCTTCGCTGCCACATTTGGCACCTTTCAGGGGATAGCGGGTACCTGGGTTTGACAGGTACCGGCTCCCACTTTTGGCTGAATTTTCCACGGCGAACTCATCCTGAAGTTTGGCCCCCCTCCTCCTTTCCCCGCCACCGGGCCATTCACAAAGCGCAGTGCACTTCGTACATGCACAATAGGGAACCGACTGTGAAGCCGAAAGGCAGTTTTCCCTTACTCAAGAAGATGGGGGCGGCTGCACCCAAGAGCCGATTGAAAAATCGGCTCGGGTATAGACGCTGCTGAATTCGTGGACAGGTAATGTCCTAACATTAAAAGTCAGAAACTACAGTATTTGTATATCTGATAGACATGTGCACACTGAAATATTTTGTTTCGGAATTTCGTTTTTGTCCGAAAAATAAAATGATTTACCGGTAGTTACTTCCGAAATTAGTTTTTATTTATTTTGTTTCGTTAAAAAATGCATTCGTCTGAAAATCTGCACTAATTAAGGTTGAATCTGTCATTGAAGGCTTATTGTGTTTGTCGAATGTTCTAAGAAGATTCGACGAAGCAGCTAAACTGTACGACGCCGCAATCATACATTACCGGTCGAATGCTCCGCCCACAAGCTATAGTAGAAATCTTTTCTCTCTCTGTCGAATGATCTCGGACAAATAGAGTTAGGTTAGGCTCAAGTAACCGCAGATTCGATAGACACAGATTGCTATTGTCACCGTCATGTCGAATCTTCTATCTATATCGAACTGTTGTCGCAACAAAACGAAAATAAAGCATTTTTTATGTCAGATCTTTCGGATTTCGGACTCTGCACATTCGTTATCTTTTTTTTAAAACGAAAGCGAAAATCCCCGAAATTCGGACAAAAATGCATTGAAGCCTGGAGCTCTGCTTTAATAATGTTAATCCATAGACGCCGAGTGTATGACTCGGCCCCGCCCCCCGGCGGCCGCGTCAATGGATTTGATTGACAGCAGCGGCAGCCAATGGCTGCGCTGCTATCAATCTATCCAATGAACAGCCTAGAAGCCGTGGAGAGAGCGATGCGGGATCGCGCCCATGGAAATTTGAGGCTCAGGTAAGTAAAACGGGAGGGGGGGCTGGGGGGCCGGACACTGCATGGTGTTTTTTCACCTTAATGGATTGGATGCATTAAGGTGAAAAAACACAAGGGTTTTCAGCTCTGATTCCTCCCCAGATTTCAATTTCTTGAAAAGATGTGGATAGTGTCTGGACAAGATCGTCATACTCTATGAGATGCATCAATCTGTTAAAACCTTATATGACAAACACACCTTCTGCTAAAGTGCACTTATCCTTTTTGACCCCCTTAATGCTGTGCTAGACTGGCCCACCTTATCCAGATGCAAACTTACCTCAAAATCATGCTTGGGTCCTCCAATGTTTTGTTATTTACCACCAGCAGATATTTACTGCACTGGCTAAACCTGTGCAGTAGCTTCTAATAGAATTTTCTGGAGTGGTCTCCTGAGATTCTGCTTCCTTGGGAGACAGCCCTATAGAAAACTACCTTGTCGGGGCAGTGAGTGGACTGAAGAATCCCAGAGCTAATTTTGGGCAGTGGGGAAGCAAGGAAAGTGAGTATAGTCTATGTGAAGGCAAGGGGGTTGAAATTAGGCAAGCCGGTTTTCCTGGCATGTATCCTTATATAAGCTCAGTTGAAATAGAGCTTTATAACTCTGAACTCTGATTCCTCCTCATATTTCAATTTCTTAAAAAGTTGTTCATAGTGTCTAGACAAGATCATCATACTCTATGAGATGCATAAATCTGCTAAAACCTTATAGGATAAGCACACCTTCTGCCAAAGTGCACTTATCCTTTTTGACCCCCTTGTGCAGTAGCTTCTAATGGGATTTTCTGGAGTGGTCTCCTGAGCCGGGGCAGTGAGAGGACTGAAGAATCCCAGAGCTAATTTTGGGCAGTGGGAAGCAAGGAAAGGTGAGTATAGTCTATGTGAAGGCAAGGGGGTTGAAATAAGGCGAGCCGGTTTTCCTGGAATGTATCCTTATATAAGCCCAGTCAAAATTGGTTCTCTTTAAAATTAAAAGACGTCATAGGGAGGCCTATTGTGTCTTCATCTACCAAGAGTTAATATTTATAAATCAATAAGGATGAGTGACCATACTCGCCCCTCAAATTTTTTAATTCTCTCACATACACCTGACAGTTGGAGGCATCAGGGTGCCATGTTTATTGTTTTTTTTTTTTTTTTTTCTTTTACACCATAGAAACGCAGTCTAGATGATTTCCAGATGCTTTTCTGAATGCGTGTTTTTGATGCATTTTCGAGGCATCTAGAGCGTTTTTGGTGCATTTTTGATGCTTTCCATTGCACCCCCCCCTCCTCTTTTTTGTACACTTTTAAATAAGGACATGTGTGTTCCAGTGCATTTTAGGTGCATTTAGGTGTGTTCCAGTGCGCTTTTGATGCGTTTTAGGGCCAGTTCACACCACAAAACTGCACTCCGGATACATTCCGGATCAGTTTTTGCTTACAGTTCACACCACACGCTGTTCCAGTGCGTCTCTGATACAATTTGTTATGTTCCAGTACAGTGCTGTGCAGAAAAAAATGCAACACGTGCTGCTTTTTTTTCTGCACCAGAAACTGACTGAACTGGTGTGAGCTAGAGCCATTGGAATACATGGAAAACACTGTGCATGCATTTTTAGTACAGAAAAAAAGCACACTGAACTGCATCTGGTGTAAACTAGCACTTACCGCGTTCCAGTACAGTCCAGAGCAGGAAAAATGCAGCATGTTCAACTTTTTTTTTCTGGAACTGGAAAGCCCTGGAACTGACCGCACTGATGTGAACGATGCCATTGAAAACCATATAACCTACTTTCCATGCGTTTTTGATGCAGAAAAAAAAATGGACTGCATGTGATGTGAACTGGCCCTTAACCACTTAAGCCCCAGACCATTTAGTAGCTAAAGGACCAGGCCCCTTTTTGCGATTCGGCACTGAGTTGCTTTAACTGACAGTTGCACGGTCGTGCGAGGTGGCTCCCAAACAAAATTGACGTCCTTTTTTCCCCACAAATAGAGCTTTCGTTTGGTGGTATTTGATCACCTCTGCGGTTTTTATTTTTTGCACTATAAACAAAAATAGAGCGACAATTTTGAAAAAAGTTCAATATTTTTTACTTTTTGCTATAATAAATATCCCCAAAAATCTATAAAAAAACATTTTTTTCCCTAAGTTTAGGCCGATACGTATTCTTCTACATATTTTTGGTAAAAAAAATCTCAATAAGCGTTTATTGATTGCTTTGCGCAAAAGTTATAGCATCTACAAAATAGGGGATAGTTTTATGGCATTGTTATTAATATTTTTTTTTTACTAGTAATGGCGGCGATCAGAGATTTTTATCGTGACTGCGACATTATGGCGGACACATCGGACACTTTTGACACCATTTTGGGACCATTGTCATTTTTACAGCGATCAGTGCTATAAAAATGCACTGATTACTGTGAAGATTAGATTGGCAGTGAAGGGGTTAACCCGTAGGGGGCGCTGAAGGGGTTAAGTGTTTCCTAGGGAGTGTTTACTACTGTGTGGGGGCGTGGCTTGGCGCGTGACGTCACTGATCGTCGTTCCCTATGACAGGGAACAGACGATCACTGACACTCACACTAGGAAGCACAGGGAGAGGTTTGTTTACACTTACCTCTCCCCGTTCTTCAGCTCTGTGACCCGATCGTGGGACACTAGCGGCGATCTTGTCCTCAGGTCCCGCGGGTGCGGTCACGGAGCTCCGGACCGGGTCGCGAGCGCGCCGCTGGCAGCGCGCGCGCAACCTACGGCTGGGTTTCTTAAAGAGGACGCACCTGTACGTGCTTGTGCCCAGCCGTGCCATTCTGCCGACGTATATCGGCGTGGGGCGGACCTTAAGTGGTTAAAAAGTAATATTATTTTCTAAGGTGTCATTTTTTTTTTTTTTTGTGGTCAGTTTATTTAGACTCATTCATACACTCCTTAGTTTTTCTGTACTACCAACTGATATATTTGTTTACATACAGCAGATCACTGCCACATAAATATTTAAAAGGACATTAAAAGACGGCTTATACCTTTTAAACTCTATTGTGTGTAGTTTTAAAATGAGGACAGCACCAGAGCACCTTAACATACCTCTGTTCATTTCACTTGTTTTTCAAGTTTACAGAGTTATAAAGCTTCTTTCTGGCCTTGTTCTATTGGAAGACAGGACGGGTATCTTTAATAAATCCCCTTATATCATGCTGTATATTTTGGATGTAAATACAGACAGTTGGAGCAGAAAATGTGCACAAAAGGTATGAAAAGAAGCATTCAGCACATGCAGAATTATGTATGAATTACATCCAAAGGGATTTTCGTTAGATTGGTCAAACATGACATACAGTATAGAGAATTCCCACACTAACAAAATCAAATGATACCTTACTCAGCACCGACCATAAATCATGTTTATGTATGTCATTTTTTTTTTAAGGAAATAAGATTCATACAAAGACAGAGTAACATAAGGGAAGGTTATTCCACAACTCCTCAGCAAGTATATCATTGTGTACCTGTGATACGCAGTATATTACGCTCCAAAGCAATTTGTGCCGAAAGACAATGGTATGTAAAGACAGTGCACTGAGTACCAACAGGAAACTCTAAAGCTTATTAAGGACGAACACCAGACAGATGTAAAATATTACAGTGTAATTCAGCTACGTATTGCTTAAAAAAAAAAAATATTGTATTTTAAAATAAAGCTGGTATAAGTAACTGCATCTGTCTGTATATTAATTCTCTAAAATCCATGGCTTTGGGTTATTGTTAAAGGGAAATAAAAAATGGCAACCAATTTATAACTAGCATGGAGAGCACAGGGAAGGACTTTGCACACAACAAACAAAACAAAATGTATTTCCCAGCACATTTACCAGTTATACAGCAAAAATAAAAAAAATGTATTGTCTAATATTCTGTGTTAAATACAAAGATTTTAGTTGCATAACATTTGCAAAAATATATGGAAGCTGCACTGCCTTGTAATGCCGTGTACACACGATCGGATTTACCAATGAAAACAGTCCGATGGACTTTTCTCATCGGACTAACCGATCGCGTATGGGCCCCATCGGTCTTTTTTCCATCGGTGAGAAAAAATAGAACATGTTTTAAATTTATCCGATGGGAGAAAAACCCATAGCAAATTCCGATCGTCTGTGTGGTACTCCATCGGACAAAAAACCCACGCATGCTCAGAATCAACTCGACGCATGCTCAGAAGCATTGAACTTAATTTTTCTCGGCTTGTCGGAGTGTTTTTACGTCACCGCGTTTGGGACGGTCGGATTTTTGACTGATGGTGTGTAGGCAAGACTGATGGAAGTCAGCTTCATTGGATTTCCGATGGAAAAATCCATCGGATTAGAATCCATAGGAAATCCGATCGTGTGTACAGGGCTTAAGGTCCCTCTGTGTAGTGTGGTCCTAACACTAATCTATGAGAGTCTCCATGTTGGAGCATGTATAGTAATTCAAACATTTTAACCCCTTTAGCCCCGGAAGAATTTACAACCTTCCTGACCAGAGCACCTTTTGCGCTTCGGCACTGCGACGTTTTAACTGACAATTGCGCGGTCATGCAACGTAGCTCCCAAACAAAATTGACGTCCTTTTTTTCCGACAAATAGAGATTCCTTTTGGTGGTATTTGATCACCTCTGCGGTTTTTATTTTTTGCGCTATAAACAAAAATAGAGCGACAATTTTGCAAAAAAAAGCAAGCTATTACAACAGTTATTTACTCCACCTGCCATCGGTGGTTATCTGGCTGCACTGTGATAGGCTGTCCCTGGGGACCCACACCACATTGAATTGATGTTAACCCCCTCCTTTCCAAGACTCCACAGTGGCATCAGCATTTTTTACTTCCACCAAAACCATTGCTAACTAACTGCTGATTATGTGCTTTTAGTGTCTCTAGTTATATGTTATATTTATTTATTCATTTATTTTAAACAAGACTATAAAGTTTTATGCCAGTTTCATCGAGCGCTGCAATTGTGTTTTTTGTGTCTTTCTCCTTATTGACTGAGACAGCAGTGGGGGGCCATTGGCTCCCGCTACTTTCAATTACAGCCAGTGAGCCAATGAGGATAGATGAGGGGTGGGGAAGAGCTGCGCTCCATGTGGGAATGGACACACAAGGCAACGGCTAGAGAAAGAGCTCGGGTGCCCCCATAACAAGCTGCTTGCTGTGGGGGTATTTGGCAGGAGGGAGAGGCCAGGAGTGCCGGCGGGGGACCTGAGTAGAGGAGGATCGGGGCTGCTCAAAACCATTACACAGAGCAGGTAAGTATGGCATGTTTGTTATTTAGAAAAAAAAAATGGCTCCATGCACTATTATCATAATTTTTCATCCAGCGTTTCTTTTCTAGCGTTTTTTGAGCTTATAAAAAATGCTAGAAAAATATGCTGGATGGAAAATGCTGATAATAGCATTTTTGTGCGAGCTTGTAGTAGCATTTTAGTAGCTTTAAGATGCTTTTAGGAGCATTAGTATTTTATTAGTGTTTTTACAGTACATGAAGAAAAAAATAAGCTGTTAGGAGTTTAACTAGCATTTAGAAGCTTTTAGGAGAATTTAGGAGCGTTCAACGTGTTTTTCTGGAAAACGCTCCCAAAAACTCTACAAAAACATTTTTTTTTCTGCTCCTAAGCGCTGAAGGTTAAAAAATGCTTCTAGCATAAAATGATGTGCATGGACACATAGGACAACACTTTTAGCTTCTAGGAGCAGAAACAAAAATGCTCATAATAGCTTAAAAAAGTGCTAGTGTTCATGGAGCCTAGGGCTCCTAAACGCTTCTAAACGCTACTTAAACACTCCTAACAACTTTTTTCAAGCGTTTTTTTTTTTCATGTACTGTAAAAACGCTAATAAAACGTTAATAAAACGCTAACATTCCTAAACACGCCTAAGAGCCCTTTCACACTGTGTCGCCTATTTTTAGCGGCACTTTGCCGTCGGATTTGCGGCACTTAAAACCGCCCGCAAAACACCGCTACAGCGGTGAGTTCACCGCTCCTAATGCGCTCCAAAGAAGCTGCCGCCTCAGGCTTTCTCACTGGAATGAATGGAGCAGCTGTTTTAGGGCGCTTTGCAGGTGCTATTTATAACGCTATAGCACCTGCAAAACGCCCTCTGTGTGAAAGGGGTCTCAAAACTTCTAAAAGCTACTAAAACACTACTACAACTGGGCACAAAAATGCAGCATTTTTTATTCAGCGTTTTTTCTAGCATTTTTTGACCTTATAAAAAACACTGTGCAGGGAGCCTAAATATCACTTTCAGATTTGTCTGGAAGAACTCCATTCTTCCTTAACCGTTTCCCCTCTCACACCTGTACACCCATTCTGGACCCAAACAGTTTTTACATTTCTGTTATGGGCCTGGCCCCCGAAACACTTCAGCTGGTTCCGCCATTTGGATGATCCCATGAGGTTGAAGGTATGATTTTATGTTTGGCTCGTGAGTATATTTTAGATCTTTTATCTTTTAATAAAGTGCTTGCGATAATGCACTGGGCATTTGCGGCCTTCTGTTCTTTGTTGTTTGTACATTAAAATCACTTAGGGCCAACCGTACGCAAATTTGCATTCGTACTGTTTTTTAGAGCGGGCGGTTGGCTTTTTAGTGATAACAATCGATATGGCAAAAAACAGCTCAGCTGTTATCCTAAAGGAGCGGGAGGGCACTCTTCCCGGCCTCCCGTCTCACCTGGAGACCCGATCCACGATCCAGCACGTCCACCGGATAGACTGAGACTGGAACAAAGCTGGAAATTGCTTCAATCGAGTCTCCTATGTAAAATTAGGTGCAAAGGAGGAATTTCGGGTCTCTTAGACCCCTGATCTCTCCATAAAGAATACCTGTCACCACCTATTATGGTCACAAGGGATATTTACATTCCTTGTGACAGCAATAAAAGTGAACAAATAATTTTATTTTTTTAAAGGGACAATGTAAAAAAAAAAATTAAAAAAAAAAATAAGATTTTTTTTTTTTTTTAAAGCGCCCCCATCCCCGCGTGCTCGCGCAGCAAAGAAAACGCATACGTAAGTCGCGCCCACAAATGTAACCGGTGTTCAAATCACACATGTGAGGTATCACCGCGATTGTCAGAGTGAGAGAAATAATTCTGGCAAAAGATCTCCTCTGTAACAATAACCTGGTAACCGTTACATTTTTATAAAGTGTTGCCTATGGAGATTTTTAGGTACCGTAGTTTGTCGCCATTCCACGAGTGTGTGCAATTTCAAAGAATGACATGTTGAGTATCTATTTACTCGGTGTAACATCATCTTTCACATTATTCAAAAAATTAGGCTAACTTTACTGTTTCTTTTTTATTATTATTATTATTCATGAAAGTGTCTTTTTTCCCAAACAATTGCGTTTGAAAAACTGCTGCGCAAATACCGTGTGACATAAAATATTTCAACATTGCCCATTTTATTCTCTAGGGCAGTGATTCTCAACTAGGGTTCCTCCAGAGGTTGCTAGGGGTTCCTTCAGCATTGGGCAATTTCTGCCTCTCAGATAAGTTCACACTGACCCCATTGATCTTTTTAGCTATCTGTAAGGAGGTAATTCTTCCCAATTGCCACAAATGTAAGGACCATTCTTCCAACTGACCGTCACACTAATGTATCATGAGTTGTAGATTTCTCAATTTTAGCAGGGGTTCCCCGAGACCGGAGAACTATTTCAAGGGTTCCTCTGTGTTGAAAAGGTTGAGAAAGGCTGCTCTAGGGTCTCTGCTAATATATATATATATATATATATATATATATATATATATATAATGTTAGGGGGTTCTAAGTAATGTTTTAGCAAAAAATATGGATTTTAATTTGTAAGCAACAAATGTCAGAAATAGGCTTAGGCATGAAAGGGTTAAAGCGGAACTTGGCTCCCCCGTGTTTTTTCCCTTCTTACCTGTAATTCTGTGTTCTCTTCAAAACCCATACCCACCCCAACAGCAAATCCAGCATTGTCCTTCTATGATCCACTGTTCAGGTAACATATCTAGGATCTTGACTGAGCATCTTGGTCAGAGGCGGCTCTAGGCTTTGTGAGGCCTTAGGCAAAACTTGGACACGAGGCCCCACTCACGCCCTTAATGGGAAAAAAAAATTCAATCAAGAAAATAGGCTGCAGAAAATGCACAGATCTAGCACACAGGTGATCAGCACCACTTCCAGGGCACCCTCCTCACCCATATTCAGCTAATGCAAAGGGGGGGGCCTGAGAAAGAGAGAGGGGTGATAGAGAGATCCGATGGCGCCGACATTAATATTGATCACAGGCAAATTAGGCGTCCGCGAGGCCCCTGTGAGTGCGAGGCCTTAGGCGACCGCCTAATTTGCCTAATTAGAGAGCCGCCTCTGATCTTGGTCCTTTTCCATGCACAGGCAACCAGCTTCCGGCCCTAGAGCCGTTCCTAGAGCCGTTCTGTGTGCTTATTCTGCAGCCTCATGGGCGATGTAATGTGAGTATCCAAGCAGAAGGCAGGACCGGGGACATGTCATTTTGGCTTAGGCCAGAATGGTGGAGTAGGGCAGAGCTGGACAACAAATTAAAAAATAATCTCTTTTTTTATGGAGGGGAAGGCTAGCTCTCTTTAGGGAGTTAAGTTCTACTTTAACATATTAAAGATTACATGAGCTTTTAGTGATTGAATTCATATCTCCATTGAGAAACAAAACCTCTTCTCCTTTCCTGAAGCAAAATCATCCAACGTGTTCCTGTGGAAAATCAAGTGTTTTAATAGCATTACAATACAAAGTGTAGCAGCACAATAGCTGAGAATGAATCACTTAGCTGTAACAAGGCAGCAACAATTTGTCAGGCTAAGTTTATTTTCCTAAAGACATGGTGGCCCTCGATTTGTTCAGCCTGATTGTTCTGCTCCCCTCACTAATAAACGTTGGCTTTGAAGTGTCTGCCATTTGTTTAAAGATGGATGCGGCTATGAGCCACTTATTCCTCATGTTCACCTCAGGAGCTACCTCACAGCCTCAATTAGTACTACAAGCCTTCTTCTTTTAAAATCAATTTAAAGATTAATTTGTTTAATATAAGTTTAAATTGCTTCCGAGGTAATTTATGCCCGGGATTTCATTGTACAGTGCCATGTTAATGTTTTGCTCCACAGTCTCTGCAGTATTTAAGTAGAACATTTAGATTGGGTTTCGCTTTTTTTTATTTGCATGAAAGGCAATAAAATTAAATTGTATTGATTTTGCTGCCTTTGTACTACTGACAAAATTCTGTCACACCATATATTTCCTGGATAAAATACGCCCTATATATAAAAACGGGAAACTAGCTTTGGCTTGCTCTTTAACAGTTCCCACCTCAATCATTAGCACAATATAGTAAAGTAATATATAATGCAGACTTTCAGAAAATATTGTATTTGTCTGCTGGAGTGGATATATACTTAAAGGACAAGTCCATCCAACAACAACGATATGTGGGCACTGGTATAAAGAATCACCTATTTCTTCTACTAGGGGATATCATTGAGAAAACTTTGGACCTGAATTCCCATCTACACCAACCTGCTATGGCCAACATAACTGGGTTTCACCCTATCCACTTGACATTTCCCTTTTTTTTATTAGGAATATAGCACGAGTAATGTAGTTCCCTTAACCACTAGCCTATCGCCCCCCATCATATGACGGCGGGACGATGAGGCTCTCGTTCTGGGCGGACGTCATATGACGTCTTCGCCTCCCCGAGCCACTAGGGGGCACGCGCCGGCCGCATCACTGGGGACCCGATGCGCGTGACCGGCGGCCGCGATGTCCGCCAGGCACCCGCGATTTCCCAGTAACTGAGCAGGACCGTGGATCTGTGTGTGTGGAAACACACAGATCCACATCCTGTCAGGGAGAGGAGACCGATGGTGTGTCCCTTGTACATAGGGACAACCATCGGTCACCTCCCCCAGTCAGTCCCCTCCCCCCACAGTTAGAATCACTCCCTAGGGAACACATTTAACCCCTTGATCGCCCCCTAGTGTTAACCCCTTCCCTGACAGTCATATTTGTACAGTAATCAATGCAGTTTTATAGGACGGATCGCTGTATAAATGTGAAAGGTCCCAAAAATGTTCCAAAAGTGTCCGATGTGTCCGCCGCAATATCGCAGTCACGATAAAAATCGCAGATCGCCGCCGTTACTAGTAAAAAAATAAAAATAAATAAAAATGCTATAAATCTATCTCCTATTTTGTAGCCGCTTTAACTTTTGCGCAAACCAATCAATATACGCTTATTGCGATTTTTTTTACCAAAAATATGTAGAAGAATACTGAGGAAAAATTTGGTTTAAAAAAAAAAAAAATTATTGGATATTTATTATAGCAAAAAGTTAAAAATATTGTGTTTTTTCAAACTTGTCCCTCTTCTTTTGTTTATAGCGCAACAAATAAAAACCGCAGAGGTGATCAAATACCACCAAAAAAAAGCTCTATTTATGGGGAAAAATTACATTTACATTTACATTACAAAATTTCATTTAGGTACAGTGTTGCATGACCGCGCAATTGTCATTCAAAGTGTGACAGCGCTGAAAGCTGAAAAATGCCTTGGGCAGGAGGGGGTGAAAGTGCCCTGTATTGAGGTGGTTAAAGTATAGTGCAAATTATTTGCTCATGATTTGCCCTTTGGAGGTTAGTGGCTTTAAGTTCCTGGTTTCAAGATATCAGAGATTCAGTGGGTTTCTTGGGGTGTAACAATTACAGGACATCAAGTCAAGAAAGTCACAGGCAAAATTCACATGCTATCCTCCATGCTTACCAATCATGATAGCAAAAGACCAGCAACTGGAAAAAGCTGAGGAGAAAATGCTTGCACCATCATGGGACCTTGAGGGAATTGGACCATTGAAGCAGAGGTAAGTATTGCAGACTTGAGTTCTGTTTTGAGAAACGT
The DNA here is from genome assembly GCA_029206835.1 of Rana muscosa. Classification (NCBI taxonomy): domain Eukaryota; kingdom Metazoa; phylum Chordata; class Amphibia; order Anura; family Ranidae; genus Rana; species Rana muscosa. The sequence continues at coordinate 274,816,327 of CM055123.1, forward strand.
CAAAAATATTTTTTCTTTGAGTGTCTACCACACTATTTGCTCATCTATACTCCATTACCGTATATACTCTAGTTTTCAGCACATTTTTTTGTGCTGAAAATGCCCCCCTCGGCTTATACTCAAATCACCTTTTTGCGCCTAATCTCCCGGATTTTGGGGACCTTGTCCTGGCCGGCCGTAGGTTCCCATGACCCCAAACTTGGCACACACGTAGCCTCATTCCTCCTCTATAAGTGTGCAGAGTTTTTTGTCTAGGGGACCTACGGCTGGGGAGCACCGATTTTCAAACCTGGGCACCCCTTCCATAGACTCCCATGTTAAACTGTAATTTCTCCAGTAAATTTGGGGACCCGGTACTGGCCGGTCGTGGGTTTTCATGACCCCAACCTTGGCACACACGTAGCCTCATTCCTCCTCTATAAGTGTGCAAAGTTTTTTGTCTTGGCGACCTACGGCCGGGGAGCATCAATTTTTCAAACCCGGGCACCCCTTCCATAGACTCCAATGTTAAATGTCAGTCTAGTCATGGACACAGTGAGGCATGGACACAGTGAGGCATGCACATGGACACAGTGAGGCAAAGTGAGGCACAGTGAGGCATGCAGATAGACACCCTAGGCTTATACTTGAGTCAATAAGTTTTCCCAGTTTTTTTGTGGAAAAATTAAGTGCCTCGGCTTATATTCGGGTCGGCTTATACTCAAGTATATACGGTACTTGGCAAGCTAAAGGCTGTAAGGAACAAGCCTGTGAATTACCCCCCCCCCCCTCTATGGAAGTCTCACCAATGAAAACAAAATAAACCCACCATGAGAAAAATATAATTTTATTAGTATTCTAATCCTTCTCCACTTTATCCAAAAAACACAAAAAAACATTTCCTTAATTATACTTTAAAGCAGAATTACACTGCATCTGAACGCCACAAACCAAAAACTCCATTAAATTCATTTTTAAAGGAGAAGTATGGGTTTGTTTGTCCACCCCCCCCCCCCGTTATACTTACCTAGGTGGATGCAGCATCTGTCCCCCGCCGTCTCTGCACTGAGAACCGAGCCATCAAACATCGCCCATGGCTCGGTTCTCTTAGCTCCCCAAGGAGAGCCTGGACAACTCATCCTGGTTGTCATTTATTTGAATTATTGCCATCTGGAAGACGTTTTAGGGTGATTAAAACAAGGACAACAAGATTTAAAGAGAGCTTCTTTCCCAGGGCTGTTAAGGCTATCAATGCAGGAATGAAATGAAAGGAGGCCACAAAGTCTTATTTTATTGACTTGTTTAGTTTTTAATATGAGGACACTTTTTATACTTTTATAATATGGGGACACTTTTATATATAAATCCTGTGTGGTAAATGCATGGTTGATAATTGTGATGTATGAATTATGTGTGGAGTAGAAATGTAATTTCATTGTGAATTTGTTTTTACTATGACAATAAATAAATCAAATCAAATCAAATCAGAGAGCTGCTGACTGTCAGTCAGCAGCTCTCCTGCTCTGCTCCTCCATGCTCACTGGAGCGCTGAGCTGTGGAGGGGCGGCTCGCTGAGAGGCTGAGTCCAGGCACCTGGCAGATCCAGACTTCCAGGGTTGGGATGATGCAGTGCCTGGACTGATCTGTGTGACGTCAGCAGAGAGCAGACTTCAGACCATTCACAGCTGAAAACGGGTCACAGAAATGCAAATTAATTGCACTCTTGTGACCCATAGGAGAAGCCCAGCCGAATGATCTCAGGCTGGACTTCTCCTTTAACATTCAAAGCACACTTACCTATCCATTCATGTTTCCATGCTTTATTTTGAGGAGAAATCACTTTGACAAGCTCCCCCTGGCATTTTTGAGTAAGGGCAGATAATGAATGTAGCATTTACTTCCTGTAATCCATCTGTCCTTAGCTCAGACATGCAGGCAAAAGAGTGTGCTTAGATGAGAAAACCATTCCTTCCCTCCTGAAGACTCCTGGGATGTATGACATAGTTTTCCTAGGCCTGGAAACCAGGAAGTAACTAAAGATATGTAAAAAAAAAGTTTAAACAAGTAATTATGATTTACTTTCCAATCTATTTACAAATGCTAGCAGCATAAGGTATAAAAATAGCCAATTTTGATTGAGAGAGAGAAGTTACAATAGATTTTAGAGCTGCAGGAGCACACTAGTGATATAGAGGTTGAGGGGTGAACCAACACACACAGTGGCATCCAACACACCCAGAAGTGTCGGATGCTGAAGATACTGGTGGCAGCTGGAAATCTGTAAGGCTGCTTTCACACTGGAGCGGACGGGCATTGACGGTAAAACGCCGCTAGTTTTAGCGGCACTTTACCATCATTTTAGCGGCACTATTCATCCGCTAGCTGGGCGCTTTTAACCCCCGCTAGCGGCCAATAAAGGGGTTAAATGCGCCCATGTAGCGCCGCTGCCGAAGCACTTTGTAGGCGCTTCGGCAGCGGTGCCCATTCATTTTAATGTGCAGGAGCGGTGGAGGAGCGGTGGAGGAGCGGTGTATACACCGCTCCTTTACCGCTCCAATGATGCTGCTTGCAGGACTTTCACACTGAGACTGCAGGGGAGCCGTTTTTCAGGTGCTTAACAGGCGCTATTTTTAACCCAAAAGCTCCTGAAAAACGCCCCCGTGTGAAAGGGGTCTAAGTGAGCAAAGATTGCCTGCTGCAGAGGAAGTACTTTACTATTATTATTATATATTATTATTATACAGGATTTATATAGAGCCAACAGTTGCTGTCGTGTGCGTTTTCACATTTTTTTTCAACAGCGTTTTTTTTTAAAGTAGATGTAAACCCAATCACTAAAATCTCACATTATCTTTAACATGTAACTGTAATTGCAAAAGTCATGGTTTCAATAAAATATCTTATGATCCTGTAAAAGGGGTGCTTCTTCCGGCCTTTCCTGTTAAAGGGTGACAACGTTCTGTCTCTGTCTCCTAGTTGCTCTCCTGCATTGTCAGCATGGCACACAGGCTTTCAATGTGAATTACAAGAGACCATTTCAACAAGATTTGATGGTATTGTCCGACTGTGCACCCCTCTTGAGAAACGCCATGAAGCTATCACTGCAAGGAAGAAAAAAGATAAGAACAGTAAAGAAAAAAATGGCAATTGTCTAAGATACTCCAGTCTCGCTGACCTGGAGCGCGGCGATCACCCGCTAGGAGATATCTGGCTGCCGCCTCACCGTCCGGGGCTTAGAAATCCCCTGCAGCTTGATCTCCAAAATGTACCTCGTCAGGGGGCACGTTTAGGAGCGTTCTAATTGGTCTACGCCGCCACATGGGCGGCGCCAACCAATCCGGACCCACGTGGCCCGTCCTGTCACCGCATGTGAAGAGGAGAGAAAGCTGCAGGAATTTCAACCCCCCAGACCGGTACAGCGTCAATGTGATCTGCGGGGGGATCGCCAGACTCCAGGTTAGCGGGACCGGGTGCAATGGGAATGGGGTCCAGTGTAAGTTCACCTCACAGATTCCCTGTAAAGGTGAACTTACACTTTAATGATAGTAGCAAACAAAAAATATATCTGCTAATCTATCTTAATCAGCTCACCTTAAACTTCATGCAACTTAAATCAGGAAATACAAACCCCAAAAAATCACTAGGACTGGGGCTATTCTGTAGAAAAACCCCAAACCACCATTCCTCTAAAATATTTGGCTCATTTACAAAACAGGGGATAGGTTGCTGCATATCTGTAAGAATAGGCTTGTATAATACATGATAGTAATATTGAGGAAATGAGGGTCATGATTCGGAAGCCGGGGATTAGGACAATAAGACCTGTCACCTGTTTTAATAAAGCCTAATGCAAAAAAATTGCTAGAACTTTAAGAATGCAGCTTAGGCGACTTTAAGGCTTAGAATTTTATTTTTCTGCTTTATGGCATGCTTCAAAACTACTTGGACAAATACAAAACAAGACTTACAGTGCACTATAAGTTATTTTAATATCCTGTAGTGGTGTATACTTCCAATGAATTCCCCAGGCTATTATTAAGGTTCTATGTTTGTGTGAAAATGTCAAGTTGTTTCGAGTGACTGCATACTCTAAATTATATATAACGGTTACTTTATAGCTAATAGGCACTAAAATTACTTTAAAACAGAAACATAGAAGTTGTATTTTCATCCCTTTTGACAGATAATAAAGATTATTTATGGGGCCATTTGTCATCCATTAGCAGACATGTTAAGGTATGATTAAATTAATCAGGGTGATATTTAGACAATGGAAAGATTGAAAACTTCTGCTGAATATTGGAAGAAGAATGGTGATGTGTACAGGAATGTCGTGGCAAATTATGCTTCCGTTGCTTCATCGGCAAATGTTATGTGTTGCTCAATGAAATGATATTTATACTTTAAAATGAGAATTTGATGGCTTAACAATTTTTCTGTCCGGCAATAACAATGTATGGATGGGGATTGTTTCTCTTAGGAGAAAACATAAGCAACTAGTTATATGTTATTGCCATACTTCATTATAAACAAACCAGCAAATAAATTGCTTGTTATTTTGGTGCCTCAAGTTTTCCAATAAAGAAAAGTTATACTCTAAATTGATGACTAACCTATTTCACCCATTCTGCTGCTTTGTAGCTGTTAGGTAGCAGAATAAGCTGTGAAAAAATATATATATGAGAATACGAACTTATATCCTTTTCTTTCTAGGATAACTCTCATTGATTTTTTAGGCTTGGGGTGATTTCATTTTCCTTAATGGATCTGACACCCAGTTGCGGGGTTCCACACTGAGAGTAGTATCATCTTTCTCTCGTCCCCCGGCCCTTCCAAATCTCCCGGTTGAAGAATAGTGGACCCTTGGGTTACCTTATTCCGGCCTCTGCTACCACATATTTTTGGAATATTGTTTGAAAAATATTTGACTTTCATCTACCTGCTGGCTATGCCACTATTGGGGTGAAGCTGGCCGTTACTTTCTACAAATTGTAAGTCGATTATTTGAGGCTTGATATGTACCCATCTATGTATATATATATATATATATATATATATATATATATATATATAGTTATATATATATGTTATTATGTGTATGATATATGTTTTGTTTCTTTTTGCCGGTATTTATATGTGTTCTTTATCTCCAGATACTTTCATGTGCATCTCCTGAAGAAGCAAGGTCTCCCTTTCGAAACTCACTGCGAATGTTAGCACAGATTTTTCAGATTGATGTGGATATTAATATGGATTGCGTAGGTTACAAGTTAAAGGTTCCTTCATTGAACTATATTTAGTAATTAATATGTCGTTTTCGAATACCAATTTATGTTTTATGTGTTGTTTTAAAATGTATGTCAAATAATTTTTCTTATTTTTTTTATATATGTTTAAAGTGTGACTCATTAAAAGTCCCGTGGGCATTAGATGGTTGTTGTATGAATACTAAATGGGACTGAGACACCACCTCACACCAGATCCTTCTTTCTTGTCTATCTTTTCTGAGGAAACTGCTGTTATTGTCTCCCTCTGGTGCATGAGTATTTGATTGCGGTATTTTACCTATGAGGGCTTGGGCAAATGACGTTCAAAAGGACAGCTGTCCAATCAGTGACACTGCCTAAAAGTGTACGTTATAATATGAGGGGTGGAAGGTCTTGATAACCCAATGCAGACACCATCCCCAAATGAAACAAAATTTGAGAAAATAGTTTACAGTCAATCCATGAGAGAGACAGGAAAATAGGGATTTTTTTATGTGCCAATGACAAACACATACATAAAATAAAATACAAAGTTTAGTTTGACAATAAAATCAACAAAGGTTGAAAAACCATATCCTACACAACAGATTTATCAATAATGTGCAAGGTATGATGCAGAGATCAACACGTTTCACTTTAAAGTTGCTTCCTCAGGATCCACTTGCTAGTAGTGTCTTAGGATACAGTGACTGAGTAACCAAATATAAAGTCTTCAGACACTACTTATATTGCAGCATAACAAATGGAATACAAAACAGGAAACTGTACCCAAGGGGAGGAACCTAGAGACTGTCCTCCAACATCTATCAACACCCAAAGAATCATGTAATGTGTAGTTTCGCAACAACTGGAGGGCCGTAGTTTGAAGATCCCTGCTCTAGGCCATAGGCGTGCGCACAGGGTGTGCCAGGTGGGCCTGGGCACACCCTAATCACCCCGTGTGGCGGACTCATGATAGTTCACCAAAGTCCCCTAGCGGGGCTCATAAAAGAATTGTAAAAAAATAATACACCATCTTGACACCGTCCACTGCCTTACTGACACCAATCTCTGCCCTACTGACACGTCCACTGCTCTACTGACACTGTCAGTAAATATATACACATGCACGCATTTGTGTTTGAGCTTTGGGGGGGCACACCCTAATGTAAAAGGCTGTGCACATCTATGCTCTAGGCAAAATGATTAGTTAACCCTTTGCAGTGGGGGAACCAGGGTTTAATTTTAAATCTTCAAACGCTATATAGACTGCTATCAACAGACTACTCCAGTTAATTTTGTAGTCAGTTTCTTTGCGATGATGTAAAAAAAAAAAAGAAAAAAAAAGTTTATCTCAAGCTTATCTCAGTGCCTTACAGATCTGATGTCAGTAATGATACAATGTAACAGAAACAGGGGAGAAGTAAAGGGAAAATACTTATTTTTTATTTTCATTATATTCTGCTTGTAATAGAAAGTGGTTGCTAAACTGCAGATCTGCATTTTGTCTCTGGCTGGGTGTATTATTTAGCTGAAAGAAGTAAATGAACTAAACATTTTGTGTTTAATTTCCTAGGGTTCATATCAGTAAAAGGCAGAGTATAGAAGCCAATGAAACACAATTTCTGTTTTGCCTAATGCCAAACATAAACAGGACCAAAGTAGTGATTCATTTGTTTTTGTATGGTGCATTTCATTGCTCTGAACTTTAGGATACAATCACAGAATGAACATGCAACATGTAACGGGGAGGGCTTCATTTCCCATGCATAGACTGCAGTATTTATGTGTGGAAAGGTAAGGAATGAAGGGGTGTGAACTGGGAGCACATAGGAGGCCTAATAATTTTTACCTGGCTATTCTCCCTAGCATGAAATGCATTATCGAAAGCTCTCTAATTGATCCATGGTCTGGCAATATAGGGGCTGATTTAATGGAAGGAAAATTCATTAAATATTTGTCAAACCTTAAGTGGTTGTTGAGTCTCTTGCCGCGTACACACGATCATTTTTCCCGTAGGGAAAAATTACATTTTTTCCTTTGGACGAGAAAAACGATCGTCTGTGGGCTTTTTGCCGCTTTTTCCGACGGGAAAAAACTGCATTAATCACGACGAGAAAAATTAGAACATGCTCTAATTTTTCTCGTCGTGATTCCTGTCATTTTTTTCCGCGGCAGTTTTCCCATAGGGAAACACTGCCGCAGAGCCTACACACGGTCATTTTTCTCGTCAAGAGAAAAAATGACGGGAAAAACGGCCGTGTGTGGAGGAACAAGCCGTTCCCTCGTTTTTCCTGTCGTGTTTTCACCGCCGTGAATCACGATCGTGTGTACGCGGCATAAGAGTTTTTTTACCTGAATGCATTCCCTGCATTCAGGTAAAAAACTCCCCATTAACTGTTCCCCCTAACCCCCTTAACACTTAATTGAGTTCTTTCAGTGATCTTGCAGTGTGCCTGGCTTCAGGTCTTCTCTCTTCACTTTAGGGCCTCACAGGAGACTCAGTCAGCAGCAGGAGCCAGTCGAGTTCTGTGAGAAGAGAGTGGGGAGGGGGGTAGTCACGCTGTGAGTGTCTATGGGCGCACACAGTCCAGCTCGGGAGCGGCCTGTACACCTGCCCCTATAGCACATGGCTTGCTAGTGGGGCACCCACAGAAAGAAGGAGTGGACAGTGCCAGCGGGGGTACTGCAGAAGAGGTAAGGGACCATTTTTGTGCAATACCATTCCACAGAGCAGGTAACTATAACATCTTTTTTATTTTAAGGAAAAAAATGACTTCAACAATAATCTATCTGTTGATAGATGTTTATATTGACAACTAAATCTGGGATGCAGGAGGGACAAGTCAAATTCTGATCTATGTGTGGCCCTTCCTGTTCGACAGAAGTCAATCCTCCAGAATAGTTCAAAGAAACTTCCTCAACCCTTAGGAGACATTTAAAGCCCATGAAACCTTAAGAAACATCCAGAAAACCTTAATTCCATCTTCCTCATCATCTTTCATGTATTTCACTAAAATGGCAACACTTTTTTAAAAAACCTTAGATTTTCTCCTTAATTTTGTGGAAAATAAAACACGTTTTTTTGCTCATCATCACCCTGCCCATTGAATGGACTCTTCTCCTAAATCCACCCAATGTTTCATTTTGGCAGCAAAGCTAACAGGATGAGAGCCCAGGTGTGGGCTTTTTTTCAACGGGAACGTGGGTGAACGTGGGTGAACGCAGTTTCTGGCACCCCCAGCCCTGACTGTATGTAATGGCAAGGGGTGCTGGGGTGTGCTGCAGGGTCTATTGATGCTGGCTGTTGTGGGATCTATTCTATCTGGAGGGGATCTATTTTTGCAGGGGGGGTCTATTGTTGCTGGTGGAGGACCTACTGTTGCTGGGGGTGGGTCTTATATTGCTGGGGTGTCAGTTGTTGCTAGGAGAGATCTACTGTTGAGGGAGGGGTGTTGCTGGCTGACAGAGAGTCTATTGATGCTGGCTTTGCAGTGATCTGTTGTTGCTGCCGGGAGTCTATTGTTGCTAGGAGAGAAATTTTGTTGCGGTTGGTCCATTGTTTTTAGGGGGATCTATTGTTGCTGGTGGGGGGCAGTGGCAGCCCATCCATAGAGGGCAAATGGAGGCCGCCTCCCCTGTCCATGCGTCCGGCCCCCTGATCTACAGTACATATCAGTGACTATGGATTCCAATGCGGCGGGGTATTTTTTTTGAAGCACCTGATTAGATCCAGAGGCTCTAATAGGCTTCAAAAAAGGGTGAGCTAGGAGCATTGCACTCCGAGCCCACCCAGTTGTGTGACCATAGCGAATGAATTTTCGCTATTATCACACTAAAGTTCCCCCCGCCAATCAGGAGGCAGGTCTGTGAGACCTGTTTCCTGATTGGCCAAAGCGTCAGGCGATCCTATTGATGCCCAGCGCTTTGGCAGAAGACACACGGCAGAGGAAGCTGAAGGAGCGGACATCGGAGCCCCGCTGCCGGCACTCCAGGAGAGGACACCGCAGCCCCGGCACACAAGCGGGTAAGTGCCGGGCTGGACCGCCGTGCTGGGGGGTTCTGTGCCATGCCTCCGTGGGGGTGTTGTTTGTTTGCCGCACCCCCAAAGAAGAACCCACCAGCCGCCACTGAGGGGGGGGGGGTATTGTTAATGGCTGCAGGGAATTAATTTTACTGCTTTTTTTGTTATCATTACCAAATTCCAAACAAATTTCCAGCACAAAATGATACTTGGATCTGTATTCTCCAAAAGGACAGTACTGGTACTGTTCGGAGGTGGGAGGGGGCGGAGAAAAGGGGTGACTCGGAAAGGGAGAGTTCCTGTACCTATTCTCTGAGAAAAAAAGCGCAGAGTAGAACCAATGTAAAAACTAGTAATAATCAGTGAAGCATACATCATCTCTTGCCATATTAGTGAGACACAGTTTTCGATTTTCATGCCCAACTTTTTTGCAATCATATTAATATAAAAAAAATAAAAAATGGAAAGTTTCTTGGATTTTTTTTGTGTTCAGAAAAACAAAAATAATTGAAAGCTTACCAAAACATTCGTATGCAACCCCTCAAAATGGATTTGATTTTCTATTTTAACTGTTTTACATTTTCCCTGTGAAGTCAACATTAAATGCCTGCATTGGAAAGTTGGCTGTTTCTCACTGCCGGTGTTATATTTGACAACAACAAATGTTTAACTATTTACAAAACTGGATTCCATCGGGATGAAAGGCTTTAAATAATAGAGTTTCTTGGCTAATCAGAATGAGATGCTCCTACACTTGAAATGTACAATATTAGCACCTACATGAAGCACCCAGTCTTAAAATGCCTGAGGCACACAAGCCAATGAATTTTCTCTAAAGCTCCCCCTCTACATGACAGCTCAGTTTGTTACCAGTTTGTCACCAAATCACAGACACAATGTACAGAGCCGGCTATAAAAAGACTCATATCTGGTCATACAATATGTGCACCCATCCATAGACAAAGTCATCATTAAATATTAAATCTGTTGCAAAGGAACGTAAAGTCATTTTTTGCTTCCACGTGATTTGAGCCTGACAAGAAGACACAGGTGTCTTGTTTAAAAACAAATAACTATTAAAAAAATATATATATTTAAAATAGCGATTGTAAAAATAATCAAAACTAAATACGTTAAATAATAATTTAATTTGCCGCATCTCTGAATTTGATGCATCAAAACTATATTTATAGTATAATTATGGGACTTTTAAGGCATAGCATTTAGTAGAAAAATAACATTTATTTCATTCAGTTGAATTAAAGACAATATTAGTCCATACAGTAGCAGATTATACTAAAATATGCTACAGTTGTAAAACAATCAATCCCAAATACTGTGATAATTGCATATAATAGTCATTCAATCTCAATGCGTTTCTTGGACATGGTCCGTTTTCATCAGGAGCTATCAATGTAGACTTTATTTGTGCCGTCTAAATATTTTAATATTTTAATATGGACCTATAACTTACTTATATGATAAATGTGAAACAAAAGATTCAGAAATATACAATAACGATATACCCATTATAAAAAAAAAACATTTGTGATGACAGCAGGAATAAAGTATGGGATTTTAAATGCACCTTATGGACCCAAACGCAACCAAAACCATTGATTTAACGGTTTCACAAAACTGTTACATTCAAGGCATACTGAGAATGATAACTGTCACAATTGCTTGTGCTCTCAACCGAACTGTCAAACCTTCAAATGGCTGGTGTTAAAGCTGTTCACATGTTCAGCACCATGACAACTGCAGATCAAACTGAGGCTACAATAGCAGTTACCTTGGCTGTAAAGGATATGAGGGTTTGTTCCACTTTAACAGCAATAGTTAATAAAAAAAAAATATATATATATATATATATATATATATATATATATATATTACTAAGACACTATAAATCACAATATAACAACTACACATAAAAATGATCATCCAATGTGCAGTGTGAAATATCAAGTTGTTTCACTTGGGTTGCTTCTTCAGCATAGCGCTGCATTGTAGATATAAGTGTCATCCAACGAAAACAATAGCACAAAATCTGAAAATATTATAAATAATAAAGATCAGATTTTTCTACCTATACCTATTGTATCTATACCTTAACCCATATCTACAATGCAGGGCTTATCCTGAAGAAGCAACCATCACAAAATGTATTGATATTTTACTTTGCGCATATCTAATCATTGTATATATCTCAGGTGTAATCCTGGATGACTAGTCTTATGTGTACTCAGAATATCATGATTTTATTGTGTATTAATAATAAATATTGTTTTTTTTTCAAACAATCTTTATTTTAATTGTATTCTTTTTTGATTTTGTCAAATTATCTAATTATGTATGCTCTTCATTCATAGATGTTTACTACGGTCTTGCTCCTAAGGAGTGGCTAAAAGCCACAAAACACGTTGAGCTACTAACTACCGTATCGTATATCAATCATGGGTTGAGAAGATTTTTCATGACAGTTGTTTATTTAATATATATTTATTTACTTTTTTACTTTTGCCATCCCGTAAATTTCCCTTATTTACATTGACAGAAATTAGTAAGGTTAACAGGTCGCATAGGTATAACTGCATATGTGTATGTGTGTATATATACAGCATATATGACATTTTATTGGATTGTGAATTATTATGTAATGCTATTTTTGAAGTTGATATAAATATTATTATCATATATAAAAAACATGTGTTGAAGTTTTACATAAGACATTATATATTAGGAACCAATAAATGTTTTTTATTCACCAATTAATTTTATTTGCTACCGTGTGCTTCATGTACAGTCCTACTTCTTGCTCTTTCCCCCAATATTGACAGGGATGGAGGCATTAGACCGTTAGGCCATTCATTTAAAGTCCCAAAAAACACTCCTTTTGTAGTAAATCTTTATTGTAATTTTCCAAAATACAAAGTACAAAGCTGAACAGTGGCTTTTCAAGTATACAATCCGTGAGAGAACAAGATAACATAACAATATATGATGTACATAGGTTGTAAAAGTGCAATAAAACATGTGTGAAGTGGGCTTAGCAGGTATAAACATTCGTAAGTAGTAGACTGTAAGTTGAGAGAACACTGTTGGGTGGGTAATAGATGTCAGGGGGGTATTAGCTATGGGGGGAGGTAAAGGGGTTATAAAGCCTCAAGGTTTTCTACCTTAATGCATTCTATGCATTACGGCAATAAAACTTGTGCTGCAGCTGCCCCCAGAGCCCCCCTTTTTCTAACCTAAACCCATCTGTTCCAGCGACGAGCATGAGCCCAGCAGCTCCAGCCGTTGTTTCCATCCTCATTGGATAGATTGATAGCAGCACGAGCCATTGGCCCCCATTGCTGTCAATCAAATCCAGTGAAACGAGAGTGGGGGGTGGGGCCGAGTCTTGCTGTCTGTGTCAATGGACCCAGCAGGGGGATTTGTGAGTGTGCCCCCATGGGTGCCCCCATGGAAAGTGGCTCTCCGTGGGGGCACCCAATGAGGGGGAGGAGCCAGAAGTGGCATCAGGGCACCCCAGAAAAAGAGGATCGGGGCTGCTTTTATGCAAAACTCTTCCACAGAGCAGGTAAGTATAACATGTTTGTTATTAAAAAAGAAAACCGAATCTTCACAATCACTTTAAAGCACTTTAAAGCATCACTTACGTATTGGGCCTGGTATATTGTAAGGGTATTGCAGAAGGAGGTGAGCAGATTGGGTATGGATAGGACGTAGAAGCCTTCAAAGATCTAGTGATTCCTTAATTGGAGGATCAGGCATTTAGGGTGTTTAAGCCAGAGTTCCCATTACTTTTGGAATGTTGGAATTATAAATATTGTTTTTTACTTGGCGATTGCTGTTAAGTTGCTTTCAAAAGGTGCATTTAAAGTCCCGCACTTTATTCCTTATGTCATCATGAAGGTTTTTTCTACATTAATTTTCAGAGATGGCACCTTATGGGCAATCTATTTGTGGTTTATTAAATCCACCACATGTGACTTTCCATTTCAGCAATGTACCCATGTCTGTGTTTTCCTTTTTTTTTTGTTATATTGCCTTGAAAAAGGGGGGCTACTTAAAAAAAAAAAAGTTGGGGCCTAAAGCAAAATTTTAAAGACTTTGAAGCTGTTCTCCATTGTGTATTGAAGACAAAAACTAGTCATTGAGCACAATTTACCTTGATTTTGCAAAAGCCATTCTTCCCAGTTTAACTTTGCATATGTTCAGATCTGAATTCTTGAAATTCAAAGAGAAACCCAGACCATTAAAATATTGATGGTGCAGAGTGAAAAATTGCAGCTTTAAAATGATGTGCGAAATTGTCACAAAAAAGTTGCAAATTGTAACAAATTATTAATTTTTTGATATACAGAAAAACCTTGGATTGCGAGCATAATTCGTACCAGAAGCATGCTTATAATCCAAAGCACTTGTATATCAAAGCGAATTTCCCCAAAGGAAATAATAGACGCTCAAATGATTCGTTCCACAACCATTTATTCATAAGTCCTTCAGTCTATAGTCCATATAAAAAGATTATAGCAATTTGATAGGTTGTGTAACCATAAAATGTCCATCCACAAATGGAAGCCTCCACAAGAGGATTACAAGCAAAATCCAGCAGTAGTTACAGCGTATAAAAGAGAAGAGAGGCGCCTCTAAGTGTATGGTTACATTTAATGAACGTACAATATTTATCAATATTTATCAATATTTATCAATTCACATGGTTGATGATCAAAAGAGGCACATCTAAGTATGCAGGCATCCGGGGTAAAGCTGTCTGCAATCGTGACCTGGAAGACTACCCTGCAGTAGAGCGATCTGAAAGCAAGGCTTGAAGCACTCTTGGAGCGCAGCGTGGAATGGATATAGTTGATTGTTGTGCGGAGGATGGTCTATGTGGACAGCTTTGCCCCGGATGATTGCATACTTAGATGTGCCTGTTTTAATCATCAACCATGTGAGTTTCTAAATGTTGTACCTTCATTAAATGTAACCATATTGCTACACTTAGAGGCGCCTCTGTTCTCTTTTATACTCAGTTGTGACATGACGCTACTCTTATATTAAGATATCGTTTGTATATCAAGTCCAAATTGATTAAAAAATGTTGATTGTCTTGCAAAATGCTCTTAAACCAAGTTACTCTCAAACCAAGGTTTTACTGTAATACTTTTTATAGAATAAAAATTTTTGCATTCGAAAAAATATGCGTTCCATGCCCTAAGCATCTATATTACAACAAGTCCTCTTTTCTCATTATATTATTTGGAAATGTGGGTCTTATGACTGATATAAGCTTATATCTATTTATACTTTGACTGAGAGAGATATTCCGCAAGAGCTCAACCTGCCGCTATGCACCTCCTACTGCACCACGTGCCACATGCCTACTGCTTAGCACACTAATGCTTTCATTCTGTATGCACAAAAATAAATGCGATTTTCTTTAAATATATTTTGCATAAACACAAAAATGTCACACATAGGAATTTTTCTATTTGTGAGATACATGCCACATTCAACAAGAGCAAGCACTGTGAATTGTTGTTTAATTGTTGCATTAGTGAAATATTTTTGAAATCTTAACATTGCACTGATAACCGTTAATAAAGAGAAAAAAAAAATGCTCCCTCCATGCAAACCACTAATATACACCTTTAGAGGTGGGTATGTGGCCTCCTTCCTTCTATGTGACACGGACAATGCTTGGGTTTAGCAGCAATAGCTATTTCCGAGCACTGTCACCTGATGGGAAGGTGGTGTTGTCACCATTTACTCTGTGCATTAGGATAAAAAGCCTTCTGTGTGCAGCAGCCCCCCTCATACTTACCTGAGCCCGATCTAGATACAGTGATGTTGAAGGAGTGTCTCGGCTGCCCGGGACTATCCTCCTCAATGGCTGAGACAGTAGCGGGGCGCCAATTGCTCCCGCTACTGTCAATCAAAGTCAGTCAGCCAATGAGGAGAGAAAGGGGGCGGGGCCGGGCCGTGGTTTCGTGTCTGAATGAACACACAGAGCTTTGACTCGGCTCGGGTGCCCCCATAGCAAGCTGCTTGCTGTGGGGGCACTCAACAGGCCAGGAGCACCAAAGAGGGACCCGAGAAGAGGAGGATCTGGGTTGCTCTGTGCAAAACCATTACACAGAGTGGGTAAGTATAATGTTTGGTATTTTTTAACAAAAAAAAAAGAGACTTTACAATAACTTTAAGGGCCCTTAAAGCAGAACTATACCCACTGATTTAATTGTTTAAAAAACTGTTACACTCAAGGCATGCCGTCAATGCCAACTATCACATTTGCTTGTGCTGTCAACCAAAATGTCCAAACAACAAATGGCTGATGTCATAACCGATCACATGGGCAGTACCTTAGCAGTGGCAGATCAAACAGAGATGAGGTGACAGCATCCTTGGCTAAAAAGGACAGCAAAGTTTAGTTCCACTTTAAAGTGGTTGTATACCCTCTTTTTGAACTTTTACCTACAGGTAAGCCTATAATAAGACTTACCTGTAGGTAAAAAGAATATCTCCTAAACCTGTACGGTTTAGGAGATATTCCCCCCGCAATGAGCCGCTGACTGCAGCGGCGCATTTGCTCAGCGGGAATTCTTGGCTAAAGCCCGGCTGCCGCCGGACCTTGCCGACGCGTGGGAGTGACGACATCGCCGCTCCAGCCACTCACAGCGCTGGAGCGGCGATACCCAGAAGACACGCCGAGGCAACATGACATCTCCCTCGGCGTGGACCAGGAAAGTTCCCGATGCCTCGTTCTAAGGTAAGTATTTCATAATGAGCTAGCTCAGGTATGAAAAAAAAAAAAAAGAAGGAGCGGGTATACAACCGCTTTAATGGGTACAGTAACAGAGTCTTTTTAAAGTTGAACTCCAGGAAAGCAGTTAAATACAAGTACTTAAAAGTGGGGTATGCCTGTACACACATAGGAACTCTTTCAACTCTTTTTGTCTGCCCAAGAACTGGAAGGGATGTCAGATGTCGTTCCAGTCCTCCAAGGGCATAGAGCTGAGTGGGAGCTATCTTGCCCTCACTCAACTTCCTGCCTAGCCATTGGCCGCACCGGATTGGTTCCAGGCTTACCAACGGCTCCAGGTAGCTCGGAAACAACCGGGAAGCGGTGGGGGGGGCAACCTTTCCCGTCACCTATAAAAGTGATCCAGTGGCAAATTTGCTGCTGGGACTACTTTTATCTGAAATCATGCCGCCTAACTGAAAAAAAAAAAGCTAGCTGTTGCCATAACCCCGTTGTTTAAGGTCAAAGTAATGACGTATATTTACAGTTAGGTGGTCGGCAAGTGGCTCAAAAAAGCTTTCTCTCAGCCTCCTCTAAATTCTTTTTTTTTTTTTTTTGCTGCTGAGATCTGACTTCCTGTTAAAGGTTGGCTATCTTAATTTCCCATGGTCACACTGTATGCAGGAACGTAGCCACCCTGTCTTGCTCTCTGCCAAATTGGACTATGGAATTTGTAATGTGCATAGAGCAGCGCATGTGACCACAACTAATGTGCATGGCTCTTTCCAAAGTAATGGAAGCAAGGGGGAAAAGGAGAAGTTTGGGACCCATGAAGGACGTTACGATGGTTCAGAAAAACACAGTAAGGAATTATTGCATGAAAAATAGATTACAGGGCCATTTTTGGATGATATTTGGAGAATAAAGATTTAGTTTAGTTTTAATTTATTTTGCAAATGAAATGCCTTAGATCAGGGGTCTCAAACTGGCGGCCCTCCAGCTGTTGCGAAACTACAAGTCCCATGATGCCTCTGCCTGTGGGAGTCATGCTTGTAACTGTCAGCCTTGCAATGCCTAATGGGACTTGTAGTTTTGCAACAGCTGGAGGGCCGCCAGTTTAAGACCCCTGCTTTAGATACATTTTAAGTACTGAAACTAGTGCCCAGCTAACATTACAGGAATGTCGCTGTAATACCACCACTACCAGAGCCAAGCAGGTACATCGTTTTTTTAATCTGAACTAGTTATCGGTCAGAGCACCATTTTTGTGCAATTACCTGTGTAAAGGTTTTTCATAAATGCCCCCTATGGAGTCTTTAAACCATGCTTCTCCATATAAAAGAGGTGAATGTGTTTATTTTATGAGAAATCCAGAAGTCAGGGAAGAGTCTACCACAATTAAAGTAGTATTTGAAAAACTTTGGTAATTAATAAATCAGGGAGCCCGCTGAGCGCCGGATCAAGTGGAGTGGACATAAAGCTGAGCTTGGCAGAGTGCCCAGGAACACGTACCATAATCAATGTGAGACACACCGAAAGCCTGAATTAGTCATTTTGCGGACTCTGCCGCTAAATAATTACAGATGTGCCAGATGTTACAGAGGCATCCTACATAATTGAACAGTAGGCACAAAGAAAAGGTAGCTTTGATAGGGGATATTAAACGTTACAAAATTATTTGGCTTGAGGAAATTAGAAGAGCTCTGTCCTACTGAAAAGTACAAGGAGAAAGAGAATTAACAGATGAGATGTAACAATTTGTTCTATTCAGATCGAGGGCTTTGAAGAGCTGGAACTGATCCATACAGTGAACAGAAAACGAGATCTCCGAGGGAGTCTATACGTTGTTTAGATGTAAATGCAAATGGGATAAGCTTAAAGCAGCACTCCAAATGGGAAAAACTAGCTCTAGTATATACACATAGCCACAGGTTACGTCACATGTTCAACTGTAACCTGGATGAAGGTAGCATGGATGCTAAGGTTAAAGTGATACTAAAGGCTCAAATTAAAAATAAATAAAAATATAACAAACATTTCATACTTACCTCCACTGTGCAGTTCGTTTTGCACAGAGTGGCCCCGAACGCCATCTTCTGGGGTCCCCCGGCGGCTCTTGCGGCTCCTCCCCGCATCAGATAACCCCTTAGGAGAAGCGCTCTCCCGTTGGGTTACCTTGCGGGCGCGCTCCCGTGTCCAGCATTTGGCGTCCATAGCTGCCGAATGCAGGACTCGGCCCCGCCCCTGGATGCTCGCTTCATTGGATTTGATTGACAGCAGCGGGAGCCAATGGCTGCGCTGCTTTCAATCTATCCAATCAAGAGCCGAGAACCCCAGGCAGAGAGACGGCGGGTCCTCATTGTGGGACAATCCAGGGCTCAGGTAAGTAAAACGGGGGGGCTGTGGGGCCGGTGACTGACAGAAGTTTTTTCACCTTAATGCATAGGATGCATTAAGGTGAAAAACGAGAGGGTTTACAACCCCTTTAACATTTGTCCCTATTTGTCCCTATCTTCTTTCTCTGGGTCTCTGATTTTGATCTGCCCTGGGAAAATCCCCGTATCCGTATTGCGAATAAGGTCTCTGTCGCCATGATTCATGCTGATATACTAAGTCACGGGGACGATCACCCCTAGGGGTAAGAGGAGGTGCAGGAGGTGGGTACTGTCTAGATGGTCCATCATTCCACATGTCCCTATTGGAGATACGAGTATCCTGATAATGATCCCAATCGCCATATGGATAATAACCCTCATGGAGAGGTTGGAATCTATTTTGTACGGGTACTTGGTACCCCGTGTAGGGCTCCCTACCAAAGGGAGTCACAGGTGGGCCACCATATCCCCTGTCGTCATTACGAACAGGTTGAGGTCTCTGTGTTTTATTTTTATTTCTCCACGTGGGAGATTTTGGAGGGACACCCTTAGGGTGCACACCGCCTGATTTGGTTTTAGGAAAGGGGGGGGGGGTGCTCGAGAATCCCTATTAGGTGATCTATAAGAGACTCTTCTAGATGCACGGCTCCCTTCTCTAGGGACCTGATTTTGAACACCAGATCTAGAGGGTTGGCCAGAAGGCTGTCCCGTCCCTGATCCAGTACTTGCCTCCATAGGTTCACCCTCATTTGTCAATAGTTTACTTTGCCACTCAAAAACAGTTCCACAGTTATAGTCTCCTACATCTCTGCTAAACTTCTTTTTCTTTTTCTTTTTTTGCTCAATTTCCTCTTTCGCTAAAGTTTTTTTCAGGCTAGTATATCGTTCTTTATACTCTTCACTATTAACGTGGGGCATTAATTTCTCTTTAATAGTTTTAATTTCAATATCTAAACGGGCCAATTTACATTTCTTCCTTTGCGCCAGAAATTCCAAAAATCTGACCCCTGCATCATTAAAATACTTGAACCATTCCAACACTTCAAGTTTGCCTTTCTGGGGGCCCACTTCCCACCGTAGGCTCCTAGGGACCATATTATCAGTTACATATTGATCTAAAAAAGCTATGTCCCATTGTGTGTGGACTTCAGAAATCATTAAATTCTTAAGTCGCATAAAGAGACCACCCAGGTCTCCTTCCGTTTCTCCATTAATTTCAAACACACCCTCCTTCCTAATCACCCTAGTGGAACGATACTCAAATACGTCCATAGTAAAATAGGATAAGGACCAAAAAGAAAAAAATGGATGAAAACTTACAAAAGCAGCAAATAATATTGTGTCAATAAATAGTTGGAAGAAAAAAGGGGAATTACTGCGCTAATGTGAAAATGGATTGAAAAAACTAATTGTGCTAATTAGCACCTAGGCTGCGACAAATAAATATGTGAAACCATACCAAAAATATCAGAAAGTGCAAAAAATTATCGCGCCCAATATATATGAAAAAGAATAATAAATTATTCTAATGTGAAATATTGAAAATAAATAAAATAAGCAAAACTCATAACCGTAAATAGAATGAACATCCACTGTAGTGTCTTAGTCCACAACCACCCTAGGTGAAGCTCAGGGTGATGTAGGAATCAGGAAATCAGTGATTAATATATGATAACCATAAAGTCACAATAAAGTGACGTGCAATAATGTAATAAAAAAAGTCCCTTGAAAAACTTACCGTATTTATCCATAAAATCAGGGGAAAATCGTGGGTGCGTGTTATACGCCGATACTCCGTCGAATTCCCCTGCTGAAACGAGCGAGAGGAGCGAGCGGAGCCGAAGCTGAAGTACACTCGGCTTTACTCGGCTCCTCTCGCAGTACCGCCCATCTCTGACTGCGCCGCTGACATAGAGAAAGCCGAGTGTACTTCGGCTAGTCTCGGCTCCTCTCGCAGTCCTGCCCCTGAATGTGAGCAGAGCCGAGTCTAGCCGAAGTACACTTGGCTTTCTCTATGTCAGCGGCGCAGTCAGTGGAGATGGGCGGGACTGCGAGAGGAGCCGAGTCTAGCCGAAGTACACTCGGCCCCGCTCGCTCCTCTCCACAGAAATCGGCGCCAAATTTAAAAAACGCAGAGACTGACAAGCTGCAAAGGCACTGGGCAAGGCTGCAGATGGACAGATGGACACTGGGCAAGGCTGCAGATGGACAGATGGACACTGGGCAAGGCTGCAGATGGACACTGGGCAAGGCTGCATGCTGCATTTAAATGTAAGTTTTTTTTCCTTGAATTTCCCTCCTAAAAGTTTTTTTCCTTAAAATTCCCTCCTAAACTTGGGGTGCGTGTTATACGCCGGCACGTGTTATACGCCGATAAATACGGTAATTACAACACCAAAAAATTGAAGAAAGAAAAAGAAACAGGAAAAAGAAAAAACAGAAAAAAAGGGGGGGGGGGTGTTGGAAGGCAAAAAACTTGTCCAATAAAACCAATGCTTCACAGAGGAGAAATGGAGGGCTCTTCTAAAGATGTTGAAAACAGAAGAAGTATCCCAGGAAAGTCCACACAGACCAAAAGGAAAAATCACATCCACCACGGTGAGAATGGTTAGAAGATGGTTACTTTACCAGAAGTGTTGGACCTCCTCTGTGGCAAGGTCTAAAGAGCCTGCAGATATCACCCTCTGCGGGGTACAGATGATGGTTCCAAAGATACCAGAAATCCAAAAAGGTGTCACCAAACCGTAATCCTGGTACTAACTCCTAGTACACACTGTGTTTGTTCATCCACTGGAATCGCGGTCACTTCAGCTAACACGAAGCAGGCCTTCAAGATTGAATGCAGGCACATGAAGGAAATAGAAGGGGACTCGAGTAGTGTATTACCTCCAGATACGTTTATTCCAAACTCGCGAGGCATACAAATACAAAATAAAATTTTAAAATAGCCGGCATAAAATAGTGGTAGCGTTCGCCCGTGCTGGCGGGGTCACGTGGTAGTGACGTCAGTGCGTTGCACCGCCCTGACTAGTTTTGTTTCCTGTAAACGTTATCAAAGGGCACGGGCGACGCACTGAAACGTCACTCTATATATACGTAAGAGGCGCATCCACGCCTCGTTTTCGTATCGACACCATTGACGGTGAAATGATGAAGCGCATTCACGCCTCGTTTTCAGAACGGTTGCCATGACAGTGAAGTGACGGCAAACATCCCATAAGATTCACCATTACAAACAAAGCAGCAGCGAAGACCGCGCCGCCCACGTAAACGTTGGCGACGCTAGTACATACAGCTGAAGCTGAAAGTCCCTTTTTACATACATCCTAAGAATCAACATTGCATGACACAACTTCAATATGTTCGCCCAAATGTTACAGACACCCCATTAATCAGGGGAAAAACAGCGTATCGCAGCTGTCTGCATTCATCCTAGCAAACATAGAGATGACCCTAAAAAATTACAGTAAAATGCATATATATGAAAAATAAATTTTAGAAACAAAAATACAATAAAAACACATTAGCACACATAAGATCTGTATGCCATTATTCAAACTAATAAAATGTGTAATAACATAAGATCATTATTCATATGGCAGCTAACAATGAATATTTAGAAATATTATAATGAACTATTACCCATAGGGAATAGCCACAAGAATAGCTTAGAGGGGTACCCCAATGATGGATAAAACCCGCAAAACTAAGAAAACCATATAATTAATTGTACTGAATATGTTAATAATAATATAACACTATATACCCAAATGCAAAAATGAATTGTATCGCTTTACCCTCCCCCCCCCCCCCCTAAAATGTGTCCAAATGTTTTGCTTCTCATTACATTCAGGTAGAGTGGTAGTGTCTTTTTTTGAGGGCCCAAACTCAGCTAGAACCCCTCCCGCCCAAAATGTGTCCAATGAGCAATCAGAGGGGGTGAGGAATGTGATAACTGTGCCTTCTATGTTTTTCTATAAATGCTCCTAAAAAAATATGTTATACTGATGTTGGCCAAGAATGTTTTTGTGTAATCTGCTTGCAATGTTATGTGCAAAAGTCCTGAATTATTTTTCTTGTTTGACTCCACAGTTTCCTGTATCGCCACAGGAATGGCAGACTGTGGCATCCCATTTTGCCGAGCGGTGGGACTTTCCTAACTGCAGAGGGGAGATAGATAAGAAGCACGTCCTCATAGTGCCACCACCCCGTTCGGGGTCATACTATTACAACTACAAGGGGTTTAATAGTATTGTGTTGATGGCGGTGGTGTCGGCACACTATGAGTTTATGTATATGGACGTGGGGAAGAATGGCCGGATGTCGGATGGGGGAGTCTTCGCACAGACGGAATTTGCCTGACTGGCACCACCACATGATGAGGAGAACGTTGAGGGCCTTCTTTTTGTTTTTATAGCGGATGAAGCTTTCGGGCTGGGACCACACCTGATGAGGCCATTTATCCAGAGGACCATCACCACGGAGTGGAGGGTTTTTAATTACCGGCTTGCCAGAGCCCGAAGGGTTGTTAAGAAAGCCTTTGGGATAATGGCCAGCCGGTTCTGCCTGTTCCTTGCATCGATACATATGGCGGAATACAAAATAAATCATATTGTTTTCACCTGCTGCATACTTCACAACTATCTACGCAGAAATGCACCCAATTATATGACTATTGTTGGGCCTGAGGCCAGACTTTCTGACAATGCCCTGACGGGCCTGGATACTGGCTTGGCCCCCCAAAGCGCCCGTGAAGTGCGGGATAAATATGTGGAGTACTTTACGGTAGGGGGGCCATTGCTATGCCAGACAATTTCTGAATTTTTACCATAAAAATAAAAACAAAATATTTCTGTGAAAAACTTGATTTGTCATTATTGCTTGTTTTTCTTTAATCTGTCTCCCAGGTTCTCCTAGTGCACTTGTAGTGCCAAGTGGATTTGTCTTTAGTAAATAACCACAATTGTCACGGTAAACAAGAACTTATTTTTAAAAATGGTATTGAGCATAGAAAGAAGAAGCCACACATTGTTGAGTATAAAAATATTTTTACTCTGTGCACAACTTGTGCGTTATCATTTTTTTTAGAACATTCTAAACAGTGTTTTACCAAAAATACATTTTGTTTTTTGGGTTTTGCATAAACACGCATGTTTCAAACAATATAACATATAAAAACAATCGAAACTAACAAAGTTCAACCTTAGAAAAACTGAAGGCAATATCAGACATTATATAGTATTTCAAAAATGTTTTGCTGTTGCCTTCATGAGATGGGGTGATGTCACCCCTAAACAAGCCAAATATGGAAGATGCACACAAATTGTGCGTCAATATTGGGGATTTCCTTCCTGATCCCATGCCTAATGTCAACATGTGCTATCTCCCATCATGGGGGATCAATGGACGTGTTTTGGGGGTGCAAACCCTTCCTTTCACCTACTTGAGTTGCGAGGAAGGGGTTGCACCCTCAAAACACGTACATTGATTTGCCCTGATGGGAGATAGCACATGTTGACACACTGTGTGCATCTTCCAAATTTGGCTTGTTAAATTACACAAAATGTTCCAAAAGTAGGCCACAAACACGTGAAATGGTGACATTAAAAACATCTTTATACTCCCCCCAAAACATCAATCATGTTTTTAATTTGTTGGTCAAAACTATAGAGTTTGTGCGTTATAACGTTGATTTCTCGACTCATAGCCATGAGATCCTGGATTATGATTTGTGCGCTCCCACTGGAGAAAGGAGGAGATTGATCTTCCACAAGCAGCACATCACCTAAAATAACAAAAAAACGCATGCATCTATTCCCTGAATCTGTGGTGTATGACACGGACCTGTTGTGGTGACAATCTCGCACACTTCCTCCACATCTCCTTTCTCCACCTCTTCTTACTCCACCTCTTCTTCCTCCACCTCTCCTTCCTCCACATCCTGAGGTTGGGGTTCTCTATAGTCCCCTTCTTTCTGAGGTTGGGGTTCCCTCTGTTCTTTCCGAGGTGTGGGGTGCCTTGCCTCCTCAGAGTGGTGTGCTCCAAGTCTCCGCTCCCCTATGAGAATGAAACAATAGGTATACTTTAGCACACAGATATTTGAGAGCAGAAATAGGAAATATATATATGAAACATTGCTTGGAAGTGGGGTACAATTGTCTCTTTTGGCAGAGTTACAAGCTGAAGACATGTTTTTTAATTTATTTCTAAGCTGGAATCCTGACTTTTTTTGTCCAAGTTACACACATGGAGACACCCCAAAAGTATCCACTGTAGCACCTGTGTGGGACACCCTAAAAAGGTTGTTCTGGTGTACCACACAGGTGCTCCAGAGTACAGCTGTGGAAACAGCTGGTGAGTGTCCTCTCCTTTACACTGAATCAAGTTTGCATTTCATATTCTAGTTCAAAACACATCATCTAGACAACAATGTTTATAAGCGTTGTTTTAATAGAAATAGGCATGACCAAATGTGGTTTACCTGTATCTGCGCAAAATATCAAATTTTGTTGAAGATTGATGTTTACTACGAATGATTATACTTTGGCCACTACCCTGAAAGTTGCCATTTTCAAATATCCAACCAGTCAATCAAAGCTCATGGAGCAAAACATGCAAGTATAATAATCAAATTATTAAGAACACAGGAGAAATACTTACTTTTTACTAGCATTCTTTTTATCTTCCTGTACTGCTCTGTACTGCTCTGGCTCCCACAAATTCAGGTCAGACCACCTTTTTCTCAGCTGCTCCTTGGATCTCCAGACCCCAAATGTATGGTACAGACTCCTCACCACTTTGCCCATTATTTTGGCCTTCCTGAGATTAGGGGTGTTGTACGGCCCATGCTTCCCATCATAATCTCTCCTCCGCAAGATGTCCACCATCTCCGCCATCTCAGCAAATGACATATTACTGGCCTTGTATCTTCTCCTGGATCGGGACATTTCCGGCTCTGGGCTTTCCTCGTCGGAACTTAAAACAACCCGCACCTGCTGTGTCACCACCATGTCGTCTCCCACTGTGCGTCGAACGAGAAGGGGCGGGAAATATCCGAGGAAGAACATCTGGGGTGGGAACATCAGGGGCAGCCGACGTGGGCGTAGTTTCACGCATGCGCAGGGTATATCATGATAACACGCATGTGTCGTAACGACGTTGTGTGCGCACAGTAAGAAGGACCGGAAGTTCCGAACGTCACTAACAAAGGTAAAAATGAAAGTTGGGGCATCAGTGGCCTATACTGATTCATGATTTTAAATGGCTATATTGGGATAATATTAGGACAGTTTAGGCTGACCTAGTGTTTTTGTCTTGTGATTTATCTTGCAGCAAAAATGCAGAAATTTAAGGATCCTGTGATATTCAGAGCATTTATCGATAAATATAGAGAGCTCACAAACTTGTGGGAGGTCAAAAACTGTCTATACCATAATCGTGTGGTACGGAGGGCAACAATTGAGAAATTAGCGGAATATATGAAGACCTGGATCCCAGAGGCAGACTATAACATGATGAACAATAAAATAATAATATGAGGAATAGCTACAAAAAACAGTACAAAGAAGTCCGTGAATCCCGGAGAGTAGGAGCATCAGCAGACCAAGTACATGTCCCCAAGCTGTGGTACTACCAACACCTGCGATTTCTGGATGACCAGATTGAAGCCAGGGAATCTCTTTCCAGCGTTCCCTCCACCCTTCCCTCCACCCTTCCCTCCAGCCTTCCCTCCACCCTTCCCTCCAGCGTTCCCTCCACCCTTCCCTCCACCCCTGCAGAGGGTGACGAGGAGCTAGCTGACCTCGAAGAGCCGGATCTGCACATCTATAGTCAGGTATAGTATTTTTCTACATATTTATTGCCCTAGAATTATTGTAGGGGACTAGATGTTATTATTTCAAAAGTAAATAATTAAAAAACGAAAAAAAAAAAAAATAGACAGTAGTGGCCACAATTGATTGGGACAAGAATGAAACATGCTGGGGTCAGAATGAGAGTCTTTTCTATCTATTAACATTAAATTTGCAACAGTCATGAGCTGAAAATTGTGTGTGATTGATGAACTAAAAACTAGAACTATGTCCCTTTTTTATACACAGGATGAGGTCAGCCAGGAGGACGAGGCTCTGGAGTGTGGCAGCCAGGAGGAGGCAGGGTGAGTGGCAGCCAGGAGGAGGCCGGGCCAAGTGGCAGTCAGCAAGTGCCCAGGCCAAGTGGCAGCACGCAGTCAGAGGTGCTTCCCTCCCAGGTCAGACCAAAAAGGGCTAGGAAGATCACCCAGGTGGAGGAGGAATCCCTGAGGATCATAAGGGAAGCAGCAGAGATCATGAGGGCCCCCTCAACCCTGTAGAGGCCTATAGCTGCTACCTGGCCGATAAGCTCCATAAAGTGGAGGAGGGACAACGTGCCCTCTGTGAGGAGCTTTTTTCTAGGGTCCTTCACAGGGCGAGCTGACAGAGGCCACACATCTGTGTGATCTGGCCCATCCTTCTCCTCCTTCTCCTCCTCCTCCTGCCACATTACCACCACCAGAGCCACAGTCTGTAAGGGGGCGTGGAGGGAGCCGTAGAAGGAAGGAGGGAAGGTGGAGGGAACGCTGCAGGGAAGCATGGAGGGAAGGCTACAAGGAAGACCAGAAAGTGTTTCCCTGGCTTCAAGCTGCTCTGCCAGAAGACGCAGTTTGTTGGAGTACCACAGCTTGGGGACATGTATGACATCTGCTGCTGCTCCTGATTTCTGAGATTCGGGGACCAGATTGTGATCCCAATAAGAGGGACTCCTCACATTATTTATTTTATTTTCAATACACTTCATGTCTGCCTTGGGGTCCAAAGGCTGCATAAATTCAACTAATTTCTCAATTGTTGCCCTTCATCTTTATTTTGTTTCCATAATAAATGGATATTTGATTTAATTTAAATACTTGCCTATGTGTTTTTCTTGTGAGTAGGCATTACATTTCATAAATACAATGTGTAATTAACAAGGGACACCAACACCAATCTCCTTGAGGGAAAAAAAATACAAGATAATAATGTTGGTGTGATAACTTGACCAGAAAAAAAAATGGAGATCACAAGAAAATATTAAAAGGCCAGAAAAAAATAAGGAGATCTTGATTCAAATCACCAACAAAAACGAAACAAAATAAATACATTTTGGAGACCTGCCTTTAAAATAAAATACGAAGATTTATGAGATCACAAAGAAATAAGTTTGTCAGAACTCTGTGTGAATATCCGCACCGAAAACGAAAATTTTTTAGAGCATTAAAAAGAAGAAAAGAATGCGCTACATTTAACGATGCAATAATTTGCAGCATGACGAATGTGCTATCTCCATTACGAACGCTAGTTTTACCAGAACGAGTGCTCCTGTCTTGTAATTTAGTCTGAGTATGCGTGGATTTTTCTCCGATGGAGTTCCACACAGACGATCAGAATTTCCATCGGAAAAAAGTCTGATGGGGCCCACACACAATCAATTTTTCCAATGAAAAAAGTCTGATGGACTTTTTTCATCGGAAAAACCAACCGTGTGTACAGGGCATTATCGTTCTCTTCGTTTTTCTCAAGACCTCTTGCCTTCTAGCTCCCTCATCACCTCCTCCCATGCTCGCCTCCAGGACTTTTCCAGAGCCTCTCCAATCCTGTGGAACTCTGTCCGATTATATCCTACTCTATTAGCTTTTAGATGATCCCTGAAAACCCTTCTCTTCAGAGAAGCCTATCCTACCCACACCTAACAACTGTATTTACATTTTCTCCATCTGATCATCCCCCACAGCTATTACCTTTTGTTCCACTGGACCCTCCCTTCTAGAGTGTAAGCTCTAAAGAGCAGGGCCCTCTGATCCCTCCTGTATTGATTTGTATTGTAACTGTACTGTCTGCCCCCGTGTTGTAAAGCGCTGTGCAAACTGTTGGCGCTATATAAACCCTGTATAATAATAATAATAACGCACATGTATAGGTCCTGCCAGGCACAAGCCAAAGTCAGGAGAATGTAATTTCCTTTTTTATTGTTAATGTATTATTCAAGAATTAATGCAGCTATGCTAAACCTAGAACAATTTACTCAATTTATCTTATTATAAGTTCTTTGTAATCAATTTCAATCAGATCAGAGAGAGATCCTTATATGTGGATAGAACAGTCTGTGACCTGAAGATAACTGATCAATGTTCTCTCTCTCTCTGAAAGAGTCACCTCTAATTACATTAAAACACAGCCCTGCCCAGTGTCCACTGTGAACTGCAGAAAACCTTCCCTCTGTGTTATAGAGATGAGGCCATCCAAGGGTGACAGGGCTGTTCCTCCAGTGAGTGAGTGTTGTCACCCCAGGACAGGAAGTATGTTACTAACAGGATCACCAGAAAATAAAAAAGAAAAATAGTCTAAATAAAAAATAATTGCAGCCACCCCATCTAAGGACTGATGTTTTGTAATATGTTACATTTTTGCTCTTGGGTTTAGATATGCTTTAAACCTAATATTTTAAAGCGGAACTTCAGTCATTTTTTTCATCTTTCCATCTATTAAATCTTCTGCCCTTGTTTTCATTTTGGATAGTAAAACATTTTTTTTCTGCCAGTAAATACCTTAAACTTCCTGTTTTTTGTCTGGTAAAATGCCTAGGCTTATGAAATCATGCACAGCTCTCTCTCTCTCACTCTTGTGAGAGTTTGCCAGGAAGGCAGGGGGGTGAGTCATAAGAGGGCCAATGAGAGCTGCAGAGCTGGAGGTGTGACTGTGTAAATCCAGGAAGTGAACAGACAGCAGCTACAGCTGCCCACAGTTAAAATGGCTGCCACCAGACTCAGTGGAGGGAGATTTCTGCAGCTTATTTGGCAAGTACAGAATCACAGTATATATAAAATAATATGCAAAGTGGTTGGAGGGAAGCTTCAGAATGGAAAATATGTTTTTATTACAAATTATGTGAGCAGACTGCAGTTCCTCTTTAATATAACTGACTGTCTGAATGTGAGATACAGAAGGAAAACTAAAGTAGGCATGTTTGGAAATACCTAGTTCACCAAATTACAGACTAAGGGGAGGGGAAGCTCTGAGAAGGTAGGCTTCATCTTTCGTTTTGACTAGAGTGTACCTTTAAGCGAAAAAATGACTGTAGTTTGCAAGACAGTGTTTTCTAAAGGTGAGCACTTCTTTATCTTGCCCTCTTCTAATATTTGTTTTTCCCATTATTTCCTTTTCTCAGGGCATCACATTTCTGACTCTCACACTTCAAAATTTATAAAACGAAGCCATCATATATTTTAAAGCACGGGAAATATATGCAGAATTTGTTTTCCAATGAAATTCTAATAGGGCTTCCTCTTAAGTTTCGATATGTAAAAAAAAAAAAATTGCCCTTTTCACAGCTGATAAAATATTACTACAAATTAATCCTTGGAGAATATAGTATGTCCCTATTTATTACTTTCAAGTGTGAAGCTCGGGCGGCAATTAATACACCCAGCGCGGCTACGCCGCCGATGAGCCCCCTGCATTACTGTCCTTGAAGAAGAAATATATTCCAGTTTATAATTTCAAGGCAAATTTTATTTTTATTTATTAATATATTCTCCAATGAAAGTGATGCAATGCAAGGAGAAGGTCAAAATTCCCAGAGCCTCTCTTTGGTAATCTCATTACTAATGGAATGTATTTGAGTTTTAAAAAGCTATACATTAAAGTGCCTGGAGAGGCTGAGATAATGCGATTTGTAGGGAACTTGAAGGTGTATTTATTGTGAGACTTACAAGCTCTTATGAGATTTGAGAAGTCTATTCCTTTTTATTACTTTTAATTTGTTTATTGAGATTGTTTCAATTCCGTTTGCAAATAGTGCTTTTAATCTGATTTAAGTGTTGTATCGTGGAGCTGTTGAGAAAACTTAAGAAGTTGATTGCGGTTTACAATTTGAAATATCTTGTTTTGTAACATATAAAAAGTGTGTGAAACTCTGCTTTCATTTGCCTTGATTCTGTGGCTGGCTATACACCAAGAAATTGTGCCAGGGAACCCAATATATGCATGAAGAACTATATTGTATGTGCCACTTTTTCCGGTTGCCGGTTCATGTAGAGTGCTGTTGTGAATTGGTGGATGGCTTCACCATGCAATCATAGGAAAATGAGGACCTTCACCAGCACACCTTGGTATAATGATATTATTGTTCTTTATTCACATAAAGCAACAGGTATTACAGCAGTGGCGGCCTGTCCATCGGGGGCACACGAGTGCCTCCCCCCCTATCCATGGGTCCTTTCCCTAATCTACATGCAGGGCACCAGACGCATAGATTCAATAGGGTTTTTTTAGAGCCTGAGGCTCTTATTGGCTTTAAAAAAAGGGTGGGCTCGGGGCGCAGAGCACTGTGCCCCAAGTCCACCCACTTGTGTGACAAAAGCTAATTAATATTTGCTATTGTCTTCCCGATTCTCCTCCCGGCCAATCAGGAAGCAGCTCCTGAGACCCGATTGGAAAGGGTGTCTCAGGACCCACTTCCTGTTCGGACGGGAGGAGAAGCCCTGGCCACTTATTGTTTCCTCTGGAGAAGAATCCCTGGCTCTTCCCTTGCTTCATCTCGGCTCCCATCTGCCTCCTTACGGTAAGACCTCCTATCGAGGCCTCCCGGCTGTCTCCCGCAGGGGGGTTTGGGGGAATCGGAGCCCCCCGACTGTCTCCCGCTTGGGATCACGGTCTCCTTCTGAGGGGGTGTATCGTGGCTTCCCATTCATCTCCCGCTGGGGGGGTGGGTGGTGTTGAAGGCAGCGGCGGCAATGCGAGTGAGGGGGAGGGAGGTTTGTTTGCCACCCCCCAAAATATTGAGCATAAACCGCCACTGTATTATAGGCTGACATTTCGGGACCTTTCCAGTTTTTTTCATATAGCATCACAGGCCAATTTTTTTCGGGACCTTGCATAATTTCTTTTTCAACCCTTGAAAAAGGGACGCTGCCAGGTCCTGAAATGTTGGCCTGTGATGCCTGTTCTTTTTTGTGAATAAAGGACAAGATTCTAACTATACCAAGGTGTGCTGGCGAAGATCCTTATTTTCTTACAATATGTACATGGAATGCATAAAACCTGGAAGCTTCTTATTCTTCTGAATGGCTCAGAATAAGAGACAGCATGTTGCCTGGATATAGAACTGTCCCAGAAGCCAAGCGATGCCTACTCCTGCCCTCAATGCTGAATCAGCTTCAGCTTGGTCCCTTCTGCTATCATTCACAATGGTGAGCGATGCTTTCTGATGATCCAAATATAACCTCAGGATCACATAGTGAATAAAATAATTATTCACACAATGACCTCCCAAATTACCTATTTTAGTCATTCTATATTCAGCATTCTACTCGGGCATAGACATTGAATGTTGCTTTTATGAGATCCAAGTATTTAGATGTGATCTTATCTTATCTTATCTTATCTATGTTAGACTGAAAGCCCTTATTTGAATACCATAATGTATTTAAAGGATTGAAACCTTTAAATACATCAATGGAGTGAATAAGGTCCAGGAGGGCAGTATTTTCAATATCAAGCTAAGATCAAGAACACTAGGATATGACCTTAAACTAGCAAGAGGAAAGTTC
This sequence comes from Rana muscosa, assembly GCA_029206835.1. NCBI lineage: Eukaryota > Metazoa > Chordata > Amphibia > Anura > Ranidae > Rana > Rana muscosa. The sequence continues at coordinate 274,848,305 of CM055123.1, forward strand.
AAAACTAATCTTAGAAAGTATTATTTTACCAAAAGAGTAGTTGATACTGGGAATAGACTTCCAGAAGAGCTAGTAAATCAGTCAATGGTAAGTGGATTTAACCATTTGCCAATTTGCCATACAGGCCAATTCTGACACTTCGCTCCTACATGTAAAAATCTTATTTTTTTGCAATAAAATTACTGACTACCCCCAAACATTATATATTTTACTAGCAGAGGCCCTATAGAATAAATTGGTGGATGTTGCAATTTTTTATGTCACACTGTATTTGCGCAGGTTTTTTTTAAGCGCATTGTTTTGGGAAAAGAAAACACTTAAATTAATAAAAAAAACACTAAAGTTAGCCCAATTTGTTTGTATAATGTGAAAGATGATGTTAGGCCAAGTAAATAGATACCTAACATGCCATGCTTTAAAATTGCCTCTGCCCGAGGAATGGCGGCAAACTACGGTGCTTAAAATTCTCCATAGGAAAAGTTTTAAACGCCTTTACAAGTTACCAGTTTAGAGTTGCACAGGAGATCTGGTGCTAGAATTATTGCTCTTGCTTTGACATTCGTGACAATACCTCACATATGTAGTGCGATCACCATTTACATATGCGTAACGTATGTGTTCGCATTCGCACGTATGCATGGTGGGACATGGGCACTTTGATTTTTTTTTTTATATATATATGTAGCGGCCTCACCCCATCTCCTTTGTCTAGGGGTATGTCACACGACAGGGTGAGATATGCTACGGCCCATGTCCTCCCCATAACTGTGGGTGAGGTGAAGGCCAGCACCAGATATTTCCTCGGGCCTATGTGCTTTGTTCTAGAATACAGTCCTGCTGCGTCACACTTCCCTCTGCTCCCATTAACCAGAGTTCCACACACCGATCACAGTCCAACTCTTGCTTTATTGTACATCTCACAATAAACAGTGCTTCAGTAGCCAACTGGTTGCGACTTGATAACATTTTAATACGGGGGTGAGCAGGTCGAGGCACTATCCTGGTTATCAACTAAACCACTGCGATCTCGCAAGCGGTTACTATAGCATTCAGCTAGAAAGGGACTTAGAATCTGAGAGTCTCTACCAGCGACTCAAGAGAACGTAGATAGGAGTACCTTTGCTGCGCTGCGGCCCCTATCAGGGGAAGATGTCCCTCCAAGGGAGTTACCAGAGGCCCATCCGTCACTGGGTTGATGCTGCTCCAGACTCTCCAGACGGGTAACCTCCCCGGCCTCCTCACCTCAGACATGGGCCCCGTCCACCTCAGGGACCCTCGGACGTCTCCACCCTCACGGGATCCAGTCGAAGTCACTGGACCCCAGGCCTCCTAGTTTAGTACCTCACCCCAGGCTGAAGGTGCCTGGGATGGACTCCAACTCCATTCCGGTCAGGCCTAGGGCGCCTGGGCCGGAATCCGGAACTGCCCGCACCCAGGCCTAAGGTGCCTGGGCGCGTGAAGAACTTCCTCCAGAAGACCTCGTGGTTAGGGCATCTCCCCCTTTTATCTCCTCCCATCGACACCACGGCAGGTTCCCCGCCCTCGCCGTACCATCTCCGGAAAGGGACAAAAAGGGTAGCACTGTAATGGCAAATCTACCTTGAGCCTCCAGGTACCCCGCCACCCAGAGGCCAAGGAGATTATTACACCATCCAATCCTCCACGAACACAAGTGGTCCACTAATCCCATACTTATACACCTGTGTGTCCCACCTAAATTTAGAGACCCCGCTACATATATATTTTATTAAAAAAAGCAAGTGGATCAATCAACCTCAGTTAAAAATAGTCCTCTCTCCCAGCGCTTATAGATATACACGTTATTCCAAATATTTTAAGAAATCCTTACTGGAGCTGCAGGATCACCATTCCATCTGGATACTACTCAGAGTAAAAAAGAGAGGTGCACATAGCATAATACTGTATAACAATTTATTAAAACAGTCCCCCCTTCCAGATGTACACTTAAAAGAAAATCAAACTTAAAAGCATGAATATCGCAAGGTTCAGCAGGTATGCCTGTATCTCACCGCTCATCATTATTCATGGATCACGGCTGTTGAAGGTAGAAGCAAGGACTATATCCAGTAATGTAATGGGGATCCTGCAGCTTCAGTCAGGATTTCTTTACAGGCATTGATAGATCACCTGTCTGGTGAGTGTGATACCATAAGGGAGAGGATTCACTGGGTGCGGTGACGGGAGCCAAGAATCTATTCAGATGTGTTTTTGAGAAAAGACAAACATTTAATGGACTTTATTAAATAACCACTTTGGATTAAATAAGGACACATTGGGTGTAGATTCGCAGCTAATACAGCACTGCTAATGTTGTTGAATATTCTATGTAGTGATTTTAGAGTTATTTTAGAACATATTGGTTTTATATATATTTTATTATTTATTTTATACAACATATTTATTTTTACACTTTTTTTTTATTAACTTTTTATGCTAACACAAGGGATGAACAACATCCCCTGTGATAGCATGGGCTGTGATAGGTCCTCTTTATTAGACCCCAAATCTCTCCTTTAGCCTCCCATGCAGCCGATCAGACACATATTGGTCTAAACGGCTGCTTTCCTGGCCGCTGGTGACCAGGTAAACAAAGAGGCGGAGCCAGAAGTGATGACATAACTATGGTTCCCGGGGTTACAGAGAGAGGGGAATGTCAGTTCCTCTCTCTCTGTTCGGGGCAGCCATCACCACCGGCCACATCGCTCCCAGGCACCGCAATTCTACGGTAGAGCCCAGGAGAGGCAACGGCGGTGGCGGGAGGAGGGTGAGACCCCATTTTGCCACCCGCAGACCTTCTGCATGAAAGAGAATCGCCGGCTGAAAACAAACATACCGGAATGATGCTTGTAGGTGCAGGCATCATTCCAGTATAACCACTGAAACTGGGGGATGTCCACAGATGTCCTCCTGGCGGTAAGTGGTTAAAAATGCTTGGGACAAACTTTGATCTATACTCAAACAAAAACTGTATATATTAACACTTCCGGTGTCCATATATCCTACGTGTGTCATCACAGTCATGTGACTTCATCAGGGATATCATATGGTCATCGGAAGTGTCTTTATATAGGTTCAATTCTATTCAATTGACGATCTGCCATTTTCTTGAAAGTTCTATCATTGGGTATAATGGGGCGGCCATTTTCTAGAGGGTATCTTGTCAGGCTACGATCGCGGACATTTTCTTGTAGCTCAACAGATACACATTGCAACAGACTATCACGGTGCTGAGCCAATGATTAGATACGGTAATAATTTATTCTGTTTTCCTCTAAATTATAAATCCAATTAGATATATAAATGCTCGCATCGCGGCATTGGCTCAGCACCGGGATAGTCTGTTGCAATGTGTGTCTGTTGAGCTACAAGAAAATGGGCGATCATCAATTGAATAGAATTGAACCTATATAAAGACACTTCCGATGACCATATGATATGCCTGATGAAGTCACGTGACTGTGACGACACGCGTAGGATATACGGACACTGGAAGTGAAGTCCCGGCCGCGAGCTCACTGCTCGTTTCACTCTGTGCATTTGTATACTGTTTTTAATGTGATTACCTCAATGATTTGGGCTTTTATCAAAATAAACCATTTTATCTAAACATACTACACTATAGAGGCTCCTTTCTTTCTCCACATCTCCCTTTTCCTATGTCTGGCTTGCTATATTTGTGAGGACCTTTTTGCTGACCTAATCCTGGGAAAAAAGAAACATATAGGAAGCACCCCTCAGGCTGTATATAGACTGGTACCAACAGGAAGGAACGTAGAAGGGACCCCCTTGCCCAGGATCATCTACCCTTATTTGATTATGCTGATTACCTTACAGCAGTAAGGTAAGAAGTTAGTACACCCACGGGTGTGAAATACACCGAAGAGATCAAAAACTGAAGTCACAGTGTCACCTATTGTTACTATTCAGCACTTTATTCTTCGCACCAGCACTTTCCACCGATTGAAGATTTACAGACTGTAATTTGCACAAATATTCCTTACAGATTGCTATTTGAACTATATCCCTTTGCACTTTATTAATAGATGGGTTATTATTATATTTAAATTACATGCTGTGTATTAATCTATTCCTTATGAATTTTCACATATGACTACTTTAAGTTTTTATTATATGTATTATTATACTAGCAATCTACTATCTACTGTGGAGCGCAACACCATCTTTTTATTTTATATATATATATATATATATATATATATATATATATATATATATATATGTGTATGTATATATATATATATATATATATATATATATAAATATGGGGCAGACTTGATAGACCACTTGGCCTTTTTTCTGCCATCACTCTTCTATGTTTCTCTGTTTCTAATGGATTGCGGGATGCTAATATACAGAAATAATTCAGGTACTTACATTAACTGTATTTACATTTTTTATTTATTTATTAATTTATTTATTAATGACTACAATTCTGAAATAAATTGTGTTTTTATGTCTACGTGGAATTACAGTGTACAGTACCTAAATCCATTTTTTAATTTTGGATAACGGGGAAAGGTTTGAACCCCTGTTTGCTGTGTGTGTGTCCTCTCTGAGAAGAATCACTATTTCTATGTTTCCTGGTGACCAGTGTCACTGCAAGTGAGAAAAAAATCCCAAAACTGGAACTGTGACTGGAAAAGCAATAGAGGGGGGATTTTTCCAATGGGGACAACTGTGTTGGTAACAAATGTCTAAAGCCCTGTACACGCGATCAGTTTTACCGATGAAAACAGTCAGATGGACTGTTTTCATCAGACAAACCGATCGTGTGTGGGCCCCATCGGACTTATTTCTATCGGTAGAAAAAAATAGAACATGTTTTAAACTTTTCCGATGGAAAAAAAAACGATAGGAAATTCCGATCGTCTGTGTGGAACTCCATCGGAGAAAAAACCCACGCATGCTCACACTGCATTAGGAGACGGGAGCGCTCATTCTGGTAAAACTAGCGTTCGTAATGGAGATAGCACATTCGTCATGCTGTAACGGACTGAAAAGCAGGGAGACTGAAAAGCGCGAATCGTCTCTCACCAAACTTTTACTAACACGCGGTACCACGAAATCAGCAAAATCAGTCCAAAGGGTGGCGCCGTTGTATTTGAACTTCCTATTTATAGTGCTGTCATACGTGTTGTACGTCACAGTGTTTGGGACGGTCGGAATTTTGTCTGATGGTGTGTAGGCAAGACTGATGTAAGTCAGCTTCGTCGGAATTGCCATGGAAAAATCCATCGGATTTGATTCCATCGGAAATCCGATCGTGTGTACAGGGCATAAGAGAGCATTTTGGTTACTTTGGAGAAATCTCCTCCCACCTCCTGTTTTGTCTTGAGATGGGAAGTGAAGAAATTTCTCCCCAATGGGGCACAGAGAGCAAAGAAAAAAATTGTCAATAGGGTATCTGAGCAATGAAATGATGAGACCCCCAGAAGATCCTGCATTCATGTGACATACTGTAAATCAGTAAAGTACTGCACAATCTTACTATTACTGCCTGCAAATCTGAGTTCACCCTGATTTATTAACAGAAAAGCATGATGGATATTGTAAAAACTTATCAGGCTATGAATGTTGGATCACCCATGATGATATTAGTGCAGTCTCTCATTATTCCAGGTTTTGTAATTAACTATGCCATTCATGATTTCTAAAAAGTTGTACAACAAAATTAAAATGTATTATTGTTTTTTTTAAAGGGTAACTACACTTTCATGGGGAAAAAAATAGCAAGTAAAGAAAAAATAATATAACATATATGTAGCGGGGTCTTTAAATTTAGTTGGGGTACACCTGGGGGTAGTGTGACCCAGGTGTGTAATTGTGAAAGGTTCTGGACCCCTTTTGTAATTCGTGGAGGATTGGGTGGTGTATTATTCTCCTTGGCCTGTGGGTGGCGGGGTACCTACAGGCTCAAGGTAGAATCACTGCCGCAGTGCTACCCTTTTTGTCCCTTTCCGGAGATGGTACGGCTGGGGCGGGGAACCCGCCGTGGTGTTGAAGGGAGGAGATAAAAGGGGGAGACGCCCTTGCCACGAGGTCTTCGAGGATTTTCTCTTCACGCACCCAGGCACCTTAGGCCTGGGTGCGGGCGGTTCAAGGTTCCGGCCCAGGGTGAGGTACTATATCGTAGGCCTAGGGCCCAGTAACTTCGACTGGGTCCCGCGAGGGCGAAGTGATCCGAGGGTGCCGCCTTGCGAGGGGACCCGCATCTGAGGTGAGGAGGCCGGGGAGGTCACCCGTCCGGAGATTCCGGAGCAGCATCAACCCGGTGATGGATGGGCCTCCGGTAACTCCCTTAGAGGGACATCTTCCCCTGATAGGGGCCGCAACGCAGCGAAGGTACTCCCATCTATGTTCTATGGAGTTGCTGGTAGAGACTCACAAGTTCTATGTTCTATGCTAAGCAAAGTTGCTATAACCCCTGGTGAAACCACAGGGGTTTAGATTGAAATAAGGATAGTGCCTCGACCTGCTCATCCCACCGTTTGCGTTATGTTATGGGTTGCAACCAGTCGGCTGTGAAAGAACTGTTTGTTGTGGAAGTATAATAAACAAGTGTTGGACCCTGCATCGGTGTATGGACTCTGGTTAATGGGAGCAAGGGAGGTTTCAGCATAGCAGGACTGAGCTTCATAACTAACACACATTGGCCCGAGGAATGTACTGATACTGGCCTTCACCTCACCCACAGCTATGGGGAGGACATGGGCCGTAGCGCATCTCACCCTGTCATGTGACATACCCCTAGCAAAAGGAGATGGGGTGAGGCCGCTACACGTGGGGGCTCGCGAGTCCGGGATAAAATGTGTGTTGACTTTGAAATTTGAAATGGCTGTGTCTGGACTTTGCTGCCCGGAGGAGGTCCGAGCAGGTCGGCCATGTGATTGGCCAAAGTGCGTCCCTGTGCTCGAAGTCGTAGAAATGACCCCAAGACGGGAAAGGCCCATGCAGAAAGAGCGGGAAAAGGGAAAAGCCCAGCCGTGTGACGTACTACATGTGGGGGTGTTTGCTACACTGCGCCATGAGGCACCCCATGACTGCGCAATTCGTGGGCGGGGACTGTGGGAAGCCCACGAAAACGTGCAAGTCGTGGGAGGAGTCTGGCCATGTGTGGAGATACACGTGGAGACTCCGGCGCGTGGGCAGCGCGTGATGGAGCAGCAGGTGGTCGGGATGGCCTCAAGCTCCCCGTGGACGCCGGTATTATACCCCACGAAGATGACAGACACGGGGATAAGACTCAGGCCCCGAGGACAGTTGGCTTTGTACTCATGCAGAGACACGGAGGCCCTCGGTGTGATCTGTCCCGGATGCTCGGGACTGGTGGTCCAACTAAAGCCATTTGGGCGTTGTGAAGCGTGTAAAGAATTTGAGGTCGAACCATCCACAGTAAGGCCCCGGGCCCTTCGCCTTAATTGCCTCACAGGTACCGCCACTCCGGAAGGGGAGATCCAGGCCTTTGCGGAGGTCCTCGTACGCGTTGACCAGGACGACGGGACTGCCCAACCAGAGACTGAGAGAGAAAAATCAGAGGATGCTGCTTCGGTCACCACAGATTCCCTGCTGACACCTCCGAAGAGGAAGATAGGCCTGGTGCAGGCCTCCTGTGGTCGTGGTCGAGCTTCACCCCGCCGCTTGCCGGACCTGGATGGATCCGGTTGGAAGAGTCCTGGACATCCCAGTGCTGAAAAAGGTCCAGGTGAACCAGGGGCTGGGACTGTGGTGGTGGTTGGAGGAGTCGGGGGTCCACTGGAGGTGGAGCCCGCAAGGGAGGGTAGTTCTCCGTCTACTAAAGACTACCTTCCCGCCGAGATGTATGACACCTCCGACCTGGAATCGCTGTCGGACTGTGGGGAAATAGATGAACTGTTTCACCGGAAGGGCTGGGACAAACGCCCGCTACCTGTGCTATGCAAACCGCAGGATTCCCCTATGTCAATAGAAGACAGCACGCCCCGGGCGCAGGCCCCGGAGCTCAGGAGGGAGTCTAGTCCTCCGATTGACTTTCCACATTCCACAACATCACCTGCTTTGGTTGTGGGGATGCAGCGCGCGTCATTGCGTGCGCCAAAGGCAAAGCCACCCGAGGTAGTGAAGGTACCTCGGCACCCGGAGGCCATCGTGCAGCTGGGAGAAGGTGAGCGGGATGTCATGCCTCCTTTGGCCAGATTGCAACGACTTTTCTCCCAGAGAGTCGCCCGTGAGTACGGATGGGAGTATCCCTACTTGCCTCGGGACTTACTTTACGAAGTTGAGGTCCTGCGACAGAGATGGTACGACGAATTTGTCTGGGAGAAGCGCAAAGTGCCTCAGGCCCGGCGATACTTGTCCTGTTCGCCGCCTGTGTCCAAGAAATTCAAGGACTGCAGAGCGGATTGGAAGTTGGGGCGCCATATTCATGCTGATAAAGTGCTTATCTGCAGAAAGGAGGGAGAGGATGTTGAATATTCAGTCGAAGTGTTTGATAAGCATCTGAAACCGTTGTTCTTACCTGATCCAAGGTTTTACTTGTGAGGAGAGACTCATGAGTGTGTTTTCAGTTACAAATTTTCCTGGAGGAGCATTTGCTAGAACGTCTGAACAATACCCTGTTTTTTATTTGGGTTTTTTCTTCCCACTCTCTTTTTCTATGAGTCAGGGACAGACTTTGGGGTAGAGTTAGTGTAGGGACGCATGAAGAATGAAGGAGCACCAAGTGTCATTACCGCGGCGCTCTCACCAGGTGGCAGTGTTGTGCAACGTTTGTTTGTTTTCTGCACACTTTTGCACCACGCTCGTTGGAGCAAGTGGGTCCCTCGGCTGATGGACCCATTCATTCCAAATTTTCAGATGATGTTAGGATGTTGTCTGTTTTTTTTTTGTTTCCCTTCTGCAGGAGATTCGTCGGTCAAGACTACTGAGTATGGGGTGGTTCTTAGACAGTGACGGGAGGGATTGTATATGTGTACATGATAGATGTTTTATACAAAAGTTTTATTCTTTTATAGTTCCCTTTCCCCTTGAGCAGGTCTTGGCGCACACGGGATTCAAAATTTTTAGGGATAGCCTCTGAGGCTCGCTTCATGTCACCACTCCTTGGGAGACATGGGGTTGCACCAGACGCTGGGGACCAGCGTCAAATCACAGGTAGGAGTATGTAGCGGGGTCTTTAAATTTAGTTGTGGTAGACCTGGGGGTAGTGTGACCCAGGTGTGTAATTGTGAAAGGTTCTGGACCCCTTTTGTAATTCGTGGAGGATTAGGTGGTGTATTATTCTCCTTGGCCTGTGGGTGGCGGGGTACCTACAGGCTCAAGGTAGAATCACTGCCGCAGTGCTACCCTTTTTGTCCCTTTCCGGAGATGGTACGGCTGGGGCGGGGAACCCGCCGTGGTGTTGAAGGGAGGAGATAAAAGGGGGAGACGCCCTTGCCACGAGGTCTTCGAGGATTTTCTCTTTACGCACCCAGGCACCTTAGGCCTGGGTGCGGGCGGTTCAAGGTTCCGGGCCAGGCGCCCTAGGCCTGACCGGAACGAAGTTGGGGTCCATCCCAGGCACCTTCAGCCTGGGGTGAGGTACTATATCGTAGGCCTGGGGCCCAGTAACTTCGACTGGGTCCCACGAGGGCAAAGTGATCCGAGGGTGCCGCCTTGCGAGGGGACCCGCATCTGAGGTGAGGAGGCCGGGAGGTCACCCGTCCGGAGATTCCGGAGCAGCATCAACCCGGTGATGGATGGGCCTCCGGTAACTCCCTTAGAGGGACATCTTCCCCTGATAGGGGCCGCAACGCAGCGAAGGTACTCCCATCTATGTTCTATGGAGTTGCTGGTAGAGACTCACAAGTTCTATGTTCTGTGCTAAGCAAAGTTGCTATAACCCCTGGTGAAACCACAGGGGTTTAGATTGAAATCAGGATAGTGCCTCGACCTGCTCATCCCACCGTTTGCGTTATGTTATGGGTCGCAACCAGTCGGCTGTGAAAGAACTGTTTGTTGTGGAAGTATAATAAACAAGTGTTGGACCCTGCATCGGTGTATGGACTCTGGTTAATGGGAGCAAGGGAGGTTTCAGCATAGCAGGACTGAGCTTCATAACTAACACACATTGGCCCGAGGAATGTGCTGATACTGGCCTTCACCTCACCCACAGCTATGGGGAGGACATGGGCCGTAGCGCATCTCACCCTGTCATGTGACATACCCCTAGCAAAAGGAGATGGGGTGAGGCCGCTACATATACAATTGCAACACAAGTCATTTTGTAATTGAATGTTATTAAAAATTACCTTTCCTTTTCAATCTGCAGCTCTGTAATCTTCTGAAAATGCAATATGGCTACCTGGAGGTGTTCTGTTCACAGAGTGTGTACTGACCACTCCCCAGAAACATAATTTCCTGCTCATGTGATTGGCTCACTAATTTTCCCAGAAGTCTACACTAAGGTACAAGTCAGCTTTTTGGCATAAGATACTCCCAATAGAAAATAACGTCTAAAGAGATTTAGACCCTGCAACTTTCCTCATTAGAGCCCTGATTCTGCAGCAGCTGGTTGATAAGGAAACCACTCCCATTAGACTCACTCAAAACAGGGGCACAGAGGAATAAATTGTGATTTCTTCAGAATAACATAAGGTAGTTAACAAAGTTTGTTAAAATCCTTGCAATGTACATAGATCACCCAGAGAGGAATGTTTTTTTCTTAACAAAAGTGGAGTTACGCTTTAATTTTTTTGATTTATGCCCTATCTACCACTGTGTTTTTAACAGTTGCATTTATTAAATGTGTTCAGCAAAATGAACAAGTAAAGGTACACATAAGCCAAATCAAGCGATCAATATACAACAAAAAAAAAACATAGATAGATAGGAGTCATACAAACATTAATCCAAAACAGTTCCGTGATTAGTCTAAGAAACAGCCTAGGGCAGGGGTAGACAACCTGGGTCCCTCCAGCTGTTGCAGAACTAAAAGTCCCATCATGCCTCTGGGAGTAATTGTAACTGCCAGTCTTGCAATGCCTCATGGGAAATGTAGTTCCACAACAGCTGCAGGGCCCCAGGTTGCCTACACCCGCCCTAGGGAAATTTGGCAACCAAAAAAAACGACAATACCATGGATTGGGTCAGAGCTAAAAAAAGAGGGAAAAGGGGAATAAAGGTGTCAGGGAAACGGCCGTAGGAGAACTGGCAATAGTGCCAGTACTAGTAATGGCAGCTTCCAGCACATCCCTGTGCGCACTGACGCAAACGGCGCGAATAGCCACGCGCACATGCGCAATGGAACCAACAGGCACACGCACATGCGCAATGGAACCAACAGGCGCGTGCATGTGCGGGAGCGTCAATCGGCGCACGCAACAGATGCAGTCACTTGCTGGCCTATATAAGACTGCCACTGAGCCCATCTCATTGCTTGATAGTTATCAGCCTTCCTGTGTTCCTGAGACTCTGTATAACTGCTGTTTGGATCTCCCTTTTGTGACCCGGCTTGTTCCTGACCTGTCTGATCTGCTCTCCTGGTTTGACCCCCTGGCTTGCTTTACCGACTTGTTGCCTTCTCCTCCACCTGATCCCGGCTTGTTCCATGGACTTTGCCACAGTTACCTGTTCCTGCCTGTTTCCTGTTACCAGACCTTTGGCTTGTCTCCGTTCCTGCAACCTGCCTCTTCCTCCTGCTGGATCTACTGGGTTTGACCCTCAGCCTGGCTGCCACTACTACTTCTTGAGCGGTGTCCTGCATCCTCCAGTGTTCTTCAGGATCCCACCAGCTCTGCTGTCCTGGACCCATCTGGCAACCTGTGCTTCTCTGGGCACTACACCCTCTGTACCCAACCTCAGAGGTGTACTGCACTCAGCCGCAAGGGGAGCCCTCTCGGCACTTCGGCCTCCAACCAGGTACGTGACAAGAGGGTTATGGAGAGTAAGGGGAAAATGTAAGAAGGGGGAGAAAGAGAGGGGGAAAGGGGAGGAAAAGGGAAGGGAAGGGAGGATAAAGGGGGGGGATAGGGAAGACGGTGGAAAAGGAGTAGTGCGAGTAGGTAGGGTATCATACACAAGGTACAATAGATAATAGACTTGTGCAAAGCGGAAAAATTTGTTTTGTTTCCTTTCGTTTTCATTCATAAAATACATGATTTTGTTTTATTCCTCTATTTGTTCTATTCCTTATGTTACGTTAATTTGTTTTCGGATAATTTGTTATTTCTGTGAAGTATAGATATTCGTTATAATGAATCGATTCGGTTTATTGTTTGATTGTTTCGATTTTGGATAATTCGTTATTTCTATAGAGTATACTGTAGATATTCGTTATAATGAATCTGTTTGTTTTATTGTTTAATTGTTTTGATTTAGGATAATTCGTTATTTCTGTAGAGTATACAGTAGATATTCGTTATAACGAATTGATTTGTTTTATTGTTTAACCTTCCTATCGGTATTCCCGAGTCTGGCTCGGGGTTAAATTTCAGCACCAAAAGCGGTAACCCCGAGCCTGACTCGGGCTGCGTCGCAGTGATCCAGGCAGGAGTTACTCACTTTGTCCCCTGGATCCTGCGATGCTTCCCCGCTGTGTGATCGAGCCGTCATCTCGCTCCATTCACACACTTCCGAGTGCCGCCGAGCTCCGTTCCCTGCGGCGTTACGACGCACGGGGACGGAGATCGGCGCCAAATTCAAAAAAGTTAAAACACAGTATACATACAGTATACTGTAATCTTACAGATTACAGTACTGTATGTAATAATTACACACCCCCATTGTCCCTAGTGGTCTGCCCAGTGTCCTGCATGCACTTTTATATAATAAAAACTTATTTTTTCTGCCTGGAAACTGGAGATTGTCCATAGCAACCAAAAAGTGTCCCTTTATGTCAAAAGTGGTTTTAGACCAGCTAAAAAACAGTGATAATAAATTAGAATCACTCGCAGAATTAAGCGATAGTGATTTGTGGGGAAATTCGTCCTCATACACTGAAAAACACTTTTATTATTATTATATTATTATTTGTTATAATTATTTTATAGTTATTTATTTTATTATAATGTATAATTTTGTTTTTTGAACTTTATCATACCCGGGATGTTTACTAGCCTCTGGTTTGGACAGATTTAAGTGAGTTATTCCTAAGAATTACAGGCCTGCAATATAAAACGCCAAATTTCCATGCAGAATAATGGTACCGCTTTCAGCACCTAAAATCTGACAGAATCATACCGCCAGGGAGGTTAATTGTTTCGTTTTCAGATAATTCGTTATATATGTATATATATTTGTGATAACGAATCGTAATTCTGAAAGTCGTTGGTTTATTGAATCTATTAACACACACACACAATAACAATATCTCTTCTGTTGCTTCTCAAAACTCATCTCCTCTGCTCAAATACAACACCCTTCTTACTCAGTTCTCAGGAATGCCCTTTGCCAGTATTATTAATCCAACCTCCACAACAAATTGAATCAGCTGATTGGGTTGTAAGATTTACTCCGAGTCAACCTGCTGTTTCATTAGACCTTTAATGAATTACTGAATCGTGACAAATTAATTTGTTATTTTCGCTATAGTTTCTTTCGTATTAGTTGAAATTCGTTATTTTTTTCTTTGGACATTCGGATGCATCTGAATGTCCGAAAGATGTAAAATTCAGCTGAATTTCGATTCGCTACAAAACGAATTGCACATGTCTGCTAGATAACCCTCAGTTATATACCGTGAAATATCAACACCTAAACAGTAATGCCCTGCACCTCTATCCAGCCAGCCCAAATTTTGACAAATTTAGCAGGACAGTTTCGGCTGATGTATGTAAGCTTACATAGGGGAAGAGCCCTGTTGACCGCCTCCTTCCAGCTAGACACTGTGGGCAGAGTAGGCAGCTTCCATTTCAGCAGGATTTCCCTTCTAGCATAGGAGGCCAAAAAGAAATGTCTTGGCTCTAGATGTTGTAGGGGAGGAACAAAAATAGGCCGCACTTCCAAATTAGATGCAATAGAAAATTATTTATTGAGGAGTATAAAAACAAATGCAAAGGAGCAATGACATAGGCAATGGCAGGGGAAAAGGTGACGTGTTTCAACCAACTAGCGTGCTTCGTCAAAACCATGTTGTAGGGGAGGTGTTAGAATTAGAACAGTCCCATTATATATTTGGGTAACTGCCTTGATATGTCTACTTAATAAAACTTTTTGATAAGTAAAAATAAATTTATCTTCTTCACTTACAAAAAGATATTGATAAGCTAGAACAAGTCCAGAAACGGGTAACAAAAATGGTGAAAGGTTTGGGGGATAAAACATATGGAGAGCGACTTCAGGAAGTTAATATGTACAGTCTGGAGGAAAGAAGGGAAAGGGGAGACATGATTGAAATCCTTTAAATACATCAAGGGGGTGAATAAGGTTCAGGAAGGCAGTCTTTTCAATATGAAACCAAAATCACGAACACGGGGACTTAAACTAACTGGAGAAAAGTTCAAAACTAATCTTAGAAAGTATTATTTTACAGAAAGGGTAGTTGATAATTGGAATAAACTACCAACAGAGACAGTCAACAGTAATTGGCTTCAAACATGGTTGGGGCAAGCATAGATCTATAGTCAGACAACAAAGTTAACAACAAAAAAACAATCGAAAAAAGAAAACTGCAAAAAAATAAAAACACAAAAAAATAAAAAAAATAAAATGGGCAGACTCGATGGACTACTGTGTCTTTTTCTGCCATCACTTTTCTATGTTTCTATGTTTCTTTGTAGGGTTTGGTATTAGCAGTGTGCTTATTTCCTGTTTACCTTTTTGTGCTATTTTTCAAATATGCATTTTGGTAGGTGGCGTACCCAATTAAGGTGTAGCTAAACAAGTTATATAGATGAAATGTTAGAAAGATTACAGCTTTAAAGGGGTTGTAAACCTTTGTGTTTTTTCACCTTAATGCATCCTATGCATTAAGGTAAGTAAAACACCTTGCAGTCACCGCCCCCCCCCCCCCGAGCCCCTGTTTTACTTACCTGGGCCCCAAATTTTCGAGGGCATGATCCCGCGTCATTCTCCCCATGCCTAATCGGCTCTTCATTGGATTGATTGATAGCAGCGCAGCCATTGGCTCCCGCTGCTGTCAATCAAATCCAATGACGCGGCCACCAGGGGGCGGGGCCGAGTCATACAATCGGCTGCTATGGATGCCGATTGTATGGCACGGGAGCGCGCCCTTGGGAGAGAGCTTCTCAGAGGGGGTTAGCTCTTGTGGGGAGGAACCGCGAGAGCTGCTGTGGGACCCCAGAAGAGGACAATCAGGGCCATTCTGTGCAAAACGAACTGCACAGTGGAGGTAAGTATGATATGTTTGTTATTTTTTATTTGTTTAAATTGAAGCTTTAGTGTCACTTTAATTCTTCCTTTTGTATATGTACAAAAGCTTTTCACCCTGTCTCCAGTCAGGCGGATACCAGCTTCCGAATTTGGTCATTTGCAAGCCATACACAAGCATCAGCCATAATGTACAACAGTATGGTCCGTGTTTAGCCCAGGCAGCTGCTTTCAAACCAACAAAAAAAAAAAAGGTTTTCTAAAACATTAAAATTAAGCCATTTTTTTTTTCATTAAGTATATGGAAATTACTCTAAATGTATTCCTGTTTTTCTAAGGCTAAGATTTCTGTTTGATATTCGATCTTTATTTATTCATCAGCAAAAGTCTATATAATTTCCTGCGATGTTCAGGGTTTATTTACCATCGCCGCAGTAGTATTTATTTAGGCTAAAAGACCATCTCAGTGGGGAGCCGAGACATGCAGCACTTAGTAAATCTGGTACTGCACCCCTTCTTCAGTCCCCGTTTTTCCGACTGCAAAGATCATTTGACAGACAGCTCAGGAGGAAAAAGAAAAAAAAAATCTACATAAAAGAGTAACTGACAGCTGGGGTCAGGCTCTCTCTGTTTAATGACACTGCCAGTTACACATTCTGAATTGTTTAAATATGAGTCTACAGCTTCAACTATCATCATTGCACCAGTTCCACTTTTCATACCCAACAGCCAGGAAACTGACACATAATTACACACTTACTGTTGGTATCGCCAGTGTCGATAATTAAAACTGCCACCAGAGGCCTGCGATTGCTAGTCTGCAGCTGGGATGTTGTCAAGAGGCTGAAGCTCCAGCAGTTTTGAAAAGCTATCTACTTAAGTGCGGACCACGGGAACCCATGTCTTAGCATAAGAAAAAGCCTTGACACATCATTCACGACTGCCTGGTGCAAATGGAGAAAATCTATTAACAATGCAATAAGTAGAATAAAACACGTTGGCCTAAGGGTTAAATTGGCTAGGAAGATTCTCCCTAATTCTGATGTATTATGTACATGGCATATCTTGAGTTGGGGGGGAAAGAAAATGAGTGGATTAATATGACGAATGTCAAATAATTTTTTTTCTTTAAGTGATTAATATGTAACTCGGGGTGTCTGTCTAGGAGCCTGTTATCCAGCAGCCCATTGACTGAGGGGCTGGAAGGCATATATTCCATATCAAAAGATATAGAACATGATTTTTCTATTTCCAACCCCACAAATCTGCATATATTAAAGGCATGCTGCTTTTTCTTTTTTTTAACTCCCTGTAGAAGGATGTTTATACTTACCTGTCCCGCTGTCAGTTTCTGAAATCTTTACTTACCTGCAGGAGAAAGCCACCCATAGAATCTTCGCATCCAACACACTTTGGGGGGGCTGGGGATTTTTGTATCCAGTTGCTGGCCTCAACATCACTACAGGTCAACTAAGAGATGTAAAAAGTCCTCTAAAAGATTTTAAAAAAATGTTTTCTGAAATGACCGGTGGCAATTTTGTTTTTCTTTCTAGAAACTACAGGTCAACCAAGAGATGCAAAAAGTGCCCTGAAAGATAAAAACAAATTCTAAAATGACCGGTGGCATTTTCTTTTCTTTTTGTAAACTACAGGTCAACCAAGACATGCAAAAAGTGCCCTGAAAGAATAAAAAAAATTCCTAAAATGACCGGTGGCAATTTTTTTTTTCTTTATTGGAAACTACAGGTCAATAAAGAGATGCAAAAAGTGTCTGAAAAGATAAAAATGTGGTTCTAAAATGACCGGTGGCAATTTTTTATTATTTTTTTTGGAAACTACAGGTCAAAAAAGAGATGCAAAAAGTGTCTGGAAAGATAAAAAAGCAATTCTAAAATGACCGGTGGCAATTTTTAATTTTTTTTTGGAAACTACAGGTCAACCAATAGATGCAAAAAGTGCCATGAAAGATAGAAAAAATTCTAAAAAGGACTGGTGGCAATTTTTTTTTCTTTTTGAAAACTACAGGTCAACCATGAGATGCAAAAAGTGACGTAGGAAATGTGTGTGTGCCACTCAGGCTCAGTGGTAAGGGGTATGTAGACAATGCTTCCGCAGCCGCTGCTAGAGTGCTGACAGGGGATGGAACCCGTCCTGGCTCCTGTAAGGCTTCAGAGAACAATGTGGTGGCCCCTAAAAGTTGCACATCTAGGTGTCCTGGAGTGGTGAGTAGAGTGGTATCCTCAGCCTGGACTCCAATATGGCCACGCCCCAAAAGCGGTTTACTCTGCCCCCCCGGAGATGCAAAAAGGGCCCTGAAAGATAAAAAAGCAATTCTAAAATGACCGTTGGCATTTGTTTTTTATTTTTGGAAACTACAGGTCAACCAAGAGATGTTAAAAGGGCCCTGAAAGATAAAAAAGAAAATCTAAAATGACCGGTGGCAATTTTTTTTTCTTTTTTGGAAACTATAGGTTAACCAAGAGATGCAAAAAGTGCCCTGAAAGATAATGTTATTTTTTTTTTTTAAATGACCAGCAGCAATTTTGTTTTTCTTTTTGGAAACTGAGGAAGTATACAATTTTAGTGGAGCACACATACCATCAAAAAAATATATACCTAAGTATAAGTATATCTTAGTCCAATGCTCCTTACCCTTACTGCAGTATAGTTTTGAGGAACAATCAGATGCTACCAGAAAACATACCCATACACCGTCCTTTTATGACACTGAACTATTCTATGAATTCTGAATGGTAGCTTGCGTGATTATCTAGCTGTGATCTGACACCACACAGTCAGCCAGTTGTCTAAGCTAAAATCATCCATGCCAGGCAATCATTTGTACAGAGGTAAAGTTGTAGTAGCAATGTAGGACAGGGGTCTCCAAACTTTCTAAACAAAGGGCCAGTTTATTGCCCTTCAGACCTTGGGGGGGGAGAACCATGGCCATCAAGAGTAGAAAATGTCCCGCTATTAGTGGGAGTAAAAAAATGTCCCATCATTGGTGTCAGTATGAGGAACCGTGCCCCGTCGCTGTGTCATTGGGAGAAATTGTGCCCCATTGTTGGTGTCATTGGTACGAATAGTACCCAATCTTTGGTGTCATTGGGAGGAATTATGCCCCATCGTTGGTGTCAGTGGATGAAATGGTGCCCCAAGGGCCAGATAAAAGCAAGCGAAGGTCCCCTGGGCCGCAGTTTGGAGACCACTGAGACAGGAAATATGCATTTCTTGATAAAGACATTTTTTAATTGAATTTTAAATAGGATACAAGAAGAAACAGATACAACAATTGAATGGTAGCCTGACACCAAGCCACACGCTACACACAAACACATAAATCTCAGCACTGGGCCCTCAGTGTAACTCTGATGCCTCGTACACACGACCGGTTTTCCCAACGGGAAAACTGTCACGTTTGCTTTTGGTCGGGAAAACCGGCCGTGTGTATGCTCCATAGCAGTTTTCCCGACAGGAAAACTGCAAGCAAAAAAATTAGAACTTGTTCTCTTTTTTCCCGCCGCGATTCTCTGCGCTTTTTTGCTCGGCAGTTTTCCTATGGGAAACACTGCAGTGGAGCATACACACGGCCGGTTTTCCCGACCGAAGCTGTCTTGGCAGTTTTCCTGTCGGGAAGACCGGACATGTGTACACGGGGAAAAGCAACCGAGCAGGTTCTCGGTTTTCCCGGCGGACTTTTGACCGCCGGGAAACCCGATCGTGTGTAGGAGGCATTAGGCTTCGAACATAAACATAATAACAAGTTCCATTGTAAGTATATTCAATAATAAAGGTAATACTGCGCTAATGTGAACAAATTAAAATATCGTGCTATTAGCAGCTATGCTGCGACAAAAAAAATATGTGAAACCATATCAAATAAATAGTAATTAAGAAAAAATGTCACGCACAAACATGTGAAAAGAATAGGACTCTATTGAGAGTTCCTCTAAAAATGTGAATAAAATTAATTAACGTGAATAAACTTATATGTATATATACACCAAAATTAATAAGTGAGCAAATACAGGGACTCAACCCCTACTCAAAATATTTAAACTATGATCAAACAAAAGGAATATAAGCAAAAATAAAATAGCATGAATGCTACGAGACAGTATGCTAGACCAATGTGTGGTGTTTAAAGCACAAATTACTAATATATGGACTAATATATGATGTTAGTATAAAGCATAAATGACTCAATGCTGTTATCAATTGTTACTGTAATAGTGCTCTAAATATTGAAAAGACAACAATGGGAAAGTCCATTCCTTAAGGTTCAGGAAAGGTCCAATGCAACAAACAGTTCCAATACAACAAACAGTTGCTTCAGATGAAAAAAGCAGGGGGTTGTGAAGAGATGTTGAGAAAGGGTAGTGCCCTGGGTAGATCCACAGAAATCGTAGGAGAACTGCATCCACCACGGTGTATAGGGAATCAAGATGGGTACCTTACCGCAAAAGGTGGACCTCCACTATGGCAAGGTCAGAAAAGCCTGCAGATATCACCCTCTTCGGGGTATTGGTGCTGATCCTGGGGGTGTCACGACTCCGAGGTCCTTATATTCCCTCTGCCTCTTATTGTACTGTTTCCTCCACTGGTGTCTGATATGATCCAATTGTTAAAAAGAACCAACAGACCTCTGGTGTCGATACCAAAAAAGAAGAGGGCGGGACTTCGATAGTGTATTACCTCAAAACAGCTTTATTCCGATCATCAAGGTACAAAGAAGAATACAAGGTTCCTAAAACTGGTTTAAAAATTGCCGGCATAAAAGGTCCTAGCGTTCGCCCGTGCTTCCGGGGTCACGTGATAATAGTGACGTCAGCACGTAGCACCGCGCTGACGTCACTATTATCACGTGACCCCGGAAGCACGGGCGAACGCTAGGACCTTTTATGCCGGCAATTTTTAAACCAGTTTTAGGAACCTTGTATTCCTCTTTGTACCTTGATGATCGGAATAAAGCTGTGTCATACATCTCGGCGGGAAGGTAGTCTCTGGTAGACGTGGTACTACCCTCCCTTGCGGGCTCCACCGACTGTGAACCCCCGACACCTCCAACCACCACCACAGTCCCAGCCCCTGGCTCACCTTGACCTCTTGTAGAACTGGGATGTCCAGGACTCTTCCAACCGGATCCATCCAGGCCAGGCAAGCGACGGGGTGAAGCTCTTCCACGACCACAGGCGGCCTGCACCAAGCCGACTTTCCTCTTCGGAGGTGGGAGCAGAGAATCTGTGGTGACCGAAGCAGCATCCTCGGATTTTCCTCTCTCAGTCTCTGATTGGGCAGTCACATCGCCCTGGTCAGTGCGTACGGGAACCTCCGCAAAGGCCTGGATCTCCCCTTCCGGAGTAGCGGTACCTGTGAGGCTGTTGAGGCGAAGGGCCCGGGGCCTTACTGTGGATGGCTCCACCTCGAACAAGAACTCTTTGCATGCTTCGCAACGCCCGAATGGCTTCAGGTGAACCACCAGTCCCGAGCATCCGGGACAGATCACACCAAGGGCCTCCGTGTCTCTGCAGGTGTACAGAGCCAACTGTCCTCGGGGGCCTGAGTCTTATCCCCGTGTCTGTAAGGGGAGCAGCGAACGTAGTCATCTTCGTGGGGTAGGGACCTGGAATCCACGGGGAGCTTGAGGCCATCCCGACTGTCTGCTGCTCCATCACACACTGACCACGCGCCAAAGTCTCCACGTGAGTTCCTCCACATGGCCAGACTCCTCCCACGACTTGCACGTTTTCGCGGGCTTCCGTCGAGCTCCGCCCACGAACTGTGTAGTCACGGGGTGCCTCGTGGCGCAGTGCAATAAAAGCCCCCACACGTAGTACCTCACACGGCTGGACTCTTCCCTCTTCTCGCTCCTCTGCATGGGCCTTTCCCGTCTTAGGGTCATTTCCACGACTTTGAGCAGGGATGCACTTTGGCCGATCACATGGCCGACCTGCTCGGAACTCCTCCGGGCAGCAAAGTCTAGACACAGCCATTCTTACTTCCAAAGTCAAAACACATATCATCCCGGACTCACGAGCCCCCACGTGTAGCGATACCTTCAACTAAGAGGGCCGCAGATTTAGTTTGGGCCCTGAAGACAGCTCCGCCAACCCCCGGCAATAACTCGACCCCCTACTGGCACAGTTAGTTATGGCAGCAATATAATTCTTATACTTTATGATTAACTCAGACACCAAGGCAATAACGAAAGGGATATCTAATTTACTTTAGATTCGTGGTAAAAGGTTAACAGTGGTAACAGTTCACAAAAAGTAGGTTGTAGAGCCCTGCAGCAATAAACATACTTATACACTAATGGAATAGTAAAGGTGCGCCGCGTGGGCGACTGTTAACTTGGCGCCCTGTGGCGCAGCAACTAAATGAACTAACTAGCTGGCCAGGCCTGGCTCAGATATCTAAAACTCAGTCTATAGGGGATGATGGTTTCTTCACCGGCAAGTCTTTAAAGGTGGTGCACATAACAGAATAACATTTGTAATCCAGTGGGGAGATTGTAATAGAATAAACACTCTACTGAAGAACCTCTGAGTTCAGCTCTGATATGGATCTCCAGTGAGAGTATCAGATATTAACTTGTGGGCCATGGCAGTCTATAGGCACATCAGCAACAAACAGTATATGGTCTGAGCATACGCTCGCTCACCCCTCCGGACGCGATCTCAGTCCGGGAACTTCCACCGACTGTGTCCTCACACACAGTGTCTCCAGCGATCGGGTCCCCGATCCAACCAAGGCTGTAGATAAGCGAAGTCAGATGCCACCCAGGCTCGCAGTGGGGTGGAAGGCTCTTTGGTGCTGCGCAAGGCCTCAGGCTTTAGGCCTTGCACTCCGGCACATCCGCACAGGAGGATCAGTCACTGAAGTCTCGTGTCCCAAAGAGACCGAGCCCAGCCTCGCCTCCTCCTTTTATAACCCCTCCCATAAGTCTCTGGGGTGGAAACATTGCCGAAAGGGATTCTGGGCAAGGTAGTCCCGGGAGTCTTAAAGGGGACCCCGCTACATATATATTGAATGTAAATTCATATATAATGATATATACTAGCTCCACATATCTGTGATATACCAAATGTCATGATGAAGTCACTTTTTTTGTTCTTTTAGAAAATCATGAGAAAAATCCAAAAAATAAAAATTGTACTGTTTCTTCTGTAACAAATTGCTTGGAAAGCTGACACCATATAAGCCAATAGGAATACTCATACATTTTAATAAAGCTATGGGCAGAGAATTTGATTGCACAGAACTTTTTTAGTGTAAATCTAAAAATGATTCTGTTAAATGCAAGGAAAATCACAATATGCACCACAATCTCTTGATTTGCTTTAATTCGCTATACGCCGTTTACAGAGCCTTGAAAAAGTATTCATACCCCTTGAAATTTTCCACATTTTGTCATGTTACTACCAAAAACCTAAATGTATTTTATTGGGATTTTATGTGGTAAACCAACACAAAGTGGCATATAATTGTGAAGTAAAAGGAAAATGATAAATGGTTTTTAAAATATTTTACAAATAAATATCTTAAAAGTGTGGCGTGCATTTGTATTCTGCCCTCTTTTACTCTGATACCCCTAACTAAAATCTAGTGGAACCAATTGCCTTCAGAAGCCACCCAATTCGTAAATAGAGTCTACCTGTGTGTAATTTTAATCTCAGTATAAATACAGCTGTTCTGTGAAGCCCTCAGAGGTTTGTTAGAGAACCTTAGTGAACAAACAGCATCATAAATGCCAAGGAACAATCCAGACAGGTCAGGGATAAAGTTGTGGAGAATTTTAAAGCAGGGTTAGGTTATGAAAAAAATATCCCAAGCTTTGAACATCTCACGAAGCACTGTTCAATCCGTCATAGCTCTGATGCCCTGTACACACGACGGACTGTCCGTCTGAATAAAGTCCGACGGATTGTCCGACGGATTGTCCGACGGAATTCTGCTCAAGCTGTCTTGCATACACACGGTCACACAAAAGTCCGGTGAACTTTTGACTGCCAAGAACGCGGTGACGTAAAAGACTATGAAAAGCCAAGAAAATTAAGTTCAATGCTTCTGAGCATGCGTCAAATTGATTTCCGAGCATGCGTGGTTTTCTAGTTCGTCGGAATTGCATACAGACTAACGGACTTTCCGAACAAGTTCTCTATCTAAGTCCATCGGAATTTCCGAAGGAAAAAGTCTGATGGGGCATACACACGGTCGGAATATCCGATGAAAAGAGCCCGTCAGACTTTTTCCGTCGGAAAATCCGGTCCTGTGTACAAGGCATTAGTGTAATAGCTCTTACCATAACCAGAATCTGGAGTGATCATTCTAGTTACCCCCAGAATCCCTCTAATGTTATCAGTCCAGCACACACTTTCTTTAACAGTACCAAGCCTTGATGAAGGAGGACCCTTTGGACCCTTGAAACGCATTGGATTTTTTTAACATAATTGTATCTGATCTTACGTTCTGCTTTTGGTGCTTTCCTCTTTGTACACCAGATCCATAACTCTTACCCTGTCATACATAAAAAAAGGAGAGGAAAAAACCCAGCACTGGACACTTTTCATAAGCATTGTGTCTATTGTTGCATGCTTCAATTCAATTCATACGCGAAATGTGATATTAATAGGAGATTGATTAATGTGCCATGACTAGGCTAGCCTAAAAAATAGCCCTTTTTTATCTTAGGAGTGTCAAAGGGGGTCTTGCTGTCAGATAAATCAAACAACTATTTATTTTTTGAAAATTATTCTTTTTGAAGTTCTTAAGAGTTGATGGCCATGTATACGGGAAAACATGCTTTCTGTGACTGTAACAAGACACACACGCTTTGATGTCTTTCCTGTGGGACCTTTTTAAGGAAATTCCACACAGTTAGGAATAGAAATAGTGGCCCCGGCCAAGAGATTGTTGCAAAATATTGCAATGATATGTTAAGTTTAACGCAGTTCAGGCACTGCTCCCTTTTTATGTTTATACAGGTTGGTATAGAGGGCGTACAAAAGCCGCCTATTCTGTATTAAAAAAACAATGCCTTGCAGACACCATTTGCCCAGTGTAGCTATTTACTAGATCAGCTTTGGCATATTTGACTGCTAAGTAAATATTCCCTCAGGCCAAAACCGTAATTTACACCAAAAATATGTCATAGGCTTTTGCCGCTACCCAGGAATAACAGGCAAGGCTTTCATAGGAATCTTGTCATGAATGTGACAACTGCTAAATGACAATTATCCAGGGGACAGCAAAATCAGGTCTACACCTCGCACATACAGTAGGTAGTCACCATGTCTGTATTCTACATACAACCACGTTCCTTTCAGAAAATACCTATAAATGTGGAGGATGCTTTCTTGTGAGAAAGTATTTAGATTATTGTCATCCTTATTTAAAAGAAGCCTGACCAGGTAGAAATATGGGTGCTGTCATTCCTTACTTGGGAAAGCTCCAAGGCTGCTTTTCTGTACCTTGTTCCTCTGCATAGTGAAATGTTTTTCTGGAAGAATTATCTAACCAGTTAACGTTGGGACTTGTAACCTGTATGCGTGTTCTAGGTCAGTGACTGCCCAAGTAGTGGAGCAAGGATGAGAATGACTTCCCAATAGCTTGCCCCTCTGCTGCACTGAAATCCCAAGCAGTGTAGTCAGCCCTGCCTAAGAGCTTTTCTGCTGGATTACAGAACCCCTGTCCCCAGGGCTGGCCCTACCATGGGTCCCAGTGGGTCCATTGGACCCAGGCAGCACTTTGAGATGGGCAGCAAATTGAACCACGGCCACCTCTCCTTCTCTTCTCTTTACCCAGCAATTTGATGACCAAGATTTTTGTGATAGACTCTCCCGGGACAGAGGCTTTTGGAGGGGACTGAATGCTAGCCTCCTGCCTACCGACTATGAGCCCTGACATTTGAGGGAGCTACAAGCATTTAGGAAGATATTCTGTTATGTAATGCAAAATACATTATTATAGAGGCCATGATGGTCTCTGCCAGCTTGGGATTCAGTGGACAGATGTATGTGAAAGGAATGCTGATTAATGAGATCTGTAAAGCCCGGGTCTTTCACCCAATAGTTTATTTTGCTAATTAACATACCTTTGTCTCCTAGCAAACTTTCGGGGGATGTGTTTATACTTATGTGTATTGTAAGTTGTGAGTGAGGAGATGTCAAGTCTACCCTGAAAGGTCATATCTCTGAGTCACCTAGTCTGGGTAAATGACTAGATAACTAGCTCGTGTTAATTAGGTTTCTGGTTACAGTTTGTATTGTCAACCTGCTGTATATATTTGTGTGTCTGTCATCTCAAATAAATCAGTACATGTTCAGCAATCAAGCAAGTATTGCCTTGTTTGCTGTTGTCAGCGGTTGGAATATCTGATATATATATTCAGACTGGGAGGAACGGTATATGACGAAAGCACTCAAGCGGCGTGTGGGACGTTTCGTCACAATTTTTATTTTCAGCAGTTTTGTGTGTCATGATGACAACTGCTCCCCGGGTCCCTCCGCCTGCCCCTATACTAACCTAGCCTGCCCCTATACTGCCCTAGCCTGTCTATATACAACCCTAGCCTGTCTATTTACTACCCTAGCCTGCCCCTATACGGCCCTAGCCTATCTATATACTACCCAAGCCTGCCCCTATACTGCCTTAGCCTGTCCATATACTACCCTAGCCTGTCTCTATACTGCCCTAGCCCGTCCCTTGGAATTGAACATAATGGTATGTCATATCATTTTTTTTTGGGGGGGGGGGCAGCTTTTCATTATGGACTCAGACAGCACAATGTCTTGGGCCAGCCCTGCCTGTCCCTTTTAGCAAGTATGAAATGGGGAGATGTTCTGTAGTCTAGTACAGAAGAGCTGGCAACACTGCTTGGGATTTCAGTGCAGCAGAGACACTGCGTTGTCAGCTCTCAACAGAAAGTTAAGACCTTCGTGTATTTCTGGCAGGATCAACAGTATTTGTCTGCTGGACACAGAGATCTACCGCTTTTTGTTTATTATTATAATTTTGGCCAGATATACACTTTAAAGCAGTGTTAAACCCAGCTTTGTGATTTTTACCTACAAGTAAGCCTATAATAAGGCTTGTAAATAATAGTAACAAAGATGAATCCGCCCTTTCTGTGTTCCCACCACTGCGCTTATGAACAAATAGTGATACTAAAATTTGCAAAAGAGTGAAGCAGCTTCTTTAAAAAAAATCAAACTGTGAAAAACATATTCTAAAACCCTAAAATTTGTGTAATAAAATATAAGTAGCGCTGTAAACAATGTAAGATGAAATATCCGTTTTCACAGGTATTAAAAAATAATGCTAATGTCCATAAACATCACCATGTGATAAAAGTGAATATGTGCACAAATTCCAAAATATATATATATAAATGTGTTTAAATATTAATTGAATATAAGTCCATATATCACATCAAATAGGTTTGTGAAAAAATAATGATAATAGCTTCCAAACTTCCACCACACCGGGTGTCAGTGAATCCTCTCCCATTAGATGCAAAACTCACCAACTCAAATTGCCTTACACTCTCGTGTTCGGCATGTAAACATGTACAAAAAGACCTCACTGCACAGCAAACACTCGTTCAGAGATAAACCGAAAACCGAGTACATTAGTGGCTGCGGACCCAAGGTGTCCACTGATCGCTCACCACCTCCCCGCTGTTCCTTCCTGGATCTCCGCTTCCTTGATCGGCCTTGATACGTCAGACGTTCACTTCAGATGGTTGCCGCACAGCCACGCCCCGACATGTTTCGTCATAAAGACTTAGTCATGGTGACTAAGTCTTTATGACGAAACATGTCGGGGCGATCAGTGGACACCTTGGGTCCGCCGCGACCAATATACTCGGTTTTCGGTTCATCTCTGAATGAGTGTTTGCTGTGCAGTGTATTGCTCTATTTTTTGAGATTCATGTGAGTGCTATATTTGAAGATTTAAGTGTGATATTAAACTGATTTTACGGTATCACGCTATTTTGAGCACTTCTTTTATTTACATGCAGAGATTTCTGGCAGTGAATTGGTTGGAACTGGGATTATCTGCTATACCTACCAGTGAGGTCTTTTTGTACACGTTTACACGCCGAACACAAGAGTGTAAGGCAATTTGAGTTGGTGAGTTTTGCATCTGGCGGGAGAGGATTCATTGACACCGGGTGTGGTGGAAGATTGGAAGCTATTATCATTATTTTTTCACAAACCTATTTGATGTGATATATGGACTTATATTCAATTAATATTTAAACACATTTATATATATATTTTTTTGGAATTTGTGCACATATTCACTTTTGTCACATGGTGATGTTTATAGACATTAGCAATATTCTATAATAAGGCTTACCTGTAGGTAAAATAAATATTTCCCAAATCTGCACGGTTTAGAGATATTTACCCTGACGTCAGCGGCGCATGCGCTCTGAAGGTCCAGCTTACCGTGCCAGGACATCAGAGCTTCTTGCCGGAACCAGGGGGCTCCCACACACATGCACATACTTTGTTCTAAGGTTAGTATTTCATAATGTGCTAATATGCGATGCATACTAGCACATTCTGCCTTTGTCTTGCAGGGGTTTTGCAGGTTTTTTTTCCTAGGTTTACAATCGCTTTAAGTTCATTTTACACACACATCATACACACAGCAAATTTAGTAAGGTGAGTAACTTCCCCCTCCCTTTCCTTCCATGTCTGCTTTGTACAGTTCCATGAAGACACTCTTAATTAAAGTGGAATTGCAGCCTACATTTAACTAGCCTTAAAGTGATATTAAAGCCTTGTTTTTGAAAAAAATTCAATAACAAACATGTTATACTTACCTGCTCTGTGTAGTGGTTTTGCACAGAGTAGCCTGGATCCTCCTCTTCTCGGGTCCCACATCGGCGCTCCTGGCTCCTCCCTTCTGCCGGGTGCCCCCATAGCAAGCAACTTTCTGTGAGGGCACCCAAGGAGGAGCATTCCCGTGCCACGGCTCTGTCTGTCCATTCACACACAGAGCTGCGGCTCGGCCCTGCCCCCTCAATCTCCTGATTGGCTCACTGGCTGTGATTGGCAGCAGTGGAAGTCAATGGCTCCCTCTGCCGCCAAAAACCAATCAGGAGTGCAAGTCCCCAAAAAGGCAAGGCTCTCATGGACATCATTGGATTGAGAGGGGGCATAGGTAAGTATAAGGGGGGGGGGCTTCTGCACACAGAAGGTTTTTTACCTTCATGGATAGAATGCATAGAATAGAATGCATAGAATGCTAACTAATTGGTGTAAAAAAGATGTACATGCTTACCTATTTTTAGGCTGCTTTAGTTCAGTCACATAATCCAGCTCTTATATGTCAGCCAGCGTGGCTTCAGGGGAGAGGAGGGAGCACCAACAGCAGATGGGCCATTAAAGTCTATGGGTGACATCACCACTCCAGGCTTTACTAGAATAGGCTTCTCTGAAGAGAAGGGTTTTCAGGGATTGTCTAAAAGTTGACAGTGTAAGAGACAGTAGGACAGAGTGGGGTAGGGACTTCCAAGGATTGGAGAGGCTTGGGAAAAGTCCTGGAGGTGAGTGTGGGAGGAGGTGGCATGGGAGCTTGAGAACAGGAGGTTTTGGGAGGAATGAAAAAAACTAGTAGGTTGGTACTGAACAAGCTCTGTTTATCTTAGTATAAAGGAGGTAAAAGTCCTCTCCTCAGCTTTGCTGAATCAAGACTTTGAGGCTTAAAATATTTCATTTATTTTTCTCCCGATTCATACTTTCCTAGGTGGTTGCAGCATAGGTCCGATGCTGCATCTGTCCCCCGACGCCTCTGCACTGAAAACCGAGCGATCGAACATCGCGATCACTCGGTTTTCAGAGCTCTGTGAGCAGAGAGCTGAAAACTGTCAGTCACAGCTCTCTGCTCTTCTCCCACCTCGTTCATTGGAGCGCTGAGCTGTGGAGGGGGCAGTCTCAGGCTCTCAGAGGCTCACTGAGAGCACGAGATGTGTGTCAGTCCAGGCACCTGGCGGATCCAATCTTTATTGTCACGATGACGTGGTGCCTGGACTGATTCCTGTGACGTCAACAGGGAACAGACTTCAGTCTACTCTGTGCTGAAAACGGGTCACAGGAGTGCAAAACAAATTGCACTCCTGTGACTGATAGGAGAACCGTTTGGCTGGACTTCTCCTTTAACCACTTAGCAACCACCTGCCGACAAATAACGTCGACAAGGTGGTTGCTTAACTCTGGGAGGACGTTATATAATGTCCTCCCAGAATCGCGCTCCCGCGCGCCCCCTGGTGCGCGCACACGGGAATCTCCGTGACCGCCGGGTCCAGAGGACCCGACGCATCACGAATCGCGGTAAATTGCCGCTGATAGCGGCCGTTTACCACGTGATCGCTCCGTCAAATGACGGAGCGATCACTTGTAAACAGACCCATGACGCCGGTTCCTCTCTCCCCTCTCTGTACCGATCGGTACAGTGTGAGAGGAGAGGGGAGGGAGCGGATCATGTCAGCTCCCTCCCCCATGTCAGATCATGTCAACTGTGGGCTGGATCTGTGACAATTGCAGTCACAGATCCAGCCATCCATCCATCCCTTCTCAGCCATCCCTGCGCAATACTCTGCAAAATACTCTGCAAAATACTCTGCAATACCCTGGTGCAATACTCTGCAATACCCTGGTGCAATACTCTGCAATACCCTGCGCAATACTCTGCAAAATACTCTGCAATACCCTGCGTAATACTCTGCAATACCCTGCGCAATACTCTGCAAAATACTCTGCAAAATACTCTGCAATACCCTGGTGCAATACTCTGCAATACCCTGGTGCAATACTCTGCAATACCCTGCGCAATACTCTGCAAAATACTCTGCAATACCCTGCGCAATAATCTGCAATACCCTGCGCAATACTCTGCAATACCTTGTTGCAATACTCTGCAATACCCTGCGCAATACTCTGCAATACCCTGCGCAATACTCTGCAAATTACTCTGCAATACCCTGCGCAATACTCTGCAATACCCTGCACAATACTCTGCAATACCCTGCGCAATACTCTGCAAAATACTCTGCAATACCCTGGTGCAATACTCTGCAATACCCTGGTGCAATACTCTGCAATACCCTGGTGCAAAACTCTGCGCAATACTCTGCAAAATACTCTGCAATACCCTGGTGCAATACTCTGCAATACCCTGGTGCAATACTCTGCAATACCCTGGTGCAATACTCTGCAATACCCTGCACAATACTCTGCAATACCCTGCGCAATACTCTGCAAAATACTCTGCAATACCCTGCGCAATACTCTGCAATGCCCTGCAATACCCTGTGCAATACCCTGCGCAATACTTTACAATACCCTGCGCAATACTCTGCAAAATACTCTGCAATACCCTGCACAATACTCTGCAATACCTTGCACAATACTCTGCAATACCCTGCACAATACCCTGCGCAATACTCTGCAAAATACTCTGCAATACCCTGCGCAATACTCTGCAATACTCTGCGCAATACTCTGCAAAATACTCTGCAAAATACTCTGCAATACCCTGGTGCAATACTCTGCAATACCCTGGTGCAATACTCTGCAATACCCTGCGCAATACTCTGCAAAATACTCTGCAATACCCTGCGCAATACTCTGCAATACCCTGCGCAAAACTCTGCAATACCTTGGTGCAATACTCTGCAATACCCTGCGCAATACTCTGCAATACCCTGCGCAATACTCTGCAAAATACTCTGCACTACCCTGCGCAATACTCTGCAATACCCTGCACAATACTCTGCAATACCCTGCGCAATACTCTGCAAAATACTCTGCAATACCCTGGTGAAATACTCTGCAATACCCTGGTGCAATACTCTGCAATACCCTGGTGCAATACTCTGCAATACCCTGCACAATACTCTGCAATACCCTGCGCAATACTCTGCAAAATACTCTGCAATACCCTGCGCAATACTCTGCAATGCCCTGCAATACCCTGCGCAATACCCTGCGCAATACTCTACAATACCCAGCGCAATACCCTGCAATACCCTGCGCAATACTCTGCAATACCCTGCGCAATACTCTGCAATACCCTGCACAATACTCTGCACAATACTCTGCAATACCTTGCACAATACTCTGCAATACCCTGCACAATACACTCTGCGCAATACCCCCTGTGCAATACCCCGTGCAATACCCCGTGCAATACCCTGCCATACTCCGCAATGCCCTGCAATACTCCGCAATGCCCGGCAATACTCTGCAATAACCACTTCCCGCCTGCCGGCCGTCATATGACGTCCTTGACTTTGTGCGGGGATATCTGAATGATGGGTGCAGCTACAGGCATCATTCAGATATTAGCTTTTTCAGCCGGCGATTCCCTACACCATAACAACAATCATAGCGGCTGTTCCACCGCTTGATCATTCTTACGGGAGGCGAGAGGGGATGTCCCCTCCCCCCCGCCACCCTCCGGTGCTTCTACCGACTCACTGCTATGATCAAAGCCAGGATTGTTTTTTTGTTTTTTTTTCAGGCTTCCCAGCCTAGAGGTGAGATGTGGGGTCCTATTGACCCCATATCTCACTGTAAAGAGGACCTGTCATGCCACATTCCTATTACAAGGGATGTTTACGTTCCTTGTAATAGGTATAAAAGTGATCAAAAAAAAATTTGGGGCGGAAAAACATGTCAAACTAAAATAAATAAAGTAAAATGAACAATAAAAAAATATATATATTTTTTTAAGCGCCCCTGTCCCCGTGAGCTCGCATACAGAAGCGAACGCATACGTAAGCCCCGCCCACATATGAAAACGGTGTTCAAACCACACATGTGAGGTATCGCCGCGAACGTTAGAGCGAGAGAAATAATTCTGGCCCAAGACCTCCTCTGTAACTCAAAACATGTAACCAGTAAAAATATTTAAAACGTCGCCTATGGGGATTTTTAAGTAGCGAAGTTTGGCGCCATTCCACGAGCGTGTGCAATTTTAAAGGGTAACATGTTAGGTATCTATTTACTCAGCGTAACTTCATCTTTCACATTATGTAAAAACATTGGGCTAACTTTACGTTTTTTTTTTTTTTTTAGCACACAATTTTTTTTCCCGTAAAAAACGCGTTAAAAAAATTGCTGCGCAAATATCGTGCGAGATAAAAAGTTGCCACGACCACCATTATATTCTATAAGGTCTTTGCTAAAAAAACATATATAATGTTTTGGGGTTCTATGTAATTTTATAGCAAACAAATGATGATTTTTACATGTAGGAGAGAAATGTCAGAATTGGCCTGGGTGCTCCAGAATGCCTGATGGTGCTCCCTGCATGTTGGGCCTCTGTATGTGGCCACGCTGTGTAAAAGTCTCACACATGTGGTATCGCCATACTCGGGAGGAATAGCAGAATGTGTTTTGGGGTGTAATTTGTGGTATGCATATCCTGTGTGTGAGAAATAACCTGCTAATATGACAATTTTGTGAAAAAAAAAAGAGAAAAAAAAAATCTTGATTTTGCAAAGAATTGTGGGAAAAAATGACAACTTCAAAAAACTCACAATGCCTCTTTCTAAATACCTTGGAATGTCTTCTTTCCAAAAAGGGGTCATTTGGGGGGTATTTGTACTTTTCTGGCATGTTAGGGTCTCAAGAAATGAGATAGGCCGTCAGTACTTCAGGTGTGATCAATTTTCAGATATTGGCACCATAGCTTGTGGACTCTATAACTTTCACAAAGACCAAATAATATACACCAATTTGTACTTATTTTTACCAAAGATATGTAGCAGTATAAATTTTGGCCAAAATTTATGAAGAAAAAATAGTAATTTGCTAAATTTTATAACAGAAACGGAAAAAAAATCATTTTTTTACAGAATTTTCAGTCTTTTTTCTCTTATAGCGCAAAAAATAAAAAACCCAACGGTGATTAAATACCACCAAAAGAAAGCTCTATTTGTGTGAAAAAAAGGACAAAAAATTCATATAGGTACAGTGTTGTATGACTGAGTAATTGTCATTCAAAATGTGAGAGCACCGAAAGCTGAAAATTGGTCTGGTTATTAAGGGGGTTTAAGTGCCCAGTGGTCAAGTGGTTAAGGCTAGTTAGGTGTAAGCAGGAATTCCACTTCAAAGATAGAGAGACAGTTTGAAAGTAAACAGTTTCTGTTTTATCTCTTTAGTAAACCAAAAAGTCTCTGTAACACCAGCATTGTGAACATCTTGAATTACATGTTTATTTTTAAAGCACAGTAGCCACAGATAACTAGCTATGCTGGGTTACCCATCTTCTACAATTGACTGTTCTTCAGAGGGGTATCTCACTCTTGCTAAAAAGGGTTTGTATTATCATTCTATTGTTGATAGGGGTTACTTTTTCCATGCCTTGCTTGCTTCTTTATGTCCTTCAAACTGCCTTACACTGTATGTAATAATGAGATGCTCATAGATCAAAGGACTGTTAATTGACTACCACAGTTCAAACAACATTTAATTAATGTTCCTAAACTATAACAAAAGGCAAAACCTTTTTTTGGGATAGAGTGGAGAAGGATAGGACCCCTGTAATTTTTTTATTACTGTCTATGTCCCCATTAAGGAGATTAACCCTCTCTATTTGTCCTGTTTAATAGTATCATTGAAAGTGAAAGTAAAGAAAATGCCAAATTTTGGCTTGTCCCTGGAGGAGTAATAGAGGGGAAATATTCCAATGGGGACACTAGTTCTGGTGACCTGGGGGTCCCCAAGGGATTCCCTTAATTTGCAGGGATTTCCTCTCACTTCCTGTTTGGCTATGGGACAGGAAGTGAAGAGAAATCTCCAAAATGGGAGATTATGGAGATTTCTCTTCACTTCCTGTCCCATAGCCAAACAAGAAGTGAGGGGAAATCCCTGCAAATTAAGGGAATTCCTTGGGGACCCCCAGGTGGCGAAAAAATTATGTCTGGAGTTTTAACTCCCTCTTGCTCTATACAAAAATTTTTAAAAAATGTCTTTGTAGTTCTACTTTAAAATTAGGGTTTTGCTTGCAATTCAGTGTTCTGAGAACACTAATTTCTAAACCATTCCCAATGACTCTTAGTGGATGCTCTTTTCTCTTACACAGAGACTAACAGAGAAGTTGTAAGGTGCAAAAATCGAGGACCCACCAAGCAAGAGAAGCTTATATGAAGATTACATAAAACCCATACTAAAAATAATTTTCCGTTTTGGCACAGCTTGAGATTTTCTCATTAAGCATAGCATTTCCTAATTGTATTAATTGCCTGAAAGTTGCACTATAACAATTGGCTGTTATGGAAAGACCATTGTACTCCATTGCTTATATCCTTCTAAAATAAATAGTACATTACACTTTTATGTGGTTCATTTCTTAGACACACAATCATTTTAATAAACAGAATATTTCTACAAGTACTGTATGATATTAGTCTACCCTCAAGGACATGCACACATTGAATTCCACCTGATATTTTTTATCTCATTTCAATTGTGACTAGTTAAAATTGTAATTTATCCCAGTTATGAGTCCACGCGGAACAATGGCAAGAGTCTCCTCGAATAGGCAGCATTTAGAACATATGTTCCAGAGACAATGAATAGCCTGAGGAGGAAGCTCAGTCTGATTCAGTGAATTAATGAAGGAGAAGGTCACCACATTATGGCAGTGGAACTTTTTCATCTTTAGTGCTGTGATTTTGCGCTCTTTGGGGTTATCATGCACTAGCCAGTAGATGATATGCGCAGCTTGCCCACCAGGCCAAGCTGTCTCATTTCTAAAGAATACAACATGATTACCGAGAACTCTATTGTTCTAAGATAGAAGTCGTTATGACTAAAGGAGGCCTTCAAGTGCCAGTTGGTGGTATTCCCGTATGAGATAAGAGCACAGGATGTCAGATGTGTATTGCAAAAAGTCTCCAGCACTATACAACCAGCAAATAAAAATCCAGCCAAGGAGCTAAATACATATATAATGTGTGTATATATATATATATATATATATATATATATATATATACATACATATACAGTGGTTACGCAAAGTATTCAGACCCCCTTAAATTTTTCACTCTTTGTTATATTGCAGCCATTTGCTAAAATCATTTAAGTTCATTTTTTTTCCTCATTAATGTACACACAGCACCCATATTAACAGAAAAACACAGAATTGTTGACATTTTTGCAGATTTATTAAAAAAGAAAAACTGAAATATCACATGGTCCTAAGTATTCAGACCCTTTGCTCAGTATTTAGTAGAAACACCCTTTTGATCTAATACAGCCATGAGTCTTTTTGGGAAAGATGCAAAAAGTTTTTCACACCTGGATTTGGGGATCCTCTGCCATTCCTCCTTGCAGATCCTCTCCAGTTCTGTCAGGTTGGATGGTAAACGTTGGTGTACGGACATTTTTAGGTCTCTCCAGAGATGCTCAATTGGGTTTAAGTCAGGGCTCTGGCTGGGCTGTGTGATTAGGGTCATTGTCTTGTTGGAAGGTAAACCTTCGGCACAGTCTGAGATCCTGAGCACTCTGGAGAAGGTTTTCCTCTAGGATATCCCTGGACTTGGCCGCATTCATCTTTCCCTCGATTGCAACCAGTCGTCCTGTCCCTGCAGTGGAAAAACACCCCCACAGCATGATGCTGCCACCACCATGCTTCACTGTTGGGACTGTATTGGACATGTGATGAGCAGTGCCTGGTTTTCTCCACACATACCGCTTAGAATTAAGGTCAAAAAGTTCTATCTTGGTCTCATTAAACCAGAGAATCGGGTGTTTTTAGCAAACTCCATGTGGGCTTTCATGTGTCTTGCACTGAGGAGAGGCTTCCGTTGGGCCACTCTGCCATAAAGCCCCGACTGGTGGAGGGCTGCAGTGATGGTTGACTTTCTACAACTTTCTCCCATCTCCCAACTTCATATCTGGAGCTCAGCCACAGTGATCTTTGGGTTCTTCTTTACCTCTCTCACCAAGGCCCTTCTCCCCCGATAGCTCAGTTTGGCCGGACGGCCAGCTCTAGGAAGGATTCTGGTCGTCCCAAACGTCTTCCATTTAAGGATTATGGAGGCCACTGTGCTCTTAGGAACCTTAAGTGCAGCAGAAAATATTTTGTAACCTTGTAACCTTGGCCAGATCTGTGCCAATTGACCCGCTTCCTGATTGGCCGAGAGGAGAAGCAGGAAGACAAAAGTGAATATTAATCCGCTATTGTCACACAACTGGGTGGGCTCGGGGTGCAGGGCCCACCCTTTTTAAAGCCAGTTATGTTAAAAAAAAAAACATTGAAATCCAATGCGTCCGGCACCCTGCATGTAGAAAAAGGGCTGGGCGCATGGATTGGGGGGTCGGCGCCCATGCGCACCTAATGGAGTGGCCACCACTGATATCAGCACTGCTGATGTCCTGTAGCATATTTTCATTTATTTAATGTCTGCTGGCATGTGTTCCAGTAGTTTCCTCATGAAGATGATGCTGGACCATGCCTCTGTAATGTGTGTTAATAAGGGTGCTTCTACTTTCCATTAGAAGAGCAGGTGACAGGGTGACAACGCAGGGAACAGCTAGAAGGCAGGGACAGAGCATGGTCACTTTTCTTGTAGAAAGTACCTGCACATGGGACTTCATGACTGGAACTCCATGTATTATTTTAACAAAAGTTGTCCATTTAAAAATATAAAAAATTACTTTTGAATTTACTTTAACATGTTCAAGCTTATCCACTTGACCAGGCCATGACCAGGCCATTTTATGTGACATGTAGTGATGAGCCGAACACCCCCGGGTTCGGTTCGCACCAGAACCCGCGAACGGACCGAAAGTTTGTACGAACATTAGAACCCTATTAAATACAATGGATGCGAACGTTCGAATTCTAAAGTGCTAATTATAACAACTATTATGCATGTTATTGTCCTAAAAAGGGTTTGGGAACCCGGGTTCTGCACCAGGGGACATGTATCAATGCAAAAAGAAGTTTTAAAAACGGTCGTTTTTCGGGAGCAGTCATTTTAATGATGCATAAAGTGAAAAAAAAAAAGTCAAATATTCCTTTAAATATCGTACCTGGGGGGTGTCTAAAGTATGCCTGTGAAGTGCCACGTGTTTCCCGTGTTTAGAACTGTCCCTGCACAAAATGACACTTCTAAAGGAAAAAAAAGGCATTTAAAACTGCTTGCGGCTTTAATGTAATGTCTGGTCCCGGTAATATGGATGAAAATCTTTAAGAAAAATGGCATAGCTACCCCATGACCCCCCCCCCCCCCTACCCCAGCCCATTACCAGCCCCTTTGGGTCTTGTATGGATATTAAGGGGAACCCCGCACATAAAATAAAAAAGGCCCTATATACTCTGAACAGCCGTATACAGGCGGTGCATACAAGACAGGGACTGTAGGTTTGTTCTTATGTAGAATCTGTTTGTAATTTTGAACAGGTACATTGTTGAAGTGTAGCTCCAGCCCAAAAATCTATTTTTAAACTTTTTGGAAAACATAGGTAAGGGTTATCACCCCTGTAACATTTGTTTTGCTGTCTGTGCCCCTGTTCAGAACATTTCACCTCACTTTCCGTCCCAATGACAACTGTTTTTGAAATGTGGTGTTTTTCTTGAAACAAGGATTGCTGATAAAGCATCAGTACAGAGGAGACACCTTTCTCCCATATTTATTCTTACAGGAGAGAATTTTCCTTCCTAGTGGTAGATTTCCTCTCACTTCCTGTTGTCTTCTTGCGTTTGCAAGTAGGAGTCGTTTGTAAGTTGGATGTTTGAAAGTAGGGACCTGCCGTATATACTCTGCAGAAATAGGCCCCTTAGTTGTTGGTGTTGGCACAACACTGTAAGCACTCACAGTTACTCTTGGTTGGTGCTGGAACGCCCTGCTGTCAACTATTATATCAGGAATTTTAATTACATATAATTGTTGAACAGTGGTAGTAAAATTTGGGCCTTTGATGGTGGTGCTGGTGCCACAACACTGTAAGCCCTGACAGTTACTCTTGGTGGGTGCAGCAATGGGCCCTGCTGTGAATTATTAGATCAAGAATTGTAATTGCATGCCCCTGTTGAACAGGGGCTGAAAAATTGGGCCTTTCGTGGTGGTGGTGGTGGTGGTGGTGTTGCCACAACACTGTAAGCCCTCAGAGTTACTCTTGGTGGGTGCAGGAATGGGCCCTGCTGTGAATTATTAGATCAAGAATTGTAATTACATGCCCCTTTTGAACAGGGGCTGAAAAATTGGGCCTTTCGTGGTGGTGGTGGTGGTGGCGTTGCCACAACACTGTAAGCCCTCAGAGTTACTCTTGGTGGGTGCAGCAATGGGCCCTGCTGTGAATTATTAGATCAAGAATTGTAATTGCATGCCCCTGTTGAACAGGGGCTGAAAAATTGGGCCTTAGGAACTGGTGGCACAACACTACAACCCCTCACAGATACGTTACTTGGAGCACAGCAATGAGCCCTGTTGCAAAGTATTGCTTCAAAAATTGTAATGACACACCCCTGTTAAACAGGGGCTGAAAAATTGGGCCTTAGGCACTGGTGCCACAACACTCCAACCCCTCACAGATACTGTACTTGGAGCACAGCAATGAGCCCTATGGCAAATTATTGCTAAAAAAATTGTAATTACACGCCCCTGTAAAACAGGGGCTGAAAAATTGGGCCTTAGCCACTGGTGGCGGCACCCATAAACAAAAATGATCTTCCAAGCTATCATCATCAATCGTATCATTGAGGACTCGGAGGAGGAGGATAGCCAGTCAAGATAACAGCACAGGCACTCAGCATCAGCATCAGTCTTGAAGGGATGTGACATGTTAAAATCAATTAGTCTGTTATATCAGCATCAGGTGTGTGGTAGCTGGTGGTGATCCAAGACTGGTTCATCTTGATGAAAGTCAGTCGATCAACCGAGTCGGTGGACAGGCGCACCCTGTGATCCGTGACAAATCCTCCAGCAGCACTGAATGTGCGTTCCGAAAGAACGCTGGATGCAGGACAGGCCAGTAGCTCAATTGCATACTGTGCAAGCTCTGGCCAGTGATCCATCCTCAAGACCCAGTAAGCCAGAGGATTTTCGGTGGGGAAGGTGTCCAAGTCTGACCTTGCCCCTAGATATTCCTGCACCATGTTTATCAGACGCTGGCGATGGTTGCTGGAACCGATCATACTTTGGGGCTGCGGACTAAAGAATTGTCTGAACGCATCGGTCAGACGGCCACCTTCCCCACCGCTCCTTCTTTGACTGGCCGAAGCCTCAGCAACTCGTTGTCCAGGACCAGGAGTTTGTAACCTCCCAGTCTCTGGGAACGCGTTGCACAGACCTTTCTGCAAGGCCTCCCGGAGTTGTCTCATCCTCTGCTCCCTCTGCGAAGGTAACATAAGGTCCGCAACCTTACCCTTGTACCGTGGATCAAGGAGAGTGGCCAGCCAGTAATGGTCCCTCTCCTTGATCCGAAGAATACGAGGATCCTTCCGCAGACTTTGCAGGATCAGGGAGGCCATGCAGCGTAGGTTTGCTGAGGCATTCGCTCCGGAGTCCTCTGGGTCACTAAGGACGACATGATCCGCAGCCACCTCCTCCCAGCCACGTACAAGTCCACTGGTTTCTTGGGACTGTAAATCATCCCTAAAAGACTGCTGCTGATGATGCTGAGTGCCAGCCTCCACCTCCATGCTGACACAATCCTCCTCCTCCTCCTCCTCCTCCTCCTCTTCCTCTTCCTGTGCGATGGGTGGGACAGAAGGAACACTGTCTGGGTAAAGGGGGCCTTGAGAGGCAAGGAAGTCCTCCTCTTCCTGCCTCTGTTCTGCCTCAAGTGCCCTGTCCATTATTCCACGCAGCGTGTGCTCCAACAGGTGGACAAGAGGTACAGTGTCACTGATGCATGCACTGTCACTGCTCACCATCCTCGTGGCCTCCTCAAATGGTGCCAGGACAGTGCATGCATCCCTGATCATGCCCCACTGGCGTGGAGAAAAAAAACCAAGCTCCCCTGACCCTGTCCTGGTGCCGTAGTCGCACAGGTACTCATTGATGGCCCTCTGCTGCGTGTGCAGCCGCTGCAGCATGGCCAACGTTGAGTTCCACCTGGTGGGCATGTCACATATAAGGCGGTTCTTGGGCAGGTTCAACTCCTTTTGCAGCTCAGCCAGGCGAGCACTGGCATTATAAGATCTGCGGAAATGCACACAGACTTTCCTGGCCTGCCTCAGGACATCCTGTAAGCCCGGGTACCTGCCCAAGAACCGCTGCACCACCAGGTTAAGGACGTGAGCCACACAGGGCACATGGGTCAGTTGTCCCTGTCGGAGGGCGGAGAGGAGGTTGGTGCCATTGTCGCAAACCACCATTCCTGGCTTAAGCTGGCGTGGCGTCAACCAACTCTCGGCCTGGCCCTGCAGAGCAGACAGGACCTCTGCCCCAGTGTGGCTTCTGTCCCCCAAACACACCAGCGCAAGCACGGCATGGCATCTTTTTGCCTGCGTACTTGCGTAGCCCCGTGAACGGCTACGGAGCACCGCTGGTTCATAGGACAAACCACAGGAAGAGGCCATGGAGGAAGAAGAAGAGGAGGGGGTGGAGGAGAGAGGTGTGTCACAACCAGTAGTAGCATTTTGGAGGCGTGGCGGTGGAACAACCTCCAACACTACTGCACCTTGTCCTGCATCCTTCCCAGCTGCCAAAAGAGTGACCCAATGGGCCGTGAAAGAAAGGTAACGTCCCTGTCCATGCCTGCTGGACCATGAGTCAGCGGTAATATGCACCTTACCGCTGACCGCCCTGTCCAGCGAGGCCAAGACATTGCCTTCCACATGCCGGTAGAGAGCCGGAATAGCCTTCCGTGAGAAAAAGTGGCGTTTGGGAACCTGCCACTGAGGAACCGCACATTGCACAAACTCACGGAAGGGGGCCGAGTCTACCAACTGAAAAGGCAGCAGTTGAAGCGCTAGCAATTTAGCCAAGCTAGCATTCAACCGCTGGGCATGTGGATGGCTGGGAGTGAACTTCTTTCGACGGTCCAGCAGCTGGGGCAGGGAAATTTGCCTGCTAGAATCGGACTTCGGTGTACTGCTAGCAGAGTGGCCGCAAGTACTTGGCTGTGACACACCTAATTCTACACCTTCATTCCTCTCAGTGCATGTTTCAGAGAGGACTGAAGTTATAGTGGGGTTGGAGATCCCAGCTGATGCGGTGCAAGGAGAGGTCCGCTTTGTTCTTTGGTGTGGGTCTTTGAGGTAGGCTTGCCAACGAGCTGCATGGCAGGTCAACATATGTCTGGTCAGGCATGTGGTACCCAAGCGGCTGATGTTTTGGCCACGCGATATACGCTTGAGACATATGTTGCAAACAGCAGCTGTGCGATCTGATGCACTAGCCTCAAAAAAGGCCCACACCAAGGAACTTTTTGAATGACGGGCAGAGGCAGCGCCCTGCACAGGCGGAGCTCTGCGGTGTGATTCCGTCGGTGTACTGCCCTTACGCTGGCCACCAAAGGGCATCCTGCCTCGTTGGAGATGTGCCTCCTCCTCATCCTCCTCCTCCTCCTCTCTCCTATTAGGCACCCACGTGGAGTCAGTGACCTCATCATCCCCTCCCTCCTCATCACTGGAGCCAATCTGGCAGTATGCTGCAGCTGCTGGAACATGACTGCCAGATTGGTGTCCTTCTTGAGCATCCCCTCTGTCTGCTCTCACGCTACTGCCTTCCTGTAGCTGGGTTTCATCATCAGACCCTTCGAAATGCTGGGCATCCTCCTGGAGCATGTACCCAACACTGTGCTCAAACAGTTCGGGGGACTCCTCAGGAGGAGGACATGGTGGGTCTAGGGAAGGAGTGACTGATGATGAGTCTGACATTGATACCAGGGAAGAGGACGCTTTGGCAGCTGCTTTGCCAGTACCCTGAGCCTGGGTGAGAGAGGATGAGGAGGAGGAGGAGGGCTTGGTCATCCACTCTACCAAGTCTTCGGCATGATGTGGCTCAACATGTCCAGCTGCCGAAAAGAAGGACAAGCGTGTCCCATGGCCATGTGCTGATGACAATGCACCGCGTCCACGACCAGCACTGTTGCCCCCAGACACAGAGCCTGCTTGCCCTCTTTTATTGCCTCCTGACTGTCTGCCTCTCCTTGTTTGCCTTCCAGACATTCTAATAGATGGCCTGCAGGGAGATGGGAAAAAAGCAATAAGGGCTACCTTCAGGTGTCCTTCTCTGTCCCTTTACTTAAGGATTTCTAAATATGGTTGAGGATTATTGCTTTTGCACAGAATAGCACAACGACAATTTCCCTGACTGTCCAAAAAACAAGGATTTCAAAGATGGTTGATGAGGAATGCTTTGGCACACTATAGCACAAGGAGAATTCCCCTCACTTTCCTTCTTTGTCCCTAGAAACAAGGACTGGCACAGTGAAAGAAACTGACACTCTCCCTACCTACAGTTTTCTGTCCCTAGAAAAAATGTTTTTTTAAAGCACACTATAGCACAAGGAGAATTCCCCTCACTTTCCTTCTTTGTCCCTAGAAACAAGGACTGGCACAGTGAAAGAAACTGACACTCTCCCTACCTACAGTTTTCTGTCCCTAGAAAAAATGTTTTTTTAAAGCACACTATAGCACAAGGAGAAATCCCCTCACTTTCCTTCTTTGTCCCTAGAAACAAGGACTGGCACAGTGAAAGAAACTGACACTCTCCCTACCTACAGTTTTCTGTCCCTAGAAAAAATGTTTTTTTAAAGCACACTATAGCACAAGGAGAATTCCCCTCACTTTCCTTCTTTGTCCCTAGAAACAAGGACTGGCACAGTGAAAGAAACTGACACTCTCCCTACCTACAGTTTTCTGTCCCTAGAAAAAATGTTTTTTTAAAGCACACTATAGCACAAGGAGAAATCCCCTCACTTTCCTTCTTTGTCCCTAGAAACAAGGACTGGCACAGTGAAAGAAACTGACACTCTCCCTACCTACAGTTTTCTGTCCCTAGAAAAAATGTTTTTTTAAAGCACACTATAGCACAAGGAGAAATCCCCTCACTTTCCTTCTTTGTCCCTAGAAACAAGGACTGGCACAGTGAAAGAAACTGACACTCTCCCTACCTACAGTTTTCTGTCCCTAGAAAAAATGTTTTTTTAAAGCACACTATAGCACAAGGAGAATTCCCCTCACTTTCCTTCTTTGTCCCTAGAAACAAGGTGTCAGGGTCACCTGTGGCCAGGTGACAGATGCACACCGTAGGGGGACAGGAGTGCACCGCGAGGTAGTGAACCCTATGGCTGGCTTCTGTGGATAGGAAACTGGGTGGTTGTGGAAAGCGGGACCAGAGGAGCACAACCGGGATCCCAACGGAAGCGAGAGCCAAGATTCCCCAGGGCGCGGAGTCTAAGACCCAGCTGGTCTTCTCCAGGGCCTCTAGTGGTGAGGATGTTACGCTGCAGGCTGGGACCAGGTCGCGGCCCCTGGAGTTTCCTAGCTCACGCCCCGTAGGATAAGGGGAAGCAGCAGCACACGATAGAGAGAACCGAATAACAAGCCGAAGGTCAGGGGCCACAAGCAGACAAGGATAACGAAGAACGAGCCGAAGGTCAAGGGTCACGAGCAGACAGGGATGGTCAGGGACAAGCCAATAACGTAACAGAGAGACAGACGTAGCACACGGCAGGCAGGAACCCAAACACACAATGCCTAACAAACACGTTGATCAGCAAAGCAGGCTTGCAGTGCACAGGTTAATATAGTGTTCAGTGATAGGGCCTGGGGTGGAGTCAGGCTGGGAGGAGATTATAAAGGAAGCCAGGTGAAGGAGGTCTGGTCTCTAGATGAACACATGAGGAGGAAGGTAAGATGGCAGACAGACATTAATGCATATCCATGACAGTACCCTCCCTCTTACGAGGCCTCCCCCTTCCCCGCCTGGGCCCAGGTTTAGAGGGAAACTTCAGATGAAACTCCTTTAACAGACGAGGTGCAAAGACCTCAGATGCAGTGATCCAAGACCTCTCCTCAGGACCAAACCCTTTCCAATGAACGAGGTACTGAAGAACGCCTTTACAGAGTCGGGAGTCCAGAATTTGACTGATCTCGTACTCCTGATTATCCTCAGAGACAGGCGCCACGGTAGGAAGAGGACGAGAGAATTTATTGAGGACTAAAGGCTTTAGAAGAGCAACATGAAAGGAGTTAGTGATTTTAAGGCTCTTAGGAATCTGGAGTTTGAAACAAACCGGATTCAGTTTAGCAGTTACCGTGTATGGACCGATGAATCGTGGAGCAAACTTCAGAGAAGGAACTCGGAGCTTGATGTTCCTGGTAGAGAGCCAGACTTTGTCCCCTGGCTGAAGAGAAGGCGGTTTACGCCTGCGGCGGTCGGCAAAGCCTTTGAATTTTTCAGCAGCTGCCCGG
This sequence comes from Rana muscosa, assembly GCA_029206835.1. Classification (NCBI taxonomy): domain Eukaryota; kingdom Metazoa; phylum Chordata; class Amphibia; order Anura; family Ranidae; genus Rana; species Rana muscosa. The sequence continues at coordinate 274,893,032 of CM055123.1, forward strand.
AGGGAATCATGAACGTGACCCCAAACGGAATTGAGAGACTCCTGAACCGAAGCCAAAGCTGGAATGTCTGGAGAACAGATCATAGGAAGAGGAAGTTGAGGGTGTTTTCCATAAACTGTGAAAAAGGGTGTCTTCTGCGAACTGGTATTCACATGATTGTTATGGGAGAATTCTGCCCACGGGAGTAGAGAGGACCAATCGTCATGGTGAGAAGACACAAAGGTGCGAAGAAAGACCTCTAACTCCTGATTAACCCTCTCAGTCTGTCCATTGGATTGGGGATGGTAAGAAGAAGAAAAATCCAAGACAATATTGAGGGATTTGCAAAAGGCTCTCCAAAAACGAGACGTGAATTGGACTCCCCTGTCGGAAACAATATGAGAAGGGACCCCATGTAGGCGGAGAATTTCTCGAATGAAAATGGGAACCAAGGCAGGGGCAGAAGGAAGACCAGGAAGAGGAACAAAATGAGCCATCTTGGAGAATCGATCGATTACCACCCAAATGACTGTATTATTCTCAGACAGTGGGAGATCGGTGATAAAATCCATGGCAATATGGGCCCAGGGTTCCTTAGGAATAGGCAAGGGCATGAGGAGACCAGCAGGAGCTTGTGTGGAGGATTTGGACTGAGCACAGACATGACAAGCTTTAACGTAGTCTTTGACGTCTGAGCGGAGATTAGGCCACCAGTAGTGACGACTGATGAGTAGGAAGGACCGGAGGAATCCAGAATGCCCTGCCACCTTGGAATCATGTCCCCAACGAAGGATCTTAGCTCTTAGCTCAGTGGGGACAAAGGTCTTACCAGGCGGAATTTTAGACTTCAGGGTGGTAGAGTGGGCAACAATGCATGAGGTGGGAATGATCGGCTCAGGTTCAGGGGCGGACTCCTCGTCCAAAGTGTCAAATGACCTAGAGAGCGCATCAGCCCGACCGTTGCAGGAACCAGGTTTGTAGGTAATCGTGAAATTAAAACGGGCAAAGAAGAGACTCCACCTGGCCTGTCTAGGATTCAGACGTTTAGCATTCTGTAGATACTGTAAATTCTTGTGATCGGTAAAGATCGTTATGGAGTGAGGGGAACCCTCCAAGAGATGACGCCACTCCTCTAACGCCAATTTAATTGCGAGAAGTTCCCGATCACCGATGGCATAATTCCTCTCTGCCTGAGAATTTTTTTTGGAGAAGAACGCACATGGTTGGCGTCTCTTCTCAAAGATTTGAAGAAGCACAGCTCCCACCCCCATTGAGGAAGCGTCCACTTCAATAAAAAATGCATTCCCAGGATTTGGTCTCCTCAAGAGGGGGCCAGAAACAAAGGCCTGTTTCAGGTTGTGAAATGCAGAGACAGCTTCGGGAGGCCAGTCTCTGGCATTCACACCCTTCTTGGTCAAAGCGATAATAGGCGCGGCAATGGAAGAGTAATTCCTTATGAACTGCCTATAATAATTAGTGAAGCCAAGAAAGCGCTGTGTGGCCTTGAGGCTAGCAGGAAGAGGCCAGTTGGTGATAGCCAAGACCTTCCCAGGGTCCATACGAAGCCCCGAACATGAGACAAAGCACCCCAAAAACAGGACCTCAGAACATTCAAAGGAACATTTCTCCAGCTTGGCATAGAGATTGTTCTCTCTAAGACGTTGAAGTACAGTGCGGACATGGTTTCTGTGGACGAGCAGATTTTCAGAAAAGATCAGAATGTCATCCAGATAGATGACAACAAACTGGTACAGCAGATCTCTGAAGATTTCATTGACAAAGTTTTGAAACACGGCTGGAGCATTACACAGACCAAAAGGCATCACCAGATATTCGTAATGCCCGTCTCTAGTGTTAAATGCAGTCTTCCATTCGTCACCCTCCCGTATTCGAATGAGATTGTACGCGCCTCTGAGATCCAACTTGGTGAAAATGGAGGCACCCTTCAACCTATCGAATAGCTCAGATATTAAGGGTAAGGGGTATCGATTTTTAATAGTAACCGCATTTAAACCCCGATAATCGATGCAGGGTCTTAAGGTACCATCCTTTTTGGCAACAAAAAAGAACCCTGCCCCTGCAGGCGATGAGGATTTCCGGATGAACCCTCTCTCCAGATTCTCTGCTACATACTCCGACATGGCCTGGGTCTCTGGGATGGACAGAGGGTAGGTACGACCCCTGGGTAGAGTTGCTCCGGGGACAAGATCAATAGCACAGTCAAAAGACCTGTGGGGAGGAAGCACCTCAGCTGATTTTTTACAGAACACATCCCGGTAATCGCTGTATGCGGCGGGAAGATCAGAAGAAACAGAAGTGGCAGCAACCGGAAGACTCTCCTTGGGGGTCACCTTGAGAAGACACGACGAGAAACATGAGGAACCCCAGGCCAGGATCTGCCCAGAGACCCAGTCCACATGTGGAGAGTGGAGCTGTAGCCAAGGGAGGCCCAATACAACTGGGGTAGAGGCCTTGGGTAGAATAAGAAAGGATATCCACTCCTGGTGGAGAATCCCTACCGACATCCTAATGGGTAGCGTCTGGAAGCGAATAGGGCCCCCTGGGAGAACAGTGCCATCAATTGCCGAGACTACCAATGGGGTAGTGAGAGGTGAAAGGGTAAGCTTCATAGAAGAAGCAGTTCTCCAATCCATGAAATTGCCGGCAGCCCCGGAATCCAGGTATGCAAGGGTTGACTGAGGAGAAGTGCCTACATGAAGGGACACCGGCAAGAGCAGGCGAGAAGGTGATGTTTCTGGGTCCAATACTCCACCTTCCAAATGTATTAGACCCGAGCGTTTCCCGGACGAAGCGAGCAGGAGTCACGAAAATGACCCTTGCCCCCACAATAGAGGCACAAGCCCAGAGTTCTGCGCCTAGCACGTTCTTCGGGGGTTAGTCTGGTCCGGCCCAGCTGCATAGGTTTTTCAGCAGGTAGAGGATGCTCCACGGAATGAAGGGAGGGGAGCTCAGACTGGCTAGGACCCAGAGAGTGCTGGCGTCTTTTTTCTAAGGACCTCTCTTGAAAACGAATGTCGATCTGGTTGCATAATGAAATTACATCGTCCAGACCGACGGGAATGGCTCTTCCCGCTAATTCGTCTTTCACTCGGTCAGAGAGGCCATGTAAAAAGGTAGCGACCAGGGCCTCATTATTCCAGCTCAATTCAGCTGTGTGGATACGGAACTGAAGAGCATATTGCCCCACTGAACTAGATTCTTGGCGAAGACGTAAGACAGCACTAGCCGCTGAAGAAGCCCGAGCCGGCTCTTCGAAGATATTACGAAAGAGCTTCAAGAATTCGGACAGACTGGAAACCACCGGATCGTTCCTCTCCCACAGGGGGGCAGCCCAGGCCAAAGCTTCACCGGAGAGGAGGGAAATGATATAGGCTACCTTAGCCCGGTCAGATAGGAAGCTTTGAGGCTGAAGCTCAAAATGAATAGTGCATTGGCTGAGAAACCCCCTGCAGGCCTTGGAGTCCCCAGAGAAACGGAACGGAGCTGGCAATCTTAGTGAGTGTGAGGCTGCGACTGGTGCGATAGGTACAGCCGCTGGTTGTACTTGGGGTTGCGGATTCGGGGTTCCCAAGGAGACCTGAAGCTGCTCGAATCGAGAAGCCAGATCCTGGAGGAATCGCATCACCTGGGTCTGATTTGATTCCTGGGTCTCAAGTCTGCGAACTATGCCCTGCAATGGATCATCCGCGGGAAGCGGGATGTCAGCCGGGTTCATGGCTGATCAAACTGTCAGGGTCACCTGTGGCCAGGTGACAGATGCACACCGTAGGGGGACAGGAGTGCACCGCGAGGTAGTGAACCCTATGGCTGGCTTCTGTGGATAGGAAACTGGGTGGTTGTGGAAAGCGGGACCAGAGGAGCACAACCGGGATCCCAACGGAAGCGAGAGCCAAGATTCCCCAGGGCGCGGAGTCTAAGACCCAGCTGGTCTTCTCCAGGGCCTCTAGTGGTGAGGATGTTACGCTGCAGGCTGGGACCAGGTCGCGGCCCCTGGAGTTTCCTAGCTCACGCCCCGTAGGATAAGGGGAAGCAGCAGCACACGATAGAGAGAACCGAATAACAAGCCGAAGGTCAGGGGCCACAAGCAGACAAGGATAACGAAGAACGAGCCGAAGGTCAAGGGTCACGAGCAGACAGGGATGGTCAGGGACAAGCCAATAACGTAACAGAGAGACAGACGTAGCACACGGCAGGCAGGAACCCAAACACACAATGCCTAACAAACACGTTGATCAGCAAAGCAGGCTTGCAGTGCACAGGTTAATATAGTGTTCAGTGATAGGGCCTGGGGTGGAGTCAGGCTGGGAGGAGATTATAAAGGAAGCCAGGTGAAGGAGGTCTGGTCTCTAGATGAACACATGAGGAGGAAGGTAAGATGGCAGACAGACATTAATGCATATCCATGACACAAGGACTGGCACAGTGAAAGAAACTGACACTCTCCCTACCTACAGTTTTCTGTCCCTAGAAAAAATGTTTTTTTAAAGCACACTATAGCACAAGGAGAAATCCCCTCACTTTCCTTCTTTGTCCCTAGAAACAAGGACTGGCACAGTGAAAGAAACTGACACTCTCCCTACCTACAGTTTTCTGTCCCTAGAAAAAATGTTTTTTTAAAGCACACTATAGCACAAGGAGAAATCCCCTCACTTTCCTTCTTTGTCCCTAGAAACAAGGACTGGCACAGTGAAAGAAACTGACACTCTCCCTACCTACAGTTTTCTGTCCCTAGAAAAAATGTTTTTTTAAAGCACACTATAGCACAAGGAGAAATCCCCTCACTTTCCTTCTTTGTCCCTAGAAACAAGGACTGGCACAGTGAAAGAAACTGACACTCTCCCTACCTACAGTTTTCTGTCCCTAGAAAAAATGTTTTTTTAAAGCACACTATAGCACAAGGAGAAATCCCCTCACTTTCCTTCTTTGTCCCTAGAAACAAGGACTGGCACAGTGAAAGAAACTGACACTCTCCCTACCTACAGTTTTCTGTCCCTAGAAAAAATGTTTTTTTAAAGCACACTATAGCACAAGGAGAATTCCCCTCACTTTCCTTCTTTGTCCCTAGAAACAAGGACTGGCACAGTGAAAGAAACTGACACTCTCCCTACCTACAGTTTTCTGTCCCTAGAAAAAATGTTTTTTTAAAGCACACTATAGCACAAGGAGAAATCCCCTCACTTTCCTTCTTTGTCCCTAGAAACAAGGACTGGCACAGTGAAAGAAACTGACACTCTCCCTACCTACAGTTTTCTGTCCCTAGAAAAAATGTTTTTTTAAAGCACACTATAGCACAAGGAGAATTCCCCTCACTTTCCTTCTTTGTCCCTAGAAACAAGGACTGGCACAGTGAAAGAAACTGACACTCTCCCTACCTACAGTTTTCTGTCCCTAGAAAAAATGTTTTTTTAAAGCACACTATAGCACAAGGAGAAATCCCCTCACTTTCCTTCTTTGTCCCTAGAAACAAGGACTCGCACAGTAAAACACACTGACACTCTCCCTACCTATCCTTCTCTTTCCCTAAACTAAAGGAATCCAGGTTAAGCAAGAAAGAAATAAATGTCACTGTCCCTGCCTATGCTTGTCTTTCCCTGCTCCGGAACACACTACACTAGGCCGCCGTGCTGGCGGCCTTTTATAGTGTGGGGCGTGTACTAAACACCCTCAGCAATAATTGGCCACAGGCATCCTGCCTGTGGCCAATCATTGCTCTCCTCGCTGCCGGCGCTGTGATTGGCCAAGCATGCGGGGTCACAGTGCATGCTTGGCCAATCACAGCGCCTGGATGACACTGCGATGGCGCAGTGCATTGTGGGCCGTTCGCGTCACTCGAATTTGGCGCGAACGGCCCAAATCGTTCGATCTTCGTCGAACGATCGAACAGCCGATGTTCGAGTCGAACGTATGTTCGACTCGAACACGAAGCTCATCCCTAGTGACATGACACTGCGTTATTTTAACTGACAATTGCATGGTCATGCAACGCTGTACCCAAATAAAGTTTATGTATTTTTTTCCCACAAAAAGAGCTTTCTTTTGGTGGTATCTGATCCCCACTGCATTTTTTTTTTTTTTTGCCCTATAAACAAAAAAAGACCGTCAATTTGGGAAAAAAAATATATTTTATTACTTTTTGCTATAAAACATAAACAATAAAAAAATAAAAAAATCACATTTCCTTATAAGTTTAGGCCAATATGTATTCTGTTACATATTTTGGTAAAAAAAATAAGCATATATTGATTGGTTTGCGCAAAAGTTATAGCGTCTACAAACTATGGGATATATACTAGTAATGGCGGCGATCAGCGACTTGTAGTGGGACTGCAATATTGCGGAGGACAATCAGACACTGACTGACAGTTTTGGTAATGTGTATAAAATGGTGCGCTTGCTCTATTAACTATATATAAGTAAACAAAGATTAAAACACATAGTGAATCCACATAAATGATAAAAAAGTCCAAGTGAAAAAAAAAATAAGTGAAAAAAATATATATATATATACACTCCAAGTGCAAAGAATATAAAGATTACTGCTCAGTCCGTATCGTAATTGAAGAGGGAAATAAATCCAGTGAAGCGAAGGAACAACCAGCAACCACCACCACCAATGGATAGATTGGCCACTCATCTTAGGGAATGACCAAATGGGCAAACAAAGCTTTAGATCTCAATGGATAGCTGCTAGGGTCCCCGCTGCAAAAGCTTCAACACATCTGTTTGAACACTCCAATATCATGCCTCTTGATCGATAAACACTCAAAGAGAGCAAAGAATACCCATAGCGCAATATTGCCAGTAGAAAATATAACACATTTATTCAATACCTCCTTATAAAAAAGTTTGGTCACATCCGCAGTACTGGAAAGGAAAAAAACACAATCGCCTCCTCACCACACTTCCATACACTGTAGACACCGGACGTGATGTCACAAGGCTCCACCTGATGCGCTGCGTCACTGGTCTTGTGACTTCCTCAGGGATGGCATAGTCAATACTAACTGACAGTTTTGACATTTTGTGGGAACCAGTGACACTAATACAGGGATCAGTGCTAAAAATATGCACTGTCACTGTACTAATCATAGTGGCTGGGAAGGGGTTAAACATCTAGGGCGATCAAAGGGTTAATTGCGTGCTTAGCTAGTGTTTTTGTGAGGTGCTTTTACTAAGGGATGTGATGGATTTTCGAATCCATCACATCCCCTCTATCATAATGGAGCTCTGCCTTGTTTACCTAGGCAGAGCTCCGTCCTGTGTGTCTTCCAGACGATCGGCGGGTGCCGGCGGGCATCCATTGGCTAGCACCTGCTAATTGGCTTCTGCTGTGACTAATCACAGTAGAAGCGGCGCGCCAGTGGCGCACGTGCCCCCCCAGGCGGAAGTGCAGAATCACACACACATATATATATATATATATATATATATATATATATACTGTATACCGTATTTTTCGGACCATAAGGCGCACTTAAAATCCTTTTACTTTCGCAAAAATCGCCAGTGCGCCTTATACTGCGGTAGTCGGGAGGTACGGCCATCGTAGTCGGGAGGTACAGCCATCGTAGTCAGGAGGTACGGCCATCGTAGTCAGGAGGTGTGTGTAGAGGTGTGCACATTCATTCGTTCATTTTCTATACCCGCTGCCCCAAAAATGGCTCCTGGTAAGAGACATGCTTACGAAGCGGATTTCAAACTCAACGCTGTCAGTCAAGCAGTACAACATTAAAATAGAGCAGCTGCGAGAGAATTCAACATTAATGAATCTATGGTACGGAAGTGGAGGAAGCAAGAAGACGCCTTGCGCCAGGTAAAGAAGACCAAACTGAGTTTCCGAGGGCACAAAGCGAGGTGGCCACAGTTGGAGGACAAAATCGAACAGTGGGTTATTGAACAGAGAACCGCAGGTAGAAGCGTCTCTACTGTCTCTATTCGACTCAAAGCAACAGCGATAGCACGTGACATGGAGATCAACGACTTTCGAGGAGGTCCTTCTTGGTGCTTCCGTTTTATGAAAAGGCGTAATCTCTCCATCCGCACAAGAACTACTGTCTCGCAGCAACTGCCAAAGGATTACAAAGAAAAGCTGGCCATTTTCCGCACCTACTGCACGAACAAGATCAACGAAAAGAAGATTCGGCCAGAACACATCACCAACATGGACGAGGTCCCCCTCAAGTTTGATATCCCTGTAAACCGTACTGTCGAGAAAACAGGGACCAGTACGGTATCTATTCGCACTACAGGAAACGAGAAGTCGTCCTTCACTGTCGTTCTCGGTTGCCAGGCTAATGGCCAGAAACTGCCACCCATGGTCATTTTCAAGAGAAAGACTTTGCCAAAAGAAAAGTTTCCGGTTGGCGTCATCATTAAGGCTAACCCAAAGGGCTGGATGGACGAGGAGAAGATGAGTGAGTGGCTTAGAGAGGTTTACGTCAAGCGACCGAATGGCTTTTTCCACCAATCTCCATCCCTATTGATCTACGACTCCATGCGCGCCCATCTGACCGATTCTGTCAAAGCCCAAGTGAAGAAAACAAATTTGTTGCTTGCCGTCATTCCGGGTGGATTAACCAAAGAACTCCAGCCGCTAGATATTGGTGTCAACAGGTCGTTTAAAGTTAAATTGCGAGCTGCGTGGGAGCATTGGATGACAGAAGGCGAACACACATTCACCAAGACAGGAAGGCAACGCCGGGCGAGTTACGCCACTATCTGCCAGTGGATCGTGGATGCCTGGGCGAAGGTATCAGTCTCCAGTGTCATCTGAGCTTTCAGGAAGGCCGGAATCATCACCGAACAGCTAGGTAACAGCAACGAGACTGACTCGGATAATGATAACGATGATAACGACGAGAGGGATCCGGGCATGCTTGATGCCGAAATCGCCCAACTGTTAAACTCAGACACCGAAGATAAAGAATTTGATGGATTTGAGGTAGAGGAATAAACTGAAAAAGTGAGTGTATTGTTTTGTATTTTATATAACTGAACAATGTTGAGAGTTATTGTTATTGTGAAAGAGTTGAATAAAGTTTGACTTATCAGACTTATCAGAGTTTTGTTTCATTTAATGCGCCTTATAACCCGGTGCGTCTTATGTACGAACATAAACCCGTTACCAGTCGATCATTGTTGTTGCGCCTTATAACCCGGTGCGCCTTATGGTCCGAAAAATACGGTATATATATATATATATATATATATATATATATATATATATATATATACATATACGTGAACGGTGCCCTGTAGTAGTGATACTGCTATAGGGTGGTCGTTAAGTGGTTATATGTAATTTTAGTGTTTAAAGCGGAGGTCCACACAAAAATGGAACCTCCGCTTTTCGGGACCCTCCCCCCCTCCGGTGTCACATTTGGCACCTTTCAGGGGGAGGGGGGGTGCAAATACCTGTATAATACAGGTATTTGCACCCACTTCCGGGCATAGACTCCCACGGGGGTCACGCTCCTTCCCCCCTCGCTGCCTTTTGGGAAACACAGAGGTCCCAGAAGACAGCGGGGGCCAGTTAGGACGCGCATGCGCAGTAGAGAAATGGTAAGTGAAGCCGCAGCGCTTCACTTCCTGATTCCCTCACAGAGGATAGCGGCGGGGGCAGCCGAGAGATTGATCGGCTTCGGCTGCCGACATTGCGGGCACCCTGGACAGGTAAGTGTCTATTTATTAAAAGTCAGCAGCTGCAGTATTTGTAGCTGCTGGCTTTTAATATTTTCTTTTTAGGCGGACCTCCGCTTTAATGTATACTTTAATGGGCCTGGCTCCCATGTCCCTATTGCAATTATGTTTAATTGTTATTGATCAGCTGAATGTCCACTCTACAGAGATGACAGGTATACTTCACGTATTACTGTACAGTAGTGACAGACTACAGAGAGCTCCATGTAAATGTCTCGCCTCCCAGAAAGAAACCAATATTTGGATAGAAAGGAACAGATGCCATCGGGGACCGGTGTGAACATTAGGGGCTGATGATTATTGTGTGAAGGAGTTACATTAGCACTTGTATGGTCTATACCCAGACTCTACCATTCTATCAAGGGATACACCCTTTACTCTGAGGCTATAAATTATCTCATAGTTAGACGTTTTTCACGGCTTACGAGCAGCCTAGATACAACGGGAAATGCTATGCAAATTGCCTAATAATATGTAAAATGATATTCAGGCCATATTCTCTCTGCAGACACACTTTGGAAAGCTTGCTTGTTCGGCCCAGATAGTTTTTTTTTTTTCTTCCTCCCTTGGTTTAATATGGTGGGTGTAGGTTTCTTAATTGCTGATATAAAAGTAGAAATAATACAATCAGGAAAACTGTTTAGCATATAGTGTAAATCCCATCCTAATTGCCAGCGGGTTTCCTTTTATTATATCTGTGTGATGGCAGAAGAAGACATTACATACTTCAACAATGTCTCATGACAATAAGGCCCCTGTATTATTCTGTATATGTTTGACCCCTCCCCATGCCGCCATTCAGGTTGCCCTGAAAATGAGTATATTACGCTGAGGTTGAAGGTTCTTTAATAATACTGAATAAGTGATTTAGTAGATGTGTAGAAATATTGATCATGGGAGCTCCAGGTCATGGGCTGGCAGTTCACTAAGAATTTTAATCAGAAATTTATCAGTCTTTGCGTATCTACTCCGATGAGGTCACACAGTCATCCCTCCGCTAAGCAAAGAAGCCCCATACACATATATTTTTATCCAATGTATTATATCAGACAGTAATTGTATTCCTATTGTAGTTAGTATCAAGAACAAACAGAATTTTTAATTATGCTTTACCTTTACAGGGAGTCCCCGAGTTACGAACATCCGAGTTGTAAACGACTCCTACTTAAGAACGGGGTCCTGCACTCCATCCTTAGCCATCTGTGCACATAAACACTTAAAAACAACCTAATTACATGCCTACCTGTTCCTCTCCATACCCTGCTGTGTCCTGTGCCTGTATTGCAGCCACGGCCTGGTCCGGCCTAGTGCGGCCTAGTGAAGCCTGCAGATCCCCGATCTTTCCTGCGCTGCTGCCCCGCAGAGGTGCACCGCGGCCGGCCTGGCCTGGACTCAGATGTGTGGACACTGCTGCTCTCACCTGCCTCACCAGCCATCCATCTCACTGCTGTGATCTGGTGAGCATCCCAGTGGAGACTGCCTGTGTGGGCTGGTTGAGGTGTCCTGGAGCCCAGCATCTTTACATCCTTCTGCCTGTCTTGCAGCACTCTGGGCCTTCCCTGCCTGGTACTCCCAGCCAGCCATCCTCACTGGACTGCAGCTGTTCTCCACGCCCCACATACAGTACAGGACTGCATCAGAAGCACCCTGAAAGATGGTGAGATTACATATTGTACTGTTCTGTGCCCACTACTACAGTATATGCCCTGTACAGTACTGTACTTGTACCACACACGATTGAATGAGAGCTCCACATAGGCAGATGATATGAGCTCATGCTGGAACACAGGGATATAATGTACAGTACATTCTATCCCTGTGTCCCAGCATGAGCTCATGTCATCTGCCTATGTGGAGCACTTAAAAAAGGTACTGTCCCGACTTACAAACAAATTCAACTTAAGAACAAACCTACAGTCCCTATCTTGTTCATAACCCGGGGACCCCCTGTATATTACAAACTTTTTACGTTGGAAGATTCCCTCTGGATGTCTGAATCCAATGAACTACTCAAATTGTAATAGCAACACTTTTCTAGCTCTATCTATCTATCTATCTATCTATCTATCTATCTATCTATCTATTTATAGTAATATTCAGGAGATTTGGGATCAACCTACACACCTAGGACACTGCTGGCCCTTGAACCCAACATAAAAGCTCTCCAATAAAACTCTTACATAATACATTTCTCCGGATCAGTTAAGAGTCCCAATGTAGCAGACCCAATGTTATGAGGTTTATCGATCAGAAGACAGCCCAGAAACACCTGTTTGCACAGTTTTGAGTTTCCCCGGGACTTAGAACTTCCAAGCAGCTCTCAGCTGCTCATTCACCACAACTTCTGAGCCAGAACCTTCCATGAATACCCCATCCCCACCGCCCCCTACTACCGTGACCTCAAAAAACCAGCATGCTGTGATAAAGAGGGACCACATTCCCTCCAGATTGCCCCCCTTTAGTCCTGTACAATACACACTCTGGGGTTGATTTACTAAAGGAAAATCCACATTGCACTTGAAAGTGCACATGGAAGTACAGTCGCTGTAGATCGCTGTAAATCTGAGGGGAAGCTCTGAAATTAGGGGAAGCTCTGCTGATTTTATCATCCAATCATGTGCAAGCTAAAATGCTGTTTTTTCTTTTCCTTGCATGTCCTCCTCTGATCTACAGCGACTGCACTTCCATGTGCACTTTCAGTGCACTTTCAAGTGCAAAGTGGATTTTCCTTTAGTAAATCAACCCCTCTGTGTTGCAATATTTTTAGAACCTCTGCAGGCTACTGGTGGGTTGAGGTTCCTGTTGAGGTTCCTATCTGCATGGTATTAAAGAGCAGAGCTTTCACTATACCTGTGAGAACTCTGTGCAAATACTGATCTTTTTGTGGTGACGCACCTTCTACATTATGTATCTCTCTATGGATCATAGAGGGACACTGGATAAATAATGGAAATTCTATCAAATACTTACCGTAATTTTCCTTTCCTGGTGCCAATCCATGCCATTATACATGTGGTAGTATGCTGCCTTTCTGGCACCAGGAAAACAGAAAGTTGTATCAAATGCTTACTGTAATTTTCCTTTTCTGGTCCAAATCTATGGCGTATACATGTGGTAGTATGCTGCCATGTTGGCTCCAGGAAAATAGAAAATTTTATCAAATACTTACAGTAATTTTCCTTTCCTGGCATCAATCTATGACAGCATATACAGGTAGTATGGTGCCATTTTGGCACCAGAAAAATAGAAAATTCTATCAAATACTTACCGTAATTTTCCTTTCCTGGTGCCAGTCCATGGCAGCCTACTGTACATGTGGTAGTATGCTGCCATGTTGGTGCCAGGAAAATGGAAAATTGTGTTATATACTTACCATAATCTAGTACTTTCATACATCTCTGGAGGTCGTCTTTTTGGTTCTCTTGTCACTCAGACAATGTTGTCCAAAATAAAGCTTTGCTTTGAAGTAGCTTTGGAGAGCATTTACTCAAATGTAAAAAACGTGATGGTTAAACTATCTAAAATATACAATATTTTCCTGTTTCACATTGGAATATGTTGTCTTTCTTTTGTCACTTTGTTTATAGTGCCAGCAAATGCAGCCATGTTTATTCAGTAGGATAATGTCTAATATATTTTAGACCATACGGAGTTTATGCTCTAATGGCATAAATATGTGTTTATCAAATTCATGATTTCCCTAAAGGTTAGTGCTCAAGAGTCAATTAAAACTATGTCATAACACAACACTTTTGACAAAGGAAGCCATTGTTGTTTATTGAACTGGGATAAACAACATATTTTCATTTTAAATTTGCTCCCTGTGAATGTGCCTGGAATGAGAAGGAAAATAAAATTGTGTTTCTGACAATAATATACCAACTATGCCGGCATAAGGGAGTGTTTCACTAATAACAGCCACAAACACATTAAAAAGAACCAATTTTTTAACACATGTGTGAGCATGAGCAGCCATCAGTCTTGGCCATTCAACCCAATGCGGCTGGTTGCAACCGCGAGCCAGATACTCCATCCTTAAAAGCACTGCTTTGTTTATGACACAAAAGTCCCCAATGTGAAACTCACCCTGGAAACTACCTATATGGAGTTTTGGAGATTGCATGATCTTCTTGTGCTAGCATGGGGTTCTTCCAGGTACTTTGGTTTTCTAACACTCTCCAAAGATATGCTGGTAGGTAATTGACTCCTGTCCAAAATTGTCCATAGTGGATTTATGTGACATAGGCACCTTAGACTGTAAGCTCCCTGAGAGCAGGGACTGATGTGAATGCACAATACGTAAAGCACTGTGTAAATTGTTTCTGCTATATAATACCTGCAATAAAGAAAATTATGTCTTTATTGTATTTAAAGGAAAAGTACAGCCAAAGCTCATTTGGCTGTACTTCTCCTGTGGATCACAGGAGTGCAGTTCGTTCTGCACTCCTATGACCTAATTTCAGCAGACAGCAGGCTGAAGCCTGTTGTCGGCTGATGTCACAGAGACAGTCCAGGCTCGGGCAAGATAGTGACAATGAAGTCGGGGTCCACCCACATGCCTGAACCAGTGTTCTATCGAGAAATGCCCTCCAACGAAAAATGCCCCTGATGGGTCTGCGCATGTGCAGTAGCAAACATCATTCCAGCTGATATGTTGACCAGCTGGTGTGACTTAAATACAGCGCATTCGCAGATCGTCTGAGACATTTTTAGTTGGGAGACACTATTCGACGGGCTAAATTCAAAGCTATGCATACAGTGGAGGGAGAATGTACTTGCCAGATTGTGCCTCGCTGTTGCGGGGTGGGTTTTCCGTGTGCTGAAGGGCGGGTTTTGTCTGTGTTGCAGGGCGGCTTTAGTGTGTTGAACGGTGGGTTTTGGATGTGTCTAAGGGCGGGTTGCAACACGCACAAAACCCGCCCTTTAACACACCCACAACCCGTCCCCCGCAACAGTGTTCCCTCGCTGTTTGCATAGCGTCGGATAATGCCTCCAACGATCTGGGCATGCGCTGTGTTGACGTCACACCAGCTAATCAACATATCAGCTGGGGTGACGTTTGCTACTGCGCATGCACAGACCAATAGGGGGCGAAATTTTCGACAGAGGGCATTTCTCGATAGAAGACCGGCACCCGGCTCAGCCTCTCAGCGGGCCACTGAGATCTTGAACAAGCTGCTCCTGCACCCTCCACAGCCCAGCACTCCAGTGAGTACCTGAGGGGCAGAGCAGAGAGCCGGTGAATGACAGTCACCGGCTCTCTGCTCAGGAAGCCCTGAGAACCCAGCAATCAGTGGTGCTTGATCACTCGCTTTTCAGTGTTAGAGCCGGTGGGGGACAGATGAAGCATCGGACCAATGCTGCATCCACGTAGGTAAGTATGATTCTTAAAAAAAAAAAAAGCATACATCTGTTTTAAATGTTCAAATTTTCATTAGGACCAATGTATTTAAAGTAGTTTACAAAATCAAGTATGTATTCCTAAAAGAGAAGTTCCGGGATGGAAAATAACAAACATTCATACACATCAAGATGGCTGCAGCACTAATCCCAGCTGTAGCTGTCTCCCGCTGCCTCTACACCGAGAACTGAGTGATCAAAGATCACTGATTGCTCAGTTCTCTGTCTTTACTTAGCAGAGAGCAAGTTAATGTCAGTCACTAGCTCTCTGCTCTGCCCCTTAACTCACTGGAGTGCTGGGCTTTGGAGGGGGTGAGAGCAGCCAGCTCAGGCTCCTAGTGGCTTGCTGAGAGTCTGAGCCAGCTCCCAGTCCAGGCATCTGTGTAGATCCTGACTGTAAAGTCAGAATTCAATCCAGTGCCTGGACTAGCTTAGTGATGCCAGCCAACATTGGACTTTAGACTGCTGGTGGCTGAAAACGGGTCACAGGAGTGCAGATCCATAGAAGTAGGGCCAAAAGAGCTTTGGCCCTACTTCTCCTTTAGCTTAAAAATATACCATCTATTGCTCTCAGTCTCTCCCAATCTTCCTATTTTTTGTTGCTGTTATGTGACTTTCTGTTAGAAGCTATGTTCGTTCATCATGGTCCTAATGTATGTAGAAAAGTAGCCACCCTCTGCTCACTCCTGAGATGGACTATGGACCATGGGATTTGTAATGTGCATAGAGCAGTGCACATGACTGATTATTCCAAAGAAACAGAAGTGAGGGGGAAAAGGAGAGGATCTGAAGCTCACAAAGGACTTCACAAGGAGGCTATGACTTAGGCCTGGAACACACAATCAGATTGTTGGCCAACCGAGTGTCTGATTTTTGTCTTCAGGGCGTGTGCCAGGATCTTGTCTTGCATACTAACGGTACACAATTGTCGGCCAACAAACATGAACATAGTGACGTACTACAAGGACCCTTTGGGCCACTTCTGCTAATTTCATGTTTAGTGAGCATTGATTCCGAGAATGTGTGTTTGTACTTTCAAATTTTGTGTGACAGTCTTGTGTACTGACCATTAGAAAATCTGACAACAGACCGTTGTCCGCAGAAAATTTATTAGCCTGCCAACCAACATTAGTTGGCAGAAAGTTGGACAACATTTGTCAGAAGAAGCGCACTAACGTTCAGATTTTAGGCCAACAGTCTGTCAACAAACAATCCCCTGCCAACAATCTGATCGTGTGTACGAGGCTTAAGGCTTTTCTGAAATGCATCAGTATTGGCATGGTTTTATCCATGGATATTACCCTGTTATCTAATAAAGAAGAGTGTACAACCTGGGACCGAATGACATCTTTTTACTACTATATATCTGCAAGGAAGAAATTACAGGGCCATTAAGTAATGGATCATAGGTGTGTGCAGCCTATTGCATTAGGGTGTCGCCCCAATGCTTAAACACACGTCTTTCTCTGCAGCCTCAGCTGCACAAGACAGTGAACGAATCGGAAGTGCTCTGTGCTGAGCGGCTTCCTCTCCATTCACAAACTGATGAACACGGTGACGGTGTTCACTGTGTTCATTTAGAAAAGGAAGGGGCCGGTAAATGACATATTTACCAACCCCTTCCCCCACTCTCCATCCTGAAACACAGGGGGGAAGCCCAGGCAATAGGGTGAATCGTATATGAAAAAAGCAGTGCAGCGCTAAAATCGCATTATAATAAAAACGTCCAAACAGTACAAGAGTTCAGAATTTGTAGGAAAATATTGATGAGTGGAACATCAAGAAGATAGAAGGATCCTCTAATCGTGAAACAGGGTGATTGAAAACGATCATAAGTGAAGTCACTTCCGTGTATAACCGCCACCAGGTGTACAGGCCGCTCACCTTAAAGCATGGACCTCTGTTTTACCAGAAGGTCAAAAATGCAGTCCCTTAGCAAGGGTAATAATAAAGATGAGAGGGTAGTCCTCATACAATCCTTCAATCACAGTCCTCGCTCACTCGGTAATTTCCAAAACGAACTCATACGTTAGCGTAGTTACATGCAAAATTCCAAAAGAAATACATAGTGCTCTCCATATAAAACACTTGATTTATTTGAATAAAAATTGGTTACTCACAAGCAATGCACAGATAGCCCTGTGCCAAGCTGATGTTCATGTAACAAAAGTATAAAACCAGGTAGATGGTTGTCCTGACGACATATGGCCCCTCGCACGCGTATCGTCCGTAGGCAAGGACTTCCTCAGCGAAATGTAATGGAGCCAGCATATCAGTTTCTTTATATGAGCCATATACCAGGTGTGTGCAATATCTAAAAAATGGGAATAATATCCCGCCCCTTCTATAAGGATTATGAGACAAGCGCCCCCATTGGATGTTATCAGATGAACCAAAGACATAGGCTGACCACACGCTAGACTTGTGCACCACAGAAAAATTTGTTTAGTTTCGGTTCAATTCTTGTGCACAACGGAAAAATTTGTTTAGTTTCGGTTCGTTTCTTTTCGGTCCTGTTGATTCGTAATCATTCATAATTTTGCTAGACGGGATTTTTCGTGTTCGGACTAATTCGTATTTTCGCAAGCGTCATTTTTCGTTGAATTTTTAGTTGATTTATAATTCATACTTTCGGTAGGGTAATTTCATTGTTATAATTTATAATTTCATTGTTTTTCGTTGATTCTGGACACAACTCCTACTACTTTCGTAACTTTTTTTGGGTTCGTTGATTCGTAATTTTCTGTGTCTCTCTCACAACGACGCTGCCTATTATGCCTAATGTGCTTCGAATGGATTTGTACTTTTCTAAATACATAGCGGTTCATTGTAACGATTCGAAATCTCGTATTTTACTTTCGTTTTTTACATGCGGCTATAGCCTCCGCCCCCTGTACACCATTTTGAGAGGGTTCAGCACGGTGAGGGAGAAGCAGAGAGCAGAGCAGAGCAGAGTGTTATTGTGCTTCGTATGGATTAGAAATCTCGTATTTTACTTTCATTTTTTACATGCGGCTATAGCCTCCGCCCCCTGTACACCATTTTGAGAGGGAGTTCAGCACGGTGAGGGAGAAGCAGAGAGCAGAGCTGAGTGTTATTATGCTTCGAATGGATTCGTACATTCGTAACTTTTTTCATAACAAATTATGCCGAAGACATTCGGGCATTCGCTATTTGTGGTATAATTTATTTCGGATTCGGTTTTATTCGTAATTGCTTTGTTCGGAAATTCGAATGCTCCGAAAGTTGCTAAATTCGGACGAATTTCGATTCGTTACGAAACGAATTGCACAAGCCTACCACACGCAGTGATTAGGATGTGCCCAGGCATACCCCTGAGCACGCCTATGTAATGGATGTGTGTGTATGATACTGTATTTAGAGAATAGGAATACCGTTTAGTGTCACTTTAGTAGCAGTAATATATTCAGTACAAAGTAGTATGTTGATGGAATCCTGTGCTGAGAGGATTAGGCAGGCTGCCATTACCTAACTCTCTGACCTGGCTGTCATGATGATCCAAAGGCTTTAATTCTATCTGAATTATTGGCCTGCATTAAAGCGGAGTTCCACCCTAAAGTGGAACTTCCGCTCATCTGATTCCTCTTCCCCTCTGGTGCCACAATTGGCACCTTTTGGGGGGGAGGGGGGATTTTGACAGGTATTCTTTCCCACTTCCGGGAGTCCGGGCCGCGGCCCGTGATGTCATCGCGGGGCTCCCTCCTCCTCCCCCATCCGCTGGGCCAATAGGAGAGAGTAGCGGGGCCTCGCGCATGCCCAGTAGGGTTCCCGGCGTGAAGCCGAAAGGCTACACTGCCGGGTTTCCTTACCTGCAATGGCGGCAGCAGCACCGTACAGCTGATGGAAACATCAGCTGCGGTGCCGACATCGCTGGACTCCAGGACAGGTAAGTGTCCTATTATTAAAAGCCAGCAGCTGCAGTATGTGTAGCTGCTGGCTTTTAATTTTTATTTTTTTTTGCCTGGAACACCACTTTAAAGCCCCGTACACACGATCGGATAACCTATGGATTTTTGTCCGATGGATTTGACCATCGGAAATCCGATGAAACTGTTTTTCATCAGTCTTGGCCACACACCATCAGTCAAAAAACCGACCGTTCCAAACATGGTGACGTAAAACACTTCGATGAGCCGAGAAAAATGAAGTTTAATGCTTCTGAGCATGCGTCGACTTGATTCTGAGCATGCGTGGGTTTTTGATCCGATGGACTTGCCCATAGACGATCGGAAATTACCATCGGTTTTTAATCCATCGGAAAATTTTAAAACAATTTTAAAACAAGTTCTATTTTTTAAAACCGATGGAAAAAAGACCGATGGGTACCATACACGATCGGTTGGTCTGATGAAAACCATCCATCGGACGGTTTTCATTAGTCAAACCGATCGTGTGTACGGGGCTTTTGTAAGCATTATTGGAGTTTTAGCTTCATCCCGATTACACGTAGAGGTGCAATTAAAAAAATAAAAAAATTGCATAGATGTTCATCCTTCAAAACGTTTCCAAGCTATATTCTATTCAATTTAAATGTGTGAATGCAAAAAATACCGCATTATGGCCACTAGATGGTGCTGAGGAACATACATATCTCTTATGATAGCCAGCGCCAACTAATGGCCATATTGTAGTATTTTAGGTATTCACATACTTTAATTGCAGACAATATAGCCGGAGAACAATCGATTTTGCACAAATGTTACATGCAGTTTCGCTGGACAAAGAGCTATACAATGTATTTATTTTTTGTTCCTTGCTGTATGCTTAGTGACACAGAAAGCACTGAATCTGGACACATCCAGTAAAGCAGCCATTGTATTTCAGCACTGGTTCCCTTTAAAAGACAAAACATCTCACACACCTATATTTTTATGTATTCAGCTGATGTTATGCAACGTTCAGCTTGCCATTAGAATGAATGAGTTTGGGAAACAGTATATTCATTTTTTGGATTGCCAGATAACAGGCCGGTCACCTGATTACATAGCAGGGTCAGAAAATACCGGGATCAGTTTTTAGATTTTTATTATTTTAGCAGAGCTAAAATACTGAGTGTTTATGTAAGATGGAGACTCCGGATAGGGGGGGGGGGGTCATATTTACAGGAACCAGTCAGAAGGTGGTCATTACGCTGAAAGTCTATTTCATTGTTCTTGTTCTGGACAAGACTCGTGACCTGGGAAGGAAGCGACTTGCCAAGAGGAGGCTTGTTCTCCGCAAAAAGCAGCTCTGCTGTCTGCCTGAAGTAACAATCTATGTGAAATGACAAAGGACGGCTCTGTGATCTCAGCTCCGGCCCATTTGAGATGAAAAAATCCTAACCAAATGTGTGTGAGAACTTACTTAAGTGGAGTGAAAGGTTAATGATCGAGCTAAACCACCCAATGCACGCTGCAAGGCTTTGTGTTCTTGGAGAGGAAATGAGGAGTTCTGCTCCATAACATTTGTACAAAAGCACACGGTCACCTTAGCAGAAAAGCCGGTGTAGTGTACATTAATATGCTCTCTTTCATGCTGAATTCATTCATTTATTTATTTAAAGGCATTGTACACTTTCAAATGTTTTCATTGTTTTAACTACTGTAGGTATTAGTGTAGTTATATTCCCTGTGCTGCTTGTTTGCCTTACCTTGTAAAGATGGACTTACATGTTGTGGCTAGGGTTGCCACCGGACAGTTCAGGTTTTAAATCATGTGCCCGGGTTTCAGACTGTCAGGCTCGAACACACGATCAGAATTTCCGATGGGAATTGTGAGATGACAGGCTGTTATCGGAAAATCCGACCGTTTGTACGCTCCATCGGACAATTGTTGTCGGATTGTCCGCCAAAAAATGTTGGATTGCATGCTTTAAAATTTTACGCCAACAAACGTGTGTTGTCGGATTATCCGATCATGTGTACGTTTTTTTCCCTTCTCCAGCCCTTTGATATTGCTTTTGATGTAATCTGATAGAAAAAAAAATATTTTTATAAATAGAAATAATATATTTTTATAAACACAAGTATTTATTTACTTGCAAGCGTATATGCCCTTGGGAGTACTTTTTTCTGTTTATATATATGTAGCGACCTCACCCCT
The DNA here is from genome assembly GCA_029206835.1 of Rana muscosa. NCBI lineage: Eukaryota > Metazoa > Chordata > Amphibia > Anura > Ranidae > Rana > Rana muscosa. The sequence continues at coordinate 274,914,233 of CM055123.1, forward strand.
CTCACCCCTTCTCATTCTCGGCTCGTCTGTCTTTGTCTAGGGGTGTTAGTACCGGGGGGAGGGATGAGATACACCACGGCCCATGTCCTCCATAGTGAAGAGGTGAAGGCCAGAAAGATCGGGCTTTGTGTAGGTGTCCTAGAGTCAAATCCTTTACTCCGTCCTTGACTCCCCCTTAAGCTCCTAGTAACCAGAGTTCCACACACTGAATAGGTCCAACACAGTTTTATTCTTCTCAGCGAATAAACATACAGCACAGTCAAGTTGGGACCTTTGCAACAGTTCAGTATTAATGGGAGTAGGTCGAGGCACAATCCTTTAAAGTATCGCTAACCACTGTGGTATCACCAATGGCGAATAGTCACTGCCACTGACTATATGAGGTAGAACATGAATTACCTTCGCTAGCACAGCCCCTGTCAGGGGAAGGATATCCGTCCAAGGGAGTCACAGGAGGCCTCTCTGTCACCAGCAATGCTGCGCCGAACTCTCCAGAGAAGTTCCGCTCACCAGTCTCCTCGACCTCCGACACGGGCACCCAAGGAGTTAGGGCCCCCTCGGATTCCTCCACCCTCGCTGAACTCAGTCGAAGGTACTGAGCCCCAGGCATCCGCCATAGTACCTCACCCCAGGCTAAAGGTGCCTGAGATGGACTCCATCTCCCGCTCCGGCCAGGTTAAGGGCACCTGGGCCCGGAACCCCGGTACGCCAGCACCCAGGCTGAGGGTGCCTGAGTGCAGCCGTGTCCTTCGACTCCGAACTCTGAACCCCGTGGTCAGGGCATCCGCCCCTTTTATCCCCTCTCCCTTTGCGTCACAGCGGGTTCCCCGCCCTGCCGTACCAGCGCCAAGGGAGGACAAAAAGGCACAGTCTTGCGGTGTGGGTTCAACTCCGGCCAGGGCGACAATGCCACCTGCAGGCCTCAGGGAACCTCACACCACCAGAGTCCCCCAAGAACCATAAAAGGGTCTCGGATTCCCTAGCAATCAATGCATCTGGGTTACACTACCACCCAGATGCTTCCCTTAAATTCAAATACCCGCTACACTCTCCCCCTGGTGATTTGACACTGGTCCCCAGTGTCTGGTGCAAACCCATGTCTCCCAGAAAGTGGTAACATAAGTTCAACCCAGAGATAACATTCACATAAATCCAAACTCAACAAATTTTGATCAGGAATTGTGCCAGGACCTAAAACAGGAAAGGGAAACAGTAATATAAAACCATAAACTTTTGTAATAAAATACTTTAAATATCTCACATATTTGCATTTCTCCCCCCCTGCTGACTATATAAGGACCACCCCATTCTCAGCAGCTTTGATAGACGAGTCTCCTGCAGAGGGAAAAAAAAAAAGAAACACACATCCTAACATAATATATGTGTTTACTTGGAACGAATGGGTCTATCCGAGAAGAAACCCATTCACTCCAATGAGTGTTGCATAATGTACAAAAAACAAACAACAATCGTGCAACACTGCCACCTGGTGGTAGTGTCGCGGTAAAGACACCTATCAAATCCAGATGAACTTTTCTCTTTTTTTCTTCTGTGGCCCTACACTGACTAAAACCCCAAAGTCACTGATTTCTCTTGATGAGGGGAGGAAAAGGAAACACACGGCAACAGTTCCCATTCTCCCAAGAACAAACACCCAGAAAAATAGAGGGCACAGTCTCTCTGTTCCAGCACTCGCTTCAGGAAAACTTAGCAGTAATAAACAGAAAAGAGTCTCTTTCTCTTACAAATAAAACTTTGGATGTGGTAGGAACACAGGCTTCAAAAGCTTGTCAAAAGCCTCCATGTTATATTCAACATTTCCTCCATCCTTGCGACAAATTACCACTCTGTCCGCATGGATATGCCTTCCCAGCATCCACTTAGCCTTACAGTCCCAAAACTTTTTGGTGACCGTTGGTGAACATGAAAGGTATCGGCGTGCTTGAGGTACCTTGAGTTTGTCCCAAACAAAACTATCGAACCACCTCTGGCGAAAAACTTCCACCTCGTAGAGCAATTCTCGAGGTAGGTATGGGTACTCCCACCCATTCTCTTGGGCAACCTTCTGGCCAAAGAGACGCTGCAGCCTTGATAAAGGTGGCATCGTGACGCGGTCTCCTTCTCCAGGCAAAACAATAGCTTCCGGATAGCGAGGTGCGTTCACCACCTCGGCAGACTTGGGCATAGGGGCCCGCAGTGACTGGCGTTGCACTCCCGCAACAGGAGCAGGTGAAATGGAAGTTGAATCCAGAAGAGGGATTGCAGACAGTGGACCAGGTTCCTCCCCAGGCTCCGAGGCCTCCACCCGGGGTGTACTATCCCCAATGGACATAGGTGGGTCCCTTTTGACATGGGACGAGGGTAACTTCATCTTGTCCTATCCCTTCCGGTGGAAGATCTCGTCTATCTCCCCATCATCGCCATTGTCAGACAATGAATCCAGGTCAGAGGTGTCATAACACTCAGCGGGTAGATAATTCCCAGTCACGGAATCATCCCCCTTGACGGCCTCCACCAACAGTGGGCTGCCGACACCACCAACCACACACACAGTCCCAACCCTTGGCTCACCTAGGCCTTCAGAAGAACAGGGATGTCCAGGGCTCTTCCCTCCGGATCCATCCAGGCCAGGCAAGCGACGGGGCGAAGCTCTTCCATGACCACAGGAGGCCTGTACCAGGCCAACTCTCCTCTTTGGTGGTCGGAGCAGGGAGCTGCTGGTGACCGAGGCAGCATTCTCGGATTTCTCTCTCTTAATCTCCGCTTGGGCAGTCACTACGCCCTGGTCAGCGCGCACAGGAATGTCCGCCATGGCATTGATCTCTCCCTCCGGAGTGGCAGTACCTGTGAGGTAGTTGAGGTGGAAGGCGCGAGGCCTTTCTGTGGATGGCTCCACCTCGAAAAGAAACTCCTTGCAGACCTCACATCGCCCGAATGGCTTCAATTGGACCATCAGTCCCGAACAGCCGGGACAGATCACTCCGAGGGCCTCCATGTCTCTGCAGGTGTACAGAGCCAATCACCCCCGGGGCCTTAGTCTAATTCCTGTGTCCATAATCGGAGCAGCTAGAGAAGTCATGTCCGTGAAGGAAGAAGCAGAAATCCACGGGGTACTTGAAGTTATCTTCCCTGTTCGCTGCTCCAATGCGCACTGACCCACTCGCGCCGGAATCTCCACGTGTGTCCGTCCACATTGCCAGACTCCTCCCACACTCTGCACTTGTTCGCGGGCTTATACCTTTTCCCCGCCCACCAACTGCGCAGCTATGGTTTGCCTCGTGGTGCGTTGGCCAATATGGCCGACCTACTCGGAACTCCTCCGGGCAGCAAAGTTCAAATTCAGACACCATACACATCCCGGACGAGCCTCCACGTGTAGCGACCTCACCCCTCTCACCCCTACTCATTCTCGGCTTGTCTGTCTTTGTCTAGGGGTGTTAGTACCGGGGGGAGGGATGAGATACACCACGGCCCATGTCCTCCATAGTTAAGAGGTGAAGGCCAGAAAGATCAGGCTTTGTGTAGGTGTCCTAGAGTCAAATCCTTTCCTCCGTCCTTGACTCCCCCTTTGCTCCTAGTAACCAGAGTTCCACACACTGAATAGGTCCAACACAGTTTTTTTCTTCTCAGCGAATAAACATACAGCACAGTCAAGTTGGGACCTTTGCAACAGTTCAGCATTAATGGGAGTAGGTCGAGGCACAAGCCTTTAAAGTATCGCTAACCACTGTGGTATCACCAATGGTGAATAGTCACTGCCACTGACTATATGAGGTAGAACATGAATTACCTTTGCTAGCACAGCCCCTGTCAGGGGAAGGATATCCGTCCAAGGGAGTCACCGGAGGCCTCTCTGTCACCAGCAATGCTGCGCTGGACTCTCCAGAGAAGTTCCTTCACCAGTCTCCTCGACCTCAGACACGGGCACCTGGGCCCGGAACACCGGAACGCCAGCACCCAGGCTGAGGGAGCCTGAGTGCGGCCGTGTCCTTCGACTCCGAACTCTGAACCCCGTGGTCAGGGCGTCCGCCCCTTTTATCCTCTCTCCCTTTGCGTCACAGCGGGTTCCCAGCCCCGCCGTACCAGCGCCAGAGGAGGACAAAAAGGCACAGTCTTGCGGTGTGGGTTCAACTCCGGCCAGGGCGACAATGCCACCTGCAGGCCGCAGGGAACCTCACACCACCAGAGTCCCCCAAGAACCATAAAAGGGTCTCGGATTCCCTAGCAATCAGTGCATCTGGGTTACACTACCACCCAGATGCTTCCCTTAAATTTAAATACCCGCTACATATATATATATATATATATTCCAGAATGGATTCAATTCATTATTTTCCTCAGTTTCTACAAACAATACCCCATAATGACAACGTGAAAGAAGTTTGTTTAAAATCTTTGCAAATTTATTAAAAATAAAAAACTGAAAAAATCACATGTGCATAAGTATTCACAGCCTTTGCTCAATACTTTGCTGGAAGTAACTTTGGCACCAATTACAGCCTTAAGTCTTTTTGAGTACGATGCTAGAATCTTGGCACACCTATTTTTGGGCAGTTTGTCCCATTTTTCTTTGCAGGACCTCTCAAGCTCCATCAGATTGGATGGGGAGTTTCGGTGCACAGCCATTTTCAGATCTCCCCAGAGATGTTCAATTGGGTTTAAGTCTTGGCTCTGGCTGGGCCACTCAAGGACATTCACAGAATTGTCCCATAGCCACTCCTTTGTTGTCTTGGCTGTGTGCTTAGGGTCGTTGTCCTGTTGGAAGATGAACCTTTGCCCCAGTCTGAGGTCCAGAGCGCTCTGGAGCAGGTTTTCATCCAGGATGTCTCTGTACATTGCTGTATTCATCTTTCCCTCAATCCTGACTAGTCTCCCAGTTCCTGCTGCCACTGAAAAACATCCCCACAGCATGATGCTGCCACCACCATGCTTTACTGTAGGGATGGCATTGGTCAGGTGATGTGCAGTGCCTGGTTTCCTCCAGACATGACGCTTGTCATTCAGGCCAAAGAGTTCAATCTTTGTTTCATCAGAATTGTGTTTCTCATGGTCTGAGAGTCCTTCAGGTGCCTTTTGGCAAACTCCAGGTGGACTGTCATGTGCCTTTTACTGAGGAGTGGCTTCCGTCTGACCACTCTACCATACATACCTGATTGGTGGAGTGCTGTAGCGATGGTTGTTCTTCTGGAAGGTTCTCTTCTCTCCACAGAGAAATGCTGGAGCTCTGTCAGGGTGAACATCAGGTTCTTGGTCATCGCTCTGACTAAGGCCCTTCTCCCTCGATTGCTGAGTTTGGCCAGACGGCCCGCTTTAGGATGTTTTGAGGGATCTAAACTTCTTCCATTTACAGATGATGAAGGTCAATGTGCTCATTGGGACATTTAATGCTGCAGAAATCTTTCTGTACCCTTCCCCAGATCTGTGTTTAGATACAATCCTGTCTCGGAGATCTACAGACAATTCCTTGGACTTCATGGCTTGGTTTGTGCTCTGACATGCACTGTTAACTGTGGGACCTTATATAGACAGGTGTGTGCCTTTCCAAATCATGTCCAATCAACTGAATTTACCACAGGTGGACTCCAATCAAGTTGTAGAAACATCTCAAGAATGATCAGTGATAACAGGAAGATCCTGAGCTCAATTTTGAGTGTCATGGCAAAGGCTGTGAATACTTATGTGCATGTGATTTTTTTTGTTTTTTATTTATAATAAATTTGCAAAGATTTCAAACAAACTTCTTTCACGTTGTCATGTTGGGTATTAAAAAACAAAAATTGCAGTTCTAAATAAACAAATACAATAGTCCATGTGGTGCTCAAAAAGTATGTGAATAGTGACGAGAGAAAATGAGAAGAAACTTTGAAACAGTGTCCAAAGAAAATGGAAGATTGCATGAGATTTAACCGTGATGATAAGTAAGGAATATGCTTAAAGGATCCCTAGACTGCACTTTATAAGAGTCTACATAAAACAACACTTTTGGGCCCACAGGACTTTTATTGAGTCACACCTCAGACATGTATATATAAAATGTAATAAAATGTATTAACATACATTTAAAAACAACACATAATGCATGAATAGATAACCAAAACTACATATGTAATACTAAATATCGATCGACAAGAAAAACCCTTACAGTTTATATTAATATCCACCATCAACCTGAAAGATCTGTGCTGACATTCTCAACATGTTTCGCAAGGAAAACCTCACTTCTTCAGGAGAAGCACAGAAGAGTATCTGGAGATAAAGAGCACACATGAATAACCAACAAAAAAAAAAAAAGAGAGGGAAGATATATGCCTACATAATAACATGCAAATATATATATATATATATATATATATATATATATATATATATATATATATATATACACCGTATATACTCGAGTATAAGGCAAGTTTTTCAGCACATTTTTTTGAGCAGAAAATGCCCCCCTCGGGTTATACTCAAATCACCTTTTTTCGCCTGATCTCTGAATTTTGGGACCGAGTACCAACCGGCCGTAGATCCCCTGGATTCCAACCTTGGCACACATGTATACAAACGGAAAAGGGGAGGGATCAGTCTGTTTAGGACAGACAGAAAGCGGTTACTATATGCAACAGATTGTAGATCCGGAAACGGAAATGATTTTAAAATTAATCATTTATTCCTATTATCATTTTAAAAAAACATATGTAAAGGAAAACATATGAAAGTGCAGTATTAGTATCAAAAAGTAAATGGTCTTACAGTATATAGGTTAATTGAAAACATCTAATGGACAAACAGGACTGACAAATAACTAAACATGTAACAACACACTAGTCCGGACGTGTGGTTCGGTCTTGTATAAGTATGTAACCCAGAAAGAAAATATTGTTATTGTGTATATTGATTACCGTCCACCAGGGAATATAGGGTAATCTGGACCACCTACTAATAAGTGGATTTGTTTATCAAGGTCGAATGGGTTTAACATTAAATATAAGGCCGAACCTGATGGAGTGGGAAAGGGAAACCGGGGAAGGGGGTAGTAGCGCTGGGGGGATGTATTGGGACTGGCACGAATCAAAGTAGATGACCCAAGTGCAGTATTGGCATTGGGTACATGGTGGAGATCCACTGGTGGAAATGTTCCCTGAAGGTTGAAGGTTGAAGAGGTTAATTAATGCCTATGAAGGGGCTATTGTATTAGCACAGTGATAGTAGACAAATGTCCTCCAGAAGTGGCTGTCAGAGAAAGTTCATCAATATGATAGTAATACAGTTGTCTGTGACATTTTAACAACATTTCTCTGGTATACACATGTCAGCAGTGTGAAATTGGTCTCTTATCATTGTCTGCAGCTCAACTTCAACCTATGAGTCAAAGTACATTACCATTGGGCGCCTTTGTGTTGGAACTGAGTTTGGCCAGTTCTTATTTTAAGTGGGTCCCAAGTTACCTTATATTTGGCGGCTGGTATGAAGATGTTGTTTCGGTCATACCTATTCCTTGTGTTGGCCGTCGACCCGAGCGGATATCGGGATAAGGTCCGGGTCCCCCGGGCGCTACCTGCACCGGTACACATGTAGCCCCACTCTTCCTCTATAAGTGTGCAAAGTTTGTTGTCTGGGGGACCTACAGCCGGGGAGCACCGATTCTTCAAAGCCGGGCACCCCTTCCATAGACTCCCATGTTAAACGGTCATTTCTCCAGTGACTTTAGGGACTGGGTACTAGCCGGTCGTAGGTCCCCTGGACCCGAAACTTGGCACACATGTAGCTCAATTTCTCCTCTACAAGTGTGCAAAGCTTGTTGTCTGGGGAACCTACGGTCGGGGAGCACTGATTTTTCAAATTCGGGCACCCCTTCCGTAGACTTCCATGTTAAACGTCAGTCTAGTCATGGACACAGTGAAGTATGGGCACAGTGAAGAATGGGCACAGTGAGGCATGGGCACAGTGAGGCATGGACACAGTGAGTCATGGTCACAGTGAGGCATGGGCACAGAGAGGCATGGACACAGTGAGGCATGGACACAATGAGGCATGCACATGGACACAGTGAGGAAAAGTGAGGCACGGTGAGGCATGCAGATGGACACCCTAGGCTTATACTTGAGTCAATACGTTTTCCCATTTTATTGTGGTAAAATTTGGTGCCTCGGCTTATATTCGGGTCAGCTTATACTAGAGTATATATATATATATATATATATATATATATATATATATATACATATCAAACCTCACATGGTCAACTTACAATTTGTAGAAGGTAGTGGCCAGCCTTCCCCTCAATGGTGGTGTAGCCATAAAATGGATTAAATCAAATGATTTTTCAATATATTCCAACTATATGTAGTAACAAAGGCCAGAATGGAATAGTGCACTATTCTCCAACCGGGAGCTGAGGAGGGGCAGGGGGATGAGAGAAAGATGACTCCACTCTCAGTGTGAAACCCTGCAGGTAGGTGTCAGATCCGATATGGACCAAGAAATTACCCCAAACCTATAAAATAACATAACTAATATGTTTATTTATTTATTTTTCTCACTAGCACAATGTTGTTTTTTAGGTTTGGGTGGGGTGAGTCTAGACAGGCATAAGGCCTATCTAGACTCTTATAATGTGGAGTCTAGGGATCTTACCCATCATCACGGTGGAGGTGTACTTGGTGGAATCTCACCAATCTTTCATTTTCTTTGGATACTGTTTCAAGGATTCTATTCATTTGCTCGACACTATTCACATATTTTTTCAGCACCATATGAGCTATTGTATTATTTATTTAGCGTGACAATTTTTGTTTTTTATGTCTGTACACAATTGGTTCTATTGTGATATTGTCAGCGGCTTTTATTCACATATGTGATACAGTATACTTATTTTTTTTACCTGCGCAATAATACATTTTTACATTATGGGGTATTGTTTGTTGAATTTTGAGGAAAAGCATGAAGCATCCATTTTTGGAATTAGGTTGTAACATAAAAAAAATGTGGAAAAAGTGAAGCGCTGTGAATATGTGAATACTTTCCGGATGCACTGTATATATATATATACTGTATGAACAGAGAAATTTGCTAGCCATAAAATCCCAAAGTACGACCACACTGTAGAATAAATCCCATACATGTATAAAAAGAAAAAAAAATAACATGTAAGGCAAAGTAATTAGGGAAGCTAGTTTGGGAAGAAAATAACCCTCCATACTGGAGTGATTTCATTATGAACAAAATACACTTTTCAATGTTAGAAAGTGTTAAATACCTGGACCACCTGTTCCCAGTAAAAGCAAGATTCGTGCTGACTGGCTAATCCTGTGCTGACCTTTGCAACATTTCGTATTATTCAGGCTTATGAGGGTGTTTTTCATTCATTAAATTCAAGCGTATATTTTAGTTGTAAGATTGAAAGCAAGGAGTAAGGTAATCTGAACTTATTTTTATACCTAATGAGCAGCTATGAAACTGTTCATTACTTAATATGGATAAAACAGAACAAATTTTATGTGAGTAGTGTGCTTCTGAATTTACAATATTATTTTTAATAACACATGCTGGAAGAAATATCATAGAAAATAAATAACTAAGATTACATATTTAAATGTTTTCCTTTATTTCATATTTGATTTTTTTTTTCTTTTACTGGGCATAGCTATATTATGCAAAGGCCAAGGTGCTACTGCACAAACTAAATATAATTTCTGCTACATTTGGCAAGCTGCTATTACATGAAAACAACAAACAGTGAAATAATTTTAAATTTTTTTGCCATCATTATACTACTAAGGCCTACTGCCAGTATCACCTGGATCATTTATTTTTTGATATGGATGAGCACCAGTGGTTGCCCATCATTAGGGGCGCCTGGGCACTGCCCCCTCGGCCGCTACCCCCTATATGAATAGATAGATTCATTCATATCCACGGCCGCCGTAGCAGCCCCTTTCAGAATGCTGGGCACATGAATTACTGTGACAGGGGTGTATGGGGAGTGGGTGTTTTTTTGAAGCACCTGCTTATAGCCTGAGGCTATAATAGGCTACAAAATTTGGTGGGCTCGGGGAGCAGAGTATTGCGCCAGGAGCCCACCCAGGTGTTACAACAGCAAAAGAATATTCGCTATTGAAACACTGATCCTTAATCCGGCCAATCAGAAGCAGGTCTGAGGCGCGTTTTCCGATTGGCCAAAAAGAGAAGCGTCCCAATTGGCCGCCGAGGAGGGGGGAGGAAATGGAAGCTGCTGCAATTCCCGGGTAGAGCAGGGGAAGCCGCCGCCGAAGCCTGGGAGAAGCGCCGCCCACTATAGATGGGGTAAGTGCTACAGACCCGACCGGGGGGGAGGTACTGTTTGCCGCCCCCCCCCCAAAAAAAATTACCACCGGCCGCTACTGATGAGCACATAGTAAAAACAAAAATTCTCATCAACACGTGAGTAAGCAGTGCTGGGCCTTCTTATTAGAAAGCCCAGCTTGTAAAAAAAAAAAAAAAACTGTTATTGAAAAACTGTGTAAAAAAGTATGCAATCTATGATCAAAAAAGTGTGAAAAATAAAATTGTCTAGAAACCATTATATTTTCCTGATAAAAAAAAAGAGTTACAGCAACAGAACTCAGCTATATATATATATATATATATATATATATATATATATATATATATATATTCATACAGTATATATATATTGTGAGGGGGCTAGCTCGGCAGCGGGTATGTGTGACCCCCGGGATGGGCTCCCCACCCAAAACAGGCCCAGCAGACGGAGGTTGTGGTTTTCAAAATCAAAAAGGTGCGGTTTATTTTCTATTTACAGTGACAAAAACACAGCAAGGCAAAAAAAACATAAACAAAATAAATCCTGGTCAACTTGACCTCTGACTAAACTTACAGGTTTCCTAACTAACGACTGGGATCAGCCTAGTGCTGTCCTAGTCCCTGGTTTTAAATGTCCAAGCAAAATATAGCCACACAGGCTTTCTCTCACCGCACAGGGGTTCACTCTCCCTAGACAGTCCACACAGGTCTGCTTCCAGGCATGAGCTAACATCTAATGAATCTGGGAGTTTTTTATAGAGGCCTAAATGAGCTGACAAGCTTCAGCTGGCCTCATCAACTCCCTGTCTGCACGACGCCCAGCCCTCTCCCTAGAGGTATGAGTCATCAATGAGCCCACTAGTCTCAGCTGGGCTTATACAACTCTCCACCTAGCTGTATAAGTCAGCGTAAAGCCTGAATCTGGGCGAAATATATCTACCCCCCTGGATGCAACCAGGTGACTTTACCTTCCTGCTGTCACATACCCCCCCCTCTTGTTTTAACCTCGGGGTTGGAACACCAGCAATCAGGCATTCATGTACTCGAGACAAAGCATCCACATTCCCCATTTGAACGCCAGGGCGATGCTTTACTGTGAAGTTGAATTCCTGGAGGGCCAGGAACCACCTATTCACTCTTCTATTTGTTTCCTTGTTTTGAGCCATCCACTTTAACGGAGCGTGATCCGTAACCATGTCAAAGTGCCTACCTAGCAGGTAGTACCGAAGGGAATCTAGAGCCCACTTCACCGCTAAACACTCCTTTTCAACGGTGGCGTAATTTACCTCATGGGACTTCAACTTCCTGCTGAGGTAAATGACTGGGTGCTCTTCCCCGTTCCAGACCTGGGACAATACTGCTCCTAACCCCACATCTGACGCATCACTTTGTACGACAAAGTCTCTAGAGAAGTCGGGTGAGTACAACACTGGCTGGCTACATAAGGCTTGTTTCAAGAATTGGAATGCTGCCTCAGCCTCGGGGGTCCATTTAATCATGACCGACCCTTTCCCCTTCGTCAGGTTGGTTAGGGGCACAGCCTTAGAAGCAAAGTGGGGAATGAATCGCCGATAATACCCAGCGATTCCCAGAAAGGCTCGTACCTGCTTCTTGCTGTTGGGACGTGGCCAACTCTGGATGGCCTCGACTTTGTTGAGTTGGGGTTTTATTACTCCCCTCCCAATGGTGTACCCAAGATATTTGGCCTCCTCCTGCCCAATGGTACACTTCTTGGGGTTAGCCGTAAACCCTGCTTCCCGAACAGAGTCCAGGACTGCTTGCACTTTTGGCAGATGTGAGGCCCAATCTGTGCTATGGACAATTATGTCATCCAGGTAAGCCGCAGCATACTTCCGATGGGGCCTCAGCATCTGGTCCATTTTCCGCTGGAATGTGGCCGGCGCATTCTGTAACCCGAACGGCATTCTTTTATATTGGAACGCCCCGTCTGGGGTTACAAATGCGGTTTTCTCTTTGGCCGACTTGGCCAGGGGGATTTGCCAATACCCTTTTGTGAGGTCAAGAGTCGTCATGTATCGGGCTGTTCCCAGCCGGTCGATCAACTCATCTATACGTGGCATGGGGTAGGTGTCAAATTTTGTAACTTTGTTCAACTGACGAAAATCGTTACAAAATCGCCAGCTCCCATCCGGTTTAGGCACCAACACAATGGGACTAGACCAATCACTTTGGGACTCCTCTATCACCCCTAAGTTCAGCATTCTCTGTACTTCCTCCCGTATTGCCTCCCGTCGGGCCTCTGGGATCCGATAGGGTTTTAACTTCACCCTTTCACCGGGCGGGGTAATAATGTCATGCTCTACCCCAGATGTTTGTCCCGGCAGCTCAGAGAATACCTCCTTGTTGCGAAGTACAAACTCCTTAACCTCCTGTTGTTGGGGTTGTGACAAGGTGGCTGCGATTCCAACCTCAGGAATCACGCAACCAGTTTGAGCTGGTGACCAAGTGTCTGCGACTAGGGACTCTCTATCCCTCCAGGCTTTCAACAGATTAACGTGATAGATCTGTTCGGGCTTTCGCCTTCCTGGTTGTCTGACCTTGTAATTCACTTCGCTCACTTTTTCCATTATCTCGTAGGGGCCTTGCCATTTGGCAAGGAATTTACTTTCAACCGTAGGGACAAGTACCAATATCCTATCCCCCGGGGAAAAGGTACGGGTCTTGGCTCCACGGTTGTACACTCTCTGCTGTGCCAACTGCGCTTGGGCCAAATGTTCCTTCACGATGGGCATTACCTGTGCAATTCGATCTTGCATCAGGGCGACATGCTCAATCACACTCCTGTGGGGAGAACTCTCACTTTCCCAAGTTTCCTTGGCAATATCCAACAGCCCTCTTGGGTGTCTCCCATACAGTAACTCAAAGGGGGAGAATCCCGTAGAGGATTGGGGCACCTCCCTAATAGCAAACATCAAATAAGGAAGTAGACAGTCCCAATCCCTTCCATCTCTATCCACCACTTTCTTCAACATTTGTTTTAGGGTTTTGTTGAATCTTTCAACCAGCCCATCGGTTTGGGGGTGATACACAGATGTACGCAATTGCGTCACTTTGAACAATTTACACAGCTCTTTCATAACCCGGGACATAAAGGGTGTACCTTGGTCCGTAAGCAGTTCTTTACAAATACCCACCCGGCTAAAAACAAGAGATAGCTCTTTGGCTATGGTTTTGGCCGAGGTATTTCTGAGAGGGATCGCTTCTGGATAACGGGTGGCATAGTCCATTATAACCAATATGTACTGGTGCCCCCTAGCGGACTTGATTATAGGACCTACCAAATCCATTGCGATTCTCTCAAACGGGACCTCAATGATGGGTAGAGGGACCAGCGGGCTACGGAAATGTGGCATCGGGGCCGACCTCTGACACACAGGGCAGGAGGAACAATAATTTTCTATGTCCTTCATCACCCCAGGCCAATAGAATCTCTGTAATACCCTCTCTCGGGTTTTCTCTGTCCCCAGATGACCTCCAAGAATGTGCCCATGGGCCAACTCCAACACCAACTTCCTGTAAGGTTTGGGCACCACAAGCTGCTCAACGGTTTCTTCTGCCCTTTTTGCCACCCGATACAGTAGGTCCTTCTCTACGCTGAAGTATGGGTAAGTGCCAGTATTATCTGGGTTCACTAACTCGCCATCTATTTTCACTACGTTTTCCCGTGCCTTTATTAGGGCGGGGTCTTTCAACTGTTCTGTGGCAAAGTTTTCCCTGTGAACCTCAAGATCAGAAAACTCCACAGACGGTAGGTTTTCGTCTGAGGAGGTGGGCTCCTCTCCAGTTTCTTGAGTCTCCCCTGCCAATACTGACAAGGGAAATTCCGGAGAGTCCTCACCACTCTCAGGGGAGTTCTGGCTATCACATTCCTGGTACATAGGGGCACCAGTGGGGGGCTCAGGATCATCCCACAGTTCCCAGAACTTCGGAAAATCCCTTCCCACAATGGCGTCATGCGGTAACTGAGATACTAAGCCCACTGGATGAGAGAGGGTACCTTTGGGGGTCTCGAAACACACCGTAGTCACTGGATACTCTCGGGTGTCCCCATGCACACAAATAACGGCTACCTTGCTATTCCCAGAGACCTCTGTTTTAACTAACTCAGCCTTTATCAGGGTCACAAGGCTACCTGAATCCAGCAATACCACAACATTTCTACCATTAATACACATTTTGCATAAATGTTTCTCAGTTCCCCGAATGGCAGTGCATGCGACTGTCGCACACAGCGACTGACGTCTGCCCGTCAGAAAGTCACACTGCATGGGTTCCTCCACAACCGGGCAATTTGCTGCAATATGTCCCGCTTGCCGGCAGCGGTAGCAAACGATCCTTCTTGCGGCCTCTTGAGCCGCTGATTTCCCAGGCTGTTCTCGCCAAACTTGGGGTAGAGCTCCCACCCTCTCACTCTCTCCACCCTCACCCCTTGGAATCCTCTTATCCGCCCCTGGGGATGGTCTGGTCTTAGGGTGGAAAGTCCGAGTGTCTCTGGAAGAGGCCGTCAGGTTCTCTGTAGCCAAGTATTTCTCCACACGATCCACAAGACCATCGGCCGTCTCTGGGTCTCCATGGCTTACCCACTTTTGGATGGCAGTAGGAAGAGCTCTCAAAAACCGATCCATTACAACACGTTCCACAATCTTTGGTGCGGACAAAGTCTCTGGCTGTAGCCACTTTCTGCTCAGGTGAATGAGATCATACATTTGAGACCTGGGGGGTTTTCCAAGCTGGAAAGTCCAGTTATGCACACGCTGAGCCCGGACAGCCAGGGTGACACCCAGCCTTGCCAATATTTCAGCTTTTAGCATCACATAGTCTTTTGCTTGGTTAGGCTCTAGGTCATAGTAAGCTTTCTGCGATTCACCAGTTAACAGAGGAGCCACTAGTCCAGCCCACTGCTCCTCAGGCCACTTTTCTCTTTCAGCGGTCCTTTCAAATGTGGTCAAAAATACCTCTGGATCATCCTCTCCAGTCATTTTTGTCAATAAACGACTCACCCCAAAGGACGCGGTATTAGTGGGACGGCTTTCCTCACTGGTCTGCGGACGTTGCTGCATTACTGCTTCCATCTGTTGTTGTAGTCTCTGCTCTTGCTTCTGCAACAGGTCTATGAAGCGGGCCTCAGATTGCTGTTGGGCTTGTTGCTGAGCCTCCAGACTCTGTTGTAAAGTTGCAAGGCTCTGTTGATGAGCTTGCTGCTGGGCTGCAAGGCTCCTTTGCAAACCTGCATTTGTCTGCTGTTGATTGGCATTTGCTAGAGCCAGCTGTTTCAGTATCTCCTCCATGCTGGCTTAAAAAAAAACTGCCACTGGTTCTCCACCAACTGTGAGGGGGCTAGCTCGGCAGCGGGTATGTGTGACCCCCGGGATGGGCTCCCCACCCAAAACAGGCCCAGCAGACGGAGGTTGTGGTTTTCAAAATCAAAAAGGTGCGGTTTATTTTCTATTTACAGTGACAAAAACACAGCAAGGCAAAAAAAACATAAACAAAATAAATCCTGGTCAACTTGACCTCTGACTAAACTTACAGGTTTCCTAACTAACGACTGGGATCAGCCTAGTGCTGTCCTAGTCCCTGGTTTTAAATGTCCAAGCAAAATATAGCCACACAGGCTTTCTCTCACCGCACAGGGGTTCACTCTCCCTAGACAGTCCACACAGGTCTGCTTCCAGGCATGAGCTAACATCTAATGAATCTGGGAGTTTTTTATAGAGGCCTAAATGAGCTGACAAGCTTCAGCTGGCCTCATCAACTCCCTGTCTGCACGACGCCCAGCCCTCTCCCTAGAGGTATGAGTCATCAATGAGCCCACTAGTCTCAGCTGGGCTTATACAACTCTCCACCTAGCTGTATAAGTCAGCGTAAAGCCTGAATCTGGGCGAAATATATCTACCCCCCTGGATGCAACCAGGTGACTTTACCTTCCTGCTGTCACAATATATATATATATATATATATATATATAAATATAAAATGTTCCTAATAGGAAAATCTATACTCTTACTATGTGTAAATAGTACATACTTTATATCATAACAACTGTTAGGTTTGCAACAGCATCGCCGCATCAGCTTCATTATTTTTGTTTCTACTCAAAAACCGTATTAAAAAGCATAAAGTTGACATTTTCTGGCACATTTCCGCCTCTCACATGAGTAAATCTCTTTGAGAAAATATCTGGGGGATTTCAGCAAAATGTTGCTAAAACCCAAAGCAGAAATCTAGCAACACTTTCTGGCTTGTGCCGATGCCAAACAAGAGGACAGCGTGTCCAAAATTCAACACAAAGCATTAATTTTATATTAAAATATGAGAGGTTGTGCGTTTTGAAGACAAGAATGTGTCTGCTGAGATACCAAATGAGGCATAACACTGTAACCAGCTTCTACGGTACCGGGTTAAAAAAAACGTATGTTTTCAAGAAAATGTCAATTATGAGACGTAGATGTATGCCATTGAGGGGGATCAGCTTAATCCTTTGCACATGTGTAAAACCCCCTAAAGATTCTTTTTTTTTTTCTGTTTTTATTTGAGCCTACTCGAAGTTATGTCAATCCCGCTGAACAAAACCACACACACCAAATAACAGGCTGATAAAGAGACAGTGTGCAAGTTTACAAGACTTGTTTTAGCTGCACAAAGTAATAAAACAAAAACTAAAGAAATATGTTTTAAAAGAGTACCTGAATAACTGTTTCTGAAAATGCATTAAAGTTATGTGGCAGGTCTAAATGCAAACAGCGTTTTAAGCTCAACTCCCCAAAAATCAACCACTTTCCTTGTGTTCCCACCATGTGATTTTTTTATTTTTAGTTTTTTACCAACCTATGCCAGATGTCTTCATGGTCACATGATGATGCATAGTCTTCTTTCTCTTCACCTCTCTTCTGGGCTAGGCTGTTCTCATTAATGACATGGAGACCTCAACGTCATCTCTGCACCAGTACACTGTGCATAGAAAGCCCAATTGTGACACCTCCTCAGGAGATAGGCACTTGATACCTTGCACTCACAGTATGTCCTCAAGCTTCCAGTTTGAGTGACACTGGCCATCATTCAATTCGGAAGACTGAAGACATCTTGTGGTGGAGAAGAGATACTGCAGAGAAGAGCTACTGCTGGGAGCTCCAAGCTGAAGGTGAGTAATATAGCAATCCAAGCTGCTTTTTTAATTTATTTTTTATTTAAAAAAATGTATATCGACCTTTTACACTGGAGTTGAATACAATAACAAAAATGTGGCAAAGTAAGCATGTAGGGCCCCTTCGTACTGCTGCGTTGGATTACAGTGCTTGCTCCACCTCATACATATTCTAATAAGTGGCGGTCGGTCTGCACAGGCGCTGCCCCCCCCATCCACGCGTCCGGCCCCCTAATCTACATGCAGGGCGATGGACGCTGGGAATCCAATATATATATTTTTTTTAAGCATGTGATTAGAGCCAGAGGCACTCTGCCCTAAGCCCACCCACTTGTGTGACAATAGCGAATTGCTCGTATCCAACTGACCCAACCCACGAGGGGGGGGTCCGGTGCAGGGGACCCGACTGGGGGTGGCTGTGGGGGGTGGCTGTGGGCCCCAAAAATATACAACCAGCCGCTACTGCATTTAGCCCCCATTCACAGTGACTGGCCAATAGGTATGTGTAGGGGTAGAATGGAGTGGGCAAGCTTCTTCACTGCTGGGAAATGTTGGGGCGTTAACCATTCACAAAGACTTCTGGTAGAGAGGGGGATATATAAGTATATTATACTTGCTAACAGCTATATTATTTAAGTGTCCAAGTCAGTTCAGGTGGCAAACAGTTTTTCATCTTTTTTTACTTGGTGCTCCTTCAGACCATGGGCAGTGACCTGCATTTTTCCACTCCGGATTGACGCAGGTCACTGCAAGGTTACATAGAACTCAATGGATTTCTATGTGCCTCATTCCCACCCAAAAGGGGAAATTCTGCTTTAGGGCCTTCTCCCCGTCTCCTGTTTGTGAAATGGAGCTTTTGGGGAGGAGGTGTTGAGCGTGTACCCGATTTGGACAGGTACTTGCTCCCACTTCCGCTACAAACGCCTTAGGCGATCGGAAGTGGAAGTTCTCCTTCCTCCCCTCCCTTCTGAAGTCTTCCGGGACACATGACAGGTCCCAGAAGACTTCGGGACCAGTCACAGAGCGCAGCGCTGGTTGCGCATACGCAGTGGGCACCCGGCTGTGAAGCCACAAGCTACCACAGCTGGGTGCCCACAGTGAAGATGTTGGCACCAGCGAGGGAGGACACAGGGAGAACACGGTTGGGGTGAGCACACCGCTGGATTGTGGGACAGGTGAGTGGCTGTTTATTAAAAGTCAGCAGCTACAGTTTTTGTTTTTTTTTTTAAACTGAAGCTCCGCTTTATAGTAAAGATTTAATAAATTGTTGTTAGTATTTAAACCATTCTACGAATCTATTGTCTCGCAATGGTTGACATGGAAGTGCATGCCAACCGCAATGTAATGCAATGCACATAAAAATGCATGGTAAATGCACATGGACTAACATGCATTTTGAATGCATTGTGGTTCGTTTTTATGTGCAGTAGGGTGTGAAAAGAATCCTAAAACAGTTATGTGATTTGTCTTGCATATTAGTTAGTTGGCCAGTAGTGTCACTTTTGGTTTTGCTTAGAGAGTTTATCAGCAAATAACTTCACAGATCATAAAAAAAAAAAAAAGACAAAAATCAATACAAAAATGTGATTGTGTGTATATATGTGTGTCCCTGTGATTTCTTCACCTTTAGAATGGCAGGATGGAATTAGGTGTATTGTAGCAATAAAAAAAAAAACCCTGATGTGTAATTAATCATAAATATCTTTAAAGCTATTGTTTAAAGGTTCAGTCCATCAAAATTTGACATTTCAGTTTTTGATAAATATTAAACCACCTGACAATGGTTATTTCTTATATGTCTCTCAGAGATTCTATTGGTGAGGTCTCAGTATTCCAGTAAATATATATATATACACACACACAAGATATAAAATAACCAACTTTTTGCCAATTCCAAAGAGAATTGACCTCCTAGTTTGGTAGGCATTGAAAGCAAGAGCAGTGAAAGATACAATGTATTAGTGCTATTGAATGGACGCACGGTCCTGAAACCATTCAATTTGAAAGTCTCACTTCTTCTACAAAAGAAGAGATCCGCTGATGGGCTGTGTGGACCAGCCAGTGAAAATAATAGGATGGAGTGCACAATGACAGCTTTTTATTTTCCTTACTAAAGTCTGTATGATCTTTTCAGGCCAGAAAACAAATCTCTCCAGAAATGTATCAGTGTTCACCGAATCTCAACATAGCAGAAAATAAAAGCAAAAACAAACTTTGTTTAGTGGTCAGCATCTATTTCTGTGTTTTATAAGAGAGTCTAGTGTGCTATAGAAAACACACACATTTTTATTTAGGTTAACTGTGTAGGCACCTTCAACTGAAAAAAAAAATACAAATATTTTTTGTATGAAACCAGCTAAACACTACAGTAAAACCTTGGTTTGAGAGTAACTTGGTTTGAGAGTGTTTTGCAAGACAAGCAACATTTTAAAATAAATTCTGACTTGATATACAAGCGATGTCTTGATATACAAGTAGTGTCATGTCACAATTGAGTATAAAAGAGAAGAGAGGCGCCTCTAAGTGTAGCAATATGGTTACATTTAATGAAGATACAACATTTAGCAACATATTGCTACACTAAAGCCCTGTACACACGATCGGTTTTACCGATGAAAACAGTCCGATGGACTTTTTTCATCGGACAAACCGATCGTGTATGGGACCCATCAGTCTTTTTTCCATCGGTTTTAAAAAATAGAACATGTTTTAAATTTTTCCGATGGATCAAAAACCGATAGCAAATTCCAATCGTCTATGGGCAAGTCCATCGGATAAAAAACCCAGGCATGCTCAGAATCAAGTTGACGCATGCTCAGAAGCATTAGACTTCATTTTTCTCGGCTCATCAGAGTGTTTTACGTCACCGCGTTTGGAGCGGTCGGTTTTTTGACTGATGGTGTGTAGGCAAGACTGATGGAAGTCAGCTTCATCGGATTTCCGATGGAAAAAAACATCGAATTAGAATCCATAGGATATCCGATCGTGTGTACGAGGCTTTAGATGTGCCTCTCTTCTCTTTTATACTCTGTAGCTCCTGCTGGTTTTGGTTCTAATCCCCTTGAAGAGGCTTCCATTTGTGGATGGACATTTTATGGTTACACAACCTATCACATTGCTATAATCTTTTTATATGGACTATAAACTGAGGGACTTATAAATATTCATTTGAGTTTCCATTATTTCTTATGGGGGAATTCGCTTTGATATACACATGCTTTGGATTACAAGCATGTTTCTGGAACTAATTATGCTCGCAATACAAGGTTTTACTGTATTTCAGAATCCCAACAAAACTTTCTGTGAAGATTGTGTGTGTTTGTAGCCCTTTTTTCAAGCTCTCCTACCTGAGGAACAGACAGGTCCTGTCTGAGAGCTGCTAAGATACATTGATGCTGTTTTGTGCTGTTTAGAGGACTAAAGACAAAAGAGAAGAACAGAAACGCACACACCACGCACAGTCTTTTGAGTTGTTCCACCGTGCCTTATACTGATCCCCTAAGGGGCTCACCCATTTGAAGCTGTCTCAACACCATCTGAAAATAGTGTGGACACCCTGCGAGCTCTAAGTCTTCCACAAGTCCAGGACACCACCTACCAAGGGTCCCCAACCATGGACTGTCGGGTCCAGGGGCTACGTCTGTGGTTCCTACCACCCAGAGTCTTCAGACAAGCTGAGCCTACTTGCCGTTGGGATCTCATATGCCTGAATGATCTGCTGTCACTGACTGGTAGATCCACCTCTTCCGGTAAGCGTATTCAGTCTTTTCTTACCTGCTTGAAAGAAAGTTCCATGTGATGATCTACACAGTTACACGTTCATCTTCACCGTCACTCTTCACTCCGTTTGATGGACTATTCACATTTGTTTTCTTCTTATTTTTTTTTATGTGGACTTATTAGCACATATATATTTTTTCACTGTATAACCCAGTGGGGTACACCGCTGGGAGATAGCAATATTTCCCTTATAATCTAGCGCTACATTTTCACTTCCAATCCTTCTGAATTTAGTCACATTCTTGTGTAGCAGTTCATTTTAGTTTTTTCTTTTCATTTTAGATCTATAGCAATATTTATCCCTTTTCCACATTTACTTTTTTCTGTAACCCAGACTCTCCCGGGCATATTTTGGGGAACATGATCCCTCATATGGAATAGTGGCAATGGTGATGGTTGCAAGTGCCTTAATTAGTAGACATGTGCATTTGTTTTCGTCCGAATGCATTTTCGTCCGAATTTCGGGTATTTTCATTATCGTTTTAACAAACGAAAACGAACGTGCAGAACACAAAAACTGAAATATCCGACATAAAAAAATGCTTTATTTCCGTTTTCGTTGCTACAACAGTTCGATATAGATAGGAGATTCGACATGACGCTGACAATAGCAATCTGTGTCTATCGAACCTGTGGTCGAATGTGCCTAACCTTAACTCTATTAGTCCAAGATTATTCTACATAGAGAGGAAAGATTTGACATAGAGAGAAAAGATTCAACATTATAGAGACAGTGTTGGGGTAGACCATTCGTCATGAACAACGAAGATTCGACGAAGCAGCGAAAAACATACAAACGTTGAATCTGTCATTGAAGGCTTATGGTGTCTGTCAAAAGTTCTAAGAAGATTCGACAAGCAGCTAAACTGTACGACACCGCAATCGGACATTTCCGGTCAAATGCTCGGCCCATAGGCTATAGAAGAATTCAAATGTTTGTTGACTAATAATAATAATTTATAAATATAATTATTACTACTGTCATACAACATTAGAATTCTTCTATAGCTTGTAGGCAGAACATTCGACCGGAAATGTACGATTGCGGCGTCAAATCTTTTAGCTGCTCCGTCGAATCTTCTTAGAATATTCGACGGACACCATGAGCCTTCAATGACAGATTCAACCTTAATTAATTCGGATTTTCGGACGAATGCATTTTTTAACGAAACTAAATAAATAAAAACTAATTTTGGGAGTAACTAAATAAATGTATTTTTCGGACGAAAACGAAATTCCAAAACGAAATATTTCAGTGTGCACATGTCTATTAATTAATGCATAATGTGAGTAAAAGGCATTAATGATGTCTATACAACTTCATTGTGATTAAGTTATAATAATGTCATGCTTCCAAATCCATGATCTTTCGTATATATAAATATATGCTTCATCGGGGGGCTAACTGGGTGGTAACCCTCTCTCATTTATGTTATTCAAACGCTGTCAGGAACTTGGTAGGAGGCCGAGATGCTGGGAGGGCTCCCCTTGCGGCCGAGTGCAGCACACCACTGAAGATGACACAGCAGGTGTAGTGCCCACAGAAGCACGGGTGCCTGGTAGCTGAAGACAGACGTGCTTGGAAGGTCCAGGAGACAGAGACCAGTGGAGCAACTGGAAAGCTGAGCTGGGAGCCAGGCCAAGGATCATTCACAGGAAGACTGTCCATAATCAGAATGACCAGGGGTGAGCCGAGTCTTGGTACAGGGAGCAGGATATGCAGAGTTCAATAGACAAGCCGGGGTCAGATGCAGGGAGCAGGCGGAAGGAGGTCAGGTGCAAGCCAAGAGTCGAGCCAGAGGATCAGGAAGAGCGGGTAAGAACAAGCCGGGTCGGTACACAGGAGATCAGATCAACAGGTGATTCAGGATACAGGAACACAGGGGGAGCTGAAGATAAACCAGCAAATACAGACACTAGCAGACTTCCTTATATAGGCCCATGTGACCTGCTAGTAGAGATACTGGGTCCTAAAGTCCTTCTCCTGCTGTTGGTTCCCTGACAGTGCCTTTGCCTATGCAGGTTTGCCAACCCTGCACCATTACGCACAGGGATGCGCCTATTTCAATGACAAATGCTCTAGTAGTAGTACATAATAAGTTGATGTCTTTCTCAAATACAAATTTATGTACGCTAGAGGGCCCCAAGACAGATCTTACCAATGTATTATGGTCCTCACTAGTTTCTTCCAAACCTTGAATTTGTACGTTTCCCCGTTACATGTTTGGAGCAGACAAGGATTGCTCGCTGCTGCACTAAATGATCTTTTATTTTTTACTTGTTTTCCAAAAACAATAAAAACTATTGAAACAGAAAACTTTCTGGGAAGGAAGAATTGAAATGTACAATGGGGCTCCAGCGTCCCTAACAGTCAGGCAAATGTGTAGGAATTAATTAAATCTAAATCTCTCAAATGGGAGAGTCTGTACGAAGCTTGAAAGCATAATTGTGATTGGTGATAAAGAAAATTGAGAGAGAACATTAGACCATAGACTCCAAGAGACCTGCTTTTTGGAAAAGTTAGCATACTGAGGGTGAAACATTTGGCAAAACAGGCCCAGGGGGGCTTTTAGAAGGCTTTTAAGCCTGTAAGGGCTCTTTAAGGATTGGTGCTGCTCTAGTAAGGATTGGCTATTTGGCCAGCCAATTAGAGGTCTAGATTATAAAGGGTAGCAGGAAGTGGAGGGCAGTTCAGTTGGGCTGGGGTTCTGCCTGTGATAGTTGTCATTATTGTGGGAGGAAGAAAAGCCTTACTATGTGAGTCTTTTGATAATTGTGTTCCCCCCATTAAAAAGAACTAACCTCCTGGTGGAGAAGACTTAAATAAGTATGAGATCTGAGAACACAAGGGTCAGAGAAGAAGGCTAAATGGGCAGCAGAGTAATTTGAATTTGTATCAGGAATGTTTTGCAGTTGTCATGGTCCTGTAATTGATTTTTTTTTTTACAATTCCTCATCATTTTTTCAGTAAAAACTTATTTTTGCTATGAAATCTGATTCTGAGTGGAAGATCCACTATTGGGATGGAAGGGACTAAACATCTAGAGGCCTTCAGTACTGGTGGGGGCATGTAATTGAAGAACTGTGGACTCAGTAAGAGACTTACAATTGCTTTGTGCTGCTATTCTGTATTCTGTATCACCGCAGCTTGTTTTGAGATGCTGGCTCGCGCACTCCTGTGATACTGAAGGGGTCCTTACAAGTTCTTTAAAACGTGTCCCCATTGGTGCCAAATAGGGATGAGCCGAACACCCCACCCCGGTTCGGTTTGCACCAGAACCTGCGAACGGACCGAAAGTTCGCGCAAACTTTAGAACCCCGTTATAGTCTATAGGACTCAAACGTTCAGAATCAAAAGTGATAATTTTAAAGGCTAATATGCAAGTTATTGTCCTAAAAAGGGTTTGGGGACCCGGGTCCTGCCCTAGGGGACATGTATCAATGCAAAAAAAGTTTTAAAAGCGTCCGTTTTTTCGGGAGCAGTGATTTTAATGATGCTTAAAGTGGAAAAAAAAAGTTAAATATTTCTTTAAATATCGTACCTGGGGGTGTCTATATAGTATGCCTGTAAAGTGGCATGTTTTTCCCGTGTTTAGAACTGTCCCTGCACAAAATGACATTTCTAAAGGAAAATTTAAAACTGCTTGCGGCTTTAATGTAATGTCTGGTCCCGGCCGTATGGATGAAAATCATTGAGAAAAATGGCATGGGTACCCCCCCCCCCAGCGCATTACCAGCCCCTTTGGGTCTTGTATGGATATTAAGGAGAACCCTGCACCCAAATTAAAAAAAGGAAAGACGTGGGTCCCCCAGGCCCTATATACTCTGAACAGCAGTATAGAGGCGGTGCAAACAAGACAGGGACTGTAGGTTTGATGTTAAGTAGAATCTGTTTGTAATTTTGAACTGGTACATTTTTAAAGTGTAGCTCCAGCCAAAAAATCAATTTTTAAGCTTTTTGGAAAACATAGGGAAGGGTTATCACCCCTGTAACATTTGTTTTGCTGTCTGTGCAACTCTTCAGAAGATTTCACCTCACTTTCTGTCCCAATGACAAATGTTTTTTGAAAATTTGGGGGTTTTAGTGAAACAAGGATTGGTGATAAAACATCAGTGGAGAGGAGACAAGTTTTTCCTATATTAACTTTTACAGGAGAGAATTCCTCCTCCCTTCCTAGGGGTAGATTTCCTCTCACTTCCTGTTGTCTCCTTCCGTTTGCAAGTAGGAGTCGTTTGTTAGGGGATCTGAGCCCTTTTACGTTCCAGGAAACTATTTTCATGTTAGGGGGGTTGGGAAAGGGTTTTGTGACAAAGTTACAGATATGCCACCGTGTAGTTGGAATTGTGAGGTAGTTACCAGAGTAAGAAGAAAGACACTGTTCTCGCTATGGGAGACTGGTGTCAGGGAGATTGGTACCGTGCAGGTGCCCAGGCAAAAAAAAGGTGGGGGGGGGATAAGGGGGGAAACCTGAAACAAAAACAACATATGCAATCATAAGAACTTCACTTCTTTCCGCATGGAATCACTGTGTAAGCTGGTTCCCAGTGCATGACCCTAGTAGTATGACATCCGAGAGCCCGTGTTTGGAAGGGGGTTTTGTGCGGCTGGCATTAGTCATAAATGAGGGGAAATGATATGGCTGTACACAGTGAGGCCAGGAGGGGTTTGCATAGTATATTAAAAACAGTTTAAGAAGAAAATAAACAAACAATACTAGCTGAGCAAGGTTACCATAGAACACATAACTAGCTGAACAATATACCGTAGAGCACAAGGGTGCATAACTGCCACCTTAACTGGGTGGCATCAGGAGGTAAACACAGGTGGATAAAATGTAAAAAAAATGCTTATACAAAGATAAAGTCAAACCTGGGGTACTGCATTGTATGCGACCGTGTGGAGTTGAGTGATAGGGACAAGAGTTGCGTCATCCATCTCAGCGCAGAGTTGCCCGGAAGTAGTCCAGGGCCGAAGGCCTGAAGCGTTTAGGGGAGTCCTTTCGTGGGCTTCTTTGGTCCAGGGGACAGTTGATTGGAGCGGTTTTGGATGGGGTATGGGGGTGTGGGCCTGCATGCAAAGACCGTAAGAAGGCTTCCGCCTCAGAGGGGTCATGGAATGACAGTTGTTCGCCATTAGGGGTTTTGAGGCGGAGAGTGGCCGGAAAGGCCAGAGTGAATTTGATTTGCTGTTTATAGAGTTCCGTGCAGACTTGCTGGAAAGCTTTCCTTTTCTTTGAGACCTCAATTGAGTAATCAGCAAATATTAGGACCCTTATTCCATCAATTTGAAGTGAGCGGGATTGTCTGAACTTTTGTAGAATAAGGGCCTTGTCAGAGTAATTTAGGTATTTGGCAATTATTGGCCGAGGTGTTTTGCGGTCAGAGTTGAAAGCTCCCATGCGGTGGGCCCTTTCCACTGTGTAGGGTCCCGGAGGCCTAGGGCTTCTGGGATGCGCATTGGCGCAGAATTCCGCAAGAGCGGGAGTTTGCAGCGATTCTGGGACGCCTACGAATTGCAGGTTGTTCCTTCTGGACCTAATTTCTAAATTGTCCAGCTTTTGGATAATGTTTTGGTTTGTCTTGCCCTGGGCTTGCTCTGTGGCCTGTGCCTGATGAAGCTCCTGTTCCACACTAGATAAGCGGTGTTCCAACTCATTTAGTCTGGTATTGTTTTCCCCTAGCTGGGATTTGATCTGAGCCATCCCTGCATTGACGGCCTTCTCCATGGATGCAGCCTCTAATGGGGGACAGGAGAGCAGCCACAGCCTGTGCTATCCACTCTGTGGTGTTGTCCCCAGCTTGCTGTGACATGGAGGCATGTGGAGAGGAAGGGGGGTTGTTCAGCCGCTTACCTCCATCGCCGCCATCAGCATTACTGCAGGAGGATTCGGGTAGGCCGAGATCGGGGCCTCGATTTGCGGCTGGGCCGGCGGCGCCATCTGGGCCGTTTGCGTGCGGGCGCCGGATTTTTCAAAAAATCGGTCCATGTGGAAGGGGGGAAGCACCCAGAGGTAGAGGTATGCTCGTGGGGCGACTCAGGCTGGATTTTCAGGCCGATTTAGGGTCGTGGTGCGGGAGCCAAGGAGAGGAGCAGTCACTCCATGCGGCGCTGGAACTGGAAGTACTGATTCATTTTTATGAAGATCAGTCGATCGACCGAGTCGGAGGACAGGCGCACCATGTGATCGGTTACAAAGCCTCCAGCAGCACTGAATGTGCGTTCCGAAAGAACGCTGGATGCAGGACTGGCCAGTAGCACAATTAAATACTGTGCAAGCTCTGGCCAGTGATCCATCCTCAAGACCCAGTAACCCAGAGGATTTTCGTGGGAAAGGTGTCCAAGTCTGATCTTGCCCCTAGGTATTCCTGCACCATGTAAAACACGCTGGCGATGGTTGCTGGAACCGATCATACCTTGGGGCTGCGGACTAAAAAATTGTCTGAACGCATCGGTCAGACGGCCACCTTCTCCATCGCTCCTTCCTTGACTGACTGAAGCCTCAGCAACACGTTGTCCAGGACCAGGAATTTGTAATCTCCCAGTCTCTGGGATTGCGTTGCACAGACCTTTCTGCAAGGCCCCCCGAAAATGTTTCATCCTCTGCTCCCTCTGCGACGGCAAGATAAGGTCCGCAACCTTACCCTTGTAACGTGGATCAAGGAGGGTTGCCAGCCAGTAATGACTCCTCTCCTTGAAAGCACGAATACAAGGATCCTTCCGCAGGCTTTGCAGGATCAAGGAGGCCATGCAGCGTAGGTTTGCTGTGGCATTCGGTCCGGAGTCCTGTGGGTCACTCAGGACGTGATGATCCGCAAGTCAAGTCAATGGGTTTCTTGGGACTGTAATTGATCCCTTGAAGACTGCTGCTGATTCTGAGTGCTAGGCTCCACCTCCATGCTGACACAATCCTCCTCCTCCTCGTCCTCTTCCTGTGTGATAGGCTGGCCAGCAGGAACACTGTCTGGATAAAGGGGACCTTGAGAGGTAAGGAAGTCCTCCTCTTCCTCCCTCTGTTCTGCCTCAAGTGCCCTGTCCATTATTCCATGCAGCGTGTGCTCCAACAGGTGGACAAGAGGGACAGTGTCACAGATGCATGCACTGTCACTGCTCACCATCCTCGTGGCCTCCTCAAATGGTGACAGCACAGTGCATGCATCCCTTATCATGACCCACTGGAGTGGCAAAAAAAAACCAAGCTCCCCTGACCTTGTCCTGGTGCCATATTGGCACAGATACTCATTGATGGCCCTCTGCTGCGTGTGCAGCCACTGCAGCATGGCCAACGTTGAGTTCCACCTGGTGGGCATGTCACAGATTAGGCGGTTGTTGGGCAGGTTGTATTGCTTTTGGAGGTCAGCCAGCCGAGCACTGGCATTATAGGACCAGTGGAAATGCACAGAGAGTTTTCTGGCCTGCCTCAGGGCCTCCTGTAAGCCTGCGTACCTGCCCAAGAACCGCTGCACCACCAAGTTAAGGACGTGAGCCAAACAGGGCACATGGGTCAGGTGTCCCTGTCGGAGGGCGGAGAGGAGGCTGGTTTCGCAAACCACCATTCCTGGCTTGAGCTGGCATGGCGTCAACCACCTCTGAGCCTGCCCCTGCAGAGCTGACAGAATCTCTGCCCCAGTGTGGCTCCTGTCCACCAAGCACACCAACTCAAGCACCGCATGGCATCTTTTTGCCTGCATAATTGCATAGCCCCTTGAACGCCTACGGAGCACCGCTTGTTCCGAGGACAAAGCACAGGAAGGGGCCATGGAGGAAGAGGAAGAGGAGGGGGTGGAGGAGAGAGGTGTGTCAGAATCACCAGTAGTAGCATTTTGGAGGCGTGGTGGCGGAACAACTTCCAATACTACTGCTCCTTGTCCTGCATCCTTCCCAGCTGCCAGCAGAGTCACCCAATGCGCCGTGAAAGATAGGGAATGTCCCTATCCATGCCTGCTGGACCATGAGTCAGCAGTAATATGCACCTTACCACTGACCGCCCTGTCCAGCGAGGCCAAGACATTGCCTTCCACATGCCGGTAGAGAGCCGGAATCGCCTTCTGTGAGAAAAAATGGCATATGGGAACCTGCCACTGAGGAACCACACATTCCACAAACTCACGGAAGGGGGCAGAGTCTACCAACTGAAAAGGCAGCAGTTGAAGTGCCAGAAATTTAGCCAAGCTAGCATTCAACCGCTGGGCATGTGTATGGCTGGGAGCGAACTTCTTTTGGCGGTGCGGCAGCTGGGGTAGGGAAATTTGCCTGGTACAATCTGACGCCGGTGTACCGATAGCAGATTGCCCGCAAGTACTTGGCTGTGACACACCTAATTCTACACCTTCATTCCTCTCAGTGCAGGTTTCAGAGAGGACTGAAGGTATAGTGAGGTTGGAGATCCCAGCTGATGAGGAGCAAGGAGAGGTCTGCTTTGTTCTTTGGTGTGGGTCTTTTAGGTACGCTTGCCAACGAACTGCATGGCAGGTCGACATATGTCTGGTCAAGCATGTGGTGCGCAAGCGGGTGATGTTTTGGCCACGTGAGATACGCTTGAGACATATGTTGCAAATAGCAGAGCTGCGATCTGATGCACTCGTCTCAAAAAAGCCCCACACCAAAGAACTTTTGGAATATTGCGCAGAGACAGCAGTGCCCTGCACATGCAGAGCTCTGCGGTGTGATGCAGTCGGTGTACTGCCCTTAATCTGGCCCCTGGAGGGCATCCTGCCTCGTTGGAGATGTGCCTCCTCCTCCTCCTCCTCCTTTTTCCTATCAGGCACCCACGTGGAGTCAGTGACCTCATCATCCCCTCCCTCCTCATCACTGGAGCAAACCTGGCAGTATGCTGCAGCTGGGGGAACATGACTGCCAGATTGCTGTCCTTCTTGGGCACCCCCTCTCTCTGGGCTCACGTTACTGCCTTCCTCTAGCTGGGTACCATCATCGGAGCCTTCAAAATGCTAGGCATCCTTCTGGCTTTGGCCAATTATGGCTCTCTGTACATACGGCGCTGTGATTGGCCAAGCATGCGGGTCATAGTGCATGCTTGGCCAACCAACAGCCAGCAATGCACTGCGATGCCGCAGTGAGTTATGGGCCGTGATGCGCCACTCGAATTTGGCGCGAACAGCCCATAATGTTCGGAATTCGGCGAACAACCGAACAGGCGATGTTCGAGTCGAACATGGGTTCGACTCGAACTCGAAGCTCATCCCTAGTGCCGAGTGGTGTTTTTGGCATACAAAGCAGTAGGCATGGGTCAGAATTTGCTGTGGGCAGACAGAGAGAGGAATTATGGGGTTGATTTACAAAAGGTAAATAGACTGTGCACTTTGCAAAATGCAGTTGTGCTCTGCAAGTGCATTTGCTCCAAAGCTTAGAAAGGGAGGTAATTCTTCACTTTGCAAAGAATACCCAATCACTTGCAAGGAAAATGAAAAAAAAAACAGCATTTTTGCTCGCACATAATTGGCCGATGAAAGTCACCAGAGCTTCTGCTCATTTGCTAAGCTATGGAGCAACTGCTCTTGCAGAGGGC
This sequence comes from Rana muscosa, assembly GCA_029206835.1. Taxonomy (NCBI): domain Eukaryota; kingdom Metazoa; phylum Chordata; class Amphibia; order Anura; family Ranidae; genus Rana; species Rana muscosa. Next base: position 274,944,998 of record CM055123.1, read on the forward strand.
AACTGCACTTTGCAAAAAGCACAGTCTAGTTGCCTTTAGTAAATCAACCCCTTTGTGTTGGATATCAGGACTGTCTTATACTTAGTAAAGTTTCAAATGCTTGTACAGTACCTGAACTAGATCTATGCACAGTGCTAGCTCATCCATTGCTTAATAAGTGTTTAACCGTAAGACCTCTTTAGAGCCAGCTAGTGACAGACCCTTTGTGGCCTATATTTCTTCTCTAAGTTTGCTATACCATGACTTTGTGCTGTTTAAAGGAGAAGTACAGCCAAAGCTCGTTTGGCTGTACTTCTCCTGTGGATCACAAGAGTTCAGTCTATTTTGCACTCCTGTGACCCATTTTCAGCAGACAGTGGGCTGAAATCCGCTCTCTGCAGACATCACAGTGTCAGTCCAGGCACGGCGTCATCACAACCATGGAATCGGGATCCACCTAGATCCCTGGACCGACACCCGGAGGAGGCAGAGCAGAGAGCTGTGACTGACAGTCACCAGCTCTCTGCTCGGGGAGCTGTGAAAACTGAGCGATCGGCAGTGTTTGATGGCTCGGTTCTCAGTGCAGAGGCGCCGGAGACAGATGCTGCATCCACCTAGGTAAGTATGATTTAAAAAAAAACATACTTCTCTTTCAAGAGAGACTCTCAAAACTTATGTTGCTCCTCCTGTGAGGTCTGTACAGTTCATGTAGGAACTCATCAGTATCTGCTACACTGTGTTATGCCCCGTACAGACGATCGGTTTTCCTGTTGGAAAAAGTCTGATGAGAGCTTTTGGTCAGGAATCCCGACCGTGGGTATGCTCCATCAGACTTTTTCCAACGGAAAAACTGCTGGAAAAAGATAGAGAGCAGGTTCTCTATTTTCCTGTCAGGAAAAAAAGTGATCGGAATTTCCGATCATGTGTACAAATCCCGACACGCTAAATTCCGATGCATGCTCGGAAACAAATCGACGCATGCTCGGAAGCATAGAACTTATTTTTCTCGGCTCGTCGTAGTCTTTTACGTCACCGCGTTCTTGGCAGTCAAAGGTTCACCAAACTTTTGTGTGACCGTGTGTATGCAAGGCGGGCTTGAGAGGAATTCCGTCCTAAAGACCATCCAACTTTTTTCCGACGGGAAAACCGATCGTGTGTACGGGGCATAACAGTTAATACTTTTGTAATAAACCTACTGCCACCAAAGCTGAACTTTGTACACTTGTACTCTAGGGGTTACCTATCTAAACAACATGTGTGAACATGCAAACAGGCATCAATTCAAATACATGCGAATTTCCAAATACCCAAAGATTTGTCAGAATTTATGTTTGAACCAAAACAAATTGCACATGTCTACTTGCCTGTTAAGTGTCAAATGCCAGTTGTTGACTTGGTCAAGGCCCTATATATAGTCTGATGGTAGGATTAAAAAAAAAAAAAGCCACAGAGAACAATCTGAAGAACAACAAAATCACTTGCAAGCATCATAATGAAGACTGAACTTCAGAACAGCCTTAACATTTTTGACCTGCAAAAGTTGTGACTCTGTTGATATTTTAGGAAAATTTTTTTTATTTATTTTGGGCTTGCTAGTATGTCTTCTGAAGAACCTTAATCAATCAGGTGTCAGGATGTCAGATGCTTAGTACACTTTTGCACAATATGGTTCCTTCCACTGCCCCATAAGTCACACTAAGACATACAGTGACGTAGGGGCTCTGAAAGGAACTTGCATTGTCAGATGCTGAAATTCTTCAGCAAGCTTAGCTCTTCAGAGGAAAGATTGGTGGTATCAATCATCCTATTTGCAGTGCACCCCAAGAACACTGAAACCCCAGGATTCCCCATTAAGAAGTCAAAGCTCTGGTCTATACCTCTTACCTCCCATGCTTTGCCATTGGTTATTAGACATGGGAGCCGCTGAAAAATTTGTTTTGTTCCGTTCCGTTCCGTTTCGTATTAAAAATAAATCGTATCGAATTTCGTACGACGCGTATAACGACCGATTCGACCGGAACGAACGAATGATTCGACCGGAAATGTACTTCCCCACCCAATTCCAGCAGCAATCTTCTCTCTATAATGTCAAATCTTTTCTCTCTATAATGTTGAATCTTTTCTCTCTATGTCAAATCTTTTATCTCTATAATGTCGAATCTTTTCTCTCTATGTCGAATCTTTTTTCTCTATAATGTCGAATCTTTTCTCTCTGTAATGTCGAATCTTTTCTCTCTATGTCGATCTTTTCTCTCTATAATGTCGAATCTTTTCTCTCTATAATGTCGAATCTTTTCTCTCTATAATGTCGAATCTTTTCTCTCTATAATGTCGAATCTTTTCAATTTGGAGCTGAAATTCGTAAACGAAACTTTGTGAACGAAACTTCGTATTTCGTACAGAATTCGTATCCGTAAAAATTCGTAATTCGGATTCGTACAAATGTAAACTAATCGCACATGTCTATTGGTTATTGGTGATGCCAATCATAGTGATGTACCAATAGAATATTCTACTGAGTGCACTCAAGATGGCTGCCTCACCAACTGCCCCAACAGCAGATAAAGCACATTGGGTCCCCACAGAGAAAAGTGCAATATAAAGTAATTATTAAACAATTAATAATAATGGTGACTTAGCAATAGAGGGCAAACCAAAGCTTTAGTAGATGTTTTTCTAATATATCACCCTAGGTATCAGGTTAGCTAAGGATGCACTGACTAGAGGTTCACTTTAAGGTTACATGTATACCATTTATTAAAAAAGAAATTCAAAAAAATTATTACTATTCATACTCTTATGCGAGCAAGTTCATCTTACGTTGTCTTTTATTAATAAATGGTACAGATTTCCATGCCAGCATTGCAAAGGCAAATCACATCACGGCCCGAAAGAGACATACCTATTATTTTTCCAGTGATATATTGCTCCGCAGCTGTAGCCAAAACAATCTAATAAGCACTATTAGATAAAGAATTCTGAATATGAATGTATTGAATTTGTAGTGGGAGAAAATGAACATATTGCAGCATTTGTGTCAGATTGGGTTAAGCCCGTGCATCTCTTTTCTGGTAATAAATGCAGATCAAAGGACTTCTCATGTACAAAATAATAACACCCATTTTGAGCACATGAAATAACATAGCCACTTTGTAAGGTTCGGAGAAAATCAGTCAGGTAGGAGCCTCTCGGAATATAAATTGTTTTAGGAGGGCAAAATAATCTTGTGAGCACTTGCTACTCTGTATTTATATTCATAAAAGGTTCAAACTGCCTGCGACAACATCAGTGATCTATTAGCCATTAAAAAAAAAAATTCACCAATATCAAGTGTCACTTATGACAAGCTGTGATAGACATAAAAATGCCTAAATAACTGAATAACTTTAAGTGCAGAGGCTTTAATTACCCAAGTAAAAAAAGATATCATGTTTAGCACTATTTCTGCATTTCTAAATCCATTTTAGTTGTGTTCTGTGGCTATCAATATAAATATCATATGTGGTAGATGGCCATCGGTATTTTCACTCTCATGTTAAGGCAATTTTAAAGGTAGTTAGCTATTTTGCTAGTTGCTTGGCTTGCAGGCTGATACTACGGCTAACAAATAATGTACAAACTCTGCTCCAGGTCAGCCCACCATGTATACTAGTCCCTTAACCATGCAATTAGTTGCAGGTCCAGTTTGCATCCATCAGATACTCCACTTAAAAGCAAAGAGGTTGACCACACTCCAATTCACAGAAAATCCAACAAGGTTTACTCATAATAGTCCATGATGAAAAGCAAATACCGTTATGATTAGGTGCATGTTGCCTGAAACACATTAACGACTTGTTCCCTGCCTGTTTGAGCAGTGTTGTTTTTTTTATCATGGACTATTATCAATAAACGTTGTTGGATTTTCTGTGAATCGGAGTGTGGTCAACCTCTTTGGCTTTTATGTGGAGTATCTAATGGCTAAAAGTCATTTATGTGACCAAAGCATAACTAAAGCAAGTATTGGCCCTACATGATGGACATGACAGGCAGACAACAAGCATTCTCAAAGTCAGCACACTTTAACGCTATCTGTATAATCATTTCTAACAATTGAGTTCAACTTACTTGACTCTCAAAGGGTGGTACACCTGCTGTTCAAACTGCGGTGCTGTTAATTCAAGCTGATCATCAAGGACCTTGCCGCTTGACAACCATCCCAAAAACATCCTTCTTCCCTACCAGATATCAGAAGATCCTTGACACGCTGATCTGATCTTGAATCGATTAGTTTAAGCCAACCTAGTTGTCCCAGTTTGTATAAAACCATCAGTGAAACAGGCACATACACAGCTTGATTAGCTAGGGACCCCTGATATCAAACAAGTTGGTGGGCCGTCTTGATGTTGGTAGTCAAGCAGCAGAATCGTTGAGTGCCAACTTTACTTTGAAGTACTGCAATGGCAAGCTGCATGAGTAAAAACAGTACTGCAGTGCTGTTATGTATCTCTGAACAAACAAAAAGAAAATAAGGCTATTGGGTGGAAAATTTCTAATCATGCTAGTAGTCTTTCCTAGGGGATTTTCCAGTTACAGGTAATAAAGGCAACTCTTTTGACCAAACCTGTTGAACTTGGAGGCTTATAAAATGGATACCATAGGTTAATTTGATATAAAAACATGTTGTCAGGAGCATGTAAACCATGTGTACTCAACCTATGGCCCTCCAGCTGTTGCGCAACTACAAGTCCCATAAGGCATTGCAGGGTTTACAATTACAAGCATGACTCCCATAGGCAGAGGCATGATGGGACTTGTAGTTCTGCAACAGCTGGAGAACCACAGGTTGAGCCCCCATGGTGTAAACTCTCCTGTTCTTTGACAACTGCTGGTTTCAATCCAGCACCTTGGTTTTGGCTATGCATCCCTTTCTGTCTGTCCACCTGCAAGGTGATTGATGTAGCCAGTCCCTCGGTGGAGACCAAACCTGTTTTAAGCCAACCAAGCCTGCAGTCTCATGCTTGTGATAGTGTGTGTAATACATGCTTTAGCTCTCTCTCTGTCTGTCTGTCCTGCTCTCCTGTTTGGATTTCCCTGTTTATCCAGATTGGATATCGACTATTCGCTGAACTCTGCCTGCCTTTTGATTACATATTGTACCACTCTGCCTGTCTGCCAATCACAGGTACCTGTTTGCTTTGCATAGTTCATGCCTGCCCTGGCGTGGTGGCCAGGCACTATAGCATATTGTATAGACCTGGGGGCAACCGAGTACTGGCAGGCCTGCTTGCCTTATGGGAAAGAGGGCTGCTATATGTGAAGAACACAGGAGCCAGCAATAATGTCTGACCACCTGCATTAGGGGTAAGCGTGACATATGTGTTCATTTGAAATAACTGATAACGTTCAGGAAAAATTCCCTTTTATTGAATTTACTTTGAACCTGATTGGGTACCTGAAGTAGATGCTGGGAAATATGAAAAGGCTTGTCTTTAACCACTTAACGACCGCTCACTGTATATATATACGTCGGCAGAATGGCACCGACAGGCACAATCATGCAGAGCATACGTGATCGCCTTTGTACAGTTGGGGGGTCCGATCGGACCCCCCTCCTATACAGTGAGCGGCCGTTTATCGTTGGGGAGCGATCAGAGATGAGGGGGTGACCATTTGATTTCGGCCACCCCCTCGCGATCGCTCCCGGCGAATGAAAATGCTTCCTCCGCCATGTGATGTAAACACAGGCAGGAGGAAGTGATGTCATATCCCTCGCGGCGGTCTTTTTGATTCCGGCGCCGAGGAGAGAGGAAGCAGGTTAGTGCACCAACAGTCCACTGACACTTAGGTACACATAGGCACACATTTCACCCCCCAGTCACCCCCAGATCACCCCCAGGTCACCCCCCAGCCCCCAATCACAGTGTCACTGATTGCAGTGATCATTTATTTTACTGATCACTGCATTTAGTGTCATCTGTGATAGTAAAAAGTTGCAGGGCAGTTAGGATTAGGCGCCTTTAGGTCCAGGGTAGCCCCCTAACCCCCCCATATAAAGGTTTAACCCATTGATCGCCCCCCAGGTAACCCTTTCACCCCCTAACGCCAGCGTCACTAAGCGATCGTATTTTCGATCACTGTATTTAGTGCCGGTGGTGCCCTAGATAGCCAGTTATTTATTTTTAGTTTCGCCGCAGGTTTTTAGAGCGTCAGGTACCCCCATATATTATTTTAACCCCCTGATTGCCCCTAGAGTCAACCCTTTCACCAGTGATCACCGTATAAGCGTCACTGGTGACACTGGTTACCCAGTTAGTTATTTAGTTATTTAGGTAACCCGTCAGGTTTTTATATAGCGTCGGGTACCCCCATATTTAACCTAATAAACGTTTTAACCCCCTGATTGCCCCTAGTTAACCCTTTCACCAGTGATCACCATATAAAGGTTACGCTGGTTGGTTAGTTTGCTTTTTATAGCATCAGGGCACCCGCCGTATATAACCCAATAAAGGTTTAACCCCCTGATCGCCCGGCGGGTGAGATCAATTAGGTTTTAGCGCCAGAGACGGTCTGCGTCGCCCCAGGCAGCGTTAGGTTAGTGCCAGTAACGCTAACACCCACGCGCAAAGCATACACCTCCCTTAGTGGTATAGTATCTGATCAGATCTATACTAGCGTCCCCAGCGGTTTAGGGTTCCCAAAAATGCAGTGTTAGCGGGATCAGCCCAGATATCTTCTAGCACCTGCGTTTAGCCCCTCCGCCCAGCCCAGCCCAGCCCAGCCCACCCAAGTGCAGTATCGATCGATCACTGTCACTTACCAAACACAAAACACATAACTGCAGCGTTCGCAGAGACAGTCCTGATCCCTGCGACCGCTAACAGTTTTTTTTGTAGCGTTTGATATATTTGCTGACGACAGTCAGGTGCTTTTTTTCCTGTGAATCTTACTAGTGTACCCCTAAATTTAGAGCCCAAAATGGCAAGTCGAAGGTACACTAGTAAAGAGGCCTACGAGATTCTGAGCATGACAGATAGTGAAGAGGAGGTCACGTATCTGTCAGATTCAGGCTCAGAATATCTTCCCGTAGAAGACAGTGACGTCAGCGGCCCCACGTCAGATAGCTCTGACGACGAAGTTGAGGTCCCTGCTAAGGTCAGGCGTACCCGATCCCGATCTTCTGAGGTTGTTGAGGAGCGAGAACCGCAGGGCTCTCGTATCATGGAGCAGAGTAGTACTAGCGCCGCTATTCCTTCTGGTGAATTGGCAAGCACCAGCGGCCTAGTACAGCCTGGGCGTACATCCAGCACTGCAGTATCACGTGGTGACGTGGCGAGTCCCATAAGTGCAGTTCAAGCTGGCGAGGTGGCAAGCACAAGTAGTGTCCCGCCGCCACCAAGAAGACAAAGGCAGGCCCGTCGTGCCCATAGTGCCCTTCCTGCAGAATTCGCCTATCCTGATTGGGTCCCCACCACTTCTGCAGAACCCGTACTTCCCCCATTCACTGCCCAACCCGGTATTCACGTGGAAAAAGCTGATTTTATGCCAATCGATTTTTATTTGCTGTTTTTCACGGAAGATCTCTATAGATCTATTGTGGACCAGAGTAATTTATATGCTGGTCAATTCATCGCCGCTAATCCCCAGTTGCCTTCCATAGCCAAAGATTGGAAACCAATTACGGTTTCCGAATTTAAGACCTTTCTGGGCCTTTCCCTCAACATGGGCACACATAAATTCCCGTAATTGCGTGCTTATTGGTCCACACACCCAATTGACCACATGCCCGTGTTCTCTGCCTCCATGCCCAGGAAACGATACGAGCAGATTTTGCGGTTCATGCATTTCAACGACAATGAACTTTGTCGTCCACGTGGGGACCCTGAATACGACCGGCTCTATAAAATTCGGCCCCTCATAAACCACTTCAACGAACGTTTTGCAGCCTTGTTTATTCCCGATCAAGCTGTCTGCGTTGATGAGTCCCTGATTAAATTTTCTGGCCGCTTGGCTTTCAAGCAGTACCTTCCCAGCAAGCGTGCCAGATACGGGGTCAAGCTCTATAAGTTCTGTGACAGGGCAACAGGCTATGTATGGAGCTTTATGGTTTATGAGGGAAAAGATAGTCAGGTTGAGCCGGTCAACTGCCCGGATTACATAGGGAGCGCTGGCAAGATAGTGTGGAACTTGGTGTCACCCTTATTCGGAAAGGGGTACCACTTGTATGTGGACAATTATTACACGAGCGTGCCACTGTTTAGTCACTTGTTTGATCATCAGATTGGAGCATGTGGCACTGTGCGACCTAATCGCTGGGGCTTTCCCCAGCGGCTTGTAGGTGCCCGTCTTAGGCTGGGGGAGAGAGCCTGCGTAAAGTGTAATAACTTGCTCGCTATGAAGTGGAGGGACAATAAGAATGTTTTCCTTCTTACCTCCCTTCATGCAGACACGACAGTCCAAATTCGTACGGCGACTGGTGTTGTGGAGAAACCCCTCTGTGTCCACGAATATAACAAAAATATGGGAGGGGTGGACCTCAACGACCAGTTGATGGCGCCGTATCTAATTGACCATAAGGCGAGACGCTGGTACAAAAAAGTGTCTCTATCCTTATTCCAATTGGCTTTGCTGAATGCTCATGTGCTATACAGAGCTTCAGGCGGGACTTTATCTCTTCTAAAATTCCAGAATGAGATAGTCACAGAACTCCTGTATCCAGGCGGTTCTGCACCTCACCATCCCCTACCAAATGCAATAAGCCGGCTGCATGAGAGGCATTATACGCATCTCCTCCCGAGTACCCCTACCAAACGAACCCCCCAAAAAAGATGTCGTGTCTGTAGCAAGCGCGGATTTAAGCGTGACACCCGTTATTATTGTCCACTCTGTCCTGACAAACCTGGTCTTTGCCTTGGTGTATGTTTTGAACGCTACCACTCAAAAGTGACGTTTTAGCGTAGGGTACAGCATTTCACAGACTAGGACACACTTACACAGGGTCTCCCAAGATGCCATTACATTTTGAGAGACCCGAACCATTACAGTTGTCAAAGTTTAAAAAAAAAAGTGTAAAAAAGAAAAAAAAAACGTAAAAAACAAAAACACAAAAAAAATATAAAATAAAAAAACCAAAAATAGTTGTCGTTTTATTGTTCTCTCTCTCTCTCTCTATTTTCTCTCTATTGTTCTGCTCTTTTTTACTGTATTCCATTCTGCAATGTTTTATCATGCTTGCTTTTCAGGTATGTAATTTTTTGTTTTCAGGTGCGCCATTCAACTGCAGCGCGGAATTATTTATCTTGACAGCAACAGCGTTTGCTCCCACGATACATAAAGCCGTGACTCCAGTGCTGTAGGAGGTGATTTCACCACCACAGTTAAAAAAAAAACGCATATATGCCGAAACATGGGGGCAGCAGGGGCGGAGGAGCGATTTTGCTCCTAATGCCGCGTATATACGGTCGAAATTCCGACGGAGGCTTGCCCGTGGAAAAATTTGACCGTGTGTACGCGGCATAACCTTTTATGCCGCATACATACGGTCGAAATTTCGACAAAGGCTTGCCCGTGGAAAAGTCTGACCGTGTGTACGCGGCATAACTTTTTTGCGGGAGGATGCCCCCATGCTTCGGCATATATATATTTTAGGCACAGGTTGCGTTAAAAAAATGTTTTATTTTTTACTAGGTTTTGTTTTGGTATTTGCTTTGCAGGTATGGTATGGTAAGGTCTTACTGTTGTACTGTAATGTTACTTTGTTTTAATGTTAACCATCATTTGCTTAGCAGGTACGCCATTCAGTTGCATCGCGGATTTATTTATCTTGACAGCAACAGCGTTTGCTCCCACGATACATAAAGCCGTGACTCCAACGCTGTAGGAGGTGATTTCACCACCACAGTTAAAAAAAGAGCATATATGCCGAAGCATGGGGGCAGCAGGGGCAGAGGAGCGATTTTGCTCCTAATGCCGCGTATATACGGTCGAAATTCCGACGGAGGCTTGCCCGTGGAAAAGTCAGACCGTGTGTACGCGGCATAACTTTTTTGCGGGAGGATGCCCCCATGCTTCGGCATATATATATTTTAGGCACAGGTTGCGTTAAAAAAATGTTTTATTTTTTACTAGGTTTTGTTTTGGTATTTGCTTTGCAGGTATGGTATGGTAAGGTCTTACTGTTGTACTGTAATGTTACTTTGTTTTAATGTTAACCATCATTTGCTTAGCAGGTACGCCATTCAGTTGCATCGCGGATTTATTTATCTTGACAGCAACAGCGTTTGCTCCCACGATACATAAAGCCATGACTCCAACGCTGTAGGAGGTGATTTCACCACCACAGTTAAAAAAAGAGCATATATGCCGAAGCATGGGGGCAGCAGGGGCGGAGGAGCGATTTTGCTCCTAATGCCGCGTATATACAGTCGAAATTCCGACGGAGGCTTGCCCGTGGAAAAGTTTGACCGTGTGTACGCGGCATAACCTTTTATGCCGCGTACATACGGTCGAAATTCCGACGAAGGCTTGCCCGTGGAAAAGTCCGACCGTGTGTACGCGGCATAACTTTTTTGCGGGAGGATGCCCCCATGCTTCAGCATATATGCCCATCATTAGAAGTGGGTGGATGAAGGGAGGTATTCTAATGGTGGGCATACCCACCGATCAATCTCTTTTTTTCGTTCAGCCAACAGGCTGCATGAAAAAAAAGATTACAATACATGTCCAACAAGGACCAGCAACGTACTGGTATGTTGCTGGACTTTGAATGTTTATACCAGAATGATGCCTGCAAGTTTAGGTATCATCTTGGTATCATTCTTTTCAGCCAGTGGCCGGCTTTCATGTAAAAGCAATTCTAGCAGATAATTAGCCTCTAGACTGCTTTTACAAGCAGTGGGAGGGAATGCCCCCCCCGGATATAAACAGCGCCATTGGGAAATTGGGAAAGCATTTTATCACACCGATCTTGGTGTGGTCAGATGCTTTGAGGGCAGAGGAAAGATCTAGGGTCTAACCCCCCATTTTTTTTTCAAAAAAAGAGTACCTGTCACTACTTATTGCTATCATAGGGGATATTTACATTCCCTGAGATAACAATAAAAATGATTAAAAAAAATAAATATGGAAGGAACAGTTTAAAAATAAAATAAAAAAGCAAAATAAATAATAAAAAAAAAAAAAGCACCGCTGTCCCCCCCTGCTCTTGCGCAAAGGCGAACGCAAGCGTCGGTCTAGCGTCATATGTAAACAGCAATTGCATCATGCATGTGAGGTATCACTGCGAAGGTCAGATCGAGGGCAGTAATTTTAGCAGTAGACCTCCTCTGTAAATCTAATGTGGTAACCTGTAAATGCTTTTAAATGTTTTTAAAAATGAATGTAGTTTCTCGCCGCTGCGCGTTTGTGCGCAATTTTAAAGCATGTCGTGTTTGGTATCCATGTACTCGGCCTAAGATCATCTTTTTTATTTCATCAAACATTTGGGCAATATAGTGTTTTTTAGTGCATTAAAAATAAAAAAAGTGTGTTTTTCTCCCAAAAAATGTGTTTGAAAAATCGCTGCGCAAATACTGTGTGGAAAAAAAAAATGCAACACCCACTATTTTATTCTGTAGGGCCTTTGCTTTGAAAATATATATAATGTTTGGGGGTTCAACTTAATTTTCTTGCAAAAAAAAAATGTTTTCATGTCAGCAAAAAGTGTCAGAAAGGGCTTTGTCTTCAAGTGGTTAGAAGAGTGGATGATGTGTGACATAAGCTTCCTAATGTTGTGCATAAAGTGCCAGGACAGTTCAAAACCCCCCCAAATGACCCCATTTTGGAAAGTAGACACCTCAAGCTATTTGCTGAGAGGCATGTTGAGCCCATTGAATATTTTTTTTTTTTTGTCCCAAGTGATTGAATAATGACAAAAAGAAAAAAAAAATGTACAAAAAGTTGTCACTAAATTATATATTGCTCAAACATGCCATGGTTATATGTAGAATTGCACCCCAAAATACATTCTGTTGCTTCTCCTGAGTACGGGGATACCACATGTGTGAGACATTTTGGGAGCCTAGCCGCGTACAGGACCCCGAAAACCAAGCACCGCCTTCAGGATTTCTATGGGTGTAAATTTTTGATTTCACTCCTCATTGCCTATCACAGTTTCGGAGGCAATGGAATGCCCAGATGGCACAAACCCCCCCAAATGACCCCATTTTGGAACGTAGACACCCCAAGCTATTTGCTGAGAGGTATGTTGAGTATTTTGCAGATCTCGCTTTTTGTCACTAAGTTTTAAAAATTGAAAAAAGAAAAAAGAAATATGCCTTTCTTCATTTTCAAAAACAAATGAGAGCTGTAAAATACTCACCATGCCTCTCGGCAAATACCTTGGGGTGTCTACTTTCCAAAATGGGGTCATTTGTGGGGGTTTTGGGCTATCTTGGCATTTTATGGCCTTCAAAACTGTGATAGGTAGTGAGGAGTGAAATCAAAAATTTGTGCCCTTAGAAATCCTGAAGGCGGTGCTTGGTTTTCGGGGGCCCGTACGCGGCTAGGCTCTCAAAAAGTCCCACACATGTGGTATCCCCATACTCAGGATAAGCAGCCAAATGTATTTTGGGGTGCAATTCCGCATATAACCATGGCATGTTTGAGCAATATATCATTTAGTGACAACTTTTTGTACATTTTTTTTTTCTTTTTGTCATTATTCAATCACTTGGGACAAAAAAAAAATATTCAATGGGCTCAACATGCCTCTCAGTAATTTCCTTGGGGTGTCTACTTTCCAAAATGGGGTCATTTTGGGGGGTTTTGTGCTATCTTGGCATTTTATGGCCTTCAAAACTGTGATAGGTAGTGAGGAGTGAAATCAAAAATTTATGCCCTTAAAAACCTTGAAGGCGGTGCTTGGTTTTTGGGGTCCCGTACGCGGCTAGGCTCCCAAAAAGTCCCACACATGTGGTATCCCCGTACTCAGGAGAAGCAGCAGAATGTATTTTGGGGTGCAATTCCACATATAACCATGGCATGTGTGAGCAATATATCATTTAGTGACAACTTTTTGTATTTTTATTTTTTTTTGTCATTATTCAATCACTTGGGACAAAAAAAAAATATTCAATGGGCTCAACATGCCTCTCAGCAATTTCCTTGGGGTGTCTACTTTCCAAAATGGGGTCATTTGGGGGGGTTTTGTACTGCCCTGCCATTTTAGCACCTCAAGAAATGAGATAGGCAGTCATAAATTAAAAGCTGTGTAAATTCCAGAAAATGTACCCTAGTTTGTAGACGCTATAACTTTTGCGCAAACCAATAAATATACGCTTATTGACATTTTTTTTACTAAAGACATGTGGCTGAATACATTTTGGCCTAAATGTATGACTACAATTGAGTTTATTCGATTTTTCTTATAACAAAAAGTAGAAAATATCATTTTTTTTCAAAATTTTCGGTCTTTTTCCGTTTATATCGCAAAAAATAAAAATCGCAGAGGCAATCAAATACCATTAAAAGAAAGCTCTATTTGTGGGAAGAAAAGGACGCAAATTTTGTTTGGGTACAACATTGCATGTCCGCACAATTTACAGTTAAAGCAGCGCAGTGCAAAATTCTGAATTCACCTCTGGTCCTTTAGCTACCAAATGGTCCGGGGCTTAAGTGGTTAAAGGACCAATAAACCCAACAGGCTGTGTATGTTTACTTTGAGTAGCTATTAATATGTTACATTAGTCTTCGCCTGGCCAGCCAAAAGGAAAGGAGTTCAGTACTCAGCAAGGTGGGCAGGAACTGTTTGTTGACAGTCCTTTCAGGAGAACTCTTGACCATGTACTGATCCATCCAGTTCTCGAAAAGCCAGTGCTTCAGAAGAGAAGTGATGTCGCTCATTCAAAATCAAGTGGGGCTGCTAATGCTATTTGACTTCCTGTAGTCCAAACATCTAATATTCTAATAAAACCTGATACTTACCTAGTAGCCACCCAAAGCTCCCACTGGCTGTTGATGACAGGACAGCAAAGGGATGTAAAAAAGGTTGTTTTAGGGAGATTTTAGGTTTGCGTTTATGTCCTCAGACGTTACCTGAGAAGAATGATTCTGTTTCTTACAGATGTATGTGGGGGGAAAAAAAGTCTAATTGAGGGCTCAGTGTTTGATTCCTGTCAGAAATTCCCCTCCAATGATAAATGATTGTATAATGCAGAGTCTACAGCTACAACGGAATTATATTAGCCATCAGTGCTCAGAACTCATTTGAAACTTAATTGGGCTGCTATCGCCGTATCCCCCAGTCAGCAGAACAGCGAGTTTATAAAAATCATCTCTTGTGATTGTTAAATGCTTTCCTAATGAAGCTGATGATCATGAGATTCTTTTTTTTTTTTTCACGCTGTAGAAGCTTTTGTCAAGATGTCACAAAAAAAAGGTATGGCAATGTTGTTCCCGTGCTCCACATTTGTCTTTACAGCGTGCAATTCAACATATCTCCTGCCTACCGAAGATAATCTCCATAAAAAACATAAAAGAGAAGAGAGAATGAGCTATATATTAAAAAGGATTATCAACTAGAACATAATCATGTCCGTGTGTAATTATACCGTGCGCCATACGTAGAGCTGAACAATCATACAAGAAAATAATTGAGACCCATAAAACTTAATTCAGAAAAAAAAATCAATAAAATATAAAAGCAATCAGATAAGGCCTCTTAAGAAATCGATCAAGGCTTGTACAAAGTCATAATGTGTTTTCCTAAGAGAAAAGCAGCTAAATGAAGCATAGACACCTACATAATATTCTACAAGTAGTGTTCTAGAGGTGCTTGTATATTGAAGAGAGGAAGAGTGATAGCAAATGCAATTACTTTTTACATTTCTCTACACACGTGCCCAGGACGAGCAGGAAATGTGTGTTTAACGCCAGCCTAGTAAAGGACTCAGGCCAATTAGGACTTTTGATCATTTATCTATATTTGTGTCTCTGAGGATCCCTCTGGGGTCCAGGAGTAAAAAAGAATGATTACATTAAGCGCATTGCAACTTTATGTATCTTCATATATTGCATGCATGGACTGAAACAATGAGAGATTACAGAGTAATGTGGAAAAAAAGGCCATAACTGAGAAGATTTTGGAGTAATTTTCAGTCCATCAGGTTCAGTATTTAACAAGTAGAATGTGATTTATTTTTTTGTGCTGTTGAAGATGTAACAGTGAAAATGACAATAGACAGACAATGATCAAGGGTAAAGTAGCAATCCAACAGACTGATATGTGTATTGAGTGGTGCCTCCCCATCTATAGATTTTGCCTGACATTGACCTTCTCTCCACAAGGTACCTTCCAGCCTGACCTTCCAGCCTGACATGGAGGCTCACACTCTGCCTGCTGCAAGGTTCTATCCATAGAAATAAAAAAGCATCTAAGAGAAGTAAACATACTTTTAAAAACAGGGCCGGCTGTCCCGTAGCTGACTATGGAGCCTGAGATGATGAGGGTAGCCTCTTACGCAATTCCCATCCAAGCACCCCAGGTAGTGGAGACAGGGACTGCTAGGGCAGTGGAAGGGTGCAGGTGCCAGGAAGCTGTAGTAGTGAGTTGTAGCTTGGAGACACAGGAGTCTCTCCAGTGGTGGTATGGTGTCTGGTCACAAGCCTTGTTCAGCGGCAGACAGGTGCAGGGTCAGGATTAGGTTCAAGGTCTGGAACAGGCAGAACTCAGTATCATGCTGGCGGTGGGGTACCAAATCAGAAAGGGGAGACGTAGTCAGAAATCCAAGCCGAGGTCGATAACATTAAATGTGTATTGAGTGGTGCCTCCCCATCTATAGATTTCCACTGCCATTGACCTTCTCTCCACAAGGTACCTTCAAGCCTGACTTTCCAGCCTGACACGAAGGCTCACACTCTGCCTGCTTCAAGGTTCTATCCATAGAGATAAAAAAAGAATCTAAGAGAAGTAAACATACTTGTAAAAACAGTCACGTACCTGACTGTGGAGCCTGAGACGATGAGGATGGCCTCTTGCGCAATTCCCATCCAAGAACCCCTGGTAGTGGAGACAGGGACTGCTAGGGCAGAGGAAGGGTGCAGCTGCCAGGAAGCTGTAGTTGTGAGCTGTAGCTTGGAGACACAGGAGTCCCTCCAGTGGTGGTATGGAGTCTGGTCACAAGCCTTGTTCAGCAGCAGACAGGTGCAGGGTCCGGATCAGGTTCAAGGTCTGGAACAGGCAAAGTCAGTATCATGCTGGCGGTGGGGTACCAAATCAGAAAGCGGAGACGTAGTCAGAAATCCAAGCTGAGTTCGATAACATAAGTGAGCAGCAGATATAACTGGCAGGGGGATTCAAGAGAGGTGTCAGACATAGCTAGGTCAGGAATTAGAATCAGGAACATAGGAACCAAAGCTGAAGACAATCCAGCACTGAGGCCAGGCAGACTCTCAGTTTAAATAGGCTGCTGGGCACCAGAATCTGTGGATGCGTGCACACGCCTAAGTGTGCACACACGTGCCTGCATGTATGCGCCGATGTGCTATTGCGCATACATTCTAGTCCTTGTTCGTCTTGGGCTTCTATGCTTATGACTCTGCACATGTGCATAAAAATGAGCACCTGCTGCACAGGAATGAACACCTGCTGCATGAGATCCCAATACACAGGGCAAAAGAGCAACCAGGGCACACCCAACCATCCACAAAAATCGGCCTGCTTTGTATGACTATGACATCTGAACTTGTTTAATACTAAAGCTAGGATTTGATATGGAATAAAAAGACAGCCAGGATTAGCTTAACCACCTTGCAATATAGTAAGGACAGGAAGGGACTGGCAGTACCCCACCCTAAAATGTATTTTCTGGCCTCACAGTTTCAGCAGTTGGCGGGATGGGGTCGGGAAGAAAGAGAGGATCCTATAAGTAACCTGGTGACTACGGTGGCCCCCTACACTAAAGGCAGCCTCCCATTTGGAGATGGACTTGCCTAGTATACCACACTCTGCACCTACGGGTATTCTCCTTAAAAAGGTTTGGGGGGAGATCCGGAAGGCTTTGAGGTTAAGGGGCCCACTGCTCTTTACTCCGATATGGCAAAACCCTAGATACCCAGAGCTACAGGACTTAGAGGGTTTAATTTCCTGGAAAGAGAGGGGGATTTGTTTTTTTTCGCAGTTGTACGAGGGAGAGGTGTTAAAAACATATGAACAGATGTGTCAGGAATTTCAGTTAGCCCCAAGGGGCTTTTATCAATACCTTCAGCTTCGGCATGCCTTGCAGGCACAGCAAACGACACACTCCTTAGTAATATCATTGTCACGTCTGCTGATGGAGGTCCTCCAGGCGGACAGCCGGAGAGGACTAATATCGAAAACATATGCAGAACTATTATCCTCAATCCAGGACTATGCCTTCTTTAGATGTCGTAGTAAATGGGCAGAAGACATCGGGGATATAGAAGGGGACCAGTGGGATATGGCGCTGGACTCTATTCCGGCAGTATCTGTATCAGCGTCCCATAAACTATCACAATTATTCAGCTTGCATAGGGCCTACAGAACACCAGTACAGCTTTACAAGTGGGGAGGAAGGGACTCCCCCTTGTGCCCAAAGTGCAAAGTACAGCAAGCGGATTTTATACACCTAATTTGGAGATGCCCAAAACTTCACCGATACTGGGAGGAGGTTTCCCAGTGCATCACAAGAGTGGCCCAGGTACCTGTACCTTTGGAGCCTCTAGTGTATCTGCTTGGGGCGATTGAAGCCGAAAAGTTCCCGCAAGGAAGGTACTATATGATAACTAGATTGATGTACTTGGCTAGAAAGCTCATAGCGCGATATTGGATGGCAGATACGGTTCCCACGGGGAAGCAGTGGATTACCTATGTTAATTCCTTGCTTTTCAGAGAACGACTTGCCTACAGTAGTAGGAAGGCAGTGGACAAATTCAACCTTATATGGCAACCATGGCTGGAGGATCCTAGCCTTGCACCACTACAACTGGTAAAGGATAGGCTCCTGATGAAGAGACCTATGGGAAATTATAGTTTGAATGCGTTAATGACAATGCACCAGACCTGGGAGAGTTTGTGAGTAGGAGAAAAGATCCAGGTTGTTTAGACTTAAAGGGTTGGGTGGGAGGGGGTAAAAGTAAAGGGGAAAAATAAAAATGTCACTGTTGCACTGTAAATTGATAAGGTTTTTATTATATGGACATGTATTTTAATATGTTTTTGTTTATCTATCAATACGAAAGATTAAATGCACAAATCACATGTATTAATTGAGCAAATGAAAAATAAAAAGATTTGGTTTTAAAAAAAAATACTAAAGCTATCCAGTCATCTGGAATACAAGACAGTTGGCCAGGGATGGGAGGGAGGAGTGCTCTTCAGGGTTATACTTCTTAAGGGAGCAGTCAAAGGATACTGGTAGTAGTTGCACTAACAGAAATTGGGGTAGCTTATTGTATAATTCTAGCAGGGTTCAAAATGGTATAATTGCCCAGCAGTTTCATATAATCAAGGGCACACTTGATAATCTGCCATCACCAACTCGCCACTACACTTTTTTTTTTCTTTTGGCTTATATGAAGTAATGTGGTTATGTAGCTCCTGCTTGAGTGCAGAAGAATATTGGAGACTGTTAAATTAATTTATAAGACCAGCAATCGATCACTACACAAATGGAACAAATGGTGCAAGCTACATAAATAGCAGGAACTTAGTGTTTGATCTGAAACAATTGCTCACTGCTCCAAATACCTACATTTATTCGCTACTCCAAGATCATTGTGTAGCTCACACCACAAGGAAATATTGGTTCCATCTGTGTAGTGATTAATTGGTACTCTTAGGCTAGTCATATACAGTTAGAATTTCATTCATTCATTAAGTCATTTTCTAAATGTTCATTCAATATTATATTGTTTAATGGGGACAATTCAACAATTGGTTTTGACCATATTGACAAGATAAAATTAAAAGTTGAAGTTTGGAAAATGTTTCTCATTTCTTATCTGAACAAATGAAAAACTTATTGTGAATGTAGTCCTCATTCAAAAACAAAAACAAAAGCATACGTATTGTATTGTATGGCGTATGTGCTAGACAGTTTGATACGGAAACAAAACTTTGTTGCTTATCATAAACATTTATTTGTTTTATATTTGGAATATATGCAATGTGGTGGAGTCACAGATATAACGCCACATCCCTTCAATGCATTCTGAAATTGAAATATGAAATATGAACCACTGGCACAGCAATCATACAACATTTTTGGGCTTTTTAACTAATTTTGTTGATTTACTGATGGCACTAGTGCCTGTTTTGACCAATGATTTTTCAGAATTTTCATACTACCATTTAAACAAAATGTTGCCCATGTTTGGCTAGCTTTAGAAATGAGATACAAGCATTTTTAATAGCATGATCAATCCAATTAAAAACAAAAATCCCCCAAAAAAAATTAACTGTCATTTTTTTTTTTTTTGAAATATTTGTTTTTAGGAAAAGTTATTGTGATTCACGTGAATGTGATCTGCTTAACATAAATACTCTTATCAATGTATGTTTTAAAAAGTGTTTTTTACACAATATATGGGTTAAGTGCATAGGGGGAGCCATTTTTGATCAATTTATAGTCAAGTTCGGCTTCCTATTTTGTAGTAATGCTAAATTACTGTAGGTATTAACCACTGTTATTTTTCCAGTCATTTTCTTAGTCATCCTATGCATTAAGGTGAAAAAACTTCTGACACTGACCTGCCCCCCAGCCCCCCGTTTTACTCACCTGAGCCCATTCGTTCCCTCGTTCCCTCGGAGGAGACGTGCTGTACCTCTCTGCCCGGGGTGCTTGGCTCTTGATTCAGTAGATTGAGTAGATTTATAGCAGCACAGCCATTTGCTCCCTCTGCTGTCAATCAAATCCAATGATGCGGGCACCAGGGGGTGGGGCCGAGTGCAGCATTCTGTGTCTATGGATGCAAATGCTGGACTCGGGAGCGCGCCCGCAAGGTAACCCCCAGGGAGAGTGCTTCTCCTATGGGGCTTATCGATGCAAGGAGGAGCCACAAGCGCAGCATAGGAGGATCATGGCCACACTGTTCAAAACGAACTGCACTGTGGAGGTAAGTATGACATGTTTGTTATTTTAAAAAAAACGAGGGTTTACAACCCCTTTAAACATTAAAGTGGAAGTAAACCTTCCTATCATTTTCAGGCAACGAAGCTGCCATCTTGGCCTCTGTTTAATCTTCAACTGCCATGATGCTGCACATGTGATCAGTTATGACACCAGCCATTGGATGGTTTGACAGTTTGGTTGAGAGCACAACCAATGTGACAGTTGGCATTCCCGGCATGCCGGGAATGTAACTGCTTTTTGAAACTGTTAAATCGATGGGTTTACTTCCGCTTTAAAGTAACGATAGCCAAAAGATGTACATTCTATAAGTATTTGACAAATTTGGAACAGCAATGTAAATATTACCCTTATTACTCAACTTCTTTTAAAGCAACAACACCTTAAGCCCTCATGCACATCAGGATGTTTTTATAGTTGCTGTTTTTGGCTTCAGGCATTTTTCTCTGCAGCCAGCAAACTCCCCAGCATGTTATCAGCATTTTTTGGCAGGGGCGTTTACTGGCTGAAAAAAACACCATAACTATTGGGCTTTGAGATTAGTTTTTCAGCTGTAAAAACGCTCTAACGCTGATAAAATCTAAACAACGCAGCTATTCACCATTTATCAGCGATTTTGAGCCATAAACTTTTTAAAAAACACTACTGCAAAAATACTGCAAAACTCATTCTACAGCTACAGCTTTCTACAGCTAATGCTACTGGCATATTTCCAGTGTGCATGCGGCCTTAGTGTTAATTCTGATATCCTAGCAAAAAGCTAAATACAATCAAAAAATACATACATGAAAGCTAATTGTACCTGCCAATGAATTTGTATTTCTGTCCTTCCAGTTCTGAGATTTACAAAGTCTTGGCACATAGCACAGCCTTGCCTGGCAGGACAGGAGACCTGATTTTTCTTTACTGCAGTTCAGTAACACTTACAGGTCTTGACCCTCCCCCATGCTGTGACTGGACAGTGAAAAGGGGAGGCAACTCATTGATGAGTTAGAGTCTTTGGCTCTCCCCTCCCTTTAAGATGCTCTTTGCACTTCAATGCTAACTAATTGGTTTCTTATGCTGCTTCTCTTCCCCAATCCTGAATTCTAATGTAGAAGAACTGCAAGAGGCTAATAAAAAGCTAAACTGAGGTACTTACACTGTTAAAAAAAAAAAAAATATATATATATATATATATATATATATATATATATATATATATAAGGATGCAATAATGAATAGAGACCTGCAATAATCTGAGTCGTTTATATACGGTATGTCTCGAGTTCAGCTTTAAAGCGGAACTTCCGGAATTTTTTTACTTTCCATCTATAAAATCTTCTGCCCTTGTTGTTTTAACTTTGGATAGTATTTTTTTTTTCTGCCAGTAAATACATTATACAGCCCACTTCCAGTTTCTTGTCTGGTAAAAAGCATAGGCTTATGACATCATGCACAGCTCTCCCTCTCTCTCTCTCTCTCTCTCTCTCACTCTCGTGAGAGTTTGCCAGGAAGGGAGGGGGTGAGTCATAAGTGGGGCAAATGAGAGCTACAGGGCTGGAGGTGTGCCTCTGTGTGTGTCTGTGAAGATCCAGAAAGTGAACAGGCAGCAGCGTCAGCTGCCCACAGTTAAAATGGTTGCAGCCAGACTCAGTGGAGGGAGATTTCTGCAGCGTTCTTGGCAAGTACAGAATCACAGTATATATAAAATAATATGCAAAGTGATTGGTGGGAAGCTTCAGAATGGCAAAGATGTTTTTATTACAAATTATGTGAGCAGACTGCAGTTCCTCTATAATGAAGCTGAAAAATGCTACACATTGCAAATGTTAGCAACTCAACCTATCATTATTTGCTCCTGTGGAAGTTATACAATTAAATTCCAAAAGTTTGCCTTTGTTTTTTGCAACAACAAAAAAGTTTCAAGATGCTTATGTCTATCACAAAGGAACTAGCTCCCACACCATGTATCTATTCTAATAATTCCAGAATCAGTAGTTGCAAAACTTTAACTGAACTACGAAATAGGGAGTGACCATAACTGTGAAATTTATCGACTCCCTAGGGAAATGTTCTTGTAAATAAGATTTTATAATTTACCATAATTAATCATAATGCATGAAAAACAAATACTGAAGAAAACTTGTAAATGTAAAAAGATTCTAAAGTTATGGTACAGAACTTTTTTTAATTGTAAAAAGAAATCACAAAGTCTTGCTTGATGTTATGTCAGGGAGATGTAGAGTATTCATAGGAGAGGCATGATAATGACTGATAGTATATGTAGTTGTCCCAAAAGGAAAGGTCACAATCATCTCGTTATGGGATTCTACAGTGTTTGCATTATAGAAAATAAAGGTGAAAATCACTAAGGGATCTACAGAACATGGACAATGCATCCATTAGACTCCCCAGACTACAGTGAAATTAAATAAACTTTTAACTTCATGGTAAACAATTGCATTGACAGCATGGTCTCTGATGAACTAGCCTTTAAACCCATACTGAAAGTGTGAAAGAAAATAAAGCCTACTGCATTAAATGGTTTAACTTTTAAGATAGCACAAAAAAAAAAACAAGAATCTATCATATTGAAGATATTTGTGCTATTAGCCACTGTTCTATGTTGGTAGGGCAACTACAGGGAATCTAAAATGATATGCATTGAGCAATCGGCAGAAAAAAATATATATTTTCCAGGGGTGTGACCAATGGCAAGTAAATTATCAGTGGTCTTATTATATTGCAAACCATAGTCTATATTCTTGTTGGGTATCTGCAACTAGGATCTTTGGGCTTAAGCCATGACCATATTCTCAGCATACAAACAGGCAGTGCTTGCAATAAACTGGGTTAGCCTGCCTCTCATCCTGATTTACTGACATGTACCATTAATAAACATATGGATTTATTTTATGACTAGTGTTGAGATGCATGATATCCAGGCCAGGCCATGCAGTGCTACAGACAGGTCCTGTCTGTGCTGTCAGGTCAGGAATTGAAAAGGAAAAGCAGAATCCTAAATCAGGCATTCACCACCATATTCCCCCCCCCCCCCCCCGGCCAACTGCTATTTGATGCATGAAGTTCTACTCATTTTCTAGAATATGTTTGAATGATTGAAGTCATGTACTTCTATGAACAAGTGAAGCAGTTTTATGCACCAGTCATGACACAGCATGGAAAGGGATGGAGCTCTGCATTTGCACAGTTCTGAACATTTATTACAATAGTTCCCTACATTTGACTCTACTGTACTCTAGAGTCTAGCTCCAAGTCAGCTACCATAGCAGAATTGTGCAGTGGTGTTGTCATAATGAAGAGCCATAAAATAACTGGTCAAACGGGAATTCATGTGTCAATGCGTGTTGTGTTGAAATGTGTCAGAAAATATGTTGGCAGCAACATATTTTGAGTCTCATTGCATCCACCAGTTGCTACAACACCTGGATGTCCACCAGTCTGGTGTGCAATGAAGATATTTGTATGTATTAATATGAGTGAATAAATACAGCACAGACCCCTATTGCTTAGGAGGAGAGTAAAACAAGTATAAAAAGCCCTCAATGGGTAAATAAGTGTAGCCAATTAAAGGGGTTGTAAACCCATCCTATGCATTAAGGTGAAAAAACATCTGACTATTACCGGCCCCCCAACACACCCCCGTTTTACTTACCTGAGCCCTGGAAAGTCCAGCGTCGAGAACGCGCTGGATCTTTGCCCGGGGTCCTCGGCTCTTCATTGGATAGATTGATAGCAGCGCAGCCATTAGCTCCTGCTGCTGTCAATCAAATCCGATGACGTTGGCGCCGGGGGGGGCAGGGCCGAGTCGTGCATTCGGCAGCTATGGACACCGAATGCAGGACTCGAGAGCACTTCCCAGAGGGGGTTATCTGATGCGGAGAGGAGCCGAGAAAGCCGGAAAACGGAGTTCGGAGCCACTCTGTGCAAAACGAGCTGCACAGTGGAGGTAAGTATGATATGTTTGTTATTTAAAAATAAATAATGCTTATTTTCCAGCATTGTCTGGTAAGAGTTCAATTATAAGGGTTTTCTTTTTATCCCCCATTCTTATCACGTGTGGAGGTGATGGTGACAGCTCATTACTGTATTGTCTCAACTGAGAATTACTTTTAAACACCGCGTATGATTGTTTTTCACTGCATTAACTGCGGAATAACTTATATGTGCAACAGATATTGAACTTTTTAATGCACTGCTTATGTATTAATATGAGTTTACATTGTTTGCCTTGCATTTTTCAAGGACCCGGATTAACTGAGTGGAATGTATATTGTAGGACAATGCACTAAAATGTAGCGTGAGATCTTTTACCATTGTCCCTCAACGCAAGGCATTGGTGCAAAAGGGCCGTACATGTTTCCTGACCTGAAAAAAAACAAAGCAAAATACATGACAACACTTCTGATGTGAAAGAGACATGACATTTCATTCATACCTATGTCTGTGTGAGTCTTGTCTATTGACAGCCATATTATGAAGACTTGGGACTTTCATACATGATCCCGTAAAAGGATGTTGTGGAACTAGAATGATGCAGAGAAGAGAAATTCATAATGGGACATACAGCACATCAGCTATGAGGAAGGATTAACTGAACTAATTTATTTACCTGTGAGAAAAGCTATTAAA
The DNA here is from genome assembly GCA_029206835.1 of Rana muscosa. Taxonomy (NCBI): domain Eukaryota; kingdom Metazoa; phylum Chordata; class Amphibia; order Anura; family Ranidae; genus Rana; species Rana muscosa. Next base: position 274,969,717 of record CM055123.1, read on the forward strand.
GGGGGTTATGATCACCTTGTTTAAATACATAAGTGGTCTATATAGCAAATGCAATTTATGGTTAGCACAAAACACACAGTCGCTCTCTGTAACTGGAGAAAAAGTGGTTTAACCTCTACAAAATAAATATTTCTCTACTGGCACTGATTCCTGACTAGATTGTTTCAAAAAGTGGCTGTTTTTTTTAAATGCATAAAATATAAAAGGCTACTAATATTATTAGGACATTTCATTAATGCAGGATGTTATCCAGTTGCCTTCAGGGTAATAAAGGAATTTTTTCCTGTTTGGTGTAATTTAGACCAAGCTTTTTAAGGATTTTTTAATCTCTCTGAATCTAGCGAAGGTTTAAAGCAGATTTCCACCTATCTAAAAGTCAGCAGCTATAAAAAGTGTAGCTGCTGACTTTTAATAAACAGACACTCACCGGTCCTACGGTCCAGCAATGCGGCCACCCAAAGCCTCGCTCCTCTCCCCCTCCACTCCCGCTCCTCTCCACGGCGCCAGCATTGTAAGTGTGGGGGCACGCCTGTGACAGCTTGCGGCTTCACAGCCGGGTGTGCACTGCGCATGTGCGAGGCTCGCTGCGCTGTTTTGAATGGCGAGGAAATCCTCTGGGACCTGTGACATGTCCCAGAAGATTGCAGGGAGGGAGGAGGGAGAGGTGAACTTCTGCTCGGCGCTGCGGCACCAGGAGAGGAAGTGGGAGCTGGGTACCTGTCAAAACCAGGTCCCCCCCCCCAAAAAAAAATTACATGCCAAATGTGGCATGTGAGGGGATCATGAGTGCTTAAAGTGGAAGTTCCATTTTTGGGTGGAACTCCGCTTTAAGGATCTAAGGAAGAATAAATGTAAACTAATTTTTTAACTTCGTTGAAATTTATTTATTTCAAACTGACTTACAGTGATACTAAACCCAGGAGCCTGCATTCACTATATCTGGTCTCCCACAGTACACAGAGCATGGAAATGCAACTATTTTAGTAAATATAAACTGCTAAATACCTTTTCTCATCAACAGTTAGAGCAGTCTTGTGACTGCTATCAGTGTCTGGTTAAAGTTTGTTGGAGGAGTTTTCATTCTCCTCTGACTGTCCTATGAGTCTTCATGACCCCTAACCCTCTTTCTGGACAGTGCTGATTGGCCCTGTGCTGATCACATGCACCCTCCCAAGAAAAAAAGAAAAAAACTCTCTGGCAATACACACCAAACTGAGCATGTGCAGCTTGCCCTCAAGGCTCTGTTCTATCAGCAGATGGATTAGGGACTGTGAAATAAGGTGAGAATCAAAGAAGACATGATCAAACAGCCTTTTTTTACACAATGCTGAGGATTAACCTCTTAGGTTCCACAGTGAGTATAACAAGCATGCTTTACTGCATATACAGACTGATTTTACTGTTGTGGGTTTAATAACACTTTAAGCTGGTCATAGAATGATTTAACCACTTGCTTACTGGGCACTTAAACCCCCCTCCTGCCCAGACCAATTTTCAGCTTTCAGTGCTGTCACATTTTGAATGACAATTGCGTGGTCATACAACGCTGTACCCAAATGAAATTTTTATCATTTCTTTCCCACAAATAGAGCTTTCTTTTGGTGGTATTTGATAACCTTTGTGGTTTTTATTTTTTGTCAAAAAAATTAAAAAGACAGATTTAAAAAAATATATATATATATTTTTATATTTTGTTATAAAATTTTGTAAACAGGTAATTTTTCTCCTTCATTGATGTACGCTGATGAGGCTGTGCTGATGGGCACTGATAGGCTGCACTGATGGGAACTGATGGGCACCGATGGGCTGCACTGATGGGCACCGATAAGGCGGCACTGGTGGGCACCGATAAGGCAGCACTGGTGGGCACCGATAAGGCGGCACTGGTGGGCACTTATAGGCAGCACTGAGAGGTGGCACTGATGGGTGGCACTGAAGAGCATTGATAGGTGGCACTGGTGGGCACTGAGAAGTGGCACTAATAGGTGGCATTAATAGGTGGCACTGATAAGTGGCAGTGATGGGCACTGATAGGTGGCAGTGATGGGCACTAATGGGTGCCAGTGATGGGCACTGATGGGTGGCAATAATGGGCACTGGTAGGTTACACTGATAGGCAACATTGCTAGGTGGCACTGATGAGGCACTGATTGGCGGCACATGCGGGCATTGATAGGTGGCACTTGTGGGCATTGATAGGTGGCACTGTGGGCACTGGCAGGTAGCAATTATTACCATACTGGCAGGCACTGGCAGCTGGCACTGATGAGGCACATCTGCCTCCTTCCTCTTCGGGACCGATGTCCCTTGTGAACGAGCCAGTGATCGGCTTTTTTTTCTCCTCCTTTTTCTCAGAAAAAAAAATTATTACCGATTCTTTGTTTACATCACGTGATCAGCTGTCATTGGCTGACAGCTGATCACGTGGTAAGGTGTCGGGATCGGCCCCTTACTCGGCACGGTGATCACCCGAGTCTCAGTGACTCGGGTGATCACAGCGCACGCCGCGCGCGCCCTGCAGGGGCACGCGGGGAGCGCGCGAAGGGGAGGCCGTCTATTGATGGCCTCCCGGATTTTCAGGTCCGCGCTGAAGCCGTCATTTGGCTATAGCGTGGGCCTCAAGTAGTTAATTTTGTTTCCTGGGTGTTCCTGTCAGCAACACCTGGCTCAGCAAAAGTAAATTTTTCAATTTACTTTTGTCCAAGGAAAAAAGGAAGATGGTGGCACACCACAGTGAAGTAAAAATCTTAGAAGTTCTTTATTGTCACCATGCCAGACAAAAACACAGGAACATAGTTGACGCGTTTCACATGAATCACTCGTGCTTGCTCATAACATTATGAGTAAGCACGAGTGATTTGTGTGAAAGGTGTCAATGGTGTCAAAGGTGTCTTTCTTTAGGAGAAAGTTCCTCATTTCTGAATAATGTCCAGAAGAAGCTATCCAATCTACTGTTACGGACCTTTTTGACTCGGTGGGGCATATCCAGCTGATCGTTCTGCTTCCTGGTGCAATCCCGGTTTTCAAATCTGCGTGCAAGCCAAAGGCCGCAGCTGGGTTACAGCCCAATGCTCTTTGTGCTTGCCTTCTGGTTCTGGTGCGAACCGAACAGGGGGGTGTTCGGCTCATCCCTAGTGCTAACTACCAAGGGTTTCATCGCACATTCGGACAGGAGCGATTACTTTTTTCCATCCTGGATTGAAGCTTGTGGTTCCCGTTTGAATTGTTGCTGAGGATTTGCTGTTCACAGTGGCTTACCCTTGCCTGGTTGACCCTTTGAACGCATGTTTTTGGGGTCCACTCTCTCCGGTAAGCCTTTTCTACAATCGATTGGTGGTGGTCACTTCACGTCAAGTTTTTTTGGGAGCACTATTATTTTGATTGTCATTCACCATTCTAATATTCATTTATTATATTGTCATTTAATGTATGCAATGTATGTGACAGTATTTTTTTGATGATTTTCAATGTTATATAATTCTCATCACGGTGGATTGTTTGATTTAATTTTCATCACGGTGGATTATCTGAACATTTTCACATATCTGTGTTAGATGTCATGTTGATTGTTTAATCACATATCACTGTTTATACTGCACTTGATCAAAGTGCAGTCCTCATTTAGTTTAGCGCTACACTTTTTTGTTTTTGTTTGTTCTCACCATTTTCAACTGGTTGTGTGAGCTGCTATTCCACTAGGCGGCGCGGAATTTTTTTGTATTTAGCAACCTACTGATTGCCTGAGCGGTGTACACATTGTGGTTGGACTTTTGTCAAAGAAGCTGGGTGGGAAATTCTTGGCCAAACAGGGTCTGAATTCAATCAGATACAGCCACTGTTCAGATTTTCTGACAGCCACTGGTGCTTGCTCTTCGAATACAACAGTCAGCACTACATATTCATCCAGCCACCCTGGTTTAGCAAGGATGGGGGAATTAAGTGATTTCTCCGGTGTTGAAAGGAGAAATCCTTTATATGAGCAGCTTTACTGTTACATGTAACTATCTCTTGAACTTTAGCAGGAGCTACAAAGTGAACATAGGCCAAGGTTTCCCGTGATGTTTGGAGTCAACCACTTCAGCACTTGCGATAAGAAGTTTTAAGCAGCCCCAAATATACGGTTTAACATCATTGCCCTGTCTGTTTCTTTTAAATTTAAACTACACTGAACAATACAACAAAGCCATATGCGGTATATGACATAGTTCATATGTGATATGGAATTCATTTTACATAAACATGAAAATAGATCTAGACCTTCTTTGTTACAAATGCTTTTTTCGATCCCTCTGTTTACTTAGTAATGGATTTTATACTGTTCCAATACTATACCAAGACTTATTTATCTTACTCCTGAGGATTTTCTTTACATCAGCTCTTTTAATAAGTTACAAATGAAAAGATAACTTGCAAATGTCAACACTGGAAAGAAGAGATGTATGAGTTATAGTTTGTGCCATGTTTTATTTGGCAAGATAAAGCCTATAAATAAAAAACACATTTACAGATGTTCGGCTGAACTTAGTGCTTGTAGAATAGACTTGGCGATGTATTGCTTAGGCCCAGATTCAGCATTATTGTTTGTGACCTTTGTTTGCACAGACATGCCATTTTCACATGAATATTTCAATGCACTAGTTTAGTTGCAATGCTGGAAATGCACTTGTAGTTTTGGTGTTCAAGGTGTTCGGCACAGATGTAAGGCTGGTGTAAAGATCAGATGCACTTTGGGTTCAACATAAGATATGTTAACTCCTTTGGGTACTTATTGAGGAAGAGTTTGAATGTTACTTTACCCATTTGTCTAGCATTTTTTTTATAACATTTGGGACTACAGATGTTTTTTGGAGTTCACCCTTTCCCATATGTACATCGCTCTTATTCCTCTTATTATTATTTGTCATTGGGCGCCTCCTTCCATCTTGGTGCGCTTCCTGCTTCTCACTCCTTGTGTGTCTCTAATGAGCCTTCATCTACAAAGGCAGCAATTTTATATAAATATATGACGATACATTTGTTTCTGTATTCCCTGAACCCCTGAAGAAGCTTAATTTGTGAAACGCGTTGGAATTTACACCTACCCCATCTATTCAATATGTCATCTCGGTACTATTTTTATCGTTTGTAACTCTTATCTCTGTCTAGGCTGAAGGTGTTTTTTTCGGAGAATTTTTGTGCTTAAACCTACAGAATTCATCCAAAAATGCTTTTATTCTGGGTGTATTACCCATTTCTTAATGTTTCACAAATAAAATCTATGTTTTTAGATACAGTATGTGTTGCCTATGTATTTTATTCCTGAGGGTGATCTAGAGGCACCTTAAAAGTCCCATTTACTCAACTTTTCATTTCTGTACATTGACTTTTCCATGGGATGTTGGTGCTAGAGGTTATCAAACATAACTATTTTGCTTAAGGCATAACTCCATTTTTGTTAAGAAAAAAACATTCCCCTCTGAGTGATCGATGTACATTGCAAGGATTATAACAACCTTTGTTGCAGATTACTACCTTTTGTTATTCTGAAGAAATCCATGGGTGTTTGTCTGTGCCTCTGTAATGAGTGGGTCTAATGGGAGGGATTTCATAATTAACTGTCAGGTGTGCAGCTGCAGGGCACTGATGAGGAAATCTGCTAGGCCTGCATCCTTTTTAAACGTGCTCCTGATGAAAGTATCTCTCCAAAAATGAAATTTTTGTTGCAGGGGATGCCTGAAATCTTACTTGCAGCTTATGCAGACTTCTTGGAAAATTGGTGAGCCAATCACACAAGCAGGAAATGCTGTTTCTGGGGAGTGGTCAGTACACAATCTGTGTACAGAACAACTCCAGGTAGCCATATTGCAATGAATTCTCAGAAAATTACAGTGGCTGCAGATTGAAAAGGAAAGGTCGTTTTTAATAACATTCAATTACTATATATTTTTTTCTTTATTTGCTGTTTTTTTTCCCCATGAAAGTGGAGATACTTTTTAACAATATAATAATGTTAAAAAGTGTTGTCCCACAAACTCTGACTCCTAACCTTAACTTTACCCATAATCCAAACCTAACACTTAACCTTACCTTCACCATAACCATAAAACAGCCTTTCTCAACATTTTTAACTTGAAAGGGCCCTTGAAAAAAATTTTTAGACTCAAGGAACCCCTGCTAATAATTACTAGATCTACAGCTCACAGTACATTAGCGCAAAGGTCACTGGGAAGAATGCTCCTGGCATTTGTCATTACAAGGAATCCTCCCTTACAGACAGCTAAAAATAATAATTGTTGTCACTGGTTCCTTTTTTTAGAGGGACAAAGCTCAAGAAAGCCCTAGCAACCTCCAAGGGAACCCTGGTTGAGAAAGGCTGCTGTAAACCAATGCTGGTTATATATGGCTTGAAAATTGTTTGCTTCCTGCTTCAACTTAAATTGGAGATATGGCTCGACAAACTTTGATTGAAAAATTTAAGGAGCCAGGTGAGTCATTGTCAAAAGAACAATGATTGCATCCAATCAGATGAAGTCACTGTTCTGGTATTTTGATAGCAGGCAGGGAAGACTCCACCATCCACATTGTTTAGTGTGAATGGGGAATCTCTTGTCCAGCCTCAAGGAGCTAACTGTGTATGACTAGCCTATACCATAGCATTTTTCCTGACACCTTAAACCTTTTTTTTTTAATCAGAAATAAAGTTTATTAAGCAGAGCAACAACAAAAAAAAAGTTCCAGAGTATCTGTGTCACTAAAACAGTATAGAATAAAATATCTGTCATGTGAGTATACAAACGCACAAAGTAATCAGCGATATTACAAAGTAAAATACAGATGTAACCTCAGCTCAATCATCATAAATTGATCAGTATACTGTATAAGTCAAGTAAAGATCATCGTGCAATTAAGCATATTATCCGAGGGTAAATTCAGACTTAGAATACCTTAGAGAGTAGGCAATATGCCTAAAGGACTCAGCCACAGCCTAACAGCCAGGGTAAGTCTGGCAACATGGGTGCTAAACCAGATACAGACATCCATTAATCCCATATTTGACCAAATTAGTAGGGCAACCCCTATGTTGATATATGATTTTTTTTATAACGAACGGTGGTACTCATGGGGGTAAGGAGCTTTTTAAGTACTTTACGTGTCTGAAATAAGCTCTGGACACTGCCTCCTTAACAAAAGTGTCAGGAATCACTGGATCCAAGATACCAAGTATACAAGACAATGGGTCCAAAGTTAAATTTAATTGGTAAGCCTGATTGATTGTGCTAAAGGACAGCGTCCCAATATCTATGTAACTTGGGACAATGCCATAGCATATGCATCAGATCCTCACGGTCCCTTCGGCAGTTAGGACAAAGAGGGTCAACCAGTAAGCCCATTTCATGTAACACTTAAACCTTAGCTACACTCTAACTTTAAACTTGGAGCTACAAGAAAAGTATGAAATTAACATCATCACCAAGCAGTTGTTAACTCATCACCCCATACCTGCTGCTGGAGAAAGCCTTCCAACACTGATATGCAAAAAAATATTTTTCTTAAAGTTGTTAATTACATAGGAATAAGTATGCCCCCTCCCCTTCTTCCCCCTGTTAACTATCTCTATATCTGTGCTAAAAAAAAATCTTAAATGCGTATACACTAGCCAGAACTCAACATGAAGCTATAGGCTGCATGTATGGAACACAATCTACCTGCACAAGGCTTCCTCTTTTTATCCAGGCAAAAACCATAGAACACTAACCCAGGTCCAAAGACTCCTAGCTGCCAGTATTTCCAAGAAAATAAAAGAAGCAAATTTCCACTTATAGTTCTTTGCTTGTTGCACTGATTTTCAGAATAAGCCTATAAGTGGCTTTATGTTGTCTTAATAGTTCAAATTGTAAAATTAGTGAGGATGGTAGAATTTCCATTGCCTGCATACTTCTTCAGTTATAATAATAAGGAAATAGAGAATTGCACAGGCATAAGGCAACTCTGCCATAAAGGTCTTCCAATCTAATCTCAGAATATGGAGATAAAGTGACCTGCTTAGACCCATAAAGAGTGTCAGTGTAAGGACTTGAACCGCTGACCTTGTGATTTGTGTTGTGAATTGCTGGGCTCTGACTGCTTTAGTATAATCAATACATAATAACTCAGTATCATACCATCAAGAACCTTCGCTTTTTGTTCCAATTAAAAACACTCCTGACGGAAGTCAAAGTAGCAGGTTGATCGTAATGCATCCATGAAATGTAATAACCGTTATTGCAAAAATGAAAGGGGGGGGGGGGAGAATTATTTGGCCGGTGATGAACCCTGCGCACGTGTTTCAATACATACAATTACTTAACAAGAGCCAAAGCAAAGCGCTGGAAAATAATTGTCATTTATAACGCAAGTTTTATGGAGGTTACCAGTTTTTTTAATCTCTTCTCCAATCAATAGCATATTGTGGATAGAACAATAATGCAAGCCTCACAAATCTCTCCTACAACATGGAGGGAGGAGGGAAAAAGTCAGTTTGTATGTGTATATGAGACACAAATAAACCCACTGATGAGTGTATACTGAATTGATTTTATACTTTGGCCTATGTATAGGATATTGGAAGTCATGTATTACTAGCGATCTTAAAAGCTACAGTTTTCTATCTAGACAGAGATAAAGCATAAATCTTAGTATTACACATTGGTAGATGTCATTTCAGAAACAAAGTGGAAGCTTTAAAGTAGGAACCCAGCTCAAAAATGTTTGCATGCATAGTGAATTAAGTATTGTGTATGATAGCCTGGACATTGACAGTCAACTCTACTGTAATTTTAGAAAATGACATATCGTAGCTAGTTGTAGGGGTCGAGCTTTGAAGAATAATGTCTTTTCTCAACTAAAGACTAAATGTAGCTTGATTAAATAAAACATGGTCTGGCACAATCAAGCAGCCATTGGCATCCCTATGAATGGTAAATAAAAAAAAGTCTATGAAGCCTGTACAAATTGTGGTGAGGTTCAGTGCACCCATTGCTGCCAAGGAGCTAGTCTGCCTCTGGCTCACCATAACTCCTTATATGTTAGCATGAGACAGACTCATCCACTTATGGGGGTACATTTAGTGGTGAACTGTACCCTTACATTGGTGGCTAATGGTGAAGTGCATCCTTACATTTGTGTTTAGTGTAGGGCCCCCATACATTGTTTGAAATTGGAGAATTAAACCCTTACATTGATGATCAGTGGAAAAATGTCCCTTTACATGGCTGGCCAGTGGAGGCATGCCTCCTTACACTGGTGTTCAGTTGGAGATGTGCTGCCTTACAGTAGTGGTCAGTGGAGAATGGCCCATTTACACCGCTGCTTAGTGGAGATGTGTCATCTTACGATACTGGGCAGTGGATCAAGTTCCCCTTGCTTACACTGCTGGGCATTTGTGCCATTTGCATTGCTGGTCGGTTGAGGAATGTCTGTAACACTGGTAAGCCCTGGCTCTGCCAAGTTACATCAGCACCACACCTGCCTAGATACTGTATGGTCATAAAGCATGCCATCTGAATGATCTGCAGGTCTGCAAGCATTGTACCTTTTTAGGTCACAATCACACCTTGGTGCCCTGGTGTGTTGTGTTAACATGAGTTGTTGCGTGCTTTCAGTGTTGAGTTAAGTGCTTTATATGTTAAGTTAAGGCAACACATTCAAATAAAAAAAAACACATTTAAATAAAAAAAAAACATTCTTGACTTGCATACATTTGTTGCAACCCAACACACCACAATGCACAGTAGTGTACTAACACGTGTTGTGATGGGCCACATGTTCCCTTTGTGCATTGGGGTGCTATTGAAACTTAATGACACCTCTGAGGCATGTTACGTGTATTACCACAATAACAGTGTCGCTGACACCCAGGGTGAACTGCACCCAATGGAAACAAAGTAAAATGGCGGCACATCCGCCACCGTACCCACCTTCACTGGTAAAGAATATCACATGGTCACATGCAGCCTCCACCTGACTTTTGATGAAAACTTTTATACTTTGGTCACAAAAACATTGTTTTTTTTTGTTTTGTTTTTTATTCCATAATCTCTAAAGGTTTAATTATCCCAAGCACATTACATATCATCTTTCTTGTATGGTGAAAGCTCTGTTCTGGAGATCTAAGTTCTGAGCACAGCAATGACAATATTTGAAGTTTCATTTATTTTATATTATTGGAGAATGTAACAGAAGAGGTGAAATCAACCAACAACAATCTTGTTGTAGCAGGAGTGAGACTTCACTACAGACACAAAGCCACCAGAAAGTGTAGCTGTGATATACCAAAAGATTGAGAGATCACCTAGGTTGCTCAACCCTTCAGCTCATACTGAAATATCAATTTGATTAGCAGGACCCTTCAAATTAACTCATTGGGATTAATAAAGCTAAATAAATAAACATATTTTAAGTGGAGCCCCATTTTTTAATGTTGGTAAAAATGTATTACCAAACAGGGGTTAAACAACAAAAAAAAGCATCTTTCACTGCATTGTTTACATTTCTTCCAGTGATGTCCCCAACAGACTCACCCCTCTCTGTCCCATCCTCTGATCCTCTGATCGTCTTCACAATTGTATGACAACCATGTCATCCAATTCATGTCCAGTCAGCCCAGGCTGTCATGTAAACACTCCCCCATCATTTGGACATCATCATGCAGATTGGACTCACAGTACTCCAGGACTGTACAAATATTATAAATCATCATGTGATCACCGCTCTGTAAAAAGTGAAGGATTACCTACCGATGCCACCAGAAAATAAGATGGAGGTATGTATAATGCCTTGTACACACGGTCGGAATTTCCGATGAAAGAAGTCCGACTGAGTTTTTTCATCTGATATTCCGACCATGTGTGTGCCCCATCAGACTTTTTCCGTTAGTCTGTATGTCTGTATGGAACTCCGACGGAGAAAAAAACACGCATGCTCAGAATCAAGTCGACGCATGCTCCGAAGCATTGAACTTAATTTTTCTCGGCTCGTCGTAGTGTTGTACATCACCACGGTCTTGATGGTCGGAATTTGGTGTGACAGTGTATATGCCAGACAGCTTGAACGGAATTCCATCGGAATTTTTTTTATTATTATTATTATTATTGATGGTAAAAGGGGGCTTTAGGGAGGGGCAGGGGTTGGTTGGCATTATGAAAGCTGGAGTTCTGCTTTAGGGAGGTTCACAAAATTCTAGCAAACGTCAAAATGACAGCATTGTAATTCTGACAGCCTTTTTTTTCCTCCCAGAAATAAGCTTGTATATCTAGATTGTGAAGTATTTGGGGAATACATTATTGTCCCCAGAGCTGAGGGATATGCTTGCAGACACTGGGGGCTGCCATGGACCGCATATTGTAAAACAAGCACTGAGAAAATAAAAATCAGGAGCAACAGGGAATAGTGCTTCAATCACCTGAAACATAAATTACTGTCACTATCTGCCCTTGTTGGCAGTGAGACTTGTGTTTATTCATTCATTATGGCTGTATAGATTTAATAGGCCATAGTGCTTTCCTTCTGACAGAGAACCTCCTTGTCTATTTCTTTTATAGACCTGTTTATGACACAGCATTGGGACCTTCATCATAGCAAATAAGTAACTCCATTTCTAAAATAGACTATTATACGTGCAAAGATTATTACTATTACTCTTTATTTAGCTCAAACTGTATATTCACAAAAGCTTTACAATTTGGAGACATCAGAAAAAAATAGGCAAGGGTGAAAGGCAAGATATATTTTTACAGTAAGGAACATTTGAAATGCCAAAATCTGATTAAAACTATTGTTTCCTTTCCTTGAGAGAGTCACTAATATACCATAACAGACCTCAAGCCCTGACAATTGTCTTCTACCTCCATGTTAATTGATAGCACAACTAACTTCAAACACTTGTTCAGACCTGCCTAGATCTTTTCAAATGTTATTGGTAAAGACATGCGGGCATTGTGAGAATTGTATGAATTTTATAATATGGTCATACCCAAATGTAGCTCACTTGAGTTCTACAACAAAAATTACAGGTGTCGCTGAAGGGTCCATCAGGTCTTCTTGCATGACAAACCGCTAGGCGTGCCGACAAAGGACAGAGCTTGTTCCAGCTTGTGCCAGACCTTCAGGTCTGGTGTGGATTTTAAGGGGAACCCCGCACCAAAATAAAAAAAATGGCATGGGGTCCCCCCAAAAATACATACCAGACCCTTATCCGAGCACACAACCTGGCAGGCTGCAGGAAAAGAGGGGGGGATGAGAGCGAGCCCCCCCCTGAACCGTACCAGGCCACATGCCCTCAACATGGGGAATTTGATGGGGACAAGGGACTCATCCCCACAACCTGTGCCCGGTGGGTGTGGGGGTCTGCGGGCCGGGGGCTTATTGGAATCTGAAAGCCACCTGTAACAAATGGGACCCCCAGATTTGCCCCTCCCCTATGTGAATTGGTAAGGGGTACATTGTACCCCTACCATTTTACAAAGAAAGTGTAAAAAAACACACAGACACAGTTGGGATAAGTCCTTTATTAAAAAAAAAAAAAAAAAAAAAAACATTCCAACAATGTAATACAGTCTGTCCAGCGTTGTTCTCTATGTCCTGCGGTGCTCGGATGTCCAGCGATGCTCCAGTCTCCATTCCACACGAAACCCCCATGACGTAAGAGGGGGCGGGGTCACCCGTCCACATCATAGGGTAAGCCGCTTGCCGGGGAATACCCAATGACGTCGGTGGGTGACCCCGTCCCCTCTTACGTCAAGGGGGTTTCGTGTGGAGTGGAGACTGGAGACTGCAGCATCGCTGGGCATCGGATCACCGCGGGACATAGAGAACAACGCTAGACAGACTGTATTACATCGTTGGAATGGTTTTTTGATTTTTGATTTTTTGATTTTCAATAAAAGACTTATCCCAACTGTGTCTGTGTGTTTATTTTTTATTTTTTACACTTTCTTTGTACAATGTACCCTGTTAGCATCACATAGCAGGGGCCGGAATCTGGGGGTCCCCTTTGTTAAAGGGGGCTTCCAGACTCCGATAAGCCCCCCGCCCGCAGACCCCCACAACCACCGGGCAAGGGTTGTGGGGATGAGGCCCTTGTCCCCATCAACATGGGGACAAATTCCCCATGTTGAGGGCATGTGGCCTGGTACGGTTCAGGGAGGGGCGCTCTCTCACCCCCCCCCCCTTTTTTGCTGCGGCCTGCCAGGTTGTGCGCTCAGATAAGAGTCTGGTATGGATTTTTGGGGGGACCCCACGCCATTTTTTTTTATTTTAGTGCGGGGTTCCCCTTAAAATCCATACCAGACCTCAAGAGTCTGGTATGGATTTTTGGGGACCCCACGCCATTTTTTTTAAATTTGGTGCGGGGTTCCCCTTAATATCTATACCAGACCTGAAGGGCCTGATATGGAATTTGGGGGGGACCCCACGCTTTTTTTTTTGGTTCGGGGTTCCCCTTAATATTCATACCAGACCCAAAGGGCCTGGTAATGGACTGTGGGGGGGACCCCTGACATTTTTTTCAATGATTTTGGTCTGTATTGCCGGGACCCGACAATTCATTATAGCCGCAAGTAGTTTTAAATTACTTTTTTTCCTTTAGAAATTACATTTTGTGCAGGGACAGTTCTAAACAGGGGAAACATGCGTTACTTTACAGGAATACTATAGACACACCCCAGGTATGAAATTTAAAGGAATATTTCACCTTTATTGTTTCACTTTAAGCATTTTTAAAATCACTGCTCCCAAAAAAACTGCAGGTTTTAAAACTTTTTTTGCATTGATAAATGTCCCCTGGGGCAGGACCCGGGTCCCCAAACACTTTTTTTGACAATAACTTGCATATAAACCTTTAAAATTAGCACTTTAGATTTCTCCCATAGACTTTTATAGGGTGTTCAGCGGCTTTTCGAATTTGTCACGAACACCCCAAACTGTTCGCTGTTCGCCGAATGGGCGAACAGCCAATGTTCGAGTCGAACTCGTGCTCGACTCAAACATAAAGCTCATCCCTAATATCAAGTGACCCCATAGAGAGCCGCTTTCCCCAGGGGGCTACCGTGCAAACACCCCAAACTGTTTGCTGTTCGCCGAACGGGCGAACAGCCAATATTCGAGTCGAACTCGTGCTCGACTCGAACATAAAGCTCATCCCTAATATCAAGTGACCCCATAGAGAGCTGCTTTCCCTGGGGGCTACCGTGCAGGCACGCTCACGAGTCCCGCTGCTGCGTCCTTTGACACAGATAGAAGGACTCAGCCCCGTCGCCTGCTGATATCAATCTATCCAATGAGAATGGAGACAGTGGCTTGAATCGCTGGGCTCATGCACATCGCTGGAATGGTATGGGCTCAGGTAAGAAAAAGGGGGGCTCTGGGGGCAGCTGCAGCACAGGTTTTTCACCTTAATGCATAGAATGCATTAAGGTGAAAAACCTAGAGACTTTACAACCCCTTTAAGTCCTCCTCATCAGTTTGGGGTGATGCATCTCCCAGAAACCCACTGTGAGCTCCTTACAGTTAGCTATTGGCTTACACCTTTTTTCTTATTATTCTCCATATGCCTCCACAGCACCAGAATTGGAGGCATCTGGAGGAGAGAGTAGCGGACAGTGCCATCAGGGGACTGCCAGAAGAGAAGGTAAGGGACCGCTCTGTACAATATCATTGTGTAACATCTTTTTTATTTTAACCCCAAAAACATTTATTCTTATAAGTATCACTTTAACCATTCCTGCTCTATCAAAAACAAGTGGTTAAAAAAATATGACCCGTTATAACAATCTTGGCAATAGTGTAACTTTATAATCTTGCCAATATTGCAACTTTGTTTTTCCTTTAGTTTTACTATATTTGTAGTGCATTACCTTGGGCAGAGTTAAATAATCACATTCTTTTTTTTTTTTTCTTAACACCTTCACTGTTGGAAAAAAAAAAGGTTATTAAAACTATTAGAAATGGAGGCAAAAGGCTGTCTGTATTCATTATAGTCACACCTCTTGGGCTGCCTTCCTTTCATTGTAAGAGAGTGCAAGGAGAGGGCACAACCTCATATATTTTGTTGTCTTGTGCAAATATATGATGAGATGTGCATGCATGTCTTTGAATATAAATAGGTTACAAGTACATCTACACTGATTTACACTTATGAATGTTAAGTGACCTCTTTTGGCCTTTTTGACAAGCTAGGAGCATTATAATAACCATGTAATAATAACCAGCATAGGTATTTAAAAAGCGATAAGTTACAAGGACATCAAGTGTATTCTCTGTGTAACCAAAGTCCTTTGCCAATGTACCTTTATTTTATAATTCCAAGTACAACTTTTACCAAAGTCCATTTCCTTATTCTGCAATAGTATAGTGGATGATGCGCAATGATGTACAATACAATTGGTTCATTCATCAAACTAAGATAATCATTATTTGTCATAATATACAATTTTATGAATTTTAGCCGCTCAGAGCCACAGCAGAAATCAGAAGATTCTTGCCACTACAATTTTCACCAGCCTTAATCGCCGATTTAAATGTACTGTAGCTTAAGAAAAAACAAGTTTAGAGACAGACAACAAAAATGGTGAAAGGTCTGGGCCGCGTACACACGACCGGTTTTCTCGGCAAAAAACGACAAGAAAACTGCCGGGAGAGCTTTCTTGCCGAGAAAACCGGCTGTGTGTACGCGGGTTTCAGTTTTCTCGTCAAGAAAACTGCCCAGATTCCCCGACGAGAAAAAAGACGACCTGCGGTCTATTTTCTCGTCGAGAATCTCGTCGGCCTGTTTCTCGACGAGAAACCCGAGCATGTGTACACTTACCTGTCGCCGTGGAAACCCGTGCATGCTCGAAATGACTTTGACGCATGCGTGGTAGCTTCCTAGGCATAGGCATAGGGTGTAGCAATATGGCGGCGACGGCATCGAATGTGACGAGCGCACGCTCGTCGTAGTCGATGACGTCACCGCGTGCGTGCCATTCAAAAGAACGGCGGTTCTTTTGAATCGTACGTGTGTACACTCGGCCGGGACGAGTTTCTTGTCAAGATTCTCGTCAGGTAAAACAACGTTTTTTCCTGACGAGAATCTCGGCCGTGTGTATGAGGCTTCAGGGATAAAACATGTCAGGAGAGACTTCAGGAATCTAATATGTACAGTCTAGAGGAAAGAAGGGAAAGGGGAGACACGACTTACATCTTTAAATACATAAAAGGGGTGAATAAGGCTGAGGAGGACAGTTTTTTTAAGGGCTTGTGCACACTGGGCTTAAAAAACACCACTTTTATTGGTGTTTGGCAATTTTTTCTGCCTGTAAATACATCTCTATGTTTCGAGCCAACAGGCATTTATATAGCTTTATCAAGCTTTTTATGCACTATATTGTTCGTTATCATGCTGTGATAATTTTATATATGCTTATTTGTATGTGAGAGTCAACATTTGTTTACTGTTTTTTATATTTTTCGATTAATAAAATGTTTCATACTTTTTATCAGATGGTTGTTATATCTGTGGCACCATAAAAATCTCCCCTTTCCAGTTTTCTTGTTACATCTCTATGTTAGCCAATGCATCCTTGCACACATTGGTATAAATTGGTATAAATATATAAACGCACCTAAAAGCGTGTGAAATAAACTGCTGCTTTAGGCACATTTTTCAAAGCAGAGTTTCACCCAACTTTACAAGGTGGTCTTAAACTGTTTTGGATTCAGATAAGTGTCTGTTTTGAGTATCTGCACCTGGCCTAATTTCAAATGTGAATATACGTGCATGTAGAAGTAACACACTGACACCTTGTTCAGCTAGATGAAACTTCTCTTTTATTGCCTGGGCTTATAGCCCTTTTTATAGTAAAGCATGAGTCATTGTTTGCAATGTAGCATCACAGTCAAAACTTGTGCTGTCATTTATGGATTGGGTGATTCCTTATCTAAGGGTCTTCTAGCCAGTTTCATCCCGGTCTCTTCAATCATTTTGGTGGCCTCAGCATATGGGAGGGGGTGTTTGGAGGGGCCATTTTGAGTAAGAAGATTTAGCATGTATATATGTACATAATAGAAATAGTCATTTAATTAGAGTATTAAGCAATCCATAACAGTCCCCCCTTGAAATGTCTATTTCCTATTCTGTCCCTAGTAGAAAGTCTAACTCATCTGTCCTCATGTGCCTAGGAACTCTTTTCTTGCTGTACATTAGACGAGTGATGGCTGGCCCATCACCCCCCTTGCCACAGTCTTTGCACATGTGGAAGTCAGATGCTATCCCTATGGCTAAATGATCTTATAAGTTGTAGATATGGGGAGGGACTGTAATGGGGAATGTTGT
Organism: Rana muscosa; assembly: GCA_029206835.1. Classification (NCBI taxonomy): domain Eukaryota; kingdom Metazoa; phylum Chordata; class Amphibia; order Anura; family Ranidae; genus Rana; species Rana muscosa. The sequence goes on from CM055123.1 coordinate 274,987,043, forward strand.
AGCCTGTTCTCCCAGTGGATAGGCATGTACCTGGTTTTCACAGGGTCATCCTTTTTAACAAGGATTTCCCATTCTTATCTGTTCTATTCGGTGCACTCTGTGGTTTGTACCCCCAGTCTGCTCCTGTATTCTACCCTACTGATCCCCAATAGTCACAATTCTGTCCCCAGTAACTATCTGTAACACATATATAGGTGGATGCATACAGAGATCTGCGTCCAGGAGTGTTATACCAGTTACATTGACAGGAAACATCTAATGCCCTGTACACACGATCGGATTTCCGATGGAATAAAATCCGATGGATTTTTCCATTGGAAATCCGATGAAGCTGACTTCCATCAGTCTTGCCTACACACCATCAGTCAAAAATCCGACCGTCCCAAACGCCGTGACGTAAAACACTCCGACGAGCCAAGAAAAATGAAGTTCAATGCTTCTGAGCATGCGTCGACTTGATTCTGAGCATGCGTGGGTTTTTTCTCCGATGGAGTTCCCCACAGACGATCGGAATTTGCTATCGTTTTTTTCCATTGGTAAAATTTAAAACATGTTCTATTTTTTTATATCGATGGAAAAAAGACTGATGGGGCCCACACACGATCAGTTTGTCCGATGAAAAAAGTCCATCTGTCTTTTTTCATCAGAAAAACCGATCGTGTGTACGCGGCATTAGGGACAGGAGGCTATATTGCAGTAATCAAAGGTGAAAGTGGCCACATGTGTGTTGGATGAGTTGTACCAAAACTGTGTGATGCCCTCTTTTTTTATGATGTCCACTTGTTGAGCTCCCACCAATCCCACCAGAAAAAGTATATGTAGCACTGTCATCATGGTGTAGGCTGGGACTTGTCTTCAGGGGTTGGAACCTTTTTGCAGTGAGAAGCGTGGATCCAGGAGTTCTTTCCTGCGACCTTAACAGAGGTGGCAGTAATTATCAGAACCTGGAATGGTCCGTCGAATCTTGGTTCCAGTGAGTGCTTTCTTATAAACTTTTTTATTAGTACCCAGTCTCCGGGCAGCAGCTTGTGCGTTCCTGTGTCAGAGTCTGGGTGTGGAATGGAAGAAAGCACTTGTGCATGGATATGGGTTAATTCACGAGACAATGCGGTCACATAATTAGTCAATACATCAGACTGTAGTTGTTTTTCGACTGGATTCTAGCCCTTTTGCCACCAATAAAAGTGAGTCTAGGGCAATCATACGATATTCGGGTCAAGATACCATCAACCCCTTTTTGATGGAGTCTTTTAGGCCTGTGACAAACGCTGCTTAGAGCATTTGTGCATGTGCTTTCATGTGCACATTAAAACCTAGGTCAGTGAATGTCTGCACTAACCTGGCATGGTATTTCTCAACAGTTTCTGACTTATCCTGTGTTATGTCTTGTAAAGTTGTGGCCTGGTCTGCCAGCTTGTCCTTAGCCCAATTGTGTAATTAGTCGCAGAATTCTAGGCCTGATTCATAGTCAGTGTCGTTAAATGTTCTACCTACTTTAAACATTTTCTCCATGATAGGCAGTAGGCGTCACCTGCTTTCGTGTGGCAGGTCCCTCCAAGCTGCAGCATAGGTACGCTGTATTTGTATTATGCTGTGATAAAAGGGCATTAGCTGCTTTTCCGGGTCAGGCAGGTTATTCAACAATGACATTACTTGGGGCGGGGTAGAGGTAACGTACATTATTGGGGCACCTTCTGCTGCTTTAATGCCCCTCATCACTTCGGGGGCTGGCGGGTGTTGAGTTTGGGGTAGGCCACTCCAGGGGTCTTGGGGGTCGGGCTCATCTGGGTATCCTGACCACTGGGATTCAAGTGTGTTTTGGTAAAAGTGGGCACTGGGAGCTTGGTTACTGCTATGGCGAGTATTCTGAGTAATGTGTCGAGCCAGGACTTGGGCTAAGGGTATGGGCTGTGGCCCAGGTCCTGGCACATAGTGGAATAGCTGTTGGGGTATCAGGACAGGCGGGGAAGGTGTCTGGAGGGGGCCTGGTTGGTTGGGGATGTTCACAGCATGTGGTGTGCCAATGAACGGGTTCTGTGTTGTGGGTAAGACACAAATTGGCTTGGTTGCTGCCAGCTGCAGATCCCCCTGTCACAGACCCGTTCAACTTGGCATTAAAGTTATGGGGCGTTTGGGCTAAAATACGAACCGTTAGCATTCAACTCAGGGTACAGGGGGTGTTGGTGTGTTTTTAGGCTCAGCCCTCTTCCCCTCGTATGGGGGTGGTTAAGGTAGGGCATCAGGGACACTTTTTCCTTCATGATACACATATACAACATTACCCCCCTGCTGGGTTTCCTGTTCCCCCCAGTTCTCCTTTTGGATTGCTCTTGCCACATTGAACCAAGCCTCTGCAGTTTTTAGTAGACCATTGTGAGATACCACCCCCCATTTTTCCTTCAGTATTTTCCGCCATTCCTCCAGCTGCAATCTACCCCCTGGAGGAATAGTGCTGCTACAGATCGTTGCCAATTTTTTTGCTTTCTTGACATAATTTCCCCCTCTCTCTCCGTAATTACATCACATGCGAGTTTTCCTTTCTCTGGCTTTAGCAATTTCTGCCCCATTATTTTCTGTCTTGATGACTGGGATATTTATGTGTCTGCTCAGGATTTTAGACGGGTCACGAGGTTGCCTTTTGGATTCTGAAAGGGTCTGGCAATTCCTCTATTCGTCACCTGGTACCCGTTAAGACTATATCCCAATCTCAAGTTAATGAGTACAAAACAGATAGTAAGATGGGAGAGGATTTGACTACAGTGCTCGACTGCCACCTGGGTTGCCCCTGGCGCGTCTTCCCAAAACGTAGACTTAGTCACGGGGTCTGCCCATCCGAGACGGCCACAGAATACAGGTCGGGTAGGGTGTGACCACTCACTTCCCTCAACAAGACATTTAACAGACAGATAAGAAGTACAGCAGTTAATATTCAACAATGAGATCCTCAACCTTTCACTTTCCTCCGTTTCCTTCTAAATCTCCCACTTGTTCAGGACACCTTACAGAACTACCTCTAAATCTTTGTAATCCCAACTTTCCTTGGTATACCCTCCTTCAACTACTTTGACCAATCCCCAATTCCCTTCAAAAATGATGAACATCACTACATAAACACAATTATAACATGACATTTGCACAAATTGTAATACATGTGTATGTTTGAATTATTATGACCACACAGAATATTTTCCTTCCTCGTTATCTGCGTCCCTGACGCCCCCTTCTGGGTGACGTGCTACACTGCACTATCACCTTTCCAAAGGAGTTTTTCCACGTCAGCTGGGTCCCTGTGTGTCAATCTCTTTCAACATCACACATCATGTATCACAAACCCATACAACACAAATACAACACAATGCTCTTACAGGCTGCAGATAATCGGAATACAGGTTCATGTAATGGGCCCCGGGCAAGTATTACCTGTCTTTGATGACCTTTGGCAGCTGACATGGACATAAAGACAGACCCACACAGGGAACGGGATATACTAAGCAAGATATGAAAGTGATATCTTACCGTATTTTCAGAGGTCAGTGGCCTCTTGGTCGGCTCTCCTGCGGTTCACAACCTGAGGCCCCGCGTTTGGGTTGCCAGATTGTTTTGGATTTAGACAAGTGTCTGTTTTGAGTATCTGCACCTGGCCTAATTTCAAATGTAAATATACGTGCACGTAGAAGTAACACACTGACACCTTGTTCAGCTAGATGAAACTTCTCTTTTATTGCCTGGGCATATAGCCCTTTTTATAGTAAAGCATGATTAATTGTTTGCAACGTAGCATCACAGTCAAAACTTGTGCTGTCATTCATGGATTGGGTGATTACTTATCTAAGGGTCTTCTAGCCAGTTTCATCCGGGTCTCTTCAGTCATTTTGGTTGCCTCAGCATTCCTGTTTCCTTGATGGGAGGGGGTGTCTGGAGGGGCCATTTTGAGTAAGGAGATTTAGCATGTATATATGCACATAATAGAAATAGTCATTTAATTAGAGTATTAAGCAATCCATAACAAAACTACCCCTTGTTTTTAGATATATATATATATTTTGTGGCTGGAACTCTGCTTTAAGCTGCTTTTCCTGTAAGGTGTAAAAGGCGTTCAGAAGAAAAATTCAAACGCCATATACAGTTCAACTACCTTTTCCTGCAGATCCTTTGACAATTCTTTTGCTTTGCCCATGACTCAGAATCCAGAAATGTCAGTGCAGCACTGGATGAAAGATGCAAGGGTCTGTCAGGAGTCCAGAAACTCATTGACCTTTTATACACACACACTAATTACAAGCAAACAGATCACAGGTGAGGATGGTTACCTTTAATAGCCATTCTTACCCCTTTTTAGTCAACTTGTGTGCATGTTATCAGGCCAAAATCACCAGGGTATATAAACTTTTGATCAGGGTCATCTGGCTAGTTTCTGTTGTCTTTATGATTTAAAAAGAGTAAACATAGTTGATTGATAATAAATGGCTTCAGCCAAACACTAACCATGAGTGAAAGAAATGTTTTTGTGCTATCATTCATATTCACTGAAAAATGGCCAAGAAATCATAAATTCTGCCAGGGTATGTAAACTTATGAGCACAACTGTATATACACATATACATACATACATACATACAGAACATATTTATAGATACATACATACACATATTTCCCAAGAATGTAAGAGGAAGCCCGGAAGAACAGTATTCATATAAGGGTGTTAATTTCCAACTCCTCATTCAGCCCATTGGGTGACATGGAGTTTAGAGTAAACATCCAGAAGGTTTCCCGTAAGCATAATCTGGAAAACCTTACACCTTCTGGAATGGTCATAGGTATAGCTTCTATACCAAAAAGCTGCAGCCCCTGTGTGCTACCTCCATGTACCTGTGAGAAATGCAGCGCGACACTGTGTTTATCGCATTTTTTTTCAACAAACTGTCAATGTTTTCCGAAACTCTCCCATATGGTACGTACAGTTGCATGGGAGAAAAAGAAACCCTGGACTGCCGCACTCTGTATAGACAGTTATTTATTCCAAAATTTCAGGTAAAGAATCCAAATTCAAAATAAATCCATAAATCCAAAACAACAAATGCAGATAGTGTGCATGCAGGGAAGGGTGGCTAACGCGTTTCACGTCACGAATTGACGCTTACTCATAGCTACGGTACGTACAGTTCTCCCCACATAGAGGAGCCCACAGATTAAACAGAGGCCAAGGTGGCAGCTTACTTGGCTGAAAACGATAGGAGGATTTACTTCCACTTTAAAAAGTTTTAACAACTTTCTGCAATTGTTATGGAAAGTGGTCCTTTAATATTTCAGATAGCCACCATTCTTTTTTAATATAGAAGAATATATATAGGTACAGAACTGTATTGGAAATTTTCTTTGCCCCAGGAAGAAACGACGCAACACCAACACAATATCAGTATGCCTAGAAATTTTTTATTCAGATGAAATAAAATAAAAAATAGAGTCAAATTTAGTTCAGCTGATGACCTAGGTCTCTAGGATCCATCAAAATCGTAGCCTTTTTTTTATCTGCAGCTGCCTTAGACAACACATGACATAAAGGCCCATATATTTCTCCTCCATAGAAGTGTAATGCTTTTCCTGTCAACTGGAATCGGGATGTAAACAAGCCTGTGAATTACCAGCCAGCCTTGAGAAAGATGGAGGAGTTAATCATGTGGGGTGCTTGGCCATTAAAAAACAGACTCCCGCTCTTTGGGTTTGCCTGCAGATGTACCATAGACATCTGGTTCAGGGTGATATACATATATGTATTAGGCTACAGAGTCGAGGAGGTGAAGCCAGAATTGTCGAAGTCTGCTATTAGGAAGTCATTCTGCCTGCCAAGAAGCCATAATCTGACACAGACCGAGCATAGTACAGTAGTCAATTAATGGCTCAGTGCTCATACAATAATGACCTAGTAACCTGATGGTGTGTTTCTCTCACATTTTGGCATCCCCAGGGAAGCTACTGTCATTGTGTTATCTATTGCCTGTTTCCCTATCAAAGAAAATAAGCATCGCTGAAATGTATGTACGCATCAAGCTCTGTAGTTCATTGCACAGGGCCGCGGCGGCGGCAACTAGGCGAACAATAGATTTATAAGTTGATCCTGCATTAAACCAAACATGCCTGGCTGCACTGTAAATTACTAAATAATAAAGAAGGAGGTGCGAGATCCTGACTTGGACGGAATATAAAAATCCATCAACCTGCAAAGCACAGGAACCGTAAAAACGTGCCTCGGATCTGATGGCTCAACTAGGACAACTACCAGGCATGATGTGGCTTCAAATTAGATTTTTTTTTTTTTGCCTGTGTACCAACAACATTTTATTATGTTATTATTTTAACATCTTCAGAATATGTGTTCTAACACAGTATTAAAATGGAAAAACAAAGCGCTAATGGAATATAATGGGACACAAATCTCACGGTAACATATGTAATATGCTTTGCCTTGCCTAAAGCTACAGGCTTTTGGTTTGATTTCAAATAATCCTTCTCTTTTCATCCGGCAGTCAAATTACACAAATGTTTATGTATTACAACAGCCACAAGTGTTGTTGTCCTTTATGGTAATTTAAAGAAAAAAAACTGAGCCGATTTGCCTTGTTCTAGCTGGTGGTCTACGGGATTTGTGACTTCTGTACAAATGTTCCGTTGAGCCTTTGTGTTGGAGAGGATGGATGTCAGGATGAGTTATCACTTTTTGTTTCCCTATCTGACATAAACCCTGCTTATGTATTTGTTTGAGTTAGGGTAAATAGTTTTATTATATTTAATTTTTCTCCTCCTATGCATGTAGTGCTGGCAGCTCTCCCTGATGCCTATGGCATTATATGTAAATTGGAGAAAGGCAATGGATTTACTGCAGTTGAGTAGTTTATAGATAAAGATGGGCTCTGCTGTTTAGAGGAAAAAAATGAAATATACTTACAGTTTGCTTAAATACATAGCCAAAAGGTGCCCACGCACAGGCCGACTGCAGCAGAGGATCAAACAATTATATTCTTAAAACTGAAATCCAGCCATAAGTCATTCTTTTGATACAGTTGGTAAGGCTTTTATTGCTATCAGCATCCTCATTGAGAAGAGTGCTCCTATTTTTTTTTCATGATGAAACACTGGGGCAAATAGACTATTAACTTTGCATTTTACATGAGAATTTTCCCCAGAGCTTAGTGAAGGTGGAGAAATTTCACTTGGCAAATAATACCCAATCGTGTTCAAGGAAAATAAAAAATAACAGCATTTTTGCGGTTTGGTAAGGCTTTGGTAAGGCTTTTATTGCTATGAGCATCCTCATTGAGAAGAGTGCTCCTACTTTTTTTTTTTTTTTTCATGATGAAACACTGGGGCAAATAGACTATTAACTTTGGATTTTACATGAGAATTTTTCCCAGAGCTTAGTGAAGGTGGAGAAATTTCGCTTTGCAAAGAATACCCAATCGCGTTCAAGGAAAATAAAAAATAACAGCATTTTTGCTTCAATATGCTTGGATGATGGAAGTCAGCAAAGCTTCAACTCTTTCTCAGGGGAAATATTGCACACAAAGTGAATCTTCCTCTGCAAAGCGAACAGTCTATTTGCCTTTAATAATTCAAGAAATTTGCAGTGCAGTCAGAGACAACAACATCTGACATGGGTTTAAAGGCCGAATTATCGTATTTATCGGCGTATAACACACACTTTTTCCCCCTGAAAATAGAGGGCAAATCATGTGTGCATGTTATAAAGCGCTGCTACAACAGCGGTAATGCGCCGCTAAAACTAGTGGCGCTTTACCGCTAAAGCCTGCACCGCCCCAATGTGAAAGGGGTTTTAGAGTTCCCTTCACTGGAACTAAGGGGCCAAGCCCCACCCCTGAAAAACAACCCAACACCATAATCCCCCCTCCACCAAATGATTTGGACCAGTGCTCAAAGAAAGGTCCATAAAGACATGGATGAGCGAGTTTGGGATGGAGAAACTTGACTGGCCTCAAAATGACTGGCCTAAAAAAAAAACTTTTGAATGAATTAGAGCGGAAACTGCAACCCAGGTTTTCTCTTCCACATCAGTGCCTGACCTCACAAATGCACTTCTGAAAGAATGATCAAACATTCCCATAGACACACTCCTTAACCTTGTGGACAGCCTTCCCAGAAGAGTTGAAGAAGTTATAGCTGAAAAGGGTCGGCCAACTCAATATTAAACTATACGGACCAAGACTGGGATGCCATTAAAGTGTATGTGCGTGTAATGGCAGGGGTCCCAATACTTTTGCTAATAAAGTGTATATAAAATTTAAAGCAGGAGTAGGCAACCTTGCCCCTTAAGCTGTGGTGAAACTACACATCCCATCATTCCTCTGCCTCTAGGAGTCATGCCTGTGATCGTCAGGGTCTTGCAATGTCTCATGGGACTTGTAGTTTCACCACAGCTGAAGGGCCAAGGTTGCCTACCCCTGCTCTAAAGCCATATTCCTGTTACCCATTTTATTTTCCTTTGGCAAGTGAGATTTTTATTTAGTATACTTTTTTTTTTAGTAACGTTCTTCATATTAGTATTATTTTGTAATACTATCGTGGTGATTTTTTTTATTATTTACTTTGTGATCTGGAAAGGAAAAACCTCCATAAAATTGAGTTTAAAAATAAAATAAATGATTATATTGGAAAACTATTTCCACATGTAATAAAAGTTGGGCTCTGCATATTTTATGTGATTGAGTATGACATTGTACATGACTAACATGTGTACGGAGTCAAGAGCAGGCACTGGGAAAATGACATGTTCTAAGATGACCAGAGATTGTTTTACAGAGAGCGAATACAATTCTGTTATTTGTAGGGCTCCGCAGTGATCATTTATCAAGGTAATGCTATATAATTAGTATCACGTTTGCTTATATATTATGTATAGAGCATAGTTACATCACATTTAAATGATTTGTATTGCTGCCATCAAATCTTTCATCCAACAATGTCCATGCTTGGTTCAAAAGCCAAGAGGAGAAATGGCCAAAATGTCATTTTTTTTCCTCCACTTAATATAAGACATCATTAAAAATGTATTACTTTTCCTGAGCTGACCCCTCAGCGCAGGTTCATACATCAGAAAAATGGAGTGCATGCTATATGGGTGACTAAGTTTGACAAAATGGCCAGCTGCACATGACACCGCCTTGCCTTAGTTTGCTATTGGCACAGCTCTCAATTAACATATTCCATATCGCTGAACCAAAACCCTGCTTCATAGATGCCAAGGTTTCTGATACCCTGTACTAACAATGGTTAACAAGCTTGAAACAGAGAATTGGATAAAGAGCTCTGTATTCGGACAAGGCTCAGCGAGAGAAGATGGTGCCGCAAAATGTGAAAAGGACACCAATGGTGAGGAAATCCAAAAATGCTACCTGGAGGTTCACTCTGGATCTTACCCATCATGTAGAAGATGGCATCTTTGACTCTGCTAACTTTGAACGATTTCTCAAGCAAAGAGTGAAGGTCAATGGGAAAACTGGAAATCTTGGGAAAGTTGTTCATATTGAATGTCAAAAGAACAAAATTTACGTTGTTTCGGAAAAGCAGTTTTCTAAAAGGTACCTAAAGTACCTCACAAAGAAATACCTCAAGAAGAAAAGTCTGCGTGACTGGTTACGTGTAGTTGCATCAAACAAGGACACCTATGAGCTTCGCTATTTCCAGATCAGCCAGGATGAGGAGTCTGAAACTGAAGAATAAATGTCTTTATCAAATAAAGATCTTTTATGCACTTAAAAAAAAAAAAAAAAGAAGCTCTGTATTCTAGGCTGTCTCACCTAAAAAGCAGCAGGACGGCATGCACAGTCGGCTGCAAGGGCTCCTTCCTTCCTGTAGTGCAGCTTGGTTTGGGGAATTCTGCATGTCATAAGTGTGCGCAGCCTTTTGCATTAGGGTGTGCACCTCAAAGCTCAAACACGCATGCACGGATGGTGTCAGTATTATTATTATTATTATACAGGATTTATATAGCGCCAACAGTTTACGCAGCACTTTTCAATATAAAAGGGAGACAATACAGTTATAATACAATAAAATACAAGAGGAATAAAGTGGTTGTAAACCCACTTAGGCAACTTGCACCTACAGGTAAGCCTAGATTAAGACTTACCTGTAGGTGCAAGAAATATCTCCTTAACCTTCACGGTTAAGGAGATATTTACTATAAATACAGCGCCAATGACGTCACACGCAAGCGCACTAGCGGGCCGGCATCCTTGCCGGTTTTCTGAATGGGATCTTGCCGGCCCGAGCGCGCATGCGTGTGACGTCATCGCCGCTCCGGCCAATCACAGCGCCGGAGCGGCGATACACTGACGGCAGTGACGGGACATCGAGGCAAGATGGCGGCGGAGGGGAACAAATAGCAGTTCGGGGGCTTCGATCTCAGGTAAGTCATTAATAATGAGCTAATATGCTATGCATACTAGCTCATTATGGAATTCTTTTGCAGGGGGTTTTATAAAAAAAAAACATGGGTTTACTTCCTCTTTAAGAGGGCCCTGCTCAGAAGAGCTTACAATCTAATAGGGTGGGGCAGGTGGTACAAAAGGTTGTAACTGTGGGGAATGAGCTGATGGAAGTGGTAAAAGATTAGTTGGAGGAGTGATAGGCTTCCCTGAAGAGATGAGTTTTCAGGGATCGCCTGAAGGTAGCAAGAGTAGGGGATAGCCGGACAGGTTGAGGTAGCGAGTTCCAGAGGATGGGAGAGGCTCTGGAGAAATCCTAGAGACGAGCATGGGAGGAGGAGACGAGAGAGCTTGAGAATAGGAGGTCTTGAGAAGAGCGGAGAGGAAGGTTTGGGTGATATTTGGAGAGTAGAGCAGTGGGTGGTGTCAGTAGGGATGGAATTGGTGTCTGTAGTTTTTTTTTTTTTTGTTATTACTTTTTTTTTTTTGTTAATTGATATGTATGTATTATTATTTTTTTTATATAATTTGTTAGGAGCCCCATTGAGAGGCTTTTGTGAAATAGCAGAGAAAGGGACTGAGAAGGAACTGAGGACAGAGATTCCCCAGTCCCTTTCTCTGTAGCCTCGGCTGCCACTGGGGTAGGGGCATTCAGAGGGGGAATCTGGGTCGCACAGGGTGATTAGGGTTTGCCCAGGCACACCCGGCCCACCCTGTGTGCACGCCTATGCTGCCTGTACATTTATGTTGGTGTTGGTTTCCCAATGAACACTCAATTTTTATTATTAATAGGGTGGCACAGGCTCTCACTCCTTTCCTATGAAAACCAATGAGTGCTTCTGAGCAAACACAGCTTCCATTATTACATAGGTTGGGTACATATATGTTTAGTGGTGCATTACCACACAAATGTTAAGCCCCAGTCACACTTAGCGATTTGGAATCGTAGGCAGAATCAATGTGAAATCAATGCACAATGCGCATTTGGATGCCATTCATTCTTGAAGTGTTACTAACCCCACAACAGTAAAATCAGTCTGTATCAGGGACGTGCAGTCAGGGGAGGCTCTGCCTCCCCTGCCATGAACATAACAAACAAAAAAATACCAAAACAAAATGAATAAGCTTTGAGGGTCATAGGGTAGGTACAGTGACATAGGGTAGGTAGCTGAATACCCCACCACTGGTCAAAATTTGGGGCTCCTGACACCTATAGTTCCAGAGATACGGGGCTTTTTGTGCAGCCTGTCAGAAGCGACATACAGAGCGGCCAGTTTAAATACAAGCTGAGAGAAAGAGGGAAGGACGCGCCAGCTAATTGTAGTATCCCAGGTATTTATTATTAAAAAACAGGATTAAGAACACTTACATGCAAATGCAAATGGACTCATACAGATGAGCCCATTTACATTTGCATTTTGTAAGTGTTCTTAATCTTTTTCTTTTGTAATAAATACCTGGTATACTACACTTAGCTGGCGTATCCTTCCCTTTTTCTCTTTGCTTCCTTTGGTTTACAGAGCCGTCACAACTCTGAGGACAGCAGCCGCAGGTGGTCCCTTATATACCATCTCAGCATATACCCATCATCACAGCCCAGTGATCCTTATGGACTGCCTCCTAATCCCAGATCATCATGTTTATGTTTTTAGAGACATTTCTCCTTAGTTGTCCTGACTGTTTGAATACAACTCCATGCACCAGTTCTTCTCCTCCTTAAATACAAGCTGGCCTACCCTGTTTGCAGCAGACTGAGAGGATGAGCTCACAGTGCCTCTCGCTTCTTGTCAGAAACACTGAGCTTAATGGACAGCTTGGAGCCTTGGACCAATGGTAAAGCACCATTGGACACCGCTGGACCAATTTTCGATCAGTATATGACCAAAAGAATAAAGAATACGTAAATCCAACACCTCATATTCCTGATATGTGCCTGCTGTACCATGTACTTGTATGAGAAAGTATGTTATTCTCTTTGTATTGCTTCCTTTGTGTGAAATCCCTGGTGTTCCTGCTGCCCCTTTGCTTTCCTAATAAAACCGACCACACTAAGCAGGAGAGCACAACGTGGTCAGTTCTCTAGCTAAGTTGGGAACTCAGCCTACTCTTCTCCAATGATCAGACTTGTCCTGACACACCCACCCTGCATGGGAAGCTCAGTGTACTGCTGTTTCTCCTCCGAGCTCTCTGAGCTCATTATGCAGCTGAGAACAGAGGGTATGTATTCACTTATTTTTTTTATATATATACATAAATGTTTTGTCTTTTATTTCTATTTTAAACTGAATTAGCTGTTTTACAAGGGGAGGCTTTACAATCACTTTAATATCTCAATGCTCACGCACTGCTTTTACACATTAAACATATCTTCCCATCTATGGCTGTCTGTAGACAAAGAGTAATGTACAAGACAGAGCAGCCCTTTAAAGTGAAGGTAAACCCACATTCACATTTTAAATGAGCTTTAACTTAAAAAAATAAATAGGTAGAGGGTAAGTACAGGTTTTGAATTTATTTTATTTGGTTCACTTATTGTTTGTTTACATAACGCAAGTTTTTTTACATTTGTTATTATTAAAAAAATAGATTTAACATTTTTTAAATCAGCAGCTTTCTTTAAAATAATAGCTAGTGATCCTGCCATGAAGGTCCTTATTTGGAGACTTGTCCCTGATGACCATCATTGCCACCCTGGCACGCCGGACTTCCAGTGGGGATTGCAGTTACAAACATCACACGGATGTGGTCTGTCAGTACAGTAATACCCTGGATTACGAGCATAATTCGTTCCAGAAGAATGCTTATAATCCAAAGCACTCCTATATCAAAGCGAGTTTCCCCATAGGAAATAATGGAAACTCAGATAATCCGTTCCAAACCACTGCTTGTCTATGCAGTACCGCATGTGGCCAGAGGTGCAGGGGCATTGGAGACACTCTGAAACACTTGGAGACGCTCTAAGACACTCTGAGACGTTTGGAGACACTTGGGAGCCGAGTGTCTCAGAGTGTTTCCGAGTGTCTCTGAGCATCTCTGAGTGTCTCCGAGTGTCTCCGAGCATTAACAGCACCCCTGCACCTCTGGCCAAATGCAGTACTGCATATCCCAGTGGCTTGAATCCTGCTCGTCTTGCGAGACAACGCTCGCAAAGCGAGTCAGGATTTTCTTTAAAAAATAGCTTGTATTGCAAAACGCTTGTAAACCGCGTTACTCGCAATCCGAGGTTTCACTGTATCAGGAAAAGTGTCCTAAGAAATACCATGCAACAATCGCTAGCGTGCATGCATGTGGCCACAAAGTAGCTGTAGGAGACCACCAGCACTGAGGTCCAACAAAAAATGAAAACAATGTACAGTGGAATGTCAGATTGCGAGTAACGCGGTTAAGGAGCGTTTCGCAATACGAGCACTGTATTTTAAAAAATCCTAATTCGGTTTGCGAGTGTTGTCTCGCAAAACAAGCAGGATTCAGACCAAAGCAGTGTGCAGTACCGCGTTTGGCCTGATGTGGGGGGCGCCAGAGCCGAATGGCGCCGATCGTAGCCGATCTGCGCCGTTCGAAAATGCTCTGAAAGATTCGGAAATACTACGTTCCCAAGCCTTCCCGAGGTTTGCCGAGGTCAGCCGAGCTGTCCTCGGGCCTTTCCGGCTGTTTTCGAGGCTCTCCGGCGCCCCCCCACCTCTGGCCGCATGCAGTATTGCATGCCATTGAAGTCAATGCGGAACAAATTATTTTACTTTCCATTGACTTCAATGGGGAAACTCGCTTTGATATGGGAGTACTTTGGATTACGAGCATTCTCCTGGAACAAATTATGCTCGTAATCCAAGTTTCCACTGTATTTCATTTTTTATAATGCCATTTGTTAATGATGTGCAGTGTTTTAGCAAACTAAATGTCATTCCGTCTGTAGCGCCCTCCTCACTCCCCTCTTTCTCTTCAGCTCGTCTCTCTCTTGTCCAGGGGTATCTTTCAGAGGGGAAGGGAGCGGGGACACCACGCCTGGCCTTCACCACAGGTGTCAGTGTGATACAAGCAAAGTTCTTTTACCTTCGGGTCAGTGTTGTGCACCTGGAGCCTCCACCGAGAGTTACCTTGAACAATGTCTGTCAGGAAATGAGCCCCACACCATTAAAGTTTAACACTCCTTTATTCTTCTCGAATGAACACAATCAGTTGAACTCCCTTGGTAGAAACAGAACAGAAAAGGAGGTGTGGATGCGAGTAGGCCCAGACACAATGTGTTTTCCACTTTCCTCCCTGAAAGTGGGTTGCAGTCTCCGAGCGAGGGGGGATTTCCTTCCAGGCGGTCTCCGATGAGAGACTCACCCGTCACTGGCAATCTGCTGCACCAGGTCTTCGAGTGAGGAGCTCCCCCCGGTCCATTACGCCTTCCGGATTCGGGTACCCACTCCCGGGGTTCCCTAGGATCTCCTTCCCTCGCGGAACTCAGTGTTGGGCACTGAGCTCCAGACCTCCATCCGAGTTCCCCGCCCCACCATACCGCTGCCGAGGGAGGACAAAAAGGAAGCGCGACACACAGCAATGATTCAACCCCAACCCAGAGTGACAGCGCCACCTGCTGGGCTGCAGGGAATTACACATCACTAATGTCTCTGCCAAGTTCAAATTTACACCCGGGAAAGTACATACCCGCTACACATCATAATGTACATCTTCTTTAACCAGTTCCCTACAGCCGTATAGTAAAATGATGTCAGCAGGAACCCTTCCTCCCTCCGGGTGGACGTCATTTGACGTCCTCGGCTTCCCGGCATTGTGGAGAGCACGCAAGCGCCGCCGGTGCCACGCATTTGCCGCATCACTGTGGACCTGATGCACGTGCCGCTGGGCACCCACGATTGCTCTTCACAGAGCAGGGACGTGGATCTGTGTGTGTAAACACTCAGATCCACGTCCTGTCATGGGAGAGGAGAACTAATCGTATGTTCCTTGTATATAGGAAAAACGATCGGTCACCTCCTCTCATCAGTCCCCTCCCCCACAGTTAGAATCACTCCCTAGGACACACATTTAACCCCTTCAGCACCCCCTAGTGTTAGCCCCTTCCCTGCCAGTCACATTTATACAGTAATCAGTGCTTTTTTATAGCAGGGATCGCTTTATAAATGTGAATGGTCCCAAAATAGTGTCAAAAGTGTCCAATCTGTCCGCCGCAATGTCACGGTCATGATAAAAATCACAGATCGCCGCCATTAGTAGTAAAAAAAAAAATTATAATAAAAATGACAAATCTATCTCCTATTTTGTAGACGCTATAACTTTTGCACAAACCAATCAATATACGCTTATTGCGATTTTTTTTTACCAAAAATATGTAGAAGAATACATATCGGCCTAAACTGGGGAAAATAACCGTAAAAAAAAAAAATTGGGATATTTATTATAGCAAAAAGTAATAAAAATTGTGTTTTTTTTTTTAAAATTGTCGGTCTTTTTTTGTTTATAGTGCAAAAAATAAAAAATGCAGAGGTGGTCAAATACCACCAAAAGAAAGCTCTATTTGTGGGGGGAAAAAAACAATCAAAATTAAATTTGGGTACAACGTCGCATGACCATGCAATTGTCATTCAAAGTGTGACAGCGCTGAAAATTGGCCTGGGCAGGAAGGGAGTGAAAATGCCCTGTATGGAAGTGGTTAACAAACAATCCGATTTTTTGTTTTACTGATCTAACAAATTGAAACACTACTGGTTTCTAACAGTTTCTACATGGGACACTCTCGTTGCCCTTCAATTTGCCTTAACAAAAAAAAGGCAAATTTTTTTTAATGAACATGGTCTTTCAATTCTCCATTACATGCTTAGGATCTGGGGAGGAGAAGGACACGCAGGCTGAACAAATATAAGAGAAAATAAATTAAGGAAATAATAAGTAATAAAACCCTCCTTAAATCTTACAAAGTAATTAATTATCTTTCAGGAGAATTTTTTTTTTCAATAAGTGACCAGAACTAACGTTATGTGATTTACAAATATTGTTTACATTCGGAGATGGGCAAATAATTGCTGCACGGCTGACATAATTGCGGGGAAAATGATCAGGGATGCAGACACTTTAATTAGGAGAGGTTTGAAGTTCATAAGAGGACTGCGAGAGCAGACAGGAGCTAAGATTATATTAAACAACTACACAGTCATTTTACAGAAACATCTGATGATTATCCATTAGTGAGGAGAAAAACAACTTTATACTGTACCGATAAAGATTTTGTATTTGTCTACCTCTAGACGGAAAAAAAAAAAAAAACACCAATCACAACACAAATTATTACCTTTACTGATGCTCAGAACTCGATTCCCAGTGACTTAAAGTGGAAGTATACACTCCTGTTGTTTTCAGCCAAGGAAGCTGCCATCTTGGCCTCTGTTTAATCTACAACTGCCATGATGCTGCACATGTGATCAGTTATGACACCAGCCATTGGATGGTTTGACAGTTTGGTTGAGAGCACAACCAATGTGACAGTTACTTTCCCGGCACATGCCGGAAATGTGACTGTTTTTTTAAACTGTTAAATCGATGGGTCTACTTCCACTTTAACCACTTCCCGCCCGGCCTATAGAAACAAAGAAAAACCTTTTTTTTTTCAAAATGCTCGGCCTTTTTTTATTTGTTGCGCAAAAAATAAAAACCCCAGCAGTTATCAAATACTTCCAAAAGAAAGCTCTATTTCTGGGAACAAAATGATAAAAAAATGTGTTTGGGTACAGTGTAGCATGACCGCGCAATTGTCATTCAAAGTGCGACAGCGCTGAAAGCTAAAAATTGGCCTGGGCAGGAAGGGGGTGTAAGTGCCTGGTATTGAAGCGGTTAACCTGACCATACTTGATTTGTTTTTCTTCTTTCACTCAGCCTCCTGGTAGACATAGGAGGTGGATGGAGGAATTTGACCCCCCCCCCCCACCACTGCTCCACAACCCCCCCACCCTCCAGGCGGGACACTGATTGTCTATAGCTGCTGACTGAGAAAAGTTTTCCAACATGTCCCTTCAACAGAAGTTGTTTAAACAATCAATTTCTATCGAGCTGGGCAGTCACACACTGATCAAAATTTGTCCGGTCTCTGCCGAACTGGCTGAACTTTGATCAGTGTATGGCCAGCTTTAGGCTTGCTACCCAAATCAGTTTATATGAAAGCACGAAGTCAAGTAAAAGTAGCATAGTAGCCACACGCTGCTTACATACCAATAATGCCCCACCTTAATACATACAGCGCATGGCATTAAAAGGATAAACCTTCACATCTTTCACCATGGCAAAATGCAGCAGTTGGACATGGAAACTGAGTGTAGAAAATAAAAAGCACACTAACCTTACTTCCCTTCAAAAACTGGATGATGTCCAGGACTGCTTTCAGCCCAGAACAATCAAAAACTGAGACCCCAGAACACCCATCTATAGTCTGAAGAAGTCCCACCTTAAATAGTCTTCATGGAAGAGTTATAATTAAAAATCATTTTTTCAATGAAATGAGGAACACTGGGGCTAAGGCATTACAAAGATTTACTCTACCCTTCGTAGAGATGTTTTCAATGAATTGAATTACATTGAGTATACTGGACACTAGACATGTGCATTCGTTTTCGTCCGAATGCATTTTCGTCCGAATTTCAGGGATTTTCCCGTTCATTTTAACAAACGATAACGAACGTGCAGAATCCGAAATCCAAAAGATCCGAAGTAAAAAAATGCTTTATTTTCGTATCGTTGCAACAACAGTTCGATATAGATAAATAGAAGATTTGACATGACGGTGACTTAGCGATCTGTGTCTATCGAACCTTCGGTTGAATGTGCCTAACCTAACTCTATTAGTCCAATATTATTCGACATAGAGAGAAAAGATTCAACATTATATAGACATGAAGATTCGACAAAGCAACTAAAAACATACGATCACCGTGAGCGGACATTTATGGTCAAATGCTCCGCCCATAGGATATAGAAGAATTCTAATGTTGTTTGACTAGTAATAATAATTATAATTATTACTAGTCATACAACATTAGAATTCTACTATTTTTTTTAGAAAACCAAAAGGAAAAGTACCCCCCGGTACTACGGGACTTTATGGGCGAATTATTGTACACAATGTATCGTAAAGACATGTACCGGGGGGTACTTTTCCTTTCGGTTTTCTAAAAACATAAATTTTGGGATGTTGGCAACGAAAAACAGAGAATTTTTTATTCTCTATGATGGTTCTTTCTCTATAACCTTAGAATTCTACTATAGCTTGTGGGCGGAGCATTCGACCGGAAATGCACGATCATGGCGTCGTACAGTTTAGCTGCTTCGTCAAATCTTCTTAGACACAGAAGGTATTGTTACCTTAATTCAGGGAATGCATTAAGGTAAATAACCTTAAGGCTTAGAACCACTTTAAGATCCCAATCCAAACCTAGGCATCTTGGGCATCCCAGAACTCCCAAATGATGACCCTTGCAATGAATTAGCTATCTGCAAATTTTTAAACCATACCAGAAAATCTATTAGTGCCATTCTGGTTATCTCTGTACCCACCTACTATGAAGCAATTAATGGAAAAAGTTAATGTGATTCTATACATAGAGAAACTAACCTATTAACACAATATTCCCCAAAATTTGATAAGATATGGCTGAGCGGTCCTGCCTTTGCACTATTCTCAATGGTAGTCGACAGGATGTTAGGAGGTCACATATCGTAGGTATGCAAAATCAAGCACATCTACAGACAAACAAATAAAGATACCATCGCGTTCACTTGTCTGGCATTTTATTTTATATTTTTATGTAAAGTTAATATAGGTATTCTCATATGGCACATATGCACATATAGGCAATAGACATGTGCACACTGAAATATTTTGGTTCGGAATTTCGTTTTCGTCCGAAAAATACAATTATTTAGTTACTTCCGAAATTTGTTTTTATTAATTTTGTTTCGTTAAAAAATGCATTCGTCCGAAAATCCAAATTAATTAAGGTTTAATCTGTCATTGAAGGCTTATGGTGTCTGTCGAATGTTCTAAGAAGATTCGACAAAGCAGCCAAACTGTACGACGCGCAATCATATATTTCCGGTCTAATGCTCCGCCCACAAGCTATAGTAGAATTCTAATGTTGTATGGCTAGTAATAATTATATTTAATAATTATTATTACTAGTCAACCAACATTAGAATTCTTCTATAGCCCTCGTGGCGATCGTATGTTTTTAGCTGCTTCGTCGAATCTTCATGTCCCTATAATGTTGAATCTTTTCTCTCTATGTCGAATAATCTTGGACTAATAGAGTTAAGGTTAGGCACATTCAACCGCAGATTTGATAGACACAGATCGCTATTGTCACCATCATGTTGAATCTTCTATCTATATCGAACTGTTGTCGCAACGAAACGAAAATAAAGCATTTTTTATGTCGGATCTTTCGGATTACGGACTCTGCACATTCGTTATCGTTTGTTAAAACGAACGTGAAAATCCCCTAAATTCGGACAGAGATGCACATGTCTAATAGGCAACAACATCTAGTAAGCTCCTTTTGAAGTCATCATTATGTATAATAGATTTAGGTTAGCAGAATGCCCATTTACTCTAAATGCTGAGATTCAAGAGAAAGCCCCACAGCTCTTTTGGTTCCTGGACACACCCAGGAAAGATGTCTTTGCTTTCCTTACTCAGCAGCTCAAAGTTGCCCCACCTGATGAGGTAAAGGTAGCTGGGCAAATGATCTGCAGCCAAGTGAGTGGCCCTCCACTGTCAGAACAAATGTTCAAGCACCCAGGCAGGAGCCTAATAGCACACAGATTCTCCGGAAGATCCAAATACTGTGGGGAGCACGTTCCAAATTGCTACCAGAATATTCTTGAACCTTGGATTTGTCCAGCTGTTCACCTGTGTTACCAGAGCTATGCTGGACTTCACTAAAAGGAATGATGTTCATGAAGATACATGCAAGTAGCTGTTCGCATCGCAAACTGTTTTACTGAAGTTGCGATTCTCAGCTCGACTCTTTTTTTGGTAAGATGTTCTATAGAAACTATTCTCTGCAGCCACATCTTTCCCTGATTGACAGAGACATTGCTGTGAAGAATCCATGTTTTTGCTGTTTTCATTGTTTTGTATCATGTTGCAGTGCATACATGCTTTCTTTGTCATTCTGACCCTGTTTTGCATTCTTGCTTCTAACTTTAAACCAGTTTAGTAAACAGTTAATCCCTGTCTGATTATTTGGACCTATTCTGTTAAATATGTATGGATGGCTAAAGTTTGCATTTATTGTTGATATCTCTGATATGTAAGCCTACTTGTGTTGCTATGTGAAGCATGGACTTTGCTGTTTGTGGTCTTATTTTTGTCTGTTTGTGTTCTTTGTCCTTTTTTATTTTGTTAAAAACAAAAAATCTAAGAAAAACCCACCTGATGAAAAAAAGCCAAACAACTCATGCATGGAAACACAAAGGCTGGGGTGCAGAAAAACTGCAGCAGGTGCTCTTTTTCTGATGAGTAAAAATTTGATATATTTGGTTCTAACATAACATACTGTAGTTTGCCTCTTTAAAGTGTGAAGGAAAGAACTGGGCGAATGTCTGCTTGTGATAGAGAAGCAGGGTGGAAGTTCCCTTAAGGTTGTTGGGCTGCATTCCTGCAAATGGAATGAATGTTTTGCCCCAAATTGCTGGCGCCATCACAATTGAGAAACATACAGACAAGTTTTTATTTATCTTGGAATGCCATTGCATCTGTCTGGTCCTAATTTCATTCTGCAACATGACAATAGCCCCAAGGATGAAGAAAGAATTATACAGAGCTATATGCAACACATACTGTAGAAGAACAAACAGTTATGGGAGTTCCAAGCATCATATGTAAGATAAAGTGCCAGAGAGCCTCTTTTAGACATCACGAAAACATGAATTCTGGCCCTGTCTGCCAAATATAAGTTGGGTAATCAAACATTTACTTTTAAGTTTTTAGTTTGGATGCATGGTTCACTTTTCAATTAATAATTAGTTGGGCACCCAACCCATTCCTTTCGTGGCTGATCTACATTTCCCATCTGCTCCATGAACAAGTATTGTATATGCAAAACATTAGGGTTCATTCCTTTGTAAAGTTGACCACTTAAGGGAGCAACTTAAGGTTAAAAAAAAAAGGGAGATCAAATTAAATCGCAACTAAATCTGCCATAAAAAAAAAATTCTCCCCTGATACTAGCAGTGTTTTACAAATTGTACATTCTGTCAGGGTCACCTGTGGCCAGGTGACAGATGCACACCGTAGGGGGACAGGAGTGCACCGCGAGGTAGTGAACCCTATGGCTGGCTTCTGTGGATAGGAAACTGGGTGGTTGTGGAAAGCGGGACCAGAGGAGCACAACCGGGATCCCAACGGAAGCGAGAGCCAAGATTCCCCAGGGCGCGGAGTCTAAGACCCAGCTGGTCTTCTCCAGGGCCTCTAGTGGTGAGGATGTTACGCTGCAGGCTGGGACCAGGTCGCGGCCCCTGGAGTTTCCTAGCTCACGCCCCGTAGGATAAGGGGAAGCAGCAGCACACGATAGAGAGAACCGAATAACAAGCCGAAGGTCAGGGGCCACAAGCAGACAAGGATAACGAGGAACGAGCCGAAGGTCAAGGGTCACGAGCAGACAGGGATGGTCGGGGACAAGCCAATAGCGTAACAGAGAGACAGACGTAGCACACGGCAGGCAGGAACCCAAACACACAATGCCTAACAAACACGTTGATCAGCAAAGCAGGCTTGCAGTGCACAGGTTAATATAGTGTTCAGTGATAGGGCCTGGGGTGGAGTCAGGCTGGGAGGAGATTATAAAGGAAGCCAGGTGAAGGAGGTCTGGTCTCTAGATGAACACATGAGGAGGAAGGTAAGATGGCAGACAGACATTAATGCATATCCATGACAGTACCCTCCCTCTTACGAGGCCTCCCCCTTCCCCGCCTGGGCCCAGGTTTAGAGGGAAACTTCAGATGAAACTCCTTTAACAGACGAGGTGCAAAGACCTCAGATGCAGTGATCCAAGACCTCTCCTCAGGACCAAACCCTTTCCAATGAACGAGGTACTGAAGAACGCCTTTACAGAGTCGGGAGTCCAGAATTTGACTGATCTCGTACTCCTGATTATCCTCCGAGACAGGCGCCACGGTAGGAAGAGGACGAGAGAATTTATTGAGGACTAAAGGCTTTAGAAGAGCAACATGAAAGGAGTTAGTGATTTTAAGGCTCTTAGGAATCTGGAGTTTGAAACAAACCGGATTCAGTTTAGCAGTTACCGTGTATGGACCGATGAATCGTGGAGCAAACTTCAGAGAAGGAACTCGGAGCTTGATGTTCCTGGTAGAGAGCCAGACTTTGTCCCCTGGCTGAAGAGAAGGCGGTTTACGCCTGCGGCGGTCGGCAAAGCCTTTGAATTTTTCAGCAGCTGCCCGGAGGGAATCATGAACGTGACCCCAAACGGAATTGAGAGACTCCTGAACCGAAGCCAAAGCTGGAATGTCTGGAGAACAGATCATAGGAAGAGGAAGTTGAGGGTGTTTTCCATAAACTGTGAAAAAGGGTGTCTTCTGCGAACTGGTATTCACATGATTGTTATGGGAGAATTCTGCCCACGGGAGTAGAGAGGACCAATCGTCATGGTGAGAAGACACAAAGGTGCGAAGAAAGACCTCTAACTCCTGATTAACCCTCTCAGTCTGTCCATTGGATTGGGGATGGTAAGAAGAAGAAAAATCCAAGACAATATTGAGGGATTTGCAAAAGGCTCTCCAAAAACGAGACGTGAATTGGACTCCCCTGTCGGAAACAATATGAGAAGGGACCCCATGTAGGCGGAGAATTTCTCGAATGAAAATGGGAACCAAGGCAGGGGCAGAAGGAAGACCAGGAAGAGGAACAAAATGAGCCATCTTGGAGAATCGATCGATTACCACCCAAATGACTGTATTATTCTCAGACAGTGGGAGATCGGTGATAAAATCCATGGCAATATGGGCCCAGGGTTCCTTAGGAATAGGCAAGGGCATGAGGAGACCAGCAGGAGCTTGTGTGGAGGATTTGGACTGAGCACAGACATGACAAGCTTTAACGTAGTCTTTGACGTCTGAGCGGAGATTAGGCCACCAGTAGTGACGACTGATGAGTAGGAAGGATCGGAGGAATCCAGAATGCCCTGCCACCTTGGAATCATGTCCCCAACGAAGGATCTTAGCTCTTAGCTCAGTGGGGACAAAGGTCTTACCAGGCGGAATTTTAGACTTCAGGGTGGTAGAGTGGGCAACAATGCATGAGGTGGGAATGATCGGCTCAGGTTCAGGGGCGGACTCCTCGTCCAAAGTGTCAAATGACCTAGAGAGCGCATCAGCCCGACCGTTGCAGGAACCAGGTTTGTAGGTAATCGTGAAATTAAAACGGGCAAAGAAGAGACTCCACCTGGCCTGTCTAGGATTCAGACGTTTAGCATTCTGTAGATACTGTAAATTCTTGTGATCGGTAAAGATCGTTATGGAGTGAGGGGAACCCTCCAAGAGATGACGCCACTCCTCTAACGCCAATTTAATTGCGAGAAGTTCCCGATCACCGATGGCATAATTCCTCTCTGCCTGAGAAATTTTTTTGGAGAAGAACGCACATGGTTGGCGTCTCTTCTCAAAGATTTGAAGAAGCACAGCTCCCACCCCCATTGAGGAAGCGTCCACTTCAATAAAAAATGCATTCCCAGGATTTGGTCTCCTCAAGAGGGGGCCAGAAACAAAGGCCTGTTTCAGGTTGTGAAATGCAGAGACAGCTTCGGGAGGCCAGTCTCTGGCATTCACACCCTTCTTGGTCAAAGCGATAATAGGCGCGGCAATGGAAGAGTAATTCCTTATGAACTGCCTATAATAATTAGTGAAGCCAAGAAAGCGCTGCGTGGCCTTGAGGCTAGCAGGAAGAGGCCAGTTGGTGATAGCCAAGACCTTCCCAGGGTCCATACGAAGCCCCGAACATGAGACAAAGCACCCCAAAAACAGGACCTCAGAACATTCAAAGGAACATTTCTCCAGCTTGGCATAGAGATTGTTCTCTCTAAGACGTTGAAGTACAGTGCGGACATGGTTTCTGTGGACGAGCAGATTTTCAGAAAAGATCAGAATGTCATCCAGATAGATGACAACAAACTGGTACAGCAGATCTCTGAAGATTTCATTGACAAAGTTTTGAAACACGGCTGGAGCATTACACAGACCAAAAGGCATCACCAGATATTCGTAATGCCCGTCTCTAGTGTTAAATGCAGTCTTCCATTCGTCACCCTCCCGTATTCGAATGAGATTGTACGCGCCTCTGAGATCCAACTTGGTGAAAATGGAGGCACCCTTCAACCTATCGAATAGCTCAGATATTAAGGGTAAGGGGTATCGATTTTTAATAGTAACCGCATTTAAACCCCGATAATCGATGCAGGGTCTTAAGGTACCATCTTTTTTGGCAACAAAAAAGAACCCTGCCCCTGCAGGCGATGAGGATTTCCGGATGAACCCTCTCTCCAGATTCTCTGCTACATACTCCGACATGGCCTGGGTCTCTGGGATGGACAGAGGGTAGGTACGACCCCTGGGTAGAGTTGCTCCGGGGACAAGATCAATAGCACAGTCAAAAGACCTGTGGGGAGGAAGCACCTCAGCTGATTTTTTACAGAACACATCCCGGTAATCGCTGTATGCGGCGGGAAGATCAGAAGAAACAGAAGTGGCAGCAACCGGAAGACTCTCCTTGGGGGTCACCTTGAGAAGACACGACGAGAAACATGAGGAACCCCAGGCCAGGATCTGCCCAGAGACCCAGTCCACATGTGGAGAGTGGAGCTGTAGCCAAGGGAGGCCCAATACAACTGGGGTAGAGGCCTTGGGTAGAATAAGAAAGGATATCCACTCCTGGTGGAGAATCCCTACCGACATCCTAATGGGCAGCGTCTGGAAGCGAATAGGGCCCCCTGGGAGAACAGTGCCATCAATTGCCGAGACTACCAATGGGGTAGTGAGAGGTGAAAGGGTAAGCTTCATAGAAGAAGCAGTTCTCCAATCCATGAAATTGCCGGCAGCCCCGGAATCTAGGTATGCAAGGGTTGACTGAGGAGAAGTGCCTACATGAAGGGACACCGGCAAGAGCAGGCGAGAAGGTGATGTTTCTGGGTCCAATACTCCACCTTCCAAATGTATTAGACCCGAGCGTTTCCCGGACGAAGCGAGCAGGAGTCACGAAAATGACCCTTGCCCCCACAATAGAGGCACAAGCCCAGAGTTCTGCGCCTAGCACGTTCTTCGGGGGTTAGTCTGGTCCGGCCCAGCTGCATAGGTTCTTCAGCAGGTAGAGGATGCTCCACGGAATGAAGGGAGGGGAGCTCAGACTGGCTAGGACCCAGAGAGTGCTGGCGTCTTTTTTCTAAGGACCTCTCTTGAAAACGAATGTCGATCTGGTTGCATAATGAAATTACATCGTCCAGACCGACGGGAATGGCTCTTCCCGCTAATTCGTCTTTCACTCGGTCAGAGAGGCCATGTAAAAAGGTAGCGACCAGGGCCTCATTATTCCAGCTCAATTCAGCTGTGTGGATACGGAACTGAAGAGCATATTGCCCCACTGAACTAGATTCTTGGCGAAGACGTAAGACAGCACTAGCCGCTGAAGAAGCCCGAGCCGGCTCTTCGAAGATATTACGAAAGAGCTTCAAGAATTCGGACAGACTGGAAACCACCGGATCGTTCCTCTCCCACAGGGGGGCAGCCCAGGCCAAAGCTTCACCGGAGAGGAGGGAAATGATATAGGCTACCTTAGCCCGGTCAGATAGGAAGCTTTGAGGCTGAAGCTCAAAATGAATAGTGCATTGGCTGAGAAACCCCCTGCAGGCCTTGGAGTCCCCAGAGAAACGGAACGGAGCTGGCAATCTTAGTGAGTGTGAGGCTGCGACTGGTGCGATAGGTACAGCCGCTGGTTGTACTTGGGGTTGCGGATTCGGGGTTCCCAAGGAGACCTGAAGCTGCTCGAATCGAGAAGCCAGATCCTGGAGGAATCGCATCACCTGGGTCTGATTTGATTCCTGGGTCTCAAGTCTGCGAACTATGCCCTGCAATGGATCATCCGCGGGAAGCGGGATGTCAGCCGGGTTCATGGCTGATCAAACTGTCAGGGTCACCTGTGGCCAGGTGACAGATGCACACCGTAGGGGGACAGGAGTGCACCGCGAGGTAGTGAACCCTATGGCTGGCTTCTGTGGATAGGAAACTGGGTGGTTGTGGAAAGCGGGACCAGAGGAGCACAACCGGGATCCCAACGGAAGCGAGAGCCAAGATTCCCCAGGGCGCGGAGTCTAAGACCCAGCTGGTCTTCTCCAGGGCCTCTAGTGGTGAGGATGTTACGCTGCAGGCTGGGACCAGGTCGCGGCCCCTGGAGTTTCCTAGCTCACGCCCCGTAGGATAAGGGGAAGCAGCAGCACACGATAGAGAGAACCGAATAACAAGCCGAAGGTCAGGGGCCACAAGCAGACAAGGATAACGAGGAACGAGCCGAAGGTCAAGGGTCACGAGCAGACAGGGATGGTCGGGGACAAGCCAATAGCGTAACAGAGAGACAGACGTAGCACACGGCAGGCAGGAACCCAAACACACAATGCCTAACAAACACGTTGATCAGCAAAGCAGGCTTGCAGTGCACAGGTTAATATAGTGTTCAGTGATAGGGCCTGGGGTGGAGTCAGGCTGGGAGGAGATTATAAAGGAAGCCAGGTGAAGGAGGTCTGGTCTCTAGATGAACACATGAGGAGGAAGGTAAGATGGCAGACAGACATTAATGCATATCCATGACACATTCACAGTCTCGTTGTTAAACCAAAAAACCCACAACACAGGCCTCGTACACACGACCGATTTTCTCGGCAAGAACCAGCAAGAAACTTGCTGGCAGAGATGTCTTGCCGAGTAAATCGGTCGTGTGTACGCGGCTATCGGGTTTCTCGTCGAGAAAACCGACAAGTAACCTCGACGAGAAAATAGAGAACCTGCTCTCTATTTTCTCGTCGAGATTCTCGTCAGCCTGTTTCTCGACGAGAAAAGTGAGTGTGTGTACACTTACCTGTCCGCCGGGAAGCCCGCGCATGTTCAAAATGAATTCGACGCATGCACGGTAGCTTCCTAGGCATACGTAGGGTATACCAAGATGGCGGCGACGGCATCGAATGTGACGAGCGCATGCTCGTCGTAGTCGATGACGTCACCGCGTACGCTCCATTCAAAGAACCGCAGGTTCTTTGAAACGAGCGTGTGTACACTCGGCCGGGACAATTTTCTTGTCCAGGAATCTCGTCGAAAAAAACGACATGTTATTTTCAACGAGAATCTCGGCCGTGTGTACGAGGCCACAGTGTTATAAAATGGTGTAAGCTGCCTTCCCAGTGTAAAAAAATACTATATAAATTATAAAGAAAAAAAGGGGGAGCTACACTAATGTGTATATGTGTGGAAATCCTAGTTAGGAGTCTCCAATATCCCAAATTGGGTGTTTAAATCTCCAATACCATATTCATATATCACAAATATACATCCTTAATTAAAAACAAATATACATTATAATAAACATGTTTGCAAAAAATTTAATAGTCCATCATAGCATAATCAAATGTGTATGTAACAAGCCCCTGCTCGCTCGGTTCCACTCTCCCGACACTCCTCTGTTGCTATTGAATCAGATTGCAGATCGATATGTGCCGTTCGAATCCAGTTGTGATAGCTCAGAACAAACACTAGGCAGGCTGTATGTAAGTTCAAACAGGAATCTCACTTTTATTGGATGTACACATCACACTTTTATAAATAGCAGTTTTAACACCCCGCCCAAACAACCACTTTCCTATTGGTCAATTGTAAAGTACAAATTCCAAAGTGCAGCGCTTAGTGAAAAAATCAATGTGAAAAAACAGTCCAAGTGCAGAATCAGCAAACAAGATGAATGTGGAAACTGATAAGGAACCACCACCAGAACTTTCAGTGTGCAAGCGTGAAAAAGCACACCACCCCAATGTGCTCACAAAATGCTTACCGGAAGGCAAACATACACAAGCGATGTAAGTGGTTCCTTATCAGTTTCCACATTCATCTTGTTTGCTGATTCTGCACTTGGACTGTTTTTTCACATTGATTTTTTCACTAAGCGCTGCACTTTGGACTTTATACTATTTCATTTGCCTTATCAACAGACTGTGCTAGCTGCTCTATATATTTATTTATATATTTTTTATTATTTTATTTTTATTTTTTGGCTAGCGCAGATATTTGTTCACTTTATTACAATTGTAAAGTACCCTCTAGTCCTCACTTAGATCCTCTTGGCCATGCAAATGAGGACTTGAAACAGGGTCAGCAGGAATTGGTCCGATAGCATGAATAGGAGGACTGATATGTGTAATGACACAGAGAAGTCCCAGGAGATAATTAAAGTACATAAACAAACAAACGGTCAAACACAGAACAATGCCGGACCAACCAGATCATGGAGCCATCTGGAGGGGTTTAGCCTTAAGACAGGGTGGAGGACCCACCACTGTGTAATAGAATCAAACGAGAAATACTTCAGTATTCCAAGGATCATGACAGTGTATATAAAAAAAATCAGTGAAAAACAATACAAAAAAAAGTGACAGTCTATTTCCTGTGTTTAGATATTCTTCACTTTTTTCAGTATGCACTCCACCACCAATAGTATACATGCACACACCTCGTGAGAAGGAATGCCTAAATAACTCACCAGTTCACTTGAACCTTTTAATTAAAAAAGGTAATTTGCTCATGTATATAGTGTGGTCCATATAGGTGGAAATCTTACTGACAGCCACTCGACCAAAGTACAGAAACCAGGGAGAAAACATTTATGTAGTGTAGTATTTATATTTAATTTGATATAATAAAAACATACATTAATGTGCTCACATTTGTTTGTGCCCAATCGGCACTAAAGAAAGCCTTTACAATGGAAGGAGGCACGCCGCTCCGTTTAGCTCTGGAGCCGGTGTACGCTCCAATTACCGGAAGTGATGCGCATGACAACCGAAATCCCGCACACTCTCGCATGTGCAGCTTAGTGTACAATCTTAAAGAATGCTGGGGTAGGTGCCAGGTGCAATTCCTGTACAATAGCTAGGGAAAAATTGTGCATGCAAACCTGCAAAGCATTCTCTCTTGCAGTTGTATCAAAAACCACCATTTTGTAGAAACCTCTTTTGTTATCCTCTGAGATGATGATGGAGGTGCCTACATCAAAGCCCCTCAATGTGCATCTTGCTCTAATATCTAGTTATAAATTGGGGCAGTTGCTGTTTTCGATTAGCTTGCTGGATATGGTGCTGGGACACATTAGTTGCCCTCAGCTACCATTGTGCTCTGGTAGGCTTCTGGTGTGTCCTTGTACCTTTAAGGAGGAGTGGTCTCCTTCATGCATACCTGCCCTTAATTTATCTCTTGCTATATATGCTCCAACATGGAGACTCTTGTAGATTAGAGTTAGGATGACACTATACAGAGGGGCCTTGGTGAGGCAAAGTGGCTTCCACATATGTTTGCAAATGCAGTGCAACTAATACAGAGATGTGTGAGTATCAGCAGGCACAGTGAAAGTTGTAGGAAAAGGCAAAGGTAGAGATGGAGATTTGGAAACTGTCAGGAACTTGGTAGGAGGCCGAGATGCTAGGAGGGCTCCCCTTGCGGCCGAGCGCAGCACACCACTGGAGGTGACACAGCAGGTGTGGTGCCCACAGAAGCACGGGTGCCTGGTAGCTGGAACTGGAGACAGGCGTGCTTGGATGGTCCAGGAAGCAGGGACGGGTGGACAGACTTGATAACGGAGTCGGGAGCCAGGCCAGGGGTCAACACAGGAAGTCAGTCCAGGATCAGATGCAGGAAGCAGGCAGAGGGAAGTCAGATGCAAGCCAAGGATCAAGCCAGGGGGTCAAAAGGATCAGGTCAGGACAAGCCGAGTCGGTACACGGATCAGGAACAGCAGATTCACAGGACACAGGAACGCAGACAAGCTGAAGATACACCAGCGATGCGCCACTGTCAGCAGTGAGTTTAAATAGGCCGGGCATCCATCACGCCGGGCGTGCGCCATTGCGCATGTGCGTGCGCATCGTTATGGCGCGTGCGCACCGTCACGGCGCCGCGCGTCCGCCTAGTCCCGGCGCGCGCCTGCCCAACCATGGTGCCGCGCATCCTTGTGCGTGCATGCGCATCAAAGCGTCTATTTCCCTGATAGAAACACTTCTGGTGGAAATATAACTTGTTCTGTAGATGTAGGATTCAGTGGAGTACCAGTGAGTATTTAGTGGTACTATAAACACATAGGGAGTTATTTACCGCAGGCAAATCCACTTTGCACTACAAGTGCACTGAAAGTGCACTTGGAAGTGCAGTCGCTGTAGATCTGAGGGGCACATGCAAAAAAAAAAAAAAAAAAAACAGCATTTTAGCTTGCACATGATTGGATGATAACATCAGCACAGCTTTCCCTCATTTCAGATCTTCCCTTCATATCTACAGCGACTGCAATTTCAAGTGCCCTTTCAGGGCACTTTCAAGTCTCATGCATCAAAAAACATCATGATATAAATGAATACGTCCAGTATTAGAGTCCATAGGGTTTTATAATGACAAGCAGCACCTGGTGGCAGCACCCTTAGAGTGAAGCAAGCAACTCTGTAGTATAGAAGAGCAGAGGGGCGCCAGACTAAGTGCAGCATTAAAATCAAAAGTTTATTTAAGGGTAAGACAAGGGGCAACTCACAAATGGTTGCAAATGGTTGAATAATTCAGGCACATATAATGGTGGCAGTCAGTCTCTGGGCCTCTCTGGATCGTCCCTGTGATATGGCAACATCAGGCAGTGGCTGTGCCAACAAATGACTATAGGAATCGGCCAATCAACACCATAACCAGTGTGGAACATAAGTTGGCGCCGGGCCATGCTGACGTACAAGTGGTCAGCACGGCCTCCGTAGTGATGTCACGTCCAGAAGTAAGGATTTCCCCTTTATTTTTACTTAGTGATCCTGCCAGTAATTTTGTAATTTTTCAACTTCTTTTAACAGATCAAGTTGTCTAGGCAAAGTAGCAGTTTAATAGTTGAAACAAACCATGTAATAATGGCAGGGGTGCTTGCAGTGGTCAGACTTTGTTAATTTTTCTAAAACCTTTATCCCAAAAGGAAAAAATAAATGTAAATGTAAAACATGTTAGTTCAGCTTCAATTTGTTAGTCAAGTCCATCTAAATCTGTAAGTCTAACATTACCCTCTCTCAGGACTGACAATGCTGCTGTCCAAAGGTGTCTGTTTTACTACTCCAACCAGAATGCAGACACCCTAAGACAGGGCGTGTGTTTCTGGCTGGATCACCAGGTGAAATAATAGAAAATAAAGCCTACCACAGCTACCACATTATGGGGTAGCACAGTAGCTATGTGGTTAGCACTTCTGCCTAGAAGCAGTGGGGTCACTTGTTTGAATCCCAACCATGGCACTACCTACCTGGGGTTTTCATGTTCTCCTTGTGCCTGCGTGGGTTTGCCAGTTTCCTCCCAAACTCCAAAGACATGCTGGTAGGTAAATTGACCCTGGTATGTTCTTGTATGAATGTGGGTTAGGGACCTTAGATTGTATACTCCTTGAGGGCAGGGACTGATATGAATGTACAATACAGTGGAACGAGCATAATCCCTTCCAGGAGAATGCTTGTAATCCAAAGCACTCGCATATCAAAGCGAGTTTCCCCATAGAAGTCAATGGAAACAAAGATAATTCGTTCCACATTGATTTCTATTGTATGCAGTACCGCATGTGGCCAGAGGTGGTGGGGTACGGGAGAGACTTGGAAATACTCGGAGATGGCTCAAATGCACTCGGAAACCCTCGGAAAGGCTCAGAAACACTCGGGAACGGAGTATTTCTGAGTGTTTCCGAATAAATCCGAGCGGCTCCAAATGGCTCTGAGTGTCACCGGCGCCCCCCGCACCTCTGGCCAAATGCGGTACTGCACACGGCAGAGGCTTGAATCCTGCTCGTTTAGCGAGACAACACTCGCAAACCGAGTCAGGATTTAAAAAAAATAATAGCTTGCATTGCGAAACGCTTGTTAACCGCGTTACTCGCAATCCAAGGTATTACTGTATATATATATATGTAAATCGCTTTAAAAATTTACAGCTCTATAAAAGTACCTGTAGTAAATAAATCAAAGGACTGGTAAGCTAAAATATATTCATTTTTGTTTTTGGGTTTTATTACCAGAAGGAGGAATTTTGCTTGGCCTCCCAAATGGGAAGCCAATGAGCTGGGGAGGTATGCTGCAAATGTAATGCTATATGCGGTTGCTCATGCACTACTCATTTATCAAACCAGTGTCAAGAATGATACAAATCAAAATGTTTTCGCTATCTCCCTTCCATAAAACACCAGAAGATGACTTGTAATTGTTTGATATATCTTGCTAATTTGGCTGCCACACTACAGACCAGCTAGAGGAAAAATAATATTCTTCAGATGAGAATCCTGCCAGGCTGACAGTCCTCAAGATGGAGAGGCAGAGCCTGTCCACGCCCTCCTTATCAGAGCTTTTAAATAGCAGTCAAGAGTGCTTCATTTCAACACGTCTTCCAGAGACAGCAGGACGATTAGAATTTTGCGGCCACTCTCTATACAATCCCTAAATAATTAACCAGAACTCGAGAGCCCATGTTTTCATACATCCGACACACTAGCATTTTAAAAACTAAAAACAAGTTGCGGTGCTAATTAAGACTGATAAAAAAACAATGGAATCTTGTGTTTTCTGATTTATTTAAGAGATAATTAAGTTAAACCGCATACCGTGAAATTATACTTTCAGCTGCAAAGCTTACAAATGATATTGAGATAAGTGGGAAATATCAGATTATCGGAGAAGGATGCTAGGAAATCCTAAACCCATTTTCTGCTAACACATTTTGAAATTGTAAAATTTCATTTGTTGGCCTGAAGGAAAAGAAAGAAAAAAATGGCACCTTAACAGATACAGATCAAACGTGATTTTGTAACCCTTAAGTTCAACTTTCTTTTTCCATAATCTTAACACATAAAACTTTCTGTCAAGGACTTGCAACACAAAATTCAATCAGGAACCTTGAATCCTTAAATACTCCAAGCACTAACTTCAGGTGACTAATTCAGTTTGGCTATTGCAAAGAACATTTTTTTTTTTTTAACTCAATCGATATGTACAATATATCTCACTATCAAGGGCATGCTTCAATTATTTACATAACACTGGCTACATAAGGGAATCCATGCACCCAGCTTCATTGACTGGCACATTTTTCTTCCTGGCTAAAATGTGCACAGCTTAGTGATCCAATCTTGATATTGATGTGGCTGTTTCATATTCGGGATGTTTATCACCGCAGCCGCCAGATGTAGCCAAGATTGAAAGTAGCAGAAAACTTTATGAAGTTGACATTTCTCCCTGGCTATTTTTTTTTTTTTTTTCAGGCTTAAATGTTTAATTTGAAGTATGAAGTGAGAGTGAGATTTGCTCGAAGTGAAATTGCCTCTGCAGGCAAGAGTCCAGGATTGGCAATTCGTCAACTGAGGCATTGGCCAGAAATGTGCTGATGTGACTGGGAATATCAGAGGGCTGATTGGGGATCTCCCAAATATTATTCAAAATTGATTCCCCAGATTGATAGTTTCTTTATATCCCATAAACTACCAGGATTTACCTAGAAAAGCTCTTTATCTAAGTACTGCAAAGATAATCAGGTTTAGTAACAGTTAAAGAGAAATTATAGTCTATCTAGGGTTAGTGTGAAAATACATTAAGTAATATATGCTTGAGATGTGTATATACTGTATATATATAGATATAGATATCTATATATAGATATAGATATATATATATATATATCTATATCTATATAGATATATATATATATAAACATATGTATATATATATATATATATATATATATATATATATATATATATATATAGATAGATATATAATATCTATATATATAGATATATAATATCTATATATATATATGCTGTGGAAATTAACTATTAATTCCTTGATTAATCGATTAATTGTTTTGATCGATCAAAATTATTTTAATCGATCAAAATTCTTTGGGCTTGCTGTGTCCATCTAAAGGGCTTCTTTGCTGTGCCTTCATATCTGCATGCCGGCGGGACCTTACTATCTGCCACACGCAAGGGCTGTTACACTTCCCTCTATCAACCTGGGATTCTACAGCCATCCACTGGGAGTTGTGATAGTTCCCTTCACGGGACATCTACATGCCGATGAACTGATGTTAGCCCCTTCTCATCTGGATTCAGCAGTGGTATCGTTGTACACATTTTTATACCAGTATCATACTTAGCTACATGTTTTTATGACTGCTTTTGCTACCGTTTGATATTACTCACACCGTTTTTACAGTTTATGTAGCTACATCGATTTTATCTCCAGTGCAATATTTATTTTGTTACCTACTTGAAGACTATAAAAGTTTTAATGCTATTCCCATCGAGCGCTGCCTTTGTGTGCTTTTTGTATCCTGCTATCCATTTTTCCAGTGGTTGGTAGCTGCACAGGGAATCGGCCTGCAAGGAGATCAGCTAAAAGTAGTTGGATCTGTATGTGCGTTACGTTATTAATTGAAATTAGTAGATTAATCGATAAAAAAAAAATTGATTAATCGAACACAAATTTTTTAATCAGTAACAGCCCTAATATATATATATATATATATATATATATAGATATATAGATACTCACCGGCCACTTTATTAGGTACACCTTGCTAGTATTGAGTTGGACCCACTTTTGCCTTCAGAACTGCCTTACTTCTTTGTGCCAAAATGTTGGAAACATTCTCCAGAGATGTTGCTCCATAGTGATATGCTAGCATCATGTAGTTGCTGCAGATTTTTCAGCTGCACATCCATGATGCCAATCTCCTTTTCCACCACATCACAGTCCCCAGATCTCTATTGGATTGAGATCTGGGGACTGTGGAGGCCATTGGAGTACAGTGACCTCATTGTCATGTTCAGGAAACCAGTTTGGGATGACTTGAGCTTTGTGACATGATGGATTACCCTGCTGGAAGGAGCCATCAGGAGATGGGTATACTGTAGTCATAAAGGGATGGACATTGTCAGCAACAATACTCAGGCAGGATTGATGTGTTGTGCACTCAGAGATGGTATTCTGCATACCTTGGTTGTAACGAGTGGTTATTTGAGTTACTGATGCCTTTCTATCATCTGGAACCAGACTGCCCATTCTCCTCTGACCTCTGACATCAACAAGGCATTTTCCTCCACACAACTGCTGCTCACTGGATATTTGCTCTTTTTCGAACCATTCCCTGTAAACCTGAGAGATGGTTGTGCGTGAAAATTCCAGTAGATCAGCAGTTTTTTAAATACTCAGACCAGCCTGAGCAGACCAGAATGCCTACAGCTACAGGCACCATGATCCCGGTAGTAGTGCAACGGATCGGTGGTGATTCGAACGGGTCACCCTGTTCGGATCGGAACACCACGCAATCCGCGGAGCGCTCCGGAGCCTCGGGCATAGGAAAGGCCGCGGCTTCGGCCTATCTCTGGAGCGGCGGCCATCTTTGTACACCCAGGGGCGGCCGCTGTAGTGAGGTTTCGCCGCCGCCATCTTGTTCCACCCCACACTCCTCACTGTCATTACTGTGCAGAAGGGGCCAAGCGGACATCTTGTTACACCCAACAGAGTTTTAGATTTCAATTATTTTCAACACAAAACGGAGCTTATATGCTTAAATATATTATTTGGAAATCCAACGGACTGTTTACATGTTAAATTTTAAAAGCAGCAGCAAACCTTACATGGTTGCTAATGTGACGGAACACCTCTGATTTTCACATTTAACATTTAGTTAAATGTGAAAATCAGAGGTGTTCTGTCACATTAGCAACCATGTAAGGTCAGCAGGTTTGCTGCTGCTTTTAAAATTTAACATGTAAACACTCTGTTGGATTTCCAAATACTGTATTTAAGCATATAAGCTCCGTTTTGTGTTGAAAATAACTGTGAAATCTAAAACTCTGGTGGGTGTAACAAGATTTGTCTTTTCTTTTTTTTTTTTTTGCCGACATGAAAAATGATCCAATCCGTGACTCTGATCCGAGGATCGATCCGATCCGTGAGTTTTTTTGATTCATTGCACCCCTACATCCCAGTATCTTTTTTTTCTCTGCCAGCAATGCATTTTTATGTAAAAGTGTTCCTAGTGGCTAAATAGCCTTCCTGTGCCTTTCCGGGCTCTCACCATGGAGCCCGGGGCAGAAGCTGGTTCTACCGGCTTACCATAGACATGACCAGGGACCGAAATATCCTCAATCATCTCTATGGTGTAAGAAACCAGGAGCAACAAGGTTTTTATCACTTCCAGTTTCGCCAGGGTGCAAACAAATCTA
Source organism: Rana muscosa (assembly GCA_029206835.1). Classification (NCBI taxonomy): domain Eukaryota; kingdom Metazoa; phylum Chordata; class Amphibia; order Anura; family Ranidae; genus Rana; species Rana muscosa. The sequence continues at coordinate 275,024,015 of CM055123.1, forward strand.
ATCGAACATATTCTTGGTTTGATCAGATGCTTTTAAGGGCAGAGGAGAGATCTGGGGTCTAATAGACCACAGATGTCTCAGTAAGAAGGACCTGATACTGCTTCAGCTATCACAAGGGATGTTGTCCATCCCTTGTGATAGCAATAAAAGTGATTAAAAAGAGACAGTGTAAAAAACAAAAACAATTCAAATAAAATAAATAATAAAATAAAAATGTAAAGTGCCCCTCCCTCCCGTGCTTGTGTGCAAAGGTGAACGCATATGTAAGTCCTGCACGCATATGTAAATAGTATTCGCAACACACATTTCAGGTACAGTAATACATAAATGTCAGATCGAGAGCGATAATTCTAACACCATACCTCTTGTATAGCTCTAACCTGGTAACCTGTAAAGACTTTTAAAGGGTCACCTAAGGAGATTTTTAACTACCATATTTTGGCATCACTCTGCAGGTGTAGGCAATTTTAAAGTGTGGCATGTTAGGTATCAATTTACTCAGTGTAATATCATCTTTATTATTCTACCTAAAAAAATGGGTTTTATATTATGTTTGTGTGCATTAAAATTCATTAAAGTGTACTTGTTACAAAAGAATTTCGCTTAAAAAAACGCTGCACAAATACCGTGTGACATAAAAAATTGCAATACCAACCATTTTATTCTCTAGGACCAGTGCTTAAAAAAGACATATAATTAAATGTCTAGCAAAAAAAAAATGTTTTTTTGCATGTAGGAGAGAAATGTCAGATTTGGCCTGGTAGGGATGTAGATAGATATATGTAGATATATACAGTATGTATGTATATATATATATATATATATATATATATATACACAGTGGGGATCAAAAGTTTGGGCACCCCAGGTAAAAATGTGTATTAATGTGCATAACGAAGCCAAGGAAAGATGGAAAAAATCTCCAAATGGCATCAAATTACAGATTAGACATTCTTATAATATGTCAAAAAAAAGTTAGATTTTATTTCCATCATTTACACTTTCAAAATTACAGAAAACAAAAAAATGGCGTCTGCAAAAGTTTGGGCACCCTGCAGAATTTATAGCATGCACTGCCACCCTTTGCAAAGCTCAGACCTGCCAGTGTCATGGATTGTTCTCAATCATCATCTGGGAAGACCAGGTGATGTCAATCTCAAAGGTTTTAAATGGCCAGACTTATCTGACCTTGCCCCAACAATCAGCACCATGGGTTCTTCTAATCAGTTGTCTAGAAAACTGAAACTGAAAATAGTTGACGCTCACAAAGCTGGAGAAGGCTATAAGAAGATGTCAATATCCTCTGTTCGGAATGTAATTAAGAAATGGCAGTCATCAGGAACAGTGGAAGTTAAAGCAAGATCTGGAAGACCAAGAAAAATATCAGACAGAACAGCTCGCAGGATTGTGAGAAAAGCAATTCAAAACCCACGTTTGACTGCACGATCCCTCCAGAAAGATCTGGCAGACACTGGAGTTGTGGTACACTATTCCACTATAAAGAGATACTTGTACAAATATGGTCTTCATGGAAGAGTCATCAGAAGAAAACCTCTTCTACGTCCTCACCACAAAAATCAGGGTTTGAACTTTGCAAATGAACATATAGACAAGCCTGAGGCATTTTGGAAACAAGTTCTGTGGACCGATGAGGTTAAAATATAACTTTTTGGCCGGAATAAGCAAAGGTACGTTTGGAGAAGAAAGGGCACAGAATTTAATGAAAAGAACCTCTGTCCAACTGTTAAGCATGGAGGTGGATCAATCATGCTTTGGGTTTGTATTGCAGCCAGTGGCACAGGGAACATTTCACGAGTAGAAGGAAAAATGGATTCAATAAAATTTCAGCAAATTTTGGATGGTAACTTGATGCCATCTGTGAAAAAGCTGAAGTTAAAGAGAGGATGGATTCTACAAATGGATAATTATCCTAAACACACCTCAAAATCCACGGGGGATTACATCAAGAGGCGTAAACTGAAGGTTTTGCCATGGTCTTCACAATCTCCTGACCTCAACATTATTGAAAACCTATGGATAGACCTTAAAAGAGCAGTGCGTGACAGACAGCCCAGAAATCTCAAAGAACTGGAAGACTTTTTTAAGGAAGAATGGGCAAAGATACCTCAAACAAGAATTGAAAGACTCTTGGCTGGCTACAAAAAGCATTTACAAGCTGTGATACTTGCCAAAGGGGGCAGTACAAGATATTAACTCTGCAGGGTGCCCAAACTTTTGCAGACGCCATTTTTTTGTTTTCTGTAATTTTGAAAGTGTAAATGATGGAAATAAAATCTAACTTTTTTGACATATTATAAGAGTCTAATGTGTAATTTGATGCCATTTGGAGATTTTTCCATCTTTCCTTGGCTTCGTTATGCACATTAATACACATTTTTACCTGGGGTGCGCAAACTTTCGATCCTCACTGTGTATATATATATATATATATATATATATATATATATATATATAGGTGGTGGGCATAATCACTAAAAGAACAATGCAATGAACAATGCAAGAACAGTTTTGAATTCCACATTGAACCTCTCCCCAAACATGATAAAAAGTAGTCTTGCAATACATTGTACTCTCTGGCCTATAATGTTTGGGGTCATACAGCGAACATACCCCTTACTTTCTGCCCAGGTGTAGAGGAAAGAGGAGAAGCATGAGAAGCACGTGTCTTGTGGTTGGTCAGGCTGGAAGTAAAGCTGGTGTTGAATACCTGACACCAGTTGGATATTAGAGACAAAGAGGACTAGTGCTTCATTAAGAAAATTTTCTTATTTTAATTTTCCATAAAAAGATAATACCTACATGACAGCCAGAGGAGCCCCATGGTCCATCACTTCCTACAACTAGTATAAATGGGCCCCCCAATGCCAAAGAACCCTTGTGCAACTGCACATTATATCTGTAAAGTATTCAAAAAATCAATAATGCTTACGCTGTAGAGCAAGTAGCTAAAGGTCCTACTTTTACTCTCCCAGCCTGCTTCCCCAGTGGTCCACTGGAGCCCCCAACAATCTTTTGGGGTTGTAAACCTACGTGTTTTTCACCTTAATGCATCCTATGCATTAAGGTGAAAAAACACCTTGCAGTGTCCGGCCCCCCAGCCTCCTTTACTTACCTGAGCCCTGAATTTCCATGGGCGCTTCCCCGCCATCCTTATCTCCACGGAGTCCCGGCTTTGATTGGATAGATTGATAGCAGCGCAGCCATTGGCTCCCGCTGCTGTCAATCAAATCCAATGACGTGGGCGCCGGGGGGCGGGGCAGAGTCATACACTCGGCGTCTATGGACGCTGAGTGTATGACTCAGGAGCACGCCCGCAAGGTAACCCCCTCGGGAGAGAGCTTCCCAGAGGGGGTTATCTAATGTGAGGAGGAGCCGCAAGAGCCGCCGTGGGACCCCAGAACAGGAGGATCGGGGCCACTCTGTGCAAAACGAGCTACACAGTGGAGGTAAGTATGACATGTTTGTTATTTAAAAAAAAAAAACGAAATCTTTAGTGTCACTTTAACTACCTTGATCTCAATACAGTGCTGTGCCCCAGAGCAGTGGCTCTCTATATTTTCTCTCCTCACTGGCCATGGAGGAAGCAGCGAGAGCCATTGGCTCCTGCTGATATCTATCACAGCCTGTGAGGAGAGAGCGGGGGGCAAGGCCGTGCCATGCTGCGTATGTTTTTGAACACACACAGCGCAGCTCTGGATCTAGCCTACACAAGTGCACCATAGCAAGCAGCTTGGTAAGTATAATATGTTTGTTATAAAAAAAAAATATTTTATAGTCATTTTAAAGCTATCCTGTTACTTCCTGGATGAAATTAAACCACCTATGAAACCCTCTGCAAAAGAAGAGGATGAATACTCACCTTTCTGGCTGGCAGCAACTCAAATCTTTGCTCACTTTCAGAGCTCCAGGAGCCACTGCTATCTGTCATTTCCAATGTGTCCCTTGCTGGCCATTGTTCTTTCTCCTGCTGACTCATATGTCACTATAAGAGATGATGGGAAGAACCACAGCAGCCAGCAGAGGAAACACTATCCAATGCACCTGGTGGTATCAAATATTAGTGGCGCCTGGGGCTCTGCAATAGAGCAAAGTTTGGAGTTGCTGCGCACCAGAAAGTTGGGTATTCCTCTTCATTTTTTTTGCAGGGGGCTTGCAGTTCCATCCTGACCTCAAAGTTCCTTCCTGACCTCAAAAAGACAAGTATTTAATTTTCTTAATAAGTGAAAAAAAGGCAAAAAACGAATGAAACCCTCATGAAAATACCACACCAATTTAACACATTTAGCCACTTTTCAGCATACCTAGCCCTTAACATTTATTTGTATGTATCACCCTAGGTACTACAGCTTCTAGATTTGGAATGTGATATGCCATGGTACTTTGGGGAGACAAAAATCAATTTAATTCAGCATACTAATTAAAAATACTGTTTCAGCTGTTATAATACAGACAATACCAAGGAATAAGGTCTAATATTAGGCGGTGTCGAATTTGAAATAACCACAAAGGCTTCAATAAATGCATTCATTTTCCTGTTAACTTATGCAATGAGGTCACCATAGAATTGCACTGAAATTGGTCTGATTTTGTAATCTCTGCTCATAATGACATTGTAATGGGTCCTGCATACACTTGTATTAAAACCTTTTTCCACCATAATCTCACATTGTAATTGGAAGATCACAGGACCTCCAGAGACTTCTGAATAAATCATCAGAAGTTAATGTTATACAGTATTTACTTTTCATTGCATTTTAAACATGACTAGAAGCGAAGAGTATAGAGATGCAACCAAAAACCTTGTGTATTTTTAAGATGTTTTAAACATAGAATAAAGTGTTACTTGATGTTAAGTGTGGAATTCCAGACCACATTGCCTGGGTCCTACTGTCTTCTGTAGACAGTCTGAATGGAAATTTTAATGTATTTTGTGAAGAGACAAAAGATGTGCTGGGATACTAATCAGACATTTGGAAATGTCAATGAGCATTTGATATGAAACGACAAGGTCTAACATTTAATCAAGGCATGTTAGTCAACTATTATTGAGTATTTGGTTATATTGATTTGGCAGAGTATGTTACCTTATTTTCTTTGATCTTTAATTTATTTCATTTAAAAGTAAGAGATGTGCAAGTTACCAAAATATTACCCAACCGGAAGGGAAATGACTAGATAGCAAGGAGTAGATAAATATAGATGCTTCTTCTCATATCTTTGTTATCATTGCCTTCAAATATATTGCCAAGGACCCAAAGAAATATTTGGTCAACCACCCACCACATACACAGACAAAAGAGCTTAGTATTCATCGGAATTATTAGATTCACTTGAATGGCAACATGCAGAAAGTTTTGGCAAACATGCCATCATCTGGTCACCTCCAAATGCTTTTTTTTTTAAAAGAGACTTTCCGGTGTTGTAAATTAAATGTAACCATCCTAATTTACTAGCTGGGAGTGTTATTCCAATTGCCTTATGTTTGTATGCACTCTTTGTCACCAATAGGGATGAGCTTCGTGTTCGAGTCGAACATACGTTCGACTCGAACATCGGCTGTTCGATCGTTCGACGAAGATCGAACGATTTGGGCCGTTCGCGCCAAATTCGAGTGACGCGAACGGCCCACAATGCACTACGCCATCGCAGTGTCATCCAGGCGCTGTGATTGGCCAAGCATGCACTGTGACCCCGCATGCTTGGCCAATCACAGCGCCGGCAGCGAGGAGAGCAATGATTGGCCACAGGCAGGATGCCTGTGGCCAATTATTGCTGATGGGGTTTAGTACACGCCCCACACTATAAAAGGCCGCCAGCGCGGCGGCCTTGTGTAGTGTGTTCCGGAGCAGGGAAAGAGAAGCATAGGCAGGGACAGTGTCATTATTTTTCCTTTACTATTCCTGGATTCCTTGTGTTTAGGGACAAATAAGGATAGGTAGGGAGAGTGTCAGTGACAGTGTGCTATTCTGTGCTAATCCTTGTTTGTAGGGACAGAGAGGTACAGTGAGGGAAAGTGTCAGTGTGCTATTCTGTTCTAAAACTATTTTGCTGAACCATATTTTCAATCCTTGAGTTTAGGGACAGAGAGGTACAGTGAGGGAAAGTGTCAGTGTGCTATTCTGTTCTAAAACTATTTTGCTAAACCATATTTTCAATCCTTGAGTTGAGGGACAGAGAGGTACAGTGAGTGAAACTGACAGTGTGCTATTCTGTTCTAAACCAATTTTGCTGTTCCATATTTTCAATCCTTGAGTTGAGGGACAGAGAGGTACAGTGAGTGAAACTGACAGTGTGCTATTCTGTTCTAAACCAATTTTGCTGTTCCAGATTTTCAATCCTTGAGTTTAGGGACAGAGAAGGACACTCGTAGAAATTATCAGTGTGCTATTTTGTGCTAAATCTTGTTTGTAGGGAGGGACAGAGTAGGACAGTGAGGGAAAGTGTCAGTGTGCTATTCTGTTCTAAAACTATTTTGCTGAACCATATTTTCAATCCTTGAGTTGAGGGACAGAGAGGTACAGTGAGTGAAACTGACAGTGTGCTATTCTGTTCTAAACCAATTTTGCTGTTCCATATTTTCAATCCTTGAGTTGAGGGACAGAGAGGTACAGTCAGTGAAACTGACAGTGTGCTATTCTGTTCTAAACCAATTTTGCTGTTCCATATTTTCAATCCTTGAGTTGAGGGACAGAGAGGTACAGTCAGTGAAACTGGCAGTGTGCTATTCTGTTCTAAACCAATTTTGCTGTTCCATATTTTCAATCCTTGAGTTTAGGGACAGAGAAGGACACTCGTAGAAATTATCAGTGTGCTATTCTGTGCTAAATCTTGTTTGTAGGGAGGGACAGAGTAGGACAGTGAGGGAAAGTGTCAGTGTGCTATTCTGTTCTAAAACTATTTTGCTGAACCATATTTTCAATCCTTGAGTTGAGGGACAGAGAGGTACAGTGAGTGAAACTGACAGTGTGCTATTCTGTTCTAAACCAATTTTGCTGTTCCATATTTTCAATCCTTGAGTTTAGGGACAGAGAAGGACACTCGTAGAAATTATCAGTGTGCTATTCTGTGCTAAATCTTGTTTGTAGGGAGGGACAGAGTAGGACAGTGAGGGAAAGTGTCAGTGTGCTATTCTGTTCTAAAACTATTTTGCTGAACCATATTTTCAATCCTTGAGTTGAGGAACAGAGAGGTACAGTGAGTGAAACTGACAGTGTGCTATTCTGTTCTAAACCAATTTTGCTGTTCCATATTTTCAATCCTTGAGTTGAGGGACAGAGAGGTACAGTGAGTGAAACTGACAGTGTGCTATTCTGTTCTAAACCAATTTTGCTGTTCCATATTTTCAATCCTTGAGTTTAGGGACAGAGAAGGACACTCGTAGAAATTATCAGTGTGCTATTCTGTGCTAAATCTTGTTTGTAGGGAGGGACAGAGTAGGACAGTAAGGGAAAGTGTCAGTGTGCTATTCTGTTCTAAAACTATTTTGCTGAACCATATTTTCAATCCTTGAGTTGAGGGACAGAGAGGTACAGTGAGTGAAACTGACAGTGTGCTATTCTGTTCTAAACCAATTTTGCTGTTCCATATTTTCAATCCTTGAGTTGAGGGACAGAGAGGTACAGTCAGTGAAACTGACAGTGTGCTATTCTGTTCTAAACCAATTTTGCTGTTCCATATTTTCAATCCTTGAGTTTAGGGACAGAGAAGGACACTCGTAGAAATTATCAGTGTGCTATTCTGTGCTAAATCTTGTTTGTAGGGAGGGACAGAGTAGGACAGTGAGGGAAAGTGTCAGTGTGCTATTCTGTTCTAAAACTATTTTGCTGAACCATATTTTCAATCCTTGAGTTGAGGGACAGAGAGGTACAGTGAGTGAAACTGACAGTGTGCTATTCTGTTCTAAACCAATTTTGCTGTTCCATATTTTCAATCCTTGAGTTGAGGGACAGAGAGGTACAGTGAGTGAAACTGACAGTGTGCTATTCTGTTCTAAACCAATTTTGCTGTTCCATATTTTCAATCCTTGAGTTGAGGGACAGAGAGGTACAGTCAGTGAAACTGACAGTGTGCTATTCTGTTCTAAACCAATTTTGCTGTTCCATATTTTCAATCCTTGAGTTTAGGGACAGAGAAGGACACTCGTAGAAATTATCAGTGTGCTATTCTGTGCTAAATCTTGTTTGTAGGGAGGGACAGAGTAGGACAGTGAGGGAAAGTGTCAGTGTGCTATTCTGTTCTAAAACTTTTTTGCTGAACCATATGTTCAATCCTTGTGTTTAGGGACAGAGAAGGATAGGCAGGGGACAGTGTCAGTGTCATTGTTGCTAAGCCTCCTGCACAATATACACCTGAAGGTAGCCCTTATTGCTGTTTTTCCCATCTCCCTGCAGGCCATCCATTAAAATGTCTGGAAGGCAACCAAGGAGAGGCAGACAGTCAGGAGGCAAAAAAAGAGGGCAAGCAGGCTCTGTGTCTGGGGGCAACAGTGCTGGTCGTGTACGCGGTGCATTGTCATCAGCACATGGCCATGGGACACGCTTGTCCTTGTTTTCGGCAGCTGGACATGTTGAGCCACATCATGCCGAAGACTTGGTAGAGTGGATGACCAAGCCCACCTCATCCTCCTCATCCTCTCTCACCCAGGCTCAGGGTACTGGCAAAGCAGCTGCCAAAGCGTCCTCTTCTCTGGTATCATTATCTTCATTAGTCAATCCTTCCCTAGACCCACCATGCCCTCCTCCTGAGGAGTCCCCCGAACTGTTTGAGCACAGTGTTGGGTACATGCTCCAGGAGGATGCCCAGCGTTTGGAAGGATCTGATGATGATACCCAGCTAGAGGAAGGCAGCAGCGTGAGAGCAGAGAGAGGGGATGCTCAAGAAGGACACCAATCTGGCAGTCATGTTCCAGCAGCTGCAGCATACTGCCAGATTGGCTCCAGTGATGAGGAGGGAGGGGATGATGAGGTCACTGACTCCACGTGGGTGCCTAATAGGAGAGAGGAGGAGGAGGAGGATGAGGAGGAGGCACATCTCCAACGAGGCAGGATGCCCTTGAGTGGCCAGCGTATGGGCAGCACACCGACGGAATCACACCGCAGAGCTCCGCCTGTGCAGGGCGCTGCCTCTGCCTGTCATTCAAAAAGTTCTTTGGTGTGGGCCTTTTTTGAGGCGAGTGCATCAGATCGCACAGCTGCTGTTTGCAACATATGTCTCAAGCGTATATCGCGTGGCCAAAACATCAGCCGCTTGGGCACCACATGCTTGATCAGACATATGTTGACCTGCCATGCAGCTCGTTGACAAGCCTACCTTAAAGACCCACACCAAAGAACAAAGCTGACCTCTTCTTGCACCGCATCAGCTGGGATCTCCAACCCCACTATACCTTCACTCCTCTCTGAAACCTGCTCTGAGAGGAATGAAGGTGTAGAATTAGGTGTGTCACAGGCAAGTACTTGCGGGCACTCTGCTAGCAGTACACCAACGTCCGATTCTAGCAGGCAAATTTCCCTGCCCCAGCTGCTGGACCGTCGAAAGAAGTTCACTCCCAGCCATCCACATGCCCAGCGGTTGAATGCTAGCTTGGCTAAATTGCTAGCGCTTCAACTGCTGCCTTTTCAGTTGGTAGACTCGGCCCCCTTCCGTGAGTTTGTGCAATGTGCGGTTCCTCAGTGGCAGGTTCCCAAACGACACTTTTTCGCACGGAAGGCTATTCCGGCTCTCTACAGGCATGTGGAAGGCAATGTCTTGGCCTCGCTGGACAGGGCGGTCAGCGGTAAGGTGCATATTACCGCTGACTCATGGTCCAGCAGGCATGGACAGGGACGTTACCTTTCTTTCACGGCCCATTGGGTCACTCTTTTGGCAGCTGGGAAGGATGCAGGACAAGGTGCAGTAGTGTTGGAGGTTGTTCCACCGCCACGCCTCCAAAATGCTACTACTGGTTGTGACACACCTCTCTCCTCCACCCCCTCCTCTTCTTCTTCCTCCATGGCCTCTTCCTGTGGTTTGTCCTCGGAACCAGCGGTGCTCCGTAGGCGTTCAAGGGGCTACGCAAGTACGCAGGCAAAAAGATGCCATGCCGTGCTTGCGCTGGTGTGTTTGGGGGACAGGAGCCACACTGGGGCAGAGGTCCTGTCTGCTCTGCAGGGGCAGGCCGAGAGGTGGTTGACGCCACGCCAGCTTAAGCCAGGAATGGTGGTTTGCGACAATGGCACCAACCTCCTCTCCACCCTCCGACAGGGACAACTGACCCATGTGCCCTGTATGGCTCACGTCCTTAACCTGGTGGTGCAGCGGTTCTTGGGCAGGTACCCGGGCTTACAGGATGTCCTGAGGCAGGCCAGGAAAGTCTGTGTGCATTTCCGCAGATCTTATAATGCCAGTGCTCGCCTGGCTGAGCTTCAAAAGGAGTTGAACCTGCCCAAGAACCGCCTTATATGTGACATGCCCACCAGGTGGAACTCAACGTTGGCCATGCTGCAGCGGCTGCACACGCAGCAGAGGGCCATCAATGAGTACCTGTGCGACTACGGCACCAGGACAGGGTCAGGGGAGCTCGGGGTTTTTTCACCACGCCAGTGGGGCATGATCAGGGATGCATGCACTGTCCTGGCACCATTTGAGGAGGCCACGAGGATGGTGAGCAGTGACAGTGCATGCATCAGTGACACTGTACCTCTTGTCCACCTGTTGGAGCACACGCTGCGTGGAATAATGGACAGGGCACTTGAGGCAGAACAGAGGCAGGAAGAGGAGGACTTCCTTGCCTCTCAAGGCCCCCTTTACCCAGACAGTGTTCCTTCTGTCCCACCCATCGCACAGGAAGAGGAGGAGGAGGAGGAGGAGGAGGAGGAGGAGGAGGATTGTGTCAGCATGGAGGTGGAGGCTGGCACTCAGCATCATCAGCTGCAGTCTTTTAGGGATGATTTACAGTCCCAAGAAACCAGTGGACTTGTATGTGGCTGGGAGGAGGTGGCTGCGGATCATGTCGTCCTTAGTGACCCAGAGGACTCCGGACTGAATGCCTCAGCTAACCTACGCTGCATGGCCTCCCTGATCCTGCAAAGTCTGCGGAAGGATCCTCGTATTCTTCGGATCAAGGAGAGGGACCATTACTGGCTGGCCACTCTCCTTGATCCACGGTACAAGGGTAAGGTTGCGGACCTTATCGTACCATCGCAGAGGGAGCAGAGGATGAGACAACTCCGGGAGGCCTTGCAGAAAGGTCTGTGCAACGCGTTCCCAGAGACTGGGAGGTTACAAACTCCTGGTCCTGGACAACGAGTTGCTGAGGCTTCGGGCAGTCAAAGAAGGAGCGGTGGGGAAGGTGGCCGTCTGACCGATGCGTTCAGACAATTCTTTAGTCTGCAGCCCCAAAGTATGATCGGTTCCAGCAACCATCGCCAGCGTCTGATATACATGGTCCAGGAATACCTAGGGGCAAGGTCAGACTTGGACACCTTCCCCACCGAAAATCCTCTGGCTTACTGGGTCTTGAGGATGGATCACTGGCCAGAGCTTGCACAGTATGCAATTGAGCAACTGGCCTGTCCTGCATCCAGCGTTCTTTCAGAACGCACATTCAGTGCTGCTGGAGGATTTGTCGCGGATCACAGGGTGCGCCTGTCCACCGACTCGGTTGATCGACTGACTTTCATCAAGATGAACCAGTCTTGGATCACCACCAGCTACCACACACCAGATGCTGATATAACAGACTAATTGATTTTAAAATGTCACATCTCTTCAAGACTGATGCTGATGCTGAGTGCCTGTGCTGTTATGTTGACTGGCTATCCTCCTCCTCCTCCTCAATGATACGATTAACGATGATAGCTTGGAAGATCATTTTGGTTTATGGGTGACGCCACCAGTGGCTAAGGCCCAATTTTTCAGCCCCTGTTTAACAGGGGCGTGTAATTAAAATTTTTGATGCAATACTTTGCAACAGGCCTCATTGCTGTGCTCCAAGTACAGTATCTGTGAGGGGTTGCAGTGTTGTGCCACCAGTGCCTAAGGCCCAATTTTTCAGCCCCTGTTCAACAGGGGCATGCAATTATAATTATTGATCTAATAATTCACAGCAGGGCCCATTGCTGCGCCCACCAAGAGTAACTGTCAGGCCTTACAGTGTTGTGGCACCAGCACCACCATCACCACCACCACCACCACCAAAGGCCCAATTTTTCAGCCCCTGTTCAACAGGGGCATGCAATTATAATTATTGATCTAATAATTCACAGCAGGGCCCATTGCTGCGCCCACCAAGAGTAACTGTCAGGCCTTACAGTGTTGTGGCACCAGCACCACCATCACCACCACCACCACCACCAAAGGCCCAATTTTTCAGCCCCTGTTCAACAGGGGCATGCAATTATAATTATTGATCTAATAATTCACAGCAGGGACCATTGCTGCGCCCACCAAGAGTAACTGTCAGGCCTTACAGTGTTGTGGCACCAGCACCACCATCACCACCACCACCACCACCAAAGGCCCAATTTTTCAGCCCCTGTTCAACAGGGGCATGCAATTATAATTATTGATCTAATAATTCACAGCAGGGACCATTGCTGCGCCCACCATGAGTAACTGTCAGGCCTTACAGTGTTGTGGCACCAGCACCACCATCAAAGGCCCAATTTTTACTACCACTGATCAACAATTATATGTTATTACAATTCCTGATATTATACTTGACAGCAGGGCGTTCCAGCACCCACCAAGAATAACTGTGAGTGCTTTCAGTGTTGTGCCAACACCAACACCTAAGGGGCCAATTTCTGCAGAGTATATACGGAAGGTCCCTACTTTCAAACATCCAACTTACAAACTACTACTACTTGCAAACGGAAGAAGACAACAGGAAGTGAGAGGAAATCTACCCCTTGGAAGGAAAATTCTCTCCTGTAAGAATTAATATGGGAGAAAGGTGTCTCCTCTCTACTGATGCTTTATCACCAATCCTTGTTTCAATAAAAACACCACATTTCAAAAACAGTTGTCATTGGGACGCAAAGTGAGGTGAAATGTTCTGAACAGGGGCACAGACAGCAAAAAAAATGTGACAGGGGTGATAACCGTTCTCTATGTTTTACAAAAAGCTAAAAAAAAGGAATTTGCCATGGAGCTACACTTAAACAATGCAGCTGTTCAAAATTATAAACAGATTCTACATAAGAACAAACCTACAGTCCCTGTCTTGTATGCACCGCCTGTATATGGCTGTTTAGAGTATATAGGTCCTTTTTTATTTTGTGTGCGGGGTTCCCCTTAATATCCATACAAGACCCAAAGGGGCTGGTAATGGGCTGGGGTAGGGGGGGGGGGGGGGGGTTGATGGGGTAGCTATGCCATTTTTCCTAAAGATTTTCATCCATATTACCGGGACCAGACATTGCATTAAAGCCGCAAGCAGTTTTAAATGACTTTTTTCACTTTAGAAATGTTATTTTGTGCAGGGACAGTTCTAAACACGGGAAACACGTGGCACTTCACAGGCATACTTTAGACACCCCCCAGGTACAATATTTAAAGGAATATTTGACTTTTTTTTTTCACTTTATGCATCATTAAAATGACTGCTCCCGGAAAACGTCCGTTTTTAAAACTTCTTTTTGCATTGATACATGTCCCCTGGTGCAGAAGCCGGGTTCCCAAACGCTGTTTCGGACAATAACATGGATAATAGTCGTTATAATTATCACTTTAGAATCCGAACGTTCGCATCCATTGTATTTAATAGGGTTCTAATGTTCGTGCGAACTTTCGGTCCGTTCGCGGGTTCTGGTGCGAACCGAACCCGGGGGTGTTTGGCTCATCACTAGTCACCAATAGGGATGCTTTGTAAACATGAGTTTGACTTGAACCCAAGGCCCCTTTCACACGGGCGGACCGTATGTCCGTTTTTTCGGATGAAAAACGGACATACATGTATCCCTATGGGACAGCGGATGTCAGCGGATGAACATCCGCTGACACCCGATCTCACCCGTGTCCGCTACGCTCCGTTTTTCAGGATAGAAAAATTTATATTTTTCTATCCGTCTGCGGAGCGGATCGGATGAACACGGACAGACGGTCCGTGTTCATCCGATCCCCCATAGGGGAGAGCGGAGATCTGACAGGGCGGTCCCTGCACAGTGTGCGGGGACCGCCCAGTCATCAGCCGGCTCAGCGGGGATCAACGGAGCGATCCCCGCTGAGCAAGCGGAGGTTCACGGGGCGGATCATGACTGATCCGTCCCGTGTGAAAGAGGCCCAAGTCATTTGCAGTTTGAGAAAATGATGAACTAATGCAGCTGTTTACATCTATAGCAACCAATTACCAATAATAAACTTCCTGGGCTCTGAACTGTGGGCAGGAGGTTTAGAAGGGGTAATCATGAAGGTTTTCTTGTGTTCCAGCCCCCTCCCCATAAAAGTAAAGGTTCCCAACAGTCTTTTGACAGTGTGTTTTGGAGGAGACATGGGGTAGATAGGGAGTCTTTGCAGGGAAGACAGCTGCTGCTTTACTGCAACTCCAACTTCTAGTTTTGCATTAATAGTCAATCATTTACATAGTTGGAGTGTCTTTAAGATTTAAAGTACATAGGGAATGATCACACAGTCTTTGCTATAGACAGTGCGGTATAGTGCCACATTACAGTGAATTGCATTGTGGTGTACTCGTATTACTGTGTAACTTTTGTGCACAGAACCAACAGTTCACATTATTCAGTGCACCAAAGCACCAAATCCTCATTCTCTCTATTGCTGTAGCTGCTAATAAAGCTAGTCAATCCCCTGTATTAATAAATCCCGGCAGGTTTTAGGGAGAGGTTCTACACAAAAATTTGTGAGAAGGCTAGAGGGAATTAGCAATTAAATGTAACATTTGTCGGCTAATTCCATCTATGGGTCTCTAGAATTGTTGCTTTATATTTCTTGTTACAGAGACATATGCATTTCCTACACTCCTCAGCTCCATATAAGGGCCACAATGCGGTATATCACTTCCCATAATGAAAATATATGAATTTAAACAAAAAAAAGTATAAAATATATCTGTTTTTGCTAAATTTGCATAGAACAAATGTACAAAATGTTTTGCTGCAAGAACGGCTATATGAATTGTATATGAATCTATAGTGTGCATTGAGTCATAAAAATATATATAATTTTTTTTTGTAAAACAGAAGGTTTAGGAAAAGGGAGCATACTAGAAATAGCTGTGCCCAGCTGCAGAGGTGCAGAGGAGCAAAGTTTTACAAAGTGAACCAGGAAAATCCATGCTCAGCTGCAAGGGCTGAGAGGAGAAACGTTTGGCAAACAGTGCATACCAGGAACAGTGTCTAGAGTGTGTCTGGAGAGGTGGCTACAGACTGTGTGGACCAGCAATTACAGATGCACAGCGATGCTCAGGCTTGGGAAACATGCGGACAAATGTGGCAGAGTGCACCAGCTCTTTAAGGATTTGGCCAAGTGACACAGATGTGCCTGATTGTGTATGCTTGTAAAACCTGGAGTACAATCCAAAAGTGTGTGTGGATGCACTTACTAAAAGAAGTGTCATAAACAAATCTCAGTGCCCAAAGGTCACAGTGCATGTACATACTAACAGAGCAAAGGGATTTGGATATGAAACACATAGTACACAGAGGTCTGAAAAGTGCTGCAATGCACAGCCACAGTACAAGTAAGCCTGCAAGTCATCAGTGCAGTAGGCATGGGTATGTTGTAGATTTCCAAAGCTAATCTGAAGAAATAGCAATATGCTTCATCCCAAAGGCTTATTCACAAAGTCAGCCTGCAGAGACTGCGGCACACCCAAGGTTCATCACAGCTCTGGACTTGGAGCCCAGTGAGTAAAGGTCCATTTCAGACTAACCCACAAGTTACCAGTACAGTAGAGTGCAGGTTGGGCTTCCAAGCTATGCTGAGGTAATACCAATGCGTCTCGGCCTGAAGTGCTTCTTCATAAAGTGAGTCTTCAGCTTGGTTTCACACAAAGGACAGATTTGCCTGTTTTAGCAGCAAGTATGGAGCTAAAGCCACCTTTTGTGGGGGGGGGGGGGGGGTGGCCATCCTTCTTAATTTTCCCCTTTACCTATGCCTACAGTATGGTGTATCCAGCCATATTCAGCAAAAGTTTTTTAAGTCCCTTCTGGATGGTGGTGATGGATCCCCACATGATTTTCCTGGTAGGGGGGACTAGGGAACATTTTTTCTTCCTGAAGCCCCCCAAATTTTCCCCTCCTCGTCATCAGCACCACCTACTCATACTCACCACCAGCATCCCTATACCCCTTCTTCTGATTGCTAGCACCCAAACCCTCCTCCTCCTCTTTACTACAAGCAAAATAACACGCCTTCTTCCTTGTATGCCACTTCTGCCTCCTGTTGCCTCTGCCTCAAGGCAATGGCGACAGTAGGCAAAATATCATGCTGGCCCTGAGAGATCAGAAATTCCTCATCTTTCTCCTGCTGTGCCTTAAGGGCCCAGTCTATTACACCACTCAGTGTGTGCTCCAGCAGGAACACCAGAGGGACTGTATCCCTAATAGGGATGAGCCGAACACCCCCAGGTTCGGTTCGCGGCAGAACATGCGAACAGACAAAAAAATTTGTTCGAACACGCGAACACCATTAAAGTCTATGGGACATGAACATGAAAAATCAAAAGTGCTAATTTTAAAGGTTAATATGCAAGTTATTGTCATAAAAATGTTTGGGGACCTAGGTCCTGCCCCAGGGGACATGTATCGATGCAAAAAAAAGTTTTAAAAATGGAAGTTTTTTCGGGAGCAGTGATTTTAATAATGCTTAAAGTGAAACAATAAAAGTGAAATATTTATTTAAATTTCGTACCTGGGGTGTGTCTATAGTATGCCTGTAAATTAGCGCATGTTTCCCGTGTTTATAACAGTCCCTGCCCAAAATGACATTTCTAAAGGAAAAATAGTCATTTATAACTACTTGCGGCTATAATGAATTGTCAGGTCCCAGAAACACACGAGTCCCAGAAAACAGCAGGGGCCATTCGGATTGTGCAGCGCGACTCGCGCATGCGCAGTAGGGAACCAGCAAGTGAAGTCACAAGGCTTCATTTCCTGATTCCCTTACCGAAGATGGCGGCGGCAGCATCCAAGGTCCGAGCGACGGGTCGGCCTCGGGTGCCGACATCGCCGGCACCCTGGACAGGTGCCGACATCGCGGGCGCCCTGGACAGATAAGTGTCCATATTTTAAAAGTCACCAGCTGCAGTATTTGTAGCTGCTGACTTTAAAAAAAAAAAAATTTGGCGGACCTCCGCTTTAATAAGAACTGGTCACTGCTGCTCTCTCTCCTTGTGCAAGGTGACTGATCTTATGCCCACAGCAAAAAACAAAATTGCCCATGGGACTTTTAAGGAGCACACCTCAAGTAAAATGTATAAATGATTTATTTACCAGAAATTTAAAAACAACAATTAATACAAAAGAAAAAAAACATGATAAATATCAGCATGTAAATCAATTTAGCATTTTTGTCATAGACCTTTCCCTGAGATCTGAAACTGTCATGCAGATAACTGTCAGTAGTCTAGGATGGCTGTGCTAGGTCTCGACGCGTTTCATGAGAGGAGTCTCGATTCTTCAGGAGAAGCACAAATAGATGCGATTAATGGAAGACTCCTGGCCTACTAGCTGGTATAGATGACTCTTTTTAATGATCAAAAAATGAATAAATATAAATGATTAGGTATATTACCGTAAACTTATAAAGATTTAAGGAATGTCCAAAAAAATTAAGGAATAAATGCATACACTGACAGTCATGCCACAAAGCTAGTCTCCCCCGGGAGCTGTGGAAGGGTGGGGAGACGCACAGATACAACAGTGACCGGTACCTAAAGATAATGCTAACTGTTGTGCCTGTGCGTCTCCCTGACAGGGTGTGGGCATTCCCAGTTCGGGATTTACATCTTCCGCTCCGGTGCTGTTTTTTTTGCGGCTTCCCACTGGTTACATAGTTACATAGTTACATAGTTAGTCAGGTTGAAAAAAGACACAAGTCCATCCAGTTCAACCATAAAAAAAAAAAAAAAATATCGTACAATCCCATATACCCAATTCTATACCCACAGTTGATCCAGAGGAAGGCAAAAAACCCCAGCAGAGCATGATCCAATTTGCTACAGCATGGGAAAAAATTCCTTCCTGATCCCCCGAGGGGCAATCGGATATTCCCCGGATCAACTTTACCTATAAATGTCAGTACCCAGTTATATTATGTACATTTAAGAAAGAATCCAGGCCCTTCTTAAAGCAATCTACTGAGCTGGCCAGAACCACCTCTGCAGGGAGTCTATTCCACATTTTCACAGCTCTTACTGTGAAGAAACCTTTCCGTATTTGGAGGTGAAATCTCTTTTCCTCTAGACGCAAAGAGTGCCCCCTTGTCCTTTGTGTTGACCGTAAAGTGAATAACTCAACACCAAGTTGACTATATAGACCCCTTATATATTTGTACATGTTGATCATATCACCCCTTTATCTCCTCTTCTCAAGAGTGAATAAATTCAGTTCCTCTAATCTTTCCTCATAGCTGAGCTCCTCCATGCCTCTTATCAGTTTGGTTGCCCTTCTGTGCACTTTCTCCAGTTCCCCAATATCCTTTTTGAAAACTGGGGCCCAAAACTGAACTCCGACAGGCTGATAAAATCACATTTTGGGAGCCCCTCTCATATATTATGGGTTTAAGGCTTGTTTAGTTGAGTGGGATACACTGTAACAGGGCTTCCCACTGGTTTCCATCTCCCCGCCCATCTACTCACTCATTTATATTCATTCATTTTTTGATCATTAAAAAGAGTCATCTATACCAGCTAGTAGGCCAGGAGTCTTCCATTAATCGCATCTATTTGTGCTTCTCCTGAAGAAGCGAGACTCCTCTCGTGAAACGTGTCAAGACCTAGCACAGCCATCCTAGACTACTGACAGTTATCTGCATGACAGTTTCAGATCTCAGGGAAAGGTCTATGACAAAAATGCAAAATTGATTTACATGCTGATATTTATCATGTTTTTTTTTTTCTTCTGTATTAATTGTTGTTTTTAAACGTCTGGTAAATAAATCATTTATACATTTTACTAGAGGTGTGCTCCTTAAAAGTCCCATGGGCAATTTTGTTTTTTGTTGTGTGCATATTATTTGGGACTGAGAATCGCCTCTACCCATTTTAGACTAGCTTTACTTTTTCTGACTGGTCTTATCTCTGCCCTCTCCATGTAGTTTTCTGCAGACAGGCTGCCACAGCTCCACTCTCTGCATGTTATGTACAGTACAGTGATGGCATCGCTGCTACTTTTATATGGTAATATCTGCATTTACAAAGGACATTGGTGCACAAAAAGTCAGTTTATGTCCTCTGTAGCCATTGAGGAATATTTTTTTAATCAAAATTTTTTGGTGTCTGGAGATCAGTTTTAAAGAAGGAGAGGAAAATGATAAAATCAGGAGTCCTAGTCCTGTGTAGCTACACCTACCAATGTGAACAGCAGACATTGCCTGGTCTATTCTTGGAGGCATTGACTAAACTAAGCATCATCTTGATAGATGATTTTCTAGTACATGCTAGATCTTTCTTTTTAGTCTCTGGGTACTTTTAGAGCTCTGAAGTTGATAAATATATAGGGAAACTCTATTTTCAAGGCTAATCGATATCTGTGTGGATACCAAAATGACCAGCTTAAAAGGGCGTCCAAAATGTACAATTTTCTACACTTTTTATTCCATTATATCCCCCCACAATATGCTCCTATGCCTAAAAATAACAATACATTTTAAAGACAATGTAAAGTGTTTTTTGCACATTTTTATTATGTTGAGGGCTAAAAAACTCTCTTAAAATAAATTTTTAGTACATTTTTTGTTACATAAAAAAGAAATACAGAACATGAATATTTACCACTTGTAGCCAGCAGATGGTTCAAGCAAGGCTGTTCTTTCTACTTCTAGTCCTTTTACTTCTGTGTTGTGACTAGCCTGGTATACCTTAATGAAGCATTACTGAGTATGTTTACTGCATAAGTCAGACGCAGAAGAAACTCTTTTTTCTACCGTGTTTCCCCAAAAATAAGCCTGGTCAACCAAAAACACAGTAGGGCTTATTTTCGGGGTAGGGCTTGCTGATTAATGTGCTGTCTACTCTACCCTGCCTGGCAGGAATCCCCTGTGTGAAGTGAAGTAAAAGTGGTTGTGGGCTGCTAGAGTCCTCTCTATTACAGTAGTATATGGTGGGAAAGGTGTGTGTTTGTGTAATCTGTTGTGTCAGGTACCTTATTATAGCACCGCTCTGGACTTCCATTTCCCGCCTGAGCTCTCTTCCACGATCCGAGCATTGCAGAGGGAGGGGGTGAGATCCCCCACTGACAGGCAGTAGAAGAGGAGATCTGAGTGCCGCTCTGGGCTTCCATAGCCCGCCTGAGCACTCTTCCGCAATCGGAGCATTGTAGAGGGAGCGGGGTCGAGATCCCCCACTGGCAGGCAGGAGAAGAGATGGAGACAACCACTTAGGGGTAGGGCTTATATTGCAGCCCTCCTGGAAAACCAGGGTAGGTCTTACTTTCAGGGAAACACGGTATCCCTACTAGGCTTTTCTAGGTACTCAAAAAGTAAACAAGCAGTGTTGGGCTTTCATAATAAAAAGCACAAGCAGCTTTCCAGTAAACTACTATGAATTCAGTAAGCATTCTATTGGTAATTATTACTGATTTACATATTTCCTGGAAAAATGTGCGTTTAAAATTGTCAGCACTCTGAGGATTCTTTAGTGTGCACATTCACGTTAACTATATGGCAAGCAAAACCATATAAATCTGGTGAAAGGAGATTTGTTTGAAACAGCTGTACCTATGATAGCCGGGAGATGTTCCAGTTTATGGTCTCTAATATCAGCTTATTACCAGATTGTTTAGACTTGAGATAACCGACTTAAAACGTTCATTCTTTGAAACCAGTGCGTATTTCATAAGTTTCTATATCACTGTCGTCCTAATTATGACTTCCTCATCACAGAAATGAAAATATGTCTACTCAGAGCCACTAAAAGAAGTTATAATGGAAGAATTGCATGAATAATAAGAGTGGCGATGGCAGTCAGCCCAGTATGTCAGAGCAGCGGTGGCGGTGCCAGAATTCGCTAATTTATGCTGAAAGAGTTACGCCGGTCAAGGAGTGACTCGCAATTCATCGCTTTTATACACTGCCTATCAGGACTTTTTACATTTATGAAGAAACGTAATCCATTTAAGTAAAATGTTCTCAAATGGTTTGTACAATTTCCCGTTTACGAGCATAATTATCAGAGTTCACGATGCGAAGATCGAGGTGAAGACTGTACACCTACGGAAAAAATATATAAAGTGCTATTTCATTTTTCTCTTTCCCTTTAATGATTGTAATACTTAAAAGGAAATCATTATATACACTCAATTTCAGATTACTTATAAGTATATCTACTGCCACCTGAACTCCGACAGGCTGATAAAATCACATTTTGGGAGCCCCTCTCATATATTATGGGTCTAAGGCATGTTTAGTTGAGTGGGATACACTGTAACAGAGAGGAATACTTACCTTATTCCTTGCTCACCCCAGCAACTGGCACTATTCTCTCTTCTAGCCCCTGAATGTGGATGGGTCCTTGATGTTCTTCCATATTATGCAGGAACACTGCATTCTACAAGATGAGGTCAGTAAGTGGACAACTGTACAACCGGCAAAGAGGAGTATAGAATGCTAGTTCTGTGCTGTTGTGCACTGCTCTAAATCTAGAAAAAATTAAGCTTTTCTATTATGTAAAGCCTAATTGAAGAAGCACAAATGGAAGACAGTTGTCACCTTATAACAGGACCTTGATGGCTCACCAGGGATTTTATTTAAAACCCTTCCTGCCCTTTACCCTAGGTTTAGGTAAAGTATATATACATACAGTAAGGCCTCATTCACAAGGGGAGATGACATGTGTGTCCCATAGGGCTGTGTTTTGCTGACACATGGATGCTCGGTGCTCTGCGCATCTCTGTGCCAGAATTCCCACAGTCGTCTATTCCAACACAGCGGCTGCATGGACTCAGCCGCTGCTCCCAATATGACATGCACACAGGTGCGGGTGCATGGTCACAATCACACTGATGGGGAGTTTGGGGACATACACCTGCACCCACATGGATGTCAGTGCAGTTGGTGTGTCCCAATAGACATGAATGGGACTATCCACACAGGGATGAATAGAATACTTGTGCATCCTCGTGTGGGCAAACACGGCCCTGCAAGGAGAACACTTAGGCCCCCTTTCACACTGAGGAGTTTTTCCAGGCATTTTAGCGCTAAAAATAGCGCTGTAAAAATGCCTGAAATAATCCTGCCCCAGCATTCTCAATGTGAAAGCCCTGAAGGCTTTCAAACTGAGGCGTTGTGCTGGCTGTGCGTTGGAAAAAATCCTGCAAACAGCTTTTTTGGAGCATCTTTGGGGCGCATAAAATAGCGCTGTAAAAACGCCTATCCCCATTGAAATGAATGAGTACCACTGTAAAACCGCGCTAAAAACACATAGGCGTTAGCGCTATTTTTAAAAATAGCGCTAACGCCTATGCGTTTTTACCGCGTTATCGCTTAAAATAGCGCTAACGCGGTAAAAAACGCATAGGAGTTAGCACTATTTTTAACACTAACGCGGTAAAAATGCGGTAAAAAACGCATAGGAGTTAGCACTATTTTTAACACTAACGCGGTAAAAATGCGGTAATAACGCTAATATTTTTTAGCGCGTTATTGAAACGCCTCAGTGTGAAAGGGGCCTTATTGTCACTGTATGAACAAGGCCTTAATATTACCAATGGCTACAGCACGGGTGGCAAGTTCTGGAAGGCCATCATATGACAGCCTCTCGTGATCGCGCCTGCGGCACGCTCTGTGACCACAGTGTCCTCCAGACACTGCTGATCACAGATTGAGATAAAGAGCCAATCAGTGGTGTTTTGTCACGTGATCAGCTGTGTCCAATCACAGCTGAGCACAGATGTAAACAGAAGCCGGTTATCAGCACTCCTTTCCTCACGCTGATAGTGTGAGGAAGGGAAAAGACAGCTGGAAACAGGCTTCTGTAAAAGGGACATGTCCTGATTATCAGTGCAGTCCTGACAGTGCCCACCAGTGCTACCAATCTGTGTCCACATGTGCTGATAATCTGTGCCCACCAGTGCTGCCAATCTGTGCCCACCAGTGCTGCTAATCTGTGTCCACCAGTGCTGCCAATCAGTACCTCCTCATCAATGTCACCTATTAGTACCGCCTACCAGTTCCCATCAGTGCATCCTTCCAGTGCCCATCAGTGCCACCTATCAGTGCCCATCAGTGCCACCCATCAGTGCCGCCTATCAGTGCAGCCTCATCAGTGCCTCTTTATCAGTGCCCACCAGTGCCACCTCATCAGTGCCCATCAGTGCTGCACATTAGTGCAGTGTTTTTTATTAATACATTTTTTGAGATCAAGCTATATGTGCTAATTTTCTGATAGCACTGCACTATATGTGTATTCATCAGTGCAGCCTATCAGTGCGCATCAGTGCAGCCTCATCAGTGCACATCAATAAAGGAAAAAAATTACCTGTTTGCAAAATATTATAATAAACTATGAAAAAGTTAGATTTTTACAAAATTTTCAGTCTTTTTTTTTGTTTATTTTGCAAAAAAAAATTAAAACCCCAGTGGTGATTAAATGCCCGCAAAAAAAGCTCTATTTGTGTGTAAAAAAGGTTAACAATGTTGATTGGGTACAGCCTTTCATGACTGCAATTGTCATTCAAAATGCGACAGCTCTGAAAGCTGAAAATTGGACTGGGCAGGAAGGGGGTAAAATGGCCCAGTAGGCATGTAGACAATAAAGCCACACCACCAGCCCAAGACTCCCCCTACTAAATCTGCAAATGAGCAATCAGTAGGAAGTATAAACGTAGCTGATTGCACAGCTGTAGCCCTGGCTTACAGGGAATGTGTTGAACCACTGCAAACAGGCCACTGCTTCCACACACAGAGCAACATTTCTCTCTGCATCTGAGATTATGTGGAATGAAGTTGGGGGTAGCAATAGGGCTCTATAAGACAACTAAGATCAGCACTTCTTCTGACAACTTCTGTGTTTACCAGTGACAGCCCATGTCTTTGAGAGCCTCAGGTGAACTGAGTCGTGCCAGCTATGCTTTTCCTCCTGCATACTTCTCTCTGGTACTCTTGGACGAGTGTTGGGAGGGCTCTGTATTGTGTGTGAGACCCTGTACTGTGGCAGGGCTCTGTACAGTGTGGGAGGCTCTGTATTGTGAGAGACTCTGTACTGTGGTGGGGCTCTGAACGTGTGGGGGGCTCTAGACTGTGGTGGTGCTCTGAACTGTGTGGGGGCTCTGGACTGTGGTGGGGCTCTGAATGTGTGGGGGGCTCTGGACTGTGGTGGCGCTCTGAACTGTGTTGGAGGCTCTAGACTTTGGGGGACTATGTACAGTGGTGGGGCTCTGAACTGTGTGGGGGCTCTGGACTGTGGTGGCGCTCTGAACTGTGTGTGGGGCTCTGGACTGTGGTGGCGCTCTGAACCGTGTGGGGGGGCTCTGGACTGTGGTGGCGCTCTGAACTGTGTGGGGGCTCTGGACTGTGGTGGGGATCTGAATGTGTGGGGGGCTCTGGACTGTGGTGGTGCTCTGAACTGTGTTGGAGGCTCTGGACTTTGGGGGACTATGTACTGTGATGGGGCTCTGAACTGTGTGGGGGATCTAAACTGTAGTGATGCTCTGAACTGTGTGGGGCGGCTCTGGACTGTGATGGTGCTCTGAACTGTGTGGGGGGCTCTGGACTGTGGTGGCACTCTGAACAGTGTGGGACGCTCTGGACTGTGGGGGACTCTGTACTATGGTGGGGCTCTGAACTTTGTGGTAGGCTCAGGACTGTGGTGGCGCTCTGAACTGTGTGGGGGGCTCTGGACTGTGGTGGCGCTCTGTACTGTATGGAGGGCTCTGAACTGTGGGAGGAGATAAATGCACAGAATACATAAGACACTGTGTGATATATGCCCTCATCCTTAAAAGGCAGTACTGTATACACATAGAGAACTGGTCATGATGCTGCTGGACCTAGATGATTATAATGTGGCAATATGGTTTACAACTTGTACCTTGATTCACTTTTAGTGATTGTAAAGTCTTGTTTTTGTTTTCTATAAAAATAACAAACATGTTATTCTTACCTCCTCTGTTGCAGTGGATTTGCACAGAGCAGCCCGAATCCTCCTCTTCTCGGGTCCCTCTTCTGTGCTTCTGAGCCCTCCCCTTGTTCAGTGCCCCCACAGCAAGCAGCTTGCTATGGGGGCACCCGAGCCGAGTCACAGCTCCCTGTTTCCATTCAGACACAGAGTCCCACCCCGCCCCTGCCCCCTCTCTCCCCTGATTGGCTAGCTGACTATGATTGACAGCAGCGAGAACCAATGGCGCTGCTGCTGTGTCTCAGCCAATCAAGAAGGAGAATCTCATATTGCTGACACACTCGTGGACATCGCTGGACACAGAGGGGCCTCAGGTAAGTATTAGGGGGCTGAGGGGGGATGCTGCACACAGAAGGCTTTTTATCTTAATGCATAGAATGTATTAAGAATAAAAAACCTTCTGCCTTTACTGTACAACCCCTTTAAGAGGGATTATTAATAGACCTGCTATTGCTGACCATGGATATCCGTAATCCGCCGCTTTTATAGGACATTGCATTTGAGACAAGCATTTGTTATACTTGCCAAGTTTGAATAAGGCACAATTTTGAAAATGGCTGCCTTCTACCTGTTTGGTGTCCATGCTGCTCCAGAGGGAATGAAGTTACCTTGCTTTATGTTTATTCCAGCTGGTATTGTACCCTGTAACTCCAAATAGCAACTGGGTTGCCTTGTATCAATTATTTTCACATTTACTCCTGAGGAAGATTGTTTGAAACGCGTGGAATTTACATTTGGATGTTTCTTTGGGATCATAACATCTATGTGAACCTAAAGGTAGACATATTTTTAATGACTTTTGTACAGTCTAATGCCTAGTACACACGACCGTTTTTTCCGATGGGAAAACTGATATGAGAGCTTTTCGTCGGGAATCCCGGCCGTGTGTATGCTCCATCGCAGTTTTTCCAAACGGGAAAACTGCGGGGAAAAAAAATAGAGCAGTATCTCTTTTTCCGCATCAGGAAAAAATCCTGGCGGGAAAATCGTTCGTCTGTATGGTTTTCCGACGGGCAAAAAAACGTGCATGCTCAGAATCAAGTATGAGACGGCAGCGCTCTTTCTGGTAAAACTAGCGTTCGGAATGGAGATAGCACATTTGTCACGCTGTAACGGACTAAAAAGCACAAGGCTGAAAAGCGCGAATCGTCTCTCACCAAACTTTTACTAACACGAGGATCAGCAAAAGCAGCCCAAAGGGTGGCGTCGTTGGAATGGAACTTCCCCTTTATAGTGCCGCCGTACGTGTTGTACGTCACCGCGCTTTGGACAGGCGGACTCTTGTCTGAGCGTGCGTATGCAAGGAAGGCTGAGAGGAATTCTGTCGGGAAAACCGTCGGTTTATTATCCGACGGAAAAACCGGTCATGTGTACTAGGCATTACTCTTGATTTTAATGTTGTTAAACAATAAAAATGTCTGCTATTATATTAGTGTTTTTGTTTTTCTCTATATGTCCTTCAAAAGTCCAAGGCTACGTATCAGTTCTTTAAGTGTAAAATGTGGGAGGAGGTCTTTATTGTGGGAAGTCTTTGTACTGTGGGGGGCTCTGTTCTCTGTGGGGGGCTCTGTACTGTGTGAGGGCTTTGTACTGTATGAGAGGGGGGCGCTGTACTAGCATGGCTGGGGATAATAATTTTCGGTTATACACTGGCCTGTATTACCCAGATCTGTACCCTGTGTGATATGCACTGCTGAGCCTTGTACTCTGTGCGTTACGCATTCTTTAATCTTGCGCCTTGTGCGGTATACAGTTCTGAGCCATGACTACACCCAACATTTGACGCAGCATGGTGCCCTGTGCTCACCACTTTTCTTCTCTCTGCTGGGGAACCGGGGGGGCCGAGTTGGTGGAGAGGGGGAGGTTGGTGAGTCCCTTGCCCAATTCTCTAAGAAAAAAAGGATTTATTACAGTATAGATGATCCTACGGAACTATAAATATGTATCTAGCTGAACAGGATGAAAATTACAGCCACTAGGCAGGTAAAATGTTTTCCCTGCACTTAAAGTATAACTCCACTTTTGTTGAGAAAAAAACATTCCCCTCTGGGTGATCTATGTACATTGCAAGGATTATAACAACCTTTGTTGTAGATTCCTACCTTTTGTTATTCTGAAGAAACCCATGTGTGTTTGTCTGTGCCTCTGTGATCAGTGGGTCTAACGGGAGTGGTTTTATAATTATCTATCAGCTGTGGCAGCTGCAAGGCACTAATGAGGAAAGCTGCTGGGCCTGCATCTCTTTAGAAGTGTTCCTATTGGAAATATCTCACCAAAAATGACATTTTTGTTGCAGAGGATGCCTGAAATCTGACTTGAAAATTGGTGAGCCAATCACACAAGCAGGAAATTATGTTTTTGGGGAGTGGTCAGTACACATTCTGTGTAAAGAACACCTCCAGGTTGCCATATTGCATTGCATTTATAGAAAATTACAGATTGAAAAGGAAAGGTAATTTTTAATAACATTCAATTAGAATATGACTTGTATAGCAATTGTAGATCCAATATCATTTTTTCTTTATTTGCTATTATTTTCCCCCACAAAAGTGGAGTTACCTTTGAAATACATGTTTGACTGGTATGTACCTCTGAAATCAGTAAAATAACTTACAAAACAAATATTAAATGAAGAAACAGCCGTGTAAAAATATATATTATATACCGTACACTTTTAAAAAATTCAACAATAAATAATAAACCTATTTTCCCTTTAAGAATTCATAAACATGAAAAATAAGAGGTTGTTAAAAAAAGAAATGCGCTTATGCCTTGAAGATCAGGTGAATTTGTTGATGCTGCCCGGTAGTGACATTTTACAGATAGATCCTTTACCCAACAAAGAAATTATTTGCAGAAGTGAAAATGATTCTTGTTAAACTAATGCCATGCAAGTAGATCTTCAAAAGAGGTTCATATATTTTGCAAGAACACTTCGTAAAGATTAATCAACTTCAAAAGCTTTCTATATTTTCTTCAAACAGGAAAGGACGAGGACCCTTATTAATTCTCTAATAGAGGATAACATGGATGAGATACAAGTGAGCTCCTTTAGAAGCCACGAAACGGAGACTGAAGAGGAGCAGACATGACATTCTTTAATGGGTCCCCATGTATTAAAGAGTACTAATATGTACTGCATTAGATTAGATGTTAGGATGCATTTTTAAATAGTATGGGAATGTGTGTTGTTACAATGAAGACAAAAAAAGTTTTTGATGAGATATATCAAATATTTTTCAGGTGGATTATTTTAATTTAATAAAAGTAGATACCAACCCAAAATGCCAGTCATATAGCAAGTATCTCTGAGCATACAGCCCGCTTATTAGTCTGTAGTCAATTCAGCTTTAGCTAAAGACATAGGTTTCAGACCACTGCTAATTTATAAAAATAAAAAAAAATGGCACCACGATCTGTCCCTTTAGGTTATGGAAGGGGATAACTGCCCACTAATCCCATTACCCCTGCTGGGATCCACTTTCTTCACAAAGAGACATTTTAAATTGCAAGCTCCTTTGAAAGAGAATCTGAAATACAAATGGTTAGTAGAAGGTATAGAAGATAACACGGCTCAAAGTGCCCATGTCCTCTGAGCAGTCCCAGATGTCCCAGATGCTTACCCACAAGCACATCCGCTCAATCCACCATGTATCAGAAGAATGATGGGCTGCACACCTATAACTTCTTCTTCAAAACAACTTTATTGAAATCGAACAAGCTGCTAAACATCTAACCACTAAACATCTAACGCATGTCACCCATACTGGCCTAATCGTCTCTTTTATTATTATTATAATAAAATTACAAACATCTTATCTGCTCTGTGCAAAGTTTTTACACAGAGTAGCCCACATCATCCTCGTCTGGGGTCCCCTGCCAGCGCACTCCTGGCTCCTCCTCTGCAGTAAGTGCCCCCATAGAAAGCCACCTTCTATGGAGATACTTGTGCTCCTGAGCTGCCCTGCCTGTGTCTATTGACACAGACAGCATGGATTAACCTCTCATCACAGAATTTGATGGCTTTAGAACCACTTTAAGCCCATATGAGTGAAATGTGTTAAAGTAGAGCAGCTTCAAGGTGGGATGTGCGTTAGTTTGTTGGACCACGATAACGTTGCTTTTACCTCAGTGATGTCAATGGTGTTAGGCCTGTCATTTTCTGATACATACAGAGATACAAATGGTATGCTATATTAAAAGTCTTGCTGGAATGGATCAATGAACAGAAGGGGAAGGACTAAAATCCTTACCATTCCTGAGGAAAATGCTGCTTCAAGTTCACTTAAGTGCTTTCTAGGCTTGTGCAATTTGTTTCGTAACTACCGTATATACTCGAGTATAAGCTGACTCGAGTATAAGCCGAGGTACCTAATGTTGCCTCAAAAAACTGGGAAAACTTACTGACTCGAGTATAAGCCGAGGGTCATCCTTACTGTTCCTATCCTCACTGTTTCCTATCCTCACTGTTCTCCTATCCTCACTGTTCTCCTATCCTCACTGTTCTCCTATCCTCACTGTTCTCCTATCCTCACTGTTCTCCTATCCTCACTGTTCCCTAGCTCGCTATTTTACATTGTAAATAGTACCTGTAAAGAAGTTGCGGCTGCGGCGTCCATCATTCGAATTCCGCGGTCTCTTCCTGTTCCTTCCGTGATAGGCGATTCTCATCAGACACTCTCCGCCTATCACGATCATTCTCTCATCCTCAGTTTCCCAGCAGACACTGTGTTGGGTGTTCCGCCAATCACAGACGTCTGCTGGGAAACTGAGGATGAAAGAATGATCGTGATAGGCGGAGAGTGTCTGATGAGAATCGCTTATCATGGAAGGGACCAGGAAGAGACCGCGGAATTCGAACGATGGACGCCGCAGCCGCAACGTCTTTACAGGTACGATTTTCAATGTAAAAAATTTTGCTGACTCGAGTATAAGCCGAGGGGGGGACTTTCAGCCCAAAAAAAGGGCTGACAATCTCAGCTTATACTCGAGTATATACGGTAATCGAAATTTGTCGGAATTTAGCAACTTTCGGACATTCGGAAGCATTTGAATTTCTGAACAAAGCAATTACGAATAAAACCGAATCCGAAATAAATATATTGTAACAGCAGGCAGGTAAAATCACCAGGTTGCATCCAGGATGGGAGATATATATGTCCTAGATTCAGGCTTTATGCCGATTTATACCACTAGGGGGAGTGCTGGGAGTCTTGCAGGGGAAGAGTTAATGAGCCCAGCTGAAACAAGTGGGCTCGTTAGGGCCTCTACAAGAACTCCCAGCATGCTAAGGGAGATGCTCCAACCTGGAACCAGATCTGTGTGGATAGTCTGGGGAGTGTGATCTCTGTGCGGTGAGCCAAAGCCTGTGTGGTTATTGCTAAGAACTTTAAAAAGCAGGGAGCTAGGGACTGGGACAGCACAAGGCTGTACCCAGTTGTTAGTTAGGGACACCAACGTGTGTAGTGAGCGGTCAAGTTGACCAGGATTTATTTTCCTGTTTCTTTTGTTTTTACTGTATTTTTTTGTCGGTATATAGTTCAAATAAAACCACACCTTTTTGTTTTCTCCTACCACTGTCTGCTGTGCCTGTTTTTGTGTGGTGAACCCATCCAGGGGGTCACACACCCACTGCTGAGTTAACCCCCTCACAGTTGGTGGAGAACCAGTGGCAGTTTTTTTTTTTAAAAGGCCAGCATGGAGGAGATACTGAAACAGCTGGCTCTAGCAAATGCTAATCAGCAGCAGACAAATGCAGGTTTGCAAAAGAGCCTTGTGGCTCAACAACAGAGCCTCGCAGCCCAGCAGCAGACAAATGCAACTTTGCAACAGAGCCTCGCAGCCCAGCAACAAGCCCAGCAGCAATCTGAGGCCCGCTTCATAGACCTGTTGCAGAAGCAAGAACAGAGACTACAGCAACAAATAGAGACATTAATGCAGCAACGTCCGCAGACCAGTGAGGCAAGTAGTTCCCCTAATACTGCGTCCTTTGGGGTGAGTCGTTTACTGACAAAAATGACTGGAGAGGATGATCCAGAGGTGTTTTTGACCACATTTGAAAGGACTGCTGAAAGGGAAAAGTGGCCTAAGGAGCAGTGGGCCGGAGTGGTGGCCCCTCTGTTAACTGGTGAATCGCAGAAAGCTTACTATGACCTAGAGCCTGACCAAGCAAAAGACTATGTGATGCTAAAAAATGAAATATTGGCACGGCTGGGTGTAACCCTGGCCATCCGGACTCAGCGTGTGCATAACTGGACTTTCCGGCTTGGAAAACCCCCCAGGTCTCAAATGTATAATCTCATTCACCTGAGCAGGAAGTGGCTACTTCGTCCGCACCAAAGATTGTGGAACGTGTTGTGATGGATCGTTTCTTGAGAGCTCTTCCTACTGCCATCCAAAAGTGGGTAAGCCATGGAGACCCAGAAACGGCCGATAATCTTGTGGATCGTGTAGAGAAGTACTTGGCTGCGGAAAACCTGACTGCCTCTTCCAGAGACTCACGGACTTTCCACCCTAAGACCAGACCATTCCCAGTGGCGGGTAAGATGATTCCAAGGGGTGAGGGTGGAGAGAATGAGAGGGTGAGTTATACCTAATGTCTGGCGAGAACAGCCTAGGAAGTCAGGGGCTCAAGAGGCAGCAAAAAGGATTGTTTGCTACCGCTGCCGGCAAGAGGGACATATTGCAGCAAATTGCCCGGTTGTGGATGAACCCATGCAATGTGACTTTCTAAGGGACAGACGTCAGTCGCTGTTTGCGACAGTTGCATGCACTGCCATTCGGGGAACTGAGAAACATTTATGCAAAATGTGTATTAATGCTAAAAATGTTGTTGTGTTGCTGGATTCAGGTAGCCTGGTGACACTGATAAAAGCTGAATTAGTCACCACAGAGGTCTCTGGGAATAACAAGGTAGCTGTTATTTGTGTGCATGGGGACACCCAAGAGTATCCTGTGACTACAGTGTGTTTTGAGACCTCCAAAGGTAACCTCTCTCATCAGGTGGGGTTAGTGTCTCAGTTACCACATGATGCCATTGTGGGAAGGGATTTTCCAACGTTTTGGGAACTCTGGGATCATCCTGAGCCCCCCACTGGTGCCCCTATATACCAGGAATGTGATAGCCAGAATTTCTCTGAGAGTGGTGAGGACTCTCCAGAATTCCCCTTGTCGGTATTGGCAGGGTAGACTCGAGAAACTGGGGAGGAGCCAACATCCTCAGACGAAAACGTGCTGTCTGTGGAGTTTTCTGATCTCGAAGTTCACAAGGAAAATTTTGCCACAGAACAGTTAAAAGACCCCGCCCTAATAAAGGTACGGGAAAACGTAGTGAAAATAGATGGCGAGTTAGTGAACCCAGATGAGACCTGCACTTACCCGTACTTCATCATGGAAAAGGACCTACTGTATCGGGTGGCTAAAAGGGCAGAAGAAACCATTGAGCAGCTTGTGGTCCCCAAACCTTACAGGAAGTTGGTGTTAGAGTTGGCCCATGGGCACATTCTTGGAGGTCATCTGGGGACAGAGAAAACCCGAGAGAGAGTATTGCAAAGATTCTATTGGCCTGGGGTCATGAAGGAAACAGAAAATTATTGTTCCTCCTGCCCTGTGTGTCAGAGGTCGGCACCGATGCCACATTTCCGTAACCCGCTGGTCCCTCTTCCCATCATTGAGGTCCCCTTTGAGAGGATCGCAATGGATTTGGTAGGTCCGATAATGAAGTCCGCTAGGGGGCATCAGTACATTTTGGTTATATTGGACTATGCAACCAGGTATCCGGAAGCGATTCTGCTCCGAAATACCTCGGCCAAAACCATAGCCAAAGAGCTATCTCTTGTTTTTAGCCGTGTGGGTATTTGTAAGGAACTGCTTACGGACCAAGGTACACCCTTTATGTCCCGCATTATGAAAGAGCTGTGCAAGTTGTTCAAAGTGTCACAATTGCGTACATCGGTGTATCACCCCCAAACCAATGGGTTGGTTGAAAGATTCAACAAAACCCTAAAACAAATGTTAAAGAAGGTGGTGGATAGAGATGGAAAGGATTGGGACTGTCTAATTCCCTATTTAATGTTTGCCATTAGGGAGGTACCCCAATCCTCTACGGGTTTCTCACCCTTTGAGTTACTCTATGGGAGACACCCAAGAGGGCTTTTGGATATCGCCAAGGAAACTTGGGAGGGTGAGAGTTCTCCCCACAGGAGTGTGATTGAGCATGTCGCCCTGATGCAAGATAGAATTGCACAGGTAATGCCAATCGTAAAGGAACATTTGGCCCAAGTGCAGTTGGCACAGCAGAGAGTGTACAACCGTGGGGCCAAGACCCGTACCTTTTCCCCGGGGGATAGGGTATTGGTACTTGTCCCTACGGTTGAAAGCAAATTCCTCGCCAAATGGCAAGGCCCCTACGAGATAATGGAAAAAGTGAGCGAAGTGAATTACAAGGCCAGACAACCAGGAAGGCGAAAGCCTGAACAGATCTATCACATTAATCTGTTGAAAGCCTGGAGGGATAGGGAATCCCTAGTTGCAGAAACTTTGTCACCAGCTCAGTCTGATTGCGTGATTCCTGAGGTTGGAATAGCAGTCACCTTGTCAAAACCCCAACAACAGGAAGTTAAGGAGTTTGTGCTTCGCAACAAGGAGGTTTTCTCTGAGCTGCCGGGACAAACGTCTGGGGTAGAGCATGATATTATTACCCCGCCCGGTGAAAAGGTGAAGCTAAAACCCTATCGGATCCCAGAGGCCTGATGGGAGGCAATACGTGAGGAAGTACAGAAAATGCTTAAGTTGGGGGTGATAGAGGAATCCCAAAGTGATTGGTCCAGTCCCATAGTGTTAGTGCCTAAACCGGATGGGAGCTGGCGTATTGTAACGATTTTCGACAACTGAACAAAGTTACAAAATTTGACACCTACCCCATGCCACGTATAGATGAGTTGATCGACCGGCTGGGAACAGCCCGATGCATGACAACCCTTGATCTCACAAAAGGGTATTGGCAAATTCCCCTGGCCAAATCGGCCAAGGAGAAAACCGCGTTTGTAACCCCAGATGGGGCGTTCCAATATAAAAGAATGCCGTTTGGATTACAGAATGCACCGGCAACATTCCAGCGGAAAATGGACCAGATACTGAGGCCCCATCAGAAGTATGCCGCGGCTTACCTGGATGATGTAATTATCTATAGCACAGATTGGGCCTCACATCTGCCAAAAGTGCAAGCAGTCCTAGACTCTATCCGGGAAGCTGGGTTTACGGCCAACCCCAAGAAGTGTACCATTTGACAGGAGGAGGCCAAATATCTTGGGTACACCATTGGGAGGGGAGTAATAAAACCCCAGGTCAATAAAGTCGAGGCCATACAGAATTGGCCATGTCCCAACAGCAAGAAGCAGGTACGAGCCTTTCTGGAAATCGCTGGTTATTATCGGCGATTCATTCCCCACTTTGCTTCTCAGGCTGTGCCCCTAACCAACCTGACAAAAGGGAAAGAGTCTGTCATGGTTAAATGGACCCCAGAGGCTGAGGCAGCATTCCAATTCTTAAAAAAAGCCTCATGTAGCCAGCCAGTGTTGCACTCACCAGACTTCTCTAGGGACTTTGTCGTACAAAGTGATGCATCAGACGTTGGGTTAGGAGCAGTATTGTCCCAGGTCTGGAACGGGGAAGAGCACCCAGTCATTTAATTCAGCAGGAAATTGAAGTCCCATGAGGTAAATTACGCCACAATTGAGAAGGAGTGTTTAGCGGTGAAGTGGGCTCTAGATTCCATTCGGTACTATCTGTTAGGTAGGCACTTTGACATGATTACTGATCATGCTCCTTTAAAGTGGATGGCTCAAAACAAAGAGACAAATAGAAGAGTAAATAGGTGGTTCCTGGCCCTACAGGAATTCAACTTTACAGTAAAGCATCGCCCTGGCGTTCAAATGGGGAATGTGGATGCTTTGTCTCGAGTACATGCATGCCTGATTGCGTGTGTTCCAACCCCAAGGTTAAAACAAGAGGGGGGGTATGTAACAGCAGGCAGGTAAAATTTCCAGGTTGCATCCAGGATGGGAGATATATATGTCCTAGATTCAGGCTTTATGCTGATTTATACCACTAGGGGGAGTGCTGGGAGTCTTGCAGGGGAAGAGTTAATGAGCCCAGCTGAAGTAAGTGGGCTCGTTAGGGCCTCTACAAGAACTCCCAGCATGCTAAGGGAGATGCTCCAACCTGGAACCAGATCTTTGTGGATAGTCTGGGGAGTGTGATCTCTGTGCGGTGAGCCAAAGCCTGTGTGGTTATTGCTAAGAACTTTAAAAAGCAGGGAGCTAAGGACTGGGACAGCACAAGGCTGTACCCAGTTGTTAGTTAGGGACACCAACGTGTGTAGTGAGCGGTCAAGTTGACCAGGATTTATTTTCCTGTTTCTTTTGTTTTTGCTGTATTTTTTTGTCTGTATATAGTTCAAATAAAACCGCACCCTTTTGTTTTCTCCTACCACTGTCTGCTGTGCCTGTTTTTGTGTGGTGAACCCATCCAGGGGGTCACACACACCCGCTGCTGAGTTAACCCCCTCACAATATATATATATATATATATATATATATTAGGGCTGTGGAAATTAACTATTAATTCCTCGATTAATCAATTAATGTTTTTGATCGATCAAAATTCTTTTGATCGGTACTCACCTCTCCGCCGGCTTCCGGGTCTTCAGGGAGTTCCGTCGGAGATCTGGTGACGTCACGGACACCGGCGGGGCTTGCCGTGTCCATCTTAAGGGCTCCTTTGCTGTGCCTTCATATCTGCATGCCAGCGGGACCTTACTATCTGCCACACGAAAGGGCTGTTACACTTCCCTCTATCAATTCCCTCTATCAACCTGGGATTCTACAGCCATCCACTGGGAGTTGTGATAGTTCCCTTCACGGGACATCTACATGTCAACGGACTGATGTTAACCCCTCCTCATCTGGATTCAGCAGTGGTATCGTTGTACACATTTTTATACCAGTATCATACTTGGCTACATGACTGCTTTTGCTACCGTTTGGTATTACTCGCACCATTTTTACAGTTTATGTAGCTACATCGATTTTATCTCCAGTGCAATATTTATTTTGTTACCTACTTGAAGACTATAAAAGTTTTAATGCTATTCCCATCGAGCGCTGCCTTTGTGTGTTTTTTGTATCCTACTATCCATTTTTCCAGTGGTTGGTAGCTGCACTGG
Organism: Rana muscosa; assembly: GCA_029206835.1. NCBI lineage: Eukaryota > Metazoa > Chordata > Amphibia > Anura > Ranidae > Rana > Rana muscosa. The sequence goes on from CM055123.1 coordinate 275,060,533, forward strand.
GAATCAGCCTGCAAGGAGATCAGCTAAAAGTAGTTGGATCTGTATGTGCGTTATAATTAATCGAAATTAGTCGATTAATCGATTTAAAAAAAATTGATTAATCGAACACGAAAATTTTAATCAGTAACAGCCCTAATATTTATATATATATATATATATATATATATATATATATATATATATATATATATCTTAAAAAAGTGAGTACACCCCTCACATTTTTGTAAATATTTTATTATATCTTTTCATGTGACAACAGCAATGACACTTTGCTACAATGTAAAGTAGTGCGTGTACAGCTTGTATAACAGTGTAAATTTGCTGTCCCTTCACAATAACTCAACACACAGCCATTAATGTCTAAACCGCTGGCAACAAAAGTGAGTACACCCCTAAGTGAAAATGTCCAAATTGGGCCCAAAGTGTCAATATTTTGTGTGGCCACCATTATTTTCCAGCACTGCCTTAACCCTCTTGGGCATGGATTTCACCAGAGCTTCACAGGTTGCCACTGGAGTCCTCTTCCACTCCTCCATGACGACATCACAGAGCTGGTGGATGTTAGAGAGCTTGCGCTACTCTACCTTTCATTTGAGGATGCCCCACAGATTCTCAATAGGGTTTAGGTCTGGAGACATGCTTGGCCAGTCCATCACCTTCACCCTCAGCTTCTTTAGCAAGGCAGTGGTCGTCTTAGAGGTGTGTTTGGGGTCATTATCATGTTGGAATACTGCCCTGCGGCCCAGTCTCCGAAGGGAGGAGATCATGCTCTGCTTCAGTATGTCACAGTACATGTTGGCATTCATGGTTCCCTCAATAAACTGTAGCTCCCCAGTGCCGGCAGCACTCATACAGCCCCAGACCACTTGTCTTTGTACTCCTCACCTGGTTGCCGCCACACACTTGACACCATCTGAACCAAATAAGTTTATCTTGGTCTTATTAGACCACAGGCCATGGTTCCAGTAATCCATGTCCTTAGTCTGCTTGTCTTCAGCAAACTGTTTGTGGGCTTTGTTGTGCATAATCTTTAGAAGAGGCTTCCTTCTGGGAGGACAGCCATGCAGACCAATTTGATGCAGTGTGCGGCGTATGGTCTGAGCACTGACAGGCTGACCCCCCACCTCTTCAACCTCTGCAGCAATGCTGGCAGCACTCATACGTCTATTTCCCAAAGACAACCTCTGGATATGACGCTGAGCACGTGAACCCAATTTCTTTGGTCGACCATGGCGAGGCCTGTTCTGAGTGGAACCTGTCCTGTTAAACCGCTGTATGGTCTTGGCCATCGTGCTGCAGCTCAGTTTCAGGATTTTGGCAATCTTCTTATAGCCTAGACCATCTTTATGTAGAGCAACAATAATTTTTTTCATGTTTAGAGAGTTCTTCGCCATAAGGTGCCATGTTGAACTTCCTGTAACCAGTATTAAAGAGTAATGCCTCGTACACACGACCGGTTTTCCCGGCAGGAAAACTGCCATGAGAGCTTTTGGCCGGGAATCCAGGCCATGTGTATGTTCCATCGCAGTTTTCCCGACAGGAAAACCGCCGGGAATCCCGGTGGGAAATATTAGAACATGTTTTCTTTTCTCCCACCGGGATTCCCGGTGGTTTTTAACCCGGCAGTTTTCCTATGGGAAACACTGCGATGGAGCATACACATGGCCGGGATTCCCGACCAAAGCTCTCATGGCAGTTTTCCTGTCGGGAAACCCAGTCGTGTGTAGGGGGAAAAAGTTACCGAGCAGGTTCTCGGTTTTCCCGGTGGACTTTTTACTGCCGGGAAACCTGGTCGTGTTTGCGAGGCATGAGAGCGATAACACCAAATTTAACACACCTGCTCCCCATTCACACCTGAGACCATAGGTGTGCGCAATTTACAATTAATTTATTTTTTATAAAAAAATAAATCAATAACCCTGTTGAGGGGCTTTGGTGAATTACCAGCAGGGGGAATCTGCGCCGCATGGGATTGTTAGGGTGTGCCCAGGCACACCTGGCACACCCCCTGCACACGCCTATGCCTGAGATCTTGTAACACTCACGAGTCACATGACAACAAGGAGGGAAAATGGCTAATTGGGCCCAATTTGGACATTTATTTTGGGGTGTTCTCACTTTTTTTGCAAGTGGTTTAGACATTAATGGCTGTGTGTTGAGTTATTTTGAGGGGACAGCAAATTGGCACTGTTATACAAGCTGTACACTCACTATGTTACATTGTAGTAAAGTGTAATTTCTTCAGTGTTGTCACATGGAAAGATATAATAAAGTATTTACAAAAATGTGAGGGGTGTACTCACTTTTGTGAGATACTGTATATACAGTATATATCAAATGTGTATTTAGCTGGGTACTTAGAGTTTCAGCTTTAACTTTGTTTTATGATGAGAATAGGTCTAACTTTAAGAAAAAGAGGAGAAAGAGTTTTACCCCCTTCTTTTACCTTTCATCTCTCTTATTATACACATCATGAACATCTTCGCAATCTCCTTCAGACAGAAAGAAATTTAAAGCAACACTGGCTGCACTCCCAAAGATATGTATTACCCTGGAAAATATAGATAGGTAAACAGTCTAATATTTCAGCTAAGCACACATATAGATTACCGGGATGGATATGATGAGTTATATTCATTACAGCTTTTGACTATAAAGAGTCTTCTGAACGTACATTTCACTAACTCAATCAATGAACTTTGCAAAGATATATTTAAAAAAGGGGTATTTAGGGATTAGGAACAGGTTTTCGAAAATGAAATGGAAGCTATCCTGACAAATCTATCAGGAATAAGATCAACAACTTAAGTTTAAACCAATCATCCTGAGTATATATTTGAACTTGGATATGTAGATGCAGATTCACAAGTCCCCACGGTTCCGCAATACACTCGGAGGATCAGCAGCCCTATAGACAGCTAAATTACTCAGAAAGCCGGGGAATTTATCAAACATGAATTTCAAAGTAGATTCTAGCCTGCAGGAAAATGGAAGTGCCCATTAATGTACATACAAAATAAATGTTGTCTGCAACTTACTTCCCCTGTTTATTGCTCAGAAAGAATCAGTTAAAGGTTTCTCTTTTCTTTTTTTTTTTTTTTTTTTTAATTTTCATTTGCATAAAGTGAAACAAAATACTTTTACAGCTTTGATGGCAAGCTTTGAGAGGAGTAAAACACTCGAGACTTAAAAAGATGATACCTGTCTCCGGCGGGAGATAGCGAGGGCTCTTCAGCATCCTTCAAACAACGGTTTGTTTGTTCGCGTCAATAATTTGAAGGCGAGTGTCATTCCTTCTTCGGCAAACTGAGAATACTAAAAAAGAAAAAAAACAAAAGTAGCAATCAGTTTAATTAACAATCCAATTGTTATAATTTTACTTAAAAAAGAACTCTGGTCTAATAAAAAATTAGAGTATTGTTTTAAATTAATGAGCCGTTAAAATCATAATATAACTACCGGTAATTAACACATTTTTCATCTTTCTTTGGAGTATTGGTATTACATTATGTGCAGTCCAAGGCATGACAGCTGAAAATGTATCAGGGCTACTTACTAAGTAAATACATTGGAAAGTAATAGTGCAGCGCTACATATAGACCAGTAAAAAATGTGACCATAAAAAGAAACACAAAAAAAAGAAAGAAGGGGCAGGTTGAATACCCAACCCAATATATAAAGTGTCCACAACACTAAACAATGTGATAAGTGTCCAAAAAGGTGAATAAATGGCATGGAGTGGATGGAGTAATTCTTGCATGGATCTTCACGTGAATGATGACATAAATGTGTGCTTACCGGAAATGTTGGACCTGAATGTCATACAACAGCGGATCAATCGAGCTTAAGAGTATCCCCAGCGGCTGTCCACAGGAACGTCACCGAATCGCATTTTGCTTCCCACATTGCCTTTTAATGTACGAACTGTAATCACCTTTTAACTTTCTATGTTGTTTTTTTAGATCTCTATCAGACTCCCAATAAAACCAGCCCCGGAACGGACTTTGCCAATACAGGGTAAAGAACAATCCTTCTTTACCCTGAAGTCTTTGCTGGGATTAAAATACAGTGGGGCAAAAAAGTATTTAGTCAGCCACCAATTGTGCAAGTTCTCCCACTTAAAAAGATGAGAGAGGCCTGTAATTGTCATCATAGGTATACCTCAACTATAAGAGACAAAATGTGGAAACAAATCCAGACAATCACATTGTCTGATATGGAAAGAATTTTTTTTGCAAATTATGGTGGAAAATAAGTATTTGGTCACCGACAAACAAGCAAGATTTCTGGCTCTCACAGACCTGTATCTTCTTCTTTAAGAGGCTCCTCTGTCCTCCACTCATTACCTGTATTAATGGCACCTGTTTGAACTTGTTATCAGTAGAAAAGACACCTGTCCACAACCTCAAACAGTCACACTCCAAACTCCACTATGGTGAAGACCAAAGAGCTGTCGAAGGACACCAGAAACAAAATTTTAGACCTGCACCAGGCTGGGAAGACTGAATTTGCAATAGGCAAGCAGCTTGGTGTGAAGAAATCAACTGTGGGAGCAATAATTAGAAAATGGAAGACATACAAGACCACTGATAATCTCCCTCGATCTGGGGCTCCACGCAAGATCTCACCCCATGGGGTCAAAATGATCACAAGAACGGTGAGCAAAAATCCCAGAACCACACGGAGGGAGAGCATTTGGATGATCCAGAAGAGGATTGGGAGAATGTCATATGGTCAGATGAAACCAAAGTAGAACTGTTTGGTAGAAACACAACTCGTCGTGTTTGGAGGAGAGAGAATGCTGAGTTGCAACCAAAGAACACCATACCTACTGTGAAGCATCATGCTTTGGGGCTGTTTCTCTGCAAAGGAAACAGGACGACTGATCCGTGTACATGAAAGAATGAATGGGGCCATGTATCATGAGATTTTGAGTGCAAACCTCCTCCCATCAGCAAGGGCATTGAAGATGAAACGTGGCTGGGTCTTTCAGCATGACAATGATCCGAAACACACCGCCCGGGCAACAAAAGAGTGGCTTCGTAAGAAGCATTTCAAGGTCCTGGAGTGGCCTAGCCAGTCTCCAGATCTCAACCCCATAGAAAACCTTTGGAGGGAGTTGAAAGTCCGTGTTGCCCAGTGACAGCCCCAAAACATCACTGCTCTAGAGGAGATCTGCATGGAGGAATGGGCCAACATACCAGCAACAGTGTGTGACAACCTTGTGAAGACTTACAGAAAACGTTTGACCTCTGTCATTGCCAACAAAGGATATATAACAAAGTATTGAGATGAACTTTTGATATTGACCAAATACTTATTTTCCACCATAATTTGCAAATATTTTTTTTTTCAAAGCAGACAATGTGATTGTCTGGATTTGTTTCCACATGTTGTCTCTCATAGTTGAGGTATACCTATGATGACAATTACAGGCCTCTCTCATCTTTTTAAGTGGGAGAACTTGCACAATTGGTGGCTGACTAAATACTTTTTTGCCCCACTGTATATATATACTATATATATATAGATATATGTATATATCGATAGATAGATAGATAGTAGGCTTGTGCAATTCGTTTCGTACTTTCGGACATTCGGAAGCATTCAAATTTCCGAACAAAGCAATTACGAATAAAACGGAATCCGAAATAAATTATACCGCAAATAGCGAATGCCTGAATGTCTTCGGCATAATTCGTTATGAAAAAAGTTACGAATGTACGAATCCATACGAAGCACAATAACACTCACTCTGCTCTGCTCTCTGCTTCTCCCTCACCGTGCTGAACCCTCTCAAAATGGTGTACAGGGGCAGAGGCTATAGCCGCATGTAAAAAATGAAAGTAAAATACGAGATTTCGAATCGTTACAAATAACCGCTATGTATTTAGAAAAGTACAAATCCATTCGAAGCACATTAGGCATAATAGGCAGCGTCGTTACATAGTTACATAGTTACATAGTTACATAGTTAGTCAGGTTGAAAAAAGACACAAGTCCATCCAGTTCAACCATAAAAAAAAAATATATATCGTACAATCCCATATACCCAATTCTATACCCACAGTTGATCCAGAGGAAGGCAAAAAACCCCAGAAGAGCATGAGAGAGACACAGAAAATTACGAATCAACGAACCCAAAAAAAGTTACGAAAGTAGGAGTTGTGTCCAGAATTAATGAAAAACAATGTACCCTACTGAAAGTACGAATTATAAATCAACTAAAAATTCAACGAAAAATGTCGCTTGCGAAAATACGAATTAGTCCGAACACGAAAAATCCCGTCTAGCAAAATTAGGAATTACTACGAATCAACAGGACCGAAAAGAAACGAACCGAAACTAACCAAATTTTTCCGCTGTGCACAAGAAACGAACCAAAACTAAACAAATTTTTCCGTTGTGCACAAGTCTAATAGATAGATAGATAGATAGATGTACATATATCAATATGTATATAGATATCTATATATATAGATATCTATATATGTATATATCTATATCAATATACTGTAGATATAGATATAGATAGATATCTATATATATATAGATAGATATTGATATTTAAAATCTTTAAAAAAATTTAACTATTGTTTAGTACTGAACATAATAAAAAACGTATTACCTTTAAACTTCTATGTATGTGGAGACTGCAGTTTATGCAGACTTTACTGCAGACTTTACGTTTTCCACTGTTGCCTGATTTCTACCACAATACATATTTCAGATTTGATGATGAGCACTCTGATCGGGGAAGTAGAAGAGACCCCATAATTCATGTGTCACTATCAGACCCACTGCCGATTGTTGGTTATTGGAGAATGGACCCACTGTTGATTATTGGACAGTGGACCCCACCCACCACTGTTATCTGATTTCTACCACAATGCATATTTCAGATTTGATGATGAGCTCTCTGATCAGGAAAGTAGAAGAGACTCCATAATTCATGTATCCCTATGAGACCCACTGCTGTTGATTATTGGACAATGGACCTCGCCCTCCATTGTTATCTGATTTCTACCACAATGCATATTTCAGATTTGAGGACAAGTACTCAGACCAAGGAAATAGATGAGAATCCAGAACTCATGTCTCTATATCAGCCACACTGTGGCTGATTAATGGACAATCGACTCCACCTTTCCCATCCTGCAGCCAGTTCTGCTGACTCCTCTATTCACATACAACATAGCTCTCTTGATGGTCTGTTCTCAAGAGTTGTCTGCTTGGACCTCCAAAACATTTCACCTAAATAACCTGAAGCATATTTCATAGGGACTCTACCCCAAGTCTATCATAGTAATGTCTAACTGTTTGATCCAGGAACTGTTTAGTGTTACAATGATGACAGAAAGAGAGCGTTGTAGTGTGGGAGCTACTGGAAGCCATAAAACATTCTGTTCCATTCTTACTGGTACAGACAACAGCTGTTAGGATGAAGCCAGTAGGACAGCCTGGTACACAAGATCATACCAAGATGAAACGTAGAGCCACTCAACCAGTAGTTTGTGATTTAGTATAAAAGATAAATGTTTGTGTTTGACTGCATACATACATTTTCCTACTGCTGCTGTTACTTGCTAAACAAACAATACTTCTTCGGCAATAACTGGGTTAATGAGTTTTACTAAATGTAAAGTTTCAATCTGCCGTTTCGCAGTGTTCACAAACAGTGACATTATTCTGTTATTTGCAAAATTATAGCACTAAGCATCCCTTAATAAGCTAATTAATATGATTAAGTTGAATTCTATTCATGAGCTCATTGCCATTTGCTGCATAAAATTTCATTTGCCTTAGAGTATAAGCAGTTAAGAGCTTTAATGCAAATATGCTACATTTATTGGCTCCATCATTCATCAGTCTTTTGCCATAAGAGAACCAGAAAGTTTTATTTAAGTTTATTAAAAAGGGCTACCCAACCAGTCACAAGCAACTTGAGTTCTTCAGGGAATGCAGATCCAAAAGTCCTAACAAGCCTTGACAACCTCACACCAGACTGATAAAATTAAATATTTATGAATGAAAGACTATAATGTCTGTGTGACCCGAAACACTGCTGAGTTAATGTGAACCTTTGAGTACCTATACCAGTCTGCATGAACATATGTTTCACTATTACTAATTGTTATTGGTAATTTTCACCAAGATTACAGAAAATCACATGTTTGTATCATCCATCTTCCCTTTGGGTGCTATAACCCTTGTTTCATATTTGTGACTTCGCCACAAGACGGTGTTCTGTATGAGTGGATGCCTGGATGTTTGCCCTCCTTTAGCTGGTTTATCTGTAGTTGGTTTGGAGGAAGACTATGGGGATGTGAGAGCCCATAATTACTACTTAAGTGCTCTTAACCACTATACATTAGCAGTTCATATCTTTTTGGTCAGCCCCATCCGTTGCACTCGGGTGGTGTGGGGAGCCGACCCCTTTGGGATTTGAAGGCTTTCTCATCTTTCCCTTCACTCTGGTTGAACTCCTGGAAGACACTTCTCTGAACCTTTTTTACTTTCTTACTATCCCTTGATCTAGTTGGGACTGTGTATATTGCATGGATGTATGAGCATTGATCCCGGGCATGAGTTTTTAATTGACAACTTTGTCACTTTTTAGTGTTTCTATGCAATCACCTATTGTTTATGTGAAAATACGGTATATCAAAAAGTATATACCCTCGCACCAATAAATTCAATCTAAAGTGCTAAAGTGACAGCTGATGTGACATACAAACAAGTAATTAAAGTACTAAATGATCCACTAGGGTGCCTCCTGATTTAACATGGGGAACGATCGGCATCACTCCATATGAACAAACAGCACTAGCTACTCTAATGTGCCCTGTGCATGTGGATAAATTTACAAAGAAAAATTAAATCTGATACGTGAATCAAATGCAATACACTACATGTGAAAAAAGTCCAGAAAATGTGAATTGGCTCTATAAACAAAAGTTGTGACATCCACTAAAAATAAGTTGTCTCAGGCGTAGAACGTCCTCGTAATGAACAATCTGAAAAATCATCAGAAGCTGAAAAAACAGCTTCTGTAGATGTAATTTCTATGATGAAATGCATCAAGTTGCTACGCACAGTGCGCTTTGCTAGTCCCCAGGTGGAATGCACGCCAACGCTGTCACACGGGTCTCACTGTTCCCACCAATTGCGCGGTGCAGGAAGAGGTTTTAAATGTATTGTAATCTTGTAGCAAGATGCAATAAATTTATTAGAACTTTTTACGCTATGAGGATCTCCGTTTCCTTCCTTCTGGTTCATCTTGCTCACTAAAGCCTCGTACACACGGTCGGACTTCCATCTGACTTTTCCGTGGATTTTTGTCCGAACGGAGTTGGTTGGGAACACCCATAGCATACACACACTCTGACTTTTCTGCAAACTTTTTTAAAACTTTTTACAACATCACATGTTTTTTCCGCTCTTTTCTGATCTTTACTGCCACCCTTTGGTCAACTTCTGCTATTGTTGGTTGATTTTAACATTAGTTGTTTTGTCCATCGGAATAAAGTCCGATGGTTATCTGTACACACGGTCGGACTTTGCTCCATCTGACTTTTGTTGGGCAAAAGTTTGTCCGTTTGCAGACCCAACTTTTGTCCGATGAAATCCAAAACCAAACGAAAAAAGTTTGTCCGATGGAGCGTACACACGGTCGGATTGTTGGTCCAACTTGCTTAAAACGAAGTTTGTTGGGCAAAAGTCAGACCGTGTGTACGGGGCTTAAGAGTTCTCAGTGTCGGATCTACGGGATCGGGACGTTGTGAGGAGTGATGTGGGGATTGGTCTGCTCTCTTTCCTACTACAGTCACGGAGACCACTAAGCCTGATTTGACTCCTGTTGCTATATGGTAAACTATGTCCGGTGAGTAGGCAATTTTATCACATGGTATTCCATCGGAAGATTTGTTATTTGCTGTTTATGCTGTACATCAGCCACCACGGTTTATCTTTACGAGGACGTTCTACACCTGAGTGGACTTTTTTTTAGTGGATGTCACAACTTTTGTTTATAGAGTACTCACATTTTCTGGACTTTTTCACATGTAGTGTATTGCATTTGATTCATGTATCATATTTAATTTATCATTCTAAATGTATCCATATGCAAAGGGCACTTTATGAATAGTTTGTTTTTGTCTTATTAGAGTAACTAGCGCTGTTTGTTCACATGGAGTGACTCTGATGGTTCCCCCTATTAAATTGGAGGTACCCTAGTGGATCATTTAACACCTATTGTTTAAGTCTTTTTGAAATTGGAATTTTGAATAAAGCTTAACCAAGGAGTAGACCGCAGACAGCAAAGGACTACTGTTGGGTCTTTCTCCTCCCCCTCCCCTCTCTTTTGACTGTGGATATAGCCAGTCGCCTATTTTCTCTTGTGGACATTGAGTTCATTAATATTTGTAATTTTTCTTTCATTCACTGATGATGTTTAATTTTTGTTCACTCATTATCCTATGAATGTATTTGTCCGTTTAATTAGATCATATGTGTGATTCAATTTATTATATATGCTTATTGCATTTGGTAAGGAGGTCTCACTCATTTATTAGTACTGCACTGTTTGTTTTTTTATTGTAACATTATAGTGTAGCGATACCTCCACCTAAGGAGGCCGCAGAATTAGATTTGGGCCCTGAGTGCAGCTACGCCAACCCCCGGCAATAGGCTCTACCCCCTTCTGGCACAGCTAGTACTAATAATCAATGATATATCCTATGCAATATAATAACTAAGCCAGGACACAGTAATGAATTGTAATAGATAAAGTGTTTTACTTATTTTCTCAATATGGATAAAGGGGGTAACAGTAATCACAGTTCAAGATATTCACTCCTAAGGGCAGCGTCCTGCCACTCTAACACACTATGTAGTAACACACACTACAGGTGCGCCATACGGGCGACCGTTAACTAAGTGCCCTATGGCGCAGTAATCAAACACGCTAGAATCCCCACCAGGCCTGGTTCTAATATTTAACTTAGTCCTTCTTTCTTCACCGGCAGGTCTGTAATGGTGGTGCACTTTAAACAGAGTATAACTTTGTAATCCAAGGGGTATAGAACTTGGTTAAATAAAGCCGCAGGCTCAGTTCTGACAAGGCTCTTCAATAGGGGTATCAAAATAACTTGTAGGCCACGGCAGTCTATAGGCCTATATACAGTAACAGTATCTTAGCTGGGCTTATGCCCTCTCACCCGCCGGACTACGGATCCAGTCTGGGAAACCTCCACCGGCCGTGTCACACACACTCGATCTCTCCAACGATCGGGCCCCCGATCCGACAAGGCTGTAGCGCACAAAGTCAGATGCCACCCAGGCTCGCAGAGGGGGGTGGAAGGCTCTTTGGTGCAGAGCAAGGCCTCAGGCTTCAGGCCTTGCACTCCGACACATCCGCACAGGAGGATCCGTCTGTGTAGTCTCGTGTCCCAAAGAGGCCGAGCCCGGCCTCGTCTCCTCCCTTTATAACCCCTCCCATGAGTCTCTGCGGCGGAACATGTGAAGAATGGGGTTATGGGTGATGTAGTCTCTTCCCATTATAGGGGAACACCCCGCTACACACTCCCCCCACTTAAACTCTTTGGTCCCCAAAGATAAATTTTAACAACAACTATATATAACACTGGACAAATTCTGAAAACGATGTTGGGATAGGGGATTCCCACCATAACTGAGGGGTAGAATTCCCTTGCCCACAGGTCACATTATCATGGGTGGCCTGCCTAACTGTGCCAGAGAGTGAGCTGGGGTTGCCCTCCACCAAATGGACAGTGGAGGGATCCGGAATCTCAGCATTTCTCCTAGCAGTGACTACAGAGTCTTCCGAACTGTTCCCCATCTGAGGGTAGGTCAGCTTCTTAGGAGGTCGAATGACTCTTCGAGCCCTTTGCTCTCCTGGAATCTCTGGCTCTGGCGCCACAGGCTCCTCTTCCTCGGAGCAACTATCATGGGCATCTTCCCAGTAATCTGCTGAAGGACTAAAGGGGATGAACTCTGTAGCCTCTGGGTTCAGTGTTTCATCTGTGGTATCTTGGGTGACTGGAAGATCTATGATAGAAGTTCCTGGAGTTGGGGAAGACCACAGCCAATCAAGTTCTCCCTCTTCATCTTCACTAAGTTGGGAGGCTTCTCCATTTTCAGCTCGGGAGGTCTGTGACCGAGTGTTCGGCCTAGGAGTATCCAAGATAGAGGCCGGTTCAGGGGAGTCTCCCACGGGAGCTATTCTAACTGCCTCCGCAAGTGGGAGCAGGTGGTTTCGATGCCATGTCTTCAGTGGGCCTACCTTTCCCTCTGGCTTCACCTTGTAGACAGGTAGGCCCGGCAACTTCCTGCAGATGTCATAAGGTGCAGATCTCCATCTGTCTGCAAGTTTGTGCTTTCCGGGGACTCCCAGATTGCGCAACAGTACTCGATCCCCGGGCTGTAGGTCTTGTACCCAGACCTTCAAGTCGAAATTTCTTTTATTCCGAGCTCCCCTTTGATCTGAGACCGCTTGAGCTTGTTCATAGGCTACTTTCAGGCTGTGTCTGAGCCTGTCCACATATCCTTTGTGGGATGTGGCTGAGGAATGGTCCAGTGAGGTGCCAAAAGCCAGGTCCACCGGTAGTCTCGCTTCTCTCCCAAACATGAGTCGATATGGGGAGTAGCCTGTAGCATCACTGATGGTGCAGTTGTAAGCATGTACTATGGCTGCTATGTGTTGGCTCCATTGTTGCTTTTTCTCGCTTTCCAGAGTCCCCACCATGTTGAGCAAGGTTCGGTTGAACCTTTCCGGCTGAGCATCTCCCTGAGGATGGTAAGGTGTAGTTCGAGTCTTCTTAATTCCCAAAGAATTCAAGAGCTTCCGGATCAGCTTACTCTCGAAGTCCCTCCCTTGGTCTGAATGGAGTCTCTGTGGCAGCCCATAATGGACAAAGTACTTCTCCATAAGTACCTTGGCCACGGTGGAGGCCTTCTGGTCTTTGGTGGGGAAAGCCTGGGCATACCGGGTGAAATGGTCGGTTATCACCAGAACATTTCCTAGTCCACTCAGGTCGGGTTCGAGGCAGAGAAAGTCAATGCACACCATGTCCATGGGCCCTTGGCTCTGTAGATGGCCCATTGGGGCAGCTTGATGGGGCAAAGTCTTCCTCTGGATGCATCGCGCACATGAGTGGCAGTACTCCTCTGCCCTCATGCAGGGCCAATAGAACCGACTTCTGACAAGTTGAAAGGTCCTTTCAGCCCCTAGGTGGCCATAATTGTCATGCAGGGCAATCAGAACAGTCTCCCGATGTTTCTCTGGGAGGAACAGCTGCCACTTATCTTCTGAGTCATCAGAGGGGCCCCTTCGGTAGACCACTCCCTGATGTAACTGCAACCTATCCCACTCCTTCCTCAGCAGGCGAGCTTCTTTTGAAGGTTGACGCATGAGTCTGTTTGGATCCTGATTTTTCAAGGCCTCCAGGACCAATCTCCCCATGGGGTCTTCCAATTGGTCACACCTCAATTCCTTCTTGGACAGTCTTGGTAGGTTGTCCTCTTCCAATTGAGCTACTCCACAGTAGTGTTTGGGGACTCCCACCGTGGTAACTCCTATTTCCTCTGCTCTGGAGCCTCCTCGGGCTTGGAATTCAGCTCCTTGACAAAGGGCCCGCACCCCGTCTGGTGCCACTTGGGTCCAATCTTCTATTTCAATGGTGGGGGAATGAGATCTCCTGGACAGAGCGTCTGCGTCTCGATTCCCCACTCCTGGTCTATACTTAAGGCTGAAGTTGAATCCAGACAGTGCGGCCAGCCACCTGTGTCCAGTGGCGTCCAGCTTGGCCGTGGTAAACAGGTAGGTAAGGGGGTTGTTGTCGGTCTTCACAGTGAACTCCGCTCCATACAGGTAGTCTTTGAGCTTGTCTACTACCGCCCACTTGAGGGCCAGGAACTCCAGCTTGTGAGTGGGGTAGTTCTTCTCAGAGGGGGTCAGGCTCCTACTCACATAGGCAACAGGCCGCAATTGCCCCTCGTGTTCTTGGTAAAGTACTCCTCCCAGACCGTCATGACTAGCATCCACGTGCAGTTCATAGGGTTTGGTTGGGTCTGTGTAGGCCAAGACTGGTGCAGTGGTCAGGCTCCTCTTCAATTCCTGGAAAGCCTCTTCACACTTCTGATTCCACTGATCTCTGATGGACTCTCCTGGCCTCCTGGGCCTCGAGCCATCCTCTTCTCCTTCAGTCTTGAGCAACTCATTCAATGGTCTAGCAATTCGGGCAAATCCCTCCTCAAACCTCCTGTAGTAGGAGCAGAAGCCCAAGAAGGATCTGAATTCTGTTACTGTGGTGGGCCGTGGCCAGGAGGTAACTGCCTCCAATTTCTCAGGGTCTGTGGCCACCCCTTCTTCAGACACTATGTGCCCCAGATAGTTCACAGAAGACTGGTAGAACCGACACTTCTCAGGCGAAAGCTTAAGTCCTTCCTCACTGAGTCTTCTCAACACTTTTTCCAGCCTCTCTTCATGTTCCTCCAAGGTTCTCCCAAAGACAATGACATCGTCCAGGTATACAAGGACTTTGATCAAGTTCATGTCCCCTACTGTCTTCTCCATGAGGCGTTGGAAAGTAGCTGGGGCTCCAGACAGACCTTGGGGCATCCGGTCGAATTCAAAGAACCCCACTGGGGTTATGAAAGCTGTCTTCTCCTTGTCTGCTGGGTGCATCGGAATCTGATAGTACCCACTCTTGAGATCCATAACGCTGAACCATTTGGCTCCAGACAAGCTCTGTAGGGCATCCTCTATCCTCGGAGTGGTGTATTAGCCAGGTATGGTTCTCCTGTTGAGAGTCCTGTAGTCGATACAGAGCCTCAATGATCCATTCTTCTTTCGGACCACCACTATGGGAGAGGCATAGGGGCTTCTGGACTCCCGTATCACACCAGTCCTCTTGAGTTCTGCAAGTTGTTCCCTCAGATCCTCCAGATCTGCTAGCGGGACCCACCTGACCCTCTCTCGGAAGGGCTTATCTTCCTGGAGGCAGATCCGATGGGTGGCACTCCTTGCACACCCCACATCAAACTCATCCTTAGAGAAGATCTTCTCCCATCTATTCAACTGGGCCTTGGCTCTCTCTTTCCAAGCCCTGGACAGATTCGGGTTTTCCATGGACAGCTTCTCCCAAACATCCCCTCCTCCACCTGTCCTCTTCACTTCTGACAGGGTAACAGGGGCCGCCGGGCTCACCTGGCCTAGCAACATTCTGGCTGGGATTCCCATGGGGTCTTTGGTAGTATTCCTAACACTCACTGGAACTCTATAATGGGCCTTCTTCAGGACCTTCAGCGGAATCACTTCCGGTATCACCTCCAGGCCTGAGGACTCACCCCTTGGGTCTGACTCCAGCATGACAAAGGGACCAGGCTGCTCCCAAGTAAGCTTCACAGTGGCCCTGAGACAGGTTACTTCGCCGGGCTGCAACACTACCCCTTCTCTTCCAAGTCTCCACACCTTCCCTATCTCCTCTCCAGGGGTCTCCCGCTCTTGGACCAGCCGTTGGTAGGCTGTCTTCAGCATGGGATGGATCTTGGTAGCTGCTTGTCTTTCTTCTGTCACGAGAGGGGTCAGGAGTCTTCGGACCAGGTCCGTGTTCGTCCCTATTATAAGGGAATTCTTGTTGGCTCCAGGCGGCCTAGGGCACACAACTGCCAGGGTGTCAAACACTTCGGCCTTCCCAGCCACGGATGGGTCAAAGGTCATTTTGATGGGAAAGTAGCCGTCGTAAGGGAAACTCTGGGTTCCAATTCCCCATATTTCCAGCTCTTCTATCTTCTGGATAGGCAGATGACTTAGGTGCCTGTCGTAGAAGTCCCGGTATAGTAGGGTCACTTGTGCCCCGGTATCCAGGAGGCCCCTGGTGTAGACTCCCTCCACTTGAATGGGCACTATAGGGGATGGGCCTACCAGCTTCTCTGGATATGGTCCGGCAGGAGCCGCCTTCTTCAGACCTTTTCCCTTTGGACTCTCTCTTGTCCTATTCCCTTTGGACTTGAACCTTTCTTGAGCCTGGTATGCACTGACTTCCCTCCTTTTAATGGGTGTAGGAACCCACTGAGGGGTACTATTATTTTTCTTGGGTGGGCACCCCCTTTGGGGAGTGCTGTGCCTCTCCTGAGGGGTCTCCCCCCTTCCTCCTGGAGTATAGCTTTGTTGAGGGGTATTGCGTTTCCCCTTTGGTGTTCTATCTCTCTTTTTGTTTTTCTTCGCATTCAGTTTGGAGTTTACTGAAGATGATGGGCACCCGGTTGACTCCTTCACCGGGGCCCTCTGGAGTTTCCCGCCGGCTTGCGGTTGTCTGGTCTCTTCTTCTTCGGACTAGAACATGTGGCTGCAATGTGGCCAACTCCCCCACAGTTGAAGCAGACTATATCTCCCCATTCTTGTAAAGGTTCGGGTGCTGAGGCAATCGGGAACAATTCCTTCCTTGGACTTTCCTTCTTCTTGGGACACTCTGTGTCTTTTGCTATCAGAGAGGTCAATATCTCTAACACCTTGGATATCTGAGTTTTTAGGGTGTCTATCTCCGCCTCTCTTTCAGGGGTCATTACTGGATTGACCAGCACCTGTGAGGGTACAACACTTGTCTTATCCTTCTGCTGGTCCTGTTGCAGCGCCTCCTCATCTCTGATGATTTTTATTAAATCAGCATAAGTCAGCAACATTCCTCCTCCCAAGGTTTTCAGGTGCAGCCAGACTGGATCGGAGCGTAGCGCTCCCTTTAAGACTTGCTTCATTCTTGCCGCATCGGCATCTTGGGGCTTCATCCCTTTCTTTAACACAATCTTGCACAGCAGCCTGTTTAGCCTTCTGACATACTCGGAAAGTTTCTCCTCTGGTTTTTGGAAAGTGTGTTCAAACTGGTAGACCATCTCTGTCACCTTGTCTAATTGACCAAACTCTTCCTGCAGCATAGCTAGACAGTCCTGCGCCGTGCACCCTGCATTCCCAAACCGGAAACTTTTCACTGCTTCTGCTGCTGCACCTTTAAGGCTTTCTAACACTCGCTGCCTCTTCTGTGCTTCAGGCACCTCCCATGCCTCCACCGCCTGTAATGCCTGCTCCACCCAGGTATCAAAATCTTCTTCCCCTGCCGGGACAGGGAGCTTCCCTGAGAATATTTTTAGTCTCCGGTAGCTAGTTTCCACATGCACCGTACTTGTCTTCTGACATTTGGCTAGCAAATCCCCTATTGCATTTATCAAATATGGTGATATAGCAGTGGCCTGTGCAGGTGCCACCGGGGGTGTCGCCCTGTCTTCTCTTTCAGGTGGAGTTCGGGCCGCAGCCTGTGGCGATCCTGTAGGGGATGGTTCCCTTTCTACAGTTATTGCGTGCACCAGCCTAAATGTTCTTTTGTCTGGCGTCCGCAGACACTTGTGCTTACAGGCCTCTGGCATCCCGTCCCAATATTCCACTAATGCGTATTGATATGAGATGTCTGGTTCTGTCTTCATGTCTATCACCCACGGTGTGTGATCTGGGGACACTGAACTCATTAGTTCCTCTACCGTCTCACTCGACCATTTCTCCCCAGGGAGGCTAATGGCTATCGACTGTTTTGGCTTTGTATTAGCGGCTTTGCACCACTCTTCTACCGCTCTTGGATCCATGGGGTCCATGCCGGCACTTCTGGCGTTCGCTTGCTGCATCAGGATCCCGGACGAGAACCCCCACGTGTAGCGATACCTCCACCTAAGGAGGCCGCAGAATTAGATTTGGGCCCTGAGTGCAGCTCCGCCAACCCCCGGCAATAGGCTCTACCCCCTTCTGGCACAGCTAGTACTAATAATCAATGATATATCCTATGCAATATAATAACTAAGCCAGGACACAGTAATGAATTGTAATAGATAAAATGTTTTACTTATTTTCTCAATATGGATAAAGGGGGTAACAGTAATCACAGTTCAAGATATTCACTCCTAAGGGCAGCGTCCTGCCACTCTAACACACTATGTAGTAACACACGCTACAGGTGCGCCATATGGGCGACCGTTAACTAAGTGCCCTATGGCGCAGTAATCAAACACGCTAGAATCCCCACCAGGCCTGGTTCTAATATTTAACTTAGTCCTTCTTTCTTCACCGGCAGGTCTGTAATGGTGGTGCACTTTAAACAGAGTATAACTTTGTAATCCAAGGGGTATAGAACTTGGTTAAATAAAGCCGCAGGCTCAGTTCTGACAAGGCTCTTCAATAGGGGTATCAAAATAACTTGTAGGCCACGGCAGTCTATAGGCCTATATACAGTAACACTATCTTAGCTGGGCTTATGCCCTCTCACCCGCCGGACTACGGATCCAGTCCGGGAAACCTCCACCGGCCGTGTCACACACACTCGATCTCTCCAACGATCGGGCCCCCGATCCGACAAGGCTGTAGCGCACAAAGTCAGATGCCACCCAGGCTCGCAGAGGGGGGTGGAAGGCTCTTTGGTGCAGAGCAAGGCCTCAGGCTTCAGGCTTTGCACTCCGACACATCCGCACAGGAGGATCCGTCTGTGTAGTCTCGTGTCCCAAAGAGGCCGAGCCCGGCCTCGCCTCCTCCCTTTATAACCCCTCCCATGAGTCTCTGCGGCGGAACATGTGAAGAATGGGGTTATGGGTGATGTAGTCTCTTCCCATTATAGGGGAACACCCCGCTACAATAGCAAGTGACAAGGTGGGAGATTTTGTCAGGAGTTGATCCGTGTCAGACATTTTTCAGTCAAGAATTGTAAATGCGCCAGGAACTACATAACTATGTCATCTCTGACCACCATTTTGGTCCAGAAAGTAGATGCTGACCCTGAAAAGTGTTGGGGATCTGCTGAATAAAACAAACAAAATGGACAGTGTGGCTTAATATGGCAGATCTTGCACCGACCAAATGAAAAGCAATAGCTTTAATAAGCACATACAAAGTCATGCCACGCAAAGCACAAAATTTTCAAAGTAACAGTATATTCACAGACTCATTCACCTTCCCTATTGTTTTGTGTCTGGTACCCCTCTCCCCCAAACCCTCCACTGGTATCCGATCAACCAACAAAGAAAGTTCAAAATACTAACAACAACCTTCAAAGCCATCCACAACTCTGCCTCCAGCTACACCACCAACTTAGTCTCATATTACCAACCAAACCATTATCTTTGCTCCTCCCAAGACCACCTACTCCTTAACTCTCTTGTCCCCTCCTCCCATACCCGCCTCCAGAACTTCTCCAGAGCCTCTCTCATCCTTTGAAACTTTTTACCCAAATCAGTCCAACTATCTCCTACTCTATTAACCTACTGAAAATGCCTGAAAACCCATCTCCTCAGAAAGGCAATCAATCCTGTACCCAACAAACTGTACTTTCTCTATCAGCTCATCCCCCATATTTATTACCTTTTGCATCACTGGACCTTTCCCTTTAGATTGTAAACAGAAAACTATTGGCACTATATAAATCCGGTATAATAATAGTAACAACATAAACACCCCCTATATTCTGGCTTTTTCATCAAAGTGTCAGGCGAGGTACTGTTTGTATTGTCCCATAATAACTAATCTGATTCAAAATGTCATTCTCTAATCATGCGCAATGAAGACTGGGTGATGTAGAGAATTTTTGTAAGTTCTTGATCAATACAAATTGAGAAAATGGGTTTTAAGAAAAATTCCAAAATTTGGCATGCACATAAATGCAGATATGTGTTATTATTGACAAGTACATTTTGCTTCCATGTCAGTCTGCAAGAGGGATCTGATTTGCCTGGTCCAATATCTGCTTTTTGTAAATTATCTATACAGTTAAATAAAAAAAATAAAAAACTCTTATCCCCATTTAGGGCACATCCAAAAGTATGACCTCCCTTCAAGTCATGTAGTGAGAAATGCAAAAGGGATCCCTATTTGAACTACTATGAAATAGTATGGGAAGAATGGCACACTTGGAAAAAAGAGAAATTGCGCTGACCCATAACCATACACTGTCAAGTGATGGTGTGAATTAATTAAATAATTATCAGTGTAACACAGATTAATCAGTGAAAATTAATAAAGTGAAAAATTAACCAAAAGGTTGATCCTAAAGGGCGGAGCGACGCGCTGACGTCACCTCGAACGCTTCACAGAAGGACGGGTGTCTGATGTATGTGCAGCGGCCGGCACACCAGACTTAAAAGGCTTGATTTAAACTGCATAATTGTAAGTGCAATACTTTTTAATTAAATAAATATTTTAAACGTTTAATGCACTATGTGGAGTGTGTGTTATCTCTTCCATACTGCATGCACCCATTGATGACTGTCGGAAGTGGGTGTCTCAAGAATCCTATGTGTTTGTGCTGATCTGTGGGGAGAGCTGCCTAACTTATGCATTCATTGATCCTCTGTCATGGGGGATCATGACTAGCTGGTAAGGAGGAATTCCTGGTGATTGGTGGTGGAACTTCACAATTTGTTTGGATGCAACATTCACTTTATGGAATTTCTTTTGATTCACACAGAGCACTGGTGTTATCTAATGGACTTTATTTAGGAAATTCAAACATGGACTATAGGTTATTAATTTCACATCACCGTATACACTCGTTGTGTTTTAGATTGATGTGTCTTAGGATCAACCTTTTGGTTAATTTTTTCACTTTATTAATTTTCACTGATTAATCTGTGTTACACTGATAATTATTGAATTAATTCACACCGTCACTTGACAGTGTATGGTTATGGGTCAGCGCGATTTCTCTTTTTTCCATTTGTTTATCGTGTACTGTTGTTTACATCATAATCGCAGCTCCCAACCACAAACTGAGATATCGGTGAGATAACCGGTTGTTTCATTTCAGCAAATTTAGCGCAGTTTTTTTCCAATTTCCCAAGAATGGCACACTGCCCCTGTCCCCTTCTATTATCATTCATAATTGCAAAAACTGGACATATTTTCCTATAATTTTATTGTTTGCTAATCAAAATAATTCAGAAATGGGAGTTAAAGAATTGTCCCCCTTCATTCTTGTTCTGTCATTCATTTAAACAGCTGGCTAATGAGGTGAATTGACTAGTATAGGAAAGTCCTCACAACCGTCCAGTTTGCCTAATTCATTTATTTGACTAGAAACAGTGATTTAGGATGAACCGTCCTAATTAGTGAGATCCCTTCCCAAAATGTGTGAGAGCATGGAACCCCTCCTCTTGAAGATAATGAACTACAAAGGGGTCCAAATGATCCTTGTACCAGTTAACAACACGAAGGGAAACACTGGTGGATCAATTTTCAGATATCTACTCCCTTCAAATCTTCCTAATCTGGGTCAAACCCTGCCAAGGCGAACCAATTCACTCATCCCCATCTGTAGTTAAGTATATTTATTACCCATCCCATTATAATAATTCCACCATAGAATAGATAGGAATAGATTCCACCATGCCTGAAATAAAATCCTCACATCTCAAGGTTAAGGTATTAGTTGGGTGTCAGTGTTCAAACAATATAAAGCTATTTTATAATTGGAACAATTTCAGCTCTTGGTTATTTCCTAATTAAATATTTGTCACCAGGATTGTTATTGGTTCAGCAGAAATGAGGGTTGTAAAATAAATAAGGTGATGTCTTCTCACATTCCGGCTGCAGCACAGCACACAGCTCTGAATAATGAACTCGCTGACTTCTGAAGTCAGGATGTCCATCTTCAAGTGTTAATTCAGGCTGCCAATGCATTCTCACCAGCTCCTGGTGTCAAGAAATGCCTAACTTCAAATGCCAAAGGGTTAATAAAGCAACATATTGCCAGGATTTGTGTGAAATATTCAATTTTCTATTACAATTCTTTGCAAATGGAAAGGTTCACAGCTTGTGTTCAGGTACAGCTTCAGGATGGTTACCCCTCCGAAGCATGGTGTGGAAACTGCAAAAATATCATGCAGAAAAATGGAATATGTACAAAAGGAGGCAAAGAATTCTATAAAGAAAAAAAAAAACACTCCTTAAAAAATACTGCTAATACAAAGTGAAAAACACGAGTCACACTAATGTTACTAATAAAAGCAGACCAGGGGTTCTTAAACTTTTGAAACTACGGACCCAGTTAAGAAAGTTATTACTGTTCTGGGACCCAAAATTTGAATTATTACCAAAATATTAGCAAAGCCATAAAAATACAGATAATGATGGCTGAAGAATAAAAAAAATAAAAAAAAACATACTGTATTTATTATAGTCAAGTATAGTTCTAAATGTTTTCTCATTTAAGCAGAAAGTACCCTAAATATTGGGAAAATAAATATTAATTTTGTAACCTATGAAACTGGTATCTAGATCCCAATGCCAACAATTACCACTTGCGGACCGCAATACTTTTATATAGGTTGCGGTTTGTATGTGGTTTCCTGGGATTTTTGCTAAAGCTACGTTTTTTTTTCAGCCGGCGGTTGGCTTTCTCGTGAATGCAGTCTGATCGGCTCATGAGCTGCTGGATCACGTTCAGAAGCGA
The DNA here is from genome assembly GCA_029206835.1 of Rana muscosa. Classification (NCBI taxonomy): domain Eukaryota; kingdom Metazoa; phylum Chordata; class Amphibia; order Anura; family Ranidae; genus Rana; species Rana muscosa. Next base: position 275,083,029 of record CM055123.1, read on the forward strand.
CGTGAGAACGCTTACTATTTTCACCCTCGCGCCCGAGAAACGACCAGGTCATGATTAGGGATGAGCCGAACACCCCCGGGTTCGGTTCGCACCAGAACCTTCGAACGGACCGAAAGTTCGCGCGAATTTTCGAACCCTATTCGTTATAATGGACGCGAACGTTCAAAATCAAAATTGCTAATTACAACGGCCAATATGCATGTTAATGTTATAAAACAGGTTTGGGGACCCGGGTCCTGCCCCAGGGGACATATATCAATGCAAAAAGAAATTTTAAAAACTAAAGTTTTTTCGGGAGCAGTCATTTTAATGATGCATAAAGTGAAAAAAAAAAGTGAAATTTTCCTTTAAATATGGTACCTGGGGGGTGTCTAAAGTATGCCTGTGAAGTGGCATGTGTTTCCCGTGTTTAGAACTGTCCTTGCACAAAATGACATTTGTAAAGGAAAAAAAGAAGCCATTTAAAACCACTTGCGGCTTTAATGTCATGTCTTGTCCTGGCCGCCATATGGCTGAAAATCCTTGAGAAAAATGGCATGGCTACCCCATCACCCCCCCCCCACCCCAGCCCCTTTGGGTCTTGTATGGATACTAAGGGGGACCCCGCACCCAAAATAAAACCCTATACCTACAACCCTATATACTCTGAACAGCAGTATATAGGTGGTGCAAACAAGACATGGACTGTAGGTTTGTTCTTAAGTAGAATCTGAACAGGTACATTATGAAGTGTAGCTACATCCCAAAAAAATCAATTTTTAAGCTTTTTGGAGAACATAGGGAGGGGTTATCACCCCTGTAACATTTGCTGTCTTTGCACATCTGTTTAGAACATGTCACCTCACTTTCCGTCCCAATGACAAATGTTTTTGGAAAAGTGGGGTTTTAATTGAAACAAGGATTGGTGATAAAGCATCAGTAGAGAGGAGATACCTTTTTCCCAAATTAAATCTAACAGGATAGAATTTTCCTTCCTAGGGGTAGATTTCCTCTCACTTCCTGTTTTCTCTTGCCGTTTGCAAGTAGGAGTCGTTTGTAAGTTGGATGTTTGAAAGTAGGGGCCTGCCGTATATACTCTGCAGAAATTTGCCCTATTAGATGTTGGTGTAGCCACAAGACTGGTGGGCACAGGAATGGGCCCTGCTGTGAGTTAATAGATCAAGATTTGTACTTGCATGCACCTGTTGAACCGGGCAGAAAAATTGGGCCTTTGGTGGTGGTGGTGGTGGTGGTGGACGGTGTTGCCACAAGACTGTAAGCCCTCACAGTTACTCTTGGTGGGTGCAGGAATGGGCCCTGCTGTGAGTTATTAGATCAAGATTTGTAATTGCATGCACCTGTTGAACAGGGCAGAAAAATTGGGCCTTTGGTGGTGGTGGTGGTGGTGGACGGTGTTGCCACAAGACTGTAGGCCCTCATAGTTACTCTTGGTGGGCGCAGGAATGGGCCCTGCTGTGAACTATTAGATCAAGATTTGTAATTACACGCCCCTGTTAAACAGGGGCTGAAAAATTGTGCCTTAGGCATTGGTGCTGGTGCCACAACACTGCAACCCCTCACAGATACTGTACTTGGAGCACAGCAGTCACACCTGTTGCGAAGCATCTTTTTAAAAAATTGTAATTACACGCCCCTGTTATACAGGGGCTGAAAAATTGTGCCTTAGGCACTGGTGCTGGTGCCACAACACTGCAACCCCTCACAGATACTGTACTCTGAGCACAGCAATGAGACCTGTTGCAAAGCATTGCCTAAAAATTGTAATTACACGCCCCAACAGGGGCTGAAAAATTGTGCCTTAGGCACTGGTGCTGGTGCCACAACACTGCAACCCCTCACAGATACTGTACTCTGAGCACAGTAGTCACACCTGTTGCGAAGCATCTTTTTAAAAAATTGTAATTACACGCCCCTGTTATACAGGGGCTGAAAAATTGTGCCTTAGGCACTGGTGCTGGTGCCACAACACTGCAACCCCTCACAGATACTGTACTCTGAGCACAGCAATGAGACCTGTTGCAAAGCATTGCCTAAAAATTGTAATTACACGCCCCAACAGGGGCTGAAAAATTGTGCCTTAGGCACTGGTGCTGGTGCCACAACACTGCAACCCCTCACAGATACTGTACTCTGAGCACAGCAGTCACACCTGTTGCGAAGCATCTTTTTAAAAAATTGTAATTACACGCCCCTGTTATACAGGGGCTGAAAAATTGTGCCTTAGGCACTGGTGTGGTGGCATGGATCATTGAGGAGGAGGAAGAGGATAGTCAGTGAACATAACAGGACAGTCACTCAGCATCAGCATAGGCAGTCTTGAAGGGATGTGACATTATAAATTATTCCGTTATATCCGCTTCAGGTGTCTGGTAGCTGGTGGTGATCCAAGACTGATTCATTTTTATGAAGGTCAGTCGATCAACCGAGTCGGTGGACAGGCGCACCCTATGATCGGTGACAAATCCTCCAGCAGCACTGAATGTGCGTTCGGAAAGAACGCTGGATGCAGGACAGGCCAGTAGCTCAATTGCATACTGTGCAAGCTCTGGCCAGTGATCCATCCTCAGGACCCAGTAAGCCAGAGGATTTTCGGTGGGAAAGGTGTCCAAGTCTGACCTTGCCCCTAGGTATTCCTGCACCATGTATATCAGACGCTGGCGATGGTTGCTGGAACCGATCATACCTTGGGGCTGCGGACTAAAAAATTGTCTGAACGCATCGGTCAGACGTCCACCTTCCCCACCGCTCCTTCTGCTACTGACCGAAGCCTCAGCAACTTGTCGTCCAGGACCAGGAGTTTGTAACCTCACAGTTTCTGGGAACGCGTTGCACAGACCTTTCTGCAAGGCCTCCCTGAGATGTCTCATCCTCTGCTCCCTCTGCGATGGCAAGATAAGGTCCGCAACCTTACCCTTGTACCGTGGATCAAGGAGAGTGGCCAGCCAGTAATGGTCACTCTCCTTGATCCGAAGAACACGAGGATCCTTCCGCAGGCTTTGCAGGATCAGGGAGGCCATGCAGCGTAGGTTAGCTGAGGCATTCGGTCCGGAGTCTTCTGGGTCACTGAGGATGACATGATCGCCAGCCACCTCCTCCCAGCCACGTACAAGTCCACTGGTTTGTTGGGACTGTACATCATCCCTAAAAGACTGCTGCTGCTGATGCTGAGTGCCAGGCTCCACCTCCATGCTCACACAATCCTCCTCCTCCTCCTCCTCCTCCTCCTCTTCCTGTGTGATGGGTGGGACAGAAGGAACATTGTCTGGATAAAGGGGGCCTTGAGAGACAAGGAAGTCCTCCTCTTCCTGCCTCTGTTCTGCCTCAAGTGCCCTGTCCATTATCCCACGCAGCGTATGCTCCAACAGGTGGACAAGAGGTACAGTGTCACTGATGCATGCACTGTCACTGCTCACCATCCTCGTGGCCTCCTCAAATGGTGAGAGGACAGTGCATGCATCCCTGATCATGCTCCACTGGCGTGGGGAAAAAAAGCCAAGCTCCCCTGACCCTGTCCTGGTGCCGTAGTCGCAAAGGTACTCATTGATGGCCCTCTGCTGCGTGTGCAGTCGCTGCAGCATGGCCAACGTTGAGTTCCACCTGGTGGGCATGTCACATATTAGGCGGTTCTTGGGCAGGTTCAGCTCCTTTTGCAGCTCAGTCAGCCGAGCACTGGCATTATAAGATCGGCGGAAATGCACACAGACTTTCCTGGCCTGCCTCAGGACATCCTGTAAGCCTGGGAACCTGCCCAAGAACCGCTGCACCACCAGGTTGAGGACGTGAGCCATACAGGGCACATGGGTGAGCTGCCCCTGTCGCAGGGCGGAGAGGAGGTTGGTGCCATTATCAGAAACGACCATTCCTGGCTTAAGCTGGCGTGGCGTCAACCACCTCTCGGCCTGCCCCTGCAGAGCTGCCAGAACCTCTGGCCCAGTGTGGCTCCTGTCCCCCAAACACACCAGCGCAAGCACGGCATGGCATCTTTTTGCCTGCGTACTCGCGTAGCCCCTTGTACGCCTACGGAGCACCGCTGGTTCCGAGGACAGAGCACGCGAAGAGGACATGGAGGAAGAAGAAGAGGAGGGGGTGGAGGAGAGAGGTGTGTCACAACCAGTAGTAGCATTTTGGAGGCGTGGTGGCGGAACAACCTCCAACACTACTGCACCTTGTCCTGCATCCCTCCCAGCTACCAATAGAGTGACCCAATGGGCCGTGAAAGAAAGATAACGTCCCTGTCCATGCCTGCTGGACCATGAGTCAGCGGTAATATGCACCTTACCGCTGACCGCCCTGTCCAGCGAGGCATGGACATTGCCTTCCACATGCCAGTAGAGAGACGGAATCGCCTTCCGTGAGAAAAAGTGGCGTTTGGGAACCTGCCACTGAGGAACCGCACATTGAACAAACTCACGGAAGGGGGCCGAGTCTATCAACTGAAAAGGCAGCAGTTGAAGTGCTAGCAATTTAGCCAAGCTAGCATTCAACCGCTGGGCATGTGGATGGCTGGGAGTATACTTCTTTCGACGGTCCAGCAGCTGGGGCAGGGAAATTTGCCTGCTACAATCGGACGTCGGTGTACTGCAAGTACTTGGTTGTGACACACCTAATTCTACACCTTCAGTCCTCTCAGAGCAGCTTTCAGAGAGGACTGAAGATATAGTGGGGATGGAGATCCCAGCTGATGAGGAGCAAGGAGAGGTCCGCTTTGTTCTTTGGTGTGGGTCTTTTATGTGTGCTTGCCAACGAGCTGCATGGCAGGTCGACATATGTCTGCTCATGCTTGTGGTGCCCAAGCGGCTGATGTTTTGGCCACGCGAGATACGCTTGAGACAAATATTGCAAATAGCAGTGGTGCGATCTGATGCACTCGTCTCAAAAAAGGCCCACACCAAAGAACTTTTGTGATAACGTGCAGAGGCAGCGCCCTGCACAGGCGGAGCTCTGCGGTGTGGTACAGTTGCTGTGCTGGCCTCTAGCTGGCCTCCAGGGGGCATCCTGCCTCGTTGGACATGTGACGCTGCATCCTCCTCCTCCTCCTCCTCTCTCCCTTCAGGCACCCACGTGGAGTCAGTGACCTCATCATCCCCTCCCTCTTCACCACTAGAGCAAACCTGGCAGTAAGCTGCAGCTGGTGGAACACTACTGCCAGATTGCTGTCCTTCAGCATCCCCTCTCTCTGCGCGCACACTACTGACTTCCTCAAGCTGGGTATCATCATCCGAGCCTTCGAATCGTTGGGCATCCTCCTGGAGCATGTACCCAACACTGTGCTCAAACAGTTCGGGGGACTCCTCAGGAGGACATGGTGGGTCTAGGGAAGGGGTGGCTGATGATGCCATTGAGTACGCGTTGGCAGCTGCTCTGCCAGTACCCTGAGCCTGGGTGAGAGAGGATGAGGAGGATGAGGAGGGCTTGGTCATCCATTCTACCAAGCCTTCGGCATGATGCGGCTCCACATGTCCAGCTGCCGAAAACAAAGACAAGCGTGTCCCATGGCCACGTGCTGATGACGATGCACGACCACGTCCACGGCCAGCACTGTTGTCTCTAGAAACAGAGCCTGCCTGCCCTGTGTTCTTGCCTCGGCACGCTCTGCCTCTCCTTGGCGGTCTTCCAGCCATTGTAGTCGGTAGTGTATATAGTATAAAAAATAGAACTCCTATGTGTGCTCACAACACACTGTAGGTCCTATGGGTGCTGACACTAACACACTATAGGTACTATGTGTGCTGCTGACAAGAAAATATAGGAGCTCTGTTTGCTGCCACTAACACACTAGAAGTCCTATGGGTGCTGCTGAGAAGAAAATATAGGAGCTCTGTTTGCTGCCACTAACACACTAGAAGTCCTATGGGTGCTGCTGAGAAGAAAATATAGGAGCTCTGTTTGCTGCCACTAACACACTAGAAGTCCTATGGGTGCTGCTGAGAAGAAAATATAGGAGCTCTGTGTGATGCCACTAACACACTAGAAGTCCTATGGGTGCTGCTGAGAAGAAAATATAGGAGCTCTGTTTGCTGCCACTAACACACTAGAAGTCCTATGGGTGCTGCTGAGAAGAAAATATAGGAGCTCTGTGTGATGCCACTAACACACTAGAAGTCCTATGGGTGCTGCTGAGAAGAAAATATAGGAGCTCTGTTTGCTGCCACTAACACACTAGAAGTCCTATGGGTGCTGCTGAGAAGAAAATATAGGAGCTCTGTTTGCTGCCACTAACACACTAGAAGTCCTATGGGTGCTGCTGAGAAGAAAATATAGGAGCTCTGTTTGCTGCCACTAACACACTAGAAGTCCTATGGGTGCTGCTGAGAAGAAAATATAGGAGCTCTGTGTGATGCCACTAACACACTAGAAGTCCTATGGGTGCTGCTGAGAAGAAAATATAGGAGCTCTGTTTGCTGCCACTAACACACTAGAAGTCCTATGGGTGCTGCTGAGATGAAAATATAGGAACTCTGTGTGATGCCACTAACACATTAGAAGTCCTATGGGTGCTGCTGAGAAGAAAATATAGGAGCTCTGTTTGCTGCCACTAACACACTAGAAGTCCTATGGGTGCTGCTGAGAAGAAAATATAGGAGCTCTGTGTGATGCCACTAACACACTAGAAGTCCTATGGGTGCTGCTGAGAAGAAAATATAGGAGCTCTGTTTGCTGCCACTAACACACTAGAAGTCCTATGGGTGCTGCTGAGAAGAAAATATAGGAGCTCTGTGTGATGCCACTAACACACTAGAAGTCCTATGGGTGCTGCTGAGAAGAAAATATAGGAGCTCTGTTTGCTGCCACTAACACACTAGAAGTCCTATGGGTGCTGCTGAGAAGAAAATATAGGAGCTCTGTGTGATGCCACTAACACACTAGAAGTCCTATGGGTGCTGCTGAGAAGAAAATATAGGAGCTCTGTTTGCTGCCACTAACACACTAGAAGTCCTATGGGTGCTGCTGAGAAGAAAATATAGGAGCTCTGTGTGATGCCACTAACACACTAGAAGTCCTATGAGTGCTGCTGAGAAGAAAATATAGGAGCTCTGTTTGCTGCCACTAACACACTAGAAGTCCTATGGGTGCTGCTGAGAAGAAAATATAGGAGCTCTGTTTGCTGCCACTAACACACTAGAAGTCCTATGGGTGCTGCTGAGAAGAAAATATAGGAGCTCTGTTTGCTGCCACTAACACACTAGAAGTCCTATGGGTGCTGCTGAGAAGAAAATATAGGAGCTCTGTGTGATGCCACTAACACACTAGAAGTCCTATGGGTGCTGCTGAGAAGAAAATATAGGAGCTCTGTTTGCTGCCACTAACACACTAGAAGTCCTATGGGTGCTGCTGAGAAGAAAATATAGGAGCTCTGTTTGCTGCCACTAACACACTAGAAGTCCTATGGGTGCTGCTGAGAAGAAAATATAGGAGCTCTCTGTGATGCCACTAACACACTAGAAGTCCTATGGGTGCTGCTGAGAAGAAAATATAGGAGCTCTGTTTGCTGCCACTAACACACTAGAAGTCCTATGGGTGCTGCTGAGAAGAAAATATAGGAGCTCTGTTTGCTGCCACTAACACACTAGAAGTCCTATGGGTGCTGCTGAGAAGAAAATATAGGAGCTCTGTGTTATGCCACTAACACACTAGAAGTCCTATGGGTGCTGCTGAGATGAAAATATAGGAGCTCTGTTTGCTGCCACTAACACACTAGAAGTCCTATGGGTGCTGCTGAGAAGAAAATATAGGAGCTCTGTTTGCTGCCACTAACACACTAGAAGTCCTATGGGTGCTGCTGAGAAGAAAATATAGGAGCTCTCTGTGATGCCACTAACACACTAGAAGTCCTATGGGTGCTGCTGAGAAGAAAATATAGGAGCTCTGTTTGCTGCCACTAACACACTAGAAGTCCTACGGGTGCTGCTGAGAAGAAAATATAGGAGCTCTGTTTGCTGCCACTAACACACTAGAAGTCCTATGGGTGCTGCTGAGAAGAAAATATAGGAGCTCTGTTTGCTGCCACTAACACACTAGAAGTCCTATGGGTGCTGCTGAGAAGAAAATATAGGAGCTCTGTGTTATGCCACTAACACACTAGAAGTCCTATGGGTGCTGCTGAGATGAAAATATAGGAACTCTGTGTGATGCCACTAACACATTAGAAGTCCTATGGGTGCTGCTGAGAAGAAAATATAGGAGCTCTGTTTGCTGCCACTAACACACTAGAAGTCCTATGGGTGCTGCTGAGAAGAAAATATAGGAGCTCTGTGTGATGCCACTAACACACTAGAAGTCCTATGGGTGCTGCTGAGAAGAAAATATAGGAGCTCTGTTTGCTGCCACTAACACACTAGAAGTCCTATGGGTGCTGCTGAGAAGAAAATATAGGAGCTCTGTGTGATGCCACTAACACACTAGAAGTCCTATGGGTGCTGCTGAGAAGAAAATATAGGAGCTCTGTTTGCTGCCACTAACACACTAGAAGTCCTATGGGTGCTGCTGAGAAGAAAATATAGGAGCTCTGTGTGATGCCACTAACACACTAGAAGTCCTATGGGTGCTGCTGAGAAGAAAATATAGGAGCTCTGTTTGCTGCCACTAACACACTAGAAGTCCTATGGGTGCTGCTGAGAAGAAAATATAGGAGCTCTGTTTGCTGCCACTAACACATTAGAAGTCCTATGGGTGCTGCTGAGAAGAAAATATAGGAGCTCTGTTTGCTGCCACTAACACACTAGAAGTCCTATGGGTGCTGCTGAGAAGAAAATATAGGAGCTCTGTGTGATGCCACTAACACACTAGAAGTCCTATGGGTGCTGCTGAGAAGAAAATATAGGAGCTCTGTTTGCTGCCACTAACACACTAGAAGTCCTATGGGTGCTGCTGAGAAGAAAATATAGGAGCTCTGTTTGCTGCCACTAACACACTAGAAGTCCTATGGGTGCTGCTGAGAAGAAAATATAGGAGCTCTGTGTTATGCCACTAACACACTAGAAGTCCTATGGGTGCTGCTGAGATGAAAATATAGGAACTCTGTGTGATGCCACTAACACATTAGAAGTCCTATGGGTGCTGCTGAGAAGAAAATATAGGAGCTCTGTTTGCTGCCACTAACACACTAGAAGTCCTATGGGTGCTGCTGAGAAGAAAATATAGGAGCTCTGTGTGATGCCACTAACACACTAGAAGTCCTATGGGTGCTGCTGAGAAGAAAATATAGGAGCTCTGTTTGCTGCCACTAACACACTAGAAGTCCTATGGGTGCTGCTGAGAAGAAAATATAGGAGCTCTGTGTGATGCCACTAACACACTAGAAGTCCTATGGGTGCTGCTGAGAAGAAAATATAGGAGCTCTGTTTGCTGCCACTAACACACTAGAAGTCCTATGGGTGCTGCTGAGAAGAAAATATAGGAGCTCTGTGTGATGCCACTAACACACTAGAAGTCCTATGGGTGCTGCTGAGAAGAAAATATAGGAGCTCTGTTTGCTGCCACTAACACACTAGAAGTCCTATGGGTGCTGCTGAGAAGAAAATATAGGAGCTCTGTTTGCTGCCACTAACACACTAGAAGTCCTATGGGTGCTGCTGAGAAGAAAATATAGGAGCTCTGTTTGCTGCCACTAACACACTAGAAGTCCTATGGGTGCTGCTGAGAAGAAAATATAGGAGCTCTGTGTGATGCCACTAACACACTAGAAGTCCTATGGGTGCTGCTGAGAAGAAAATATAGGAGCTCTGTTTGCTGCCACTAACACACTAGAAGTCCTATGGGTGCTGCTGAGAAGAAAATATAGGAGCTCTGTTTGCTGCCACTAACACACTAGAAGTCCTATGGGTGCTGCTGAGAAGAAAATATAGGAGCTCTGTTTGCTGCCACTAACACACTAGAAGTCCTATGGGTGCTGCTGAGAAGAAAATATAGGAGCTCTGTTTGCTGCCACTAACACACTAGAAGTCCTATGGGTGCTGCTGAGAAGAAAATATAGGAACTCTGTGTGATGCCACTAACACACTAGAAGTCCTATGGGTGCTGCTGAGAAGAAAATATAGGAGCTCTGTTTGCTGCCACTAACACACTAGAAGTCCTATGGGTGCTGCTGAGAAGAAAATATAGGAGCTCTGTGTGATGCCACTAACACACTAGAAGTCCTATGGGTGCTGCTGAGAAGAAAATATAGGAGCTCTGTTTGCTGCCACTAACACACTAGAAGTCCTATGGGTGCTGCTGAGAAGAAAATATAGGAGCTCTGTGTGATGCCACTAACACACTAGAAGTCCTATGGGTGCTGCTGAGAAGAAAATATAGGAGCTCTGTTTGCTGCCACTAACACACTAGAAGTCCTATGGGTGCTGCTGAGAAGAAAATATAGGAGCTCTGTGTGATGCCACTAACACACTAGAAGTCCTATGGGTGCTGCTGAGAAGAAAATATAGGAGCTCTGTTTGCTGCCACTAACACACTAGAAGTCCTATGGGTGCTGCTGAGAAGAAAATATAGGAGCTCTGTGTGATGCCACTAACACACTAGAAGTCCTATGGGTGCTGCTGAGAAGAAAATATAGGAGCTCTGTTTGCTGCCACTAACACACTAGAAGTCCTATGGGTGCTGTTGGGGTGCAATGCTGTGCTAACAGCACTGCGGTTGGTACTACTGCAATACTGTACTAACAGTAAGCACGCACCAGACTAATCCCCAGCAGCAGCTAATAACACACTAACTGTGCAATCAGCAGCAATGAACGATCAATGACTTAGGTAGCAATGGTTTAGCAAAGAAATAGCCAATGGTTTAGCAAAGAAGAGCAAATCTTTCAGTATCAAGCAAAGACAGAATCAGCAGACTAATCTCTCCTAAAGCCGGAACTCATGTGACCGGGGCCGATGGCGTGGCGGCCTTTTAAATGGTGGGGCGTGTACTAAAGCCCCTGAGCTGTAATTGGCTACAGGCGTCCTGCCTGTAGCCAATTATTGCTCTCCGAGTTTCGGGCGCTGTGATTGGCCAAGCATGCGGGGTCACAGTGCATGCTTGGCCAATCATCAGCCAGCAATGCACTGCGCCGGCCGCGCCGGCCGCAATGCATTGCGGGGCCGCTCGCATCACACGAATGTGATGCGAACGGCCCAAATAGTTCTGGGCTCAACGAGCGAGCGAACGCCCGATGCTCGATTCGAACATGGGTTCGAATCGAGCACCGGGCCCATCCCTAGTCATGATGCAGCCGGCTGGTCACAAAGAGAGACTAGATCGTCTCCTAATGCCTCTATGGCCTTGGAGGACCATAGTGACGTATTGACTTCTCTTCCGGTCTAGGGCAAACGTAAACAATTTTTTTTTTTTTTTTTAAGGAAAAGACCAAAACAAATGTTTTGCTTTTAAAAGTAAAGTAGAGATTTCGTTTTTCTCTTACCCCAGATCTCTCCATAAAGAGGACCTGTCATTCTCACTTCTATTAAAAGGGATGGTTGCATTCCTTGTAAAGGGAATAAAAGTGATCAAAAAAAATTAAAGGGTCAGAGTAATAATAAAGAATAAAATAAATACGATTTTTTTTTTTTAAAGCGCCCCCATTCCTTCATGCTCACACGACATGAGTCATGAAGGTGCACGCATATGTAAACGGTGTTCGCATAATTCTAGTGCTAGACCTCCTCTGCAATTCTAAACAGATAACATGTAAAAAAAATGAAAGCGTCACCTATGGAGATTTTGAATTACCGTAGTTTGTTGCCATTCCACAAGTGTGCGCAATTTTAAAGCGTGACATGTTAGGTATCTTATTACTCGGCGTAACATCATCTTTCACATTTTACAAAAAAATTGTGGAAGATATTGTGTTTTTTTATTATTATTTATTAAAGTGTATTTTTTCCAAAGAAATTGTGTTTGAAACACCGCTGCACAAATACTGTGTGACATACAAAATTACAACAATCAAAATTGTATTTCCTAGAGTCTCTGCTAAAAAACAATATATATATATATATATATATATATATATATATATATATATACATTAACTATATAATGTTAGGGGGTTATAAGTAATTTTCTAGCAAAAAATACTGATTTAAACTAAAAAGTGACAGTAAACGCTTGGACTTCAAGTGGATGAATACAAAACAGTTTTTATTTTTTTTCCCCGCTTAAAATTTTTAAATGGTACCAAAACCATTGTTTTAGATTAAAAAATGTTGTTGATGAGTTGCAGAAAAGTAACCAGTGGACATAGTTACATAGTTACATAGTTAGTCAGGTTGAAGAAAGACACAAGTCAATTTAGTACAACCATAAAATATAAAATAAAAAATAAATAAAAAAATAACATATTTTTATTAAAATAAATGGATTCCTGAGCATCATTCCCATGTAAATACTCATATATCTACAAACAACTCCAGAGAGATATAAAAGGAATAGCTGTGTTCATTAGTACATCAGAAATGTATATATACATATGTAATACAAGCAGGGTAAGAACAGGAATTTGACTTGGTATAAGCCTTTTGCAGTCCCAGTACAGCAGAGCTCAGACCTTGCGTGTAATTCCCTCGTTCTCATGCACACGTTCTCATTCTCCTTACATGTCTGTGCTGTCAATCATATTGATTTTGATATATCACTCACCACGGATGAACTGATTTTGTACTTGGAGGAACGAGGCTGCACAGCCAAGTGGAGATCCAGCACAAATGCATTTGTGACCCAGTTTGGGTCCTGATCCATAGCTTAAAGCGGAGGTGCAGCCAAAAAAAAAAGTCAGCAGCTACTAACAGTGTAGCTGCTGACTTTTAATAAGGACACTTACCTGTCCTACTCGCCCGCGATGTCGGTCCCGCCACGGCGATCGATCGCTGCTGACAGGCCGTAAGGCTTTACCGCCCGTTTCCTACTGCGCATGCGCCACTCGCACAGCGCTTTGTGAGGCTTGCCTCCTGGGATACACACAGTTCCCAGAAGGCAGCGCGGCCCATTCACAAGAAGAGAAAACGGAAGGAGACCCACCGCGAATGAGAAGAGGAACATTAGAGGCAGATTAGGGGACTTCCGCATAGCAACAGACATTTAGGGTGAGTAAAGATATATATATATTTTTCTATTAATTTTTTTTTTTTTTTTTATGATTTTTAATGTATAGATTTTTTCAGGGTGGACCTCCGCTTTAAAGCCCAATTGAATGTTAAGTTAAATTTAGCTAAATAAATTCCAAGTTCATCAAAATAAAAGGTGTGCAAAGCCTCACGTTTTGTTTTCAGAAGATTCAGACACAAAATGCTGCAGAGTGGAATGCTTACTCTCTGTGGGGAAGCAGTAATCTCTCTGCAGAGATACAACACATCCTCTGCTGAGTTACAATGGGAGCTCTTCAATCAACAGGCAGTATAGCTTTGCTGCTTGGAGAGCTATAGGTGTGACTCAGCAGGGGGCGTGTTGGACCTCTGAAATGAGACCATTGCATCCCCACAGAGAGTAAGACTCCCACTCTGCAACTGCTGGCAGGGGACAGCCTTTTCTACTCAGGAACATAGAACACATTTGTTTTAATGTGCCTGCTGATTTTAACTGAAGGTTCAATTGGGATATAATAAAGACTTTATTAGAGTAAGACATTTAAAGGGGAACCATAGATTTTTAAATGCAGTATTGAAAAAGAGAAAACAAGAAAGACAAGCATTCAGACGTTGTATTACAACTATTCTGCAAATCTTAGCAATTGCCGATTGAGCTGCTCACGCTAAACGTTCTTAAAAGGAAAAAACTCTCATTTTTTTTTCTTTTTAAGTAATTTTTAGTTATTTAAATTCTATTGTATCTGTAAAACACCATAAAGCCCCCTAACCTAGGCATGCTCCTGTATATAATTGTTGGTAACCTTTGATCTTTACTCTAACAAAAATATTGGTTTGTGCTGCGAATATACAGCCATGGCCGAAATTATTGGCGCCCCAGAAATTTTTCCAGAAACCCAGCCCAGTGTCATAAAGCTGGGTTTGCGTCCGAGATCTTGGGTCTTCCAGCAAGACAATGACCCCAAACATATGTCAAAAAGCACCCAGAAATGGATGGCAACAAAGCGCTGGAGAGTTCTAAAGTGGCCAGCAATGAGTCCAGATCTAAATCCCATTGAACACCTGTGGAGAGATCTTAGAATTGCTTTTGGAAAAAGGCGCCTTTCCAATTAGAGAGACCTGGAGCAGTTTGCAAAGGAAGAGTGTTCCAAAATTCCGGGTGAGAGGTGTAAGAAGCTTATTGATGGTTATAGGAAGCGACTGATTTCAGTTATTTTTTCCAAAGGGTGTGCAACCAAATATTAAGTTAAGGGTGCCAAGAATTTTGACCAGCCCATTTTTGGAGTTTTGTGTGACATTATGTCCAATTTGCTTTTTTTCCTCCCTTTTTTTGTTTGATTCCAATACACACAAAGGGAATAAACATGTGTATAGCAAAACATGTGTTACTGCAATACTTTTCTGTGAGAAATACTTGATTCTCAGGAAAAATTTCTGGGGTGCCAACAATTTCAGCCATGACTGTACTACAAGGTCCACCCAAAACAAATATTTCATGCGCGGTAGCATACAACGTTATTTAGCCGGCTCGTCGTAGTCTTTGACGTCACCACGTTCTTGCCATTCAAAAGAACGGCGGGTCTTTTGTGTGGCCGTGTGTATACATGGCTTTTCAAGGCAAGCTTGCCAGGAATCCCGTCAAGAAAACCGACGGTTTTCAAACAGACGGGATTCCCGGACGTGTGTACAGGGCTTAAGTTAGGATATCCTTTGGGGATTCTGGTGTCAATATACTTGTACTCAACTTCCTAAGTCAATTCTCCGGCAGGCGGGGTAGGGCTGTACTACTAGGGAGGCAGAGTCACCATCTGCAACAGGGAACCACTGACATCCCTCAGCACATAAGATGACATGTAGCCCATCATATTTCAACCGTAGCTGAAATATAAATTTAAAGTGTGTATATGGCCAAAATGTCGTTCTCCCAATTTTAAATGGAGTAGGGAAAGCTTAAAACCTCAGTCATGCGTTTTGCTGTGTTCCACAAAGAAAATGTTCCTTCACTTCCTTTTTCCGGAGGAAAATGGAGATGAGAGGAAAAGTGAGGGGAATTCCAAACTTAGAGAGTGTCACAGAAAAAGCTGCCCCCATTGGAAGACTTACCATCACTTCTTGCTGTTGTGACAGCTCTAAAATTTTGGATTTCCCAACACTTTCCATCTCAGGGACAATGGTCACCAGGACAAACAGAGAGGTGAATTTCTTCAGAGAGGACACAGGCAGCAATAAAAAGTGCTCCATTCTTCTAATATTTATATTTTAGCTATAGATGAAGCTTAGTTACCTGAAGAAGCTTCTATCTTCTTACATGTCTTGTTCCTCCAGTGAGCTCTCTCTGCCATAATTCCCACCTCTGTCCGTGTCCATCTGGAAGTTTGGAGTATTCTCACCGTCTTTTACTTGTTCCAGCTCCTTCTGTTGCATTCTCTGCAACAATTAATAAGGAATCCAAGGCAAGAGTGGGAACACATGGCCCAAAAATGATTTATATTTACTGGTACAAAGATGTTTCTATGCTGTCCAAAAGGATACTGAATGAGCCATCATTATTTCTTCTACAGTTTGTCTTAAGAAATTTGATATATAACAAGAGCATCTTAACCACTTAAGCCCCAGACCATTTGGCTGGCCAAAGACCAGAGCACTGCGTCGCTTTAATGCGGTCGTGCGCGCGGTCGTGCGATGTGGTTCCCAAACAAAATTGACGTCCTTTTTTTCCCACAAAAAGAGCTTTATTTTGGTGGTATTTGATCACCTCTGCGGTTTTTAATTTTTGCACTATAAACAAAAATAGAGCGACAATTTTGAAAAAAAGCTATATTTTTTACTTTTTGCTATAATAAATATCCCCAAAAAATATATATATTTTTTTTTCTCAGTTTAGGCCGATACGTATTCTTCTACATATTTTTGGTAAAAAAAATCGCAATAAGTGTTTATTGATTGGTTTGCGCAAAAGTTATAGCGTCTATAAAATAGGGGATAGAATTATGGCATTTTTATTAATCATTCTTTTTTTTTTACTAGTAATTTTTATCGTGACTGCGACATTATGGCGGACACATCGGACACTTTTGACACATTTTTGGGACCATTGTCATTTTTACAGCGATCAGTGCTATAAAAATGCACTGATTACTGTAAAAATGACACTGGCAGTGAAGGGGTTAACCAGGAGGAGGCGCTGAAGGGGTTAAGTGTGTACTAGAGATGTGTTCTAACTGTAGGGGGGATGGGCTACGTGTGACACGACACTAATCACCGCTCCCAATTACAGGGAGCTGTGGTCAGTGTCCTGTCACTAAGAAGAATGGGGAAATGCTTGTTTACATTGTTTGCATTTTCCCTTTCTTCCTCTCCGTGAGACGATCGCGGGTAACCCCACGACCATCGAATCTGCGGGACCCGCGGTCGAACTCACGGAGCTCGCGCCACGCACGCGCGCCTCTGGCGGCACGCTCGCGCCCACAGTGCCAAATCTTAAAGGGCACGCACCTGTACGCCCATCTGCCCAGCCGTGCCATTTTGTCAACGTATAAGTGCGTGCAGCGGTCCTTAAGCGGTTAATACAGATACTTAATTGAAAAAATTGTATGAGTATGGTGTTATCATCTGGGCTTCATCCATGCTTTGAGTGTAAACGCAGTTAATAATCCTTCTGATAGAAACATTATACAGTATATACACTATACTATATATATTATATATACACTTAAAGTATTGAGAAGCCGGCCTTTAAACGCACATTAACTTTAATGACATCCCAGTCTTAGTCCGTAGGGTTCAATATTGAGTTGGCCCACCCTTTGCAACTATAACAGCTTCAACTCTTCTGGGAAGGCTGTCCACAAGGTTTAGGAGTGTGTCTATGGGAATGTTTGACCATTCTTCCAGAAGCGCATTCGTGAGGTCAGGCACAGATGTTGAGCTAGAAAAATTAGTTTTTCTATGTATTTAATAAAAAACATTTTTTCAAGCAGCTTAGTCTACCCGTACCTCTTTTTAGGGGGGTTCCTCTCTTTTTCTCCCCCTTCTACCTTTACAGATGTTGGGCGAGAAGGCCTGACTCGCAGTCTCTGCTCTAATTTAGCCCAAAGGTATTCAAACTCGCTCATCCATGTCTTTATGGACCTTGCTTTGTACACTGGTGCACAGTCATGTTGGAACAGGAAGGGCCAACCCCAAACTGTTCCCACAAAGTTGGGAGCATGAAATTGTCCAAAATGTCTTGGTTTGTTGATGCCTTAAGAGTTTCCTTCACTGGAACTAACGGGTCAAGCCCAAACCCTGAAAAATCACCCCACACCATAATCCCCCCTCCACCAAATGATTTGGACCAGTGCACAAAGCAAGTCCCATAAAGACATGGGTGAGCGAAATTTGGGGTGGAGGAACCTGACCTCAACCCAATAGAACACCTTTGGGATGAATTAAAGCGGAGACTGCGAGTCAGGCCTCCTCGTCCAACATCAGTGCCTGACCTCACAAATGCACTTCTGGAAGAATGGTCAAACATTCCCATAGACACACTCCTAAACCTTGTGGACAGCCTTCCCAGAAGAGTTGAAGCTGTTGTAGCTGCAAAGGGTGGACCAACTCAATATTGAACCCTACGGTCTAAGACTGGGATGTCACTAAAGTTGATAGGCGTGTAAAGGCCGTTGTCCCAATACTTTTGACAATATACTGTAATACATATATATAGATATATATACTGTATATATATATATATATATATATATATATCCATATATAGATATATATACAGAGAGAGAGAGAGCCCTTACAAACCTCATGTGTGTTACCCTCAAGTTCTATTATTGAATACTTGCACACTGAGTCATGTGACACACGTCATCTAAATTAAAGTGAGATCATTGCTTTTTTTTTTTTGGCAGGACCTGATAGCCTGTAATAAATACACAAAGAAAAAAATGCGTAATTATAAATGTCTCTCATGACCAGTGAAAGACATGAAAGCACCTTGGGTGGTCTTTGGGCCACCATTAAAGAATCCTTTACTCCGTGTGTTAGCGAGATTTTATGAGCAATATTTTTGCCAGTTGGAATTTGTGTTAACCAAAGGGAAATTGTTTACCAAAGAGAAAAAAAAACATGTTTTATGCAAAAACCATTGTGCTGCTCATTAACTTCCCATCATTTAAATTGTAACTATTTAAGGCCCGTTAACTTTCCCAAATACATGATTTACTGCCCTTACACTTAGCAGGCAAGGGTTGCAAAAGTAATTATCATGAGATGTATAAAACTGGAGATAAAAACATGCAATGTAAGTGTAGTATTAACCTTGCATAAATCATTTGTAAGACCACATATTTAGTATGAAGTATATGGGGCCCTCCTTGTAAGAAGGATAATTGAAACAAAATCAAGAAACCAGAGAGATAAATTGGATGGAAGGTCTGATGTAAAATAAAATATAAAAAAAGTGCTTGCCTGATTATATAATAAATGTCTCACAGGCAAAATTTTAAATTAATATATATAAATATAGTTATATATAAGTTTTTGCATTTTAAATGTTCATACCACAGACAGTTCTTTTTTATTTTTAAGTAGAGATTAGTGTCAATTTACAAAAGCATAGTGCAGATGGTATTTTCATCGCCATGCATTATTTGTTAATAAAATTGTGTTTTCAGTTCACTAAAAGGCTCACTTATAACAGAGAGTGGATATTGCTACCCATCTTTTGCTATAAGCCACTAGATTACCCCACACTGTGGCCTGCAATTAGTGGCCCATTCATAAAATATACGCCTGGCATGGTGTGGTACCATACAATTTTTTCTGTGTAATTGGAGAAGGGGCCAATCAGAAGACATTGACAGGTCATGTGACCAGGCTTTGCTCCTGCCTTTCTAATTTTGTATTCCATTTTCATTTTTTGTGCTCCTCTTGCCTTGGAGTTTCCATAGTAAGGCCTTACCACTGCTTTCTACATACAACCCTAAAGTTGATATTTTATGAATCTCCCGAATTTAGTGCATGAAAATTATATTATCCATTGTTTTCAAAAGCAATAGGTAAATATAAATAACTTGGGTCCATAAATTCTTCCTCCTTGCTTAGATAATAAGATAAGATAAGATAAGATACTTTATTATCATTGTATACATACAACAACATTTATCAGGATACTCTTGCCTTGCCCCAGGTGCTGCTAGGCTGTAAATAGCCTAAATTGAAGTAATAGTTCAGTATTCACTTGATCTCCCATAAGCCCAGTGTCTTTGTGTGCCTCTACCTGCTTCTGGGTTGCGTCCTAGCAATAGTGCAAAAAGGCTGGATTATGAATATTTATGTCCAACTGGCCAGTCACTAGAGGTTTATTGCCAGTGGTGCAGGCTGCAAGAGGATATGAATATTTGGGTGTGACTTTGTGAAGCCCTTTTCTCCCTGGGCTCCTGCCTAGAGGAAGAAGTGATAGATTTCTTGTTCTCCTAGGCCTGCTTTCTATGGAGGGCACCCATGCGTTCATGAGACAAGGCTTGGGTCTGGGACTTGAAAACATGGCTTACTGTAGCGTGTTTTCCCCATGAGGAGTGGAGATTATCCTGTGAAGAAGCACCAGTGAATAACTTTGACTGGAGGTATCCCAGAAGGCTGGAATTAAGTTTGGGCCATTGGGTGTCTGATGTTTTACCAGTGAGTGTTTGCTGAATCTACTCTTTAGCCAAATGCTTCACAGCATGCCAGGGAATTACAAGATACCAGTCTGGCTTAACCACTTAAGGACCGCTCACGGCACACATACGTCGGCAGAATGGCACGTACAGGCACAATCACCGACCTGTACGTCCCCTTTACCTGCCTTCCGTGTGGTCACGCGCGACCCTACAGTCATCCCCGTGAGTCGGACCGCGGGTCCCACGGACTCGATCGCCGCGGGCATCCCCGCGATCGTCTCGCGGAGGGATGGAGGGGGACATGTTAGTGTAAACACAACATCTCCCCGCTCGCCTACTGACACTGTCACCGATCTCTGCTCTGTGTAATCAGAGCGGAGATCGGTGACGTGTCACTCGTAGCCACGCCCCCCTCAGTTAGGAAACACGCCCCTAGGCACACTTAACCCCATTCAGCCCCCCTAGTGGTTAACCCCTTCACTGCCGGTGTAATTTTTACAGTGACCAGTGCATTTTTATTGCACTGATCGCTGTAAAAATGACAATGGTCCCAAAAATGTGTCAAAAGTGTCCGATGTGTCCGCCATAATGTCGCAGTCACGAAAAAAAATCGCTGATCGCCGCCATTACTAGTAAATAAAAAATAATTAATAAAAATGCCATAAAACTATCCCCTATTTTGTAAACGCTATAACTTTTGCGCAAACCAATTAATAAACGCCGATTGCCATTTTTTTTACCAAGAATATGTAGAAGAATACGTATCGGCCTAAACTGAGGAAAAAAATATGTGTTTTTATATATTTTTTGGGGATATTTATTATAGCAAAAGGTAAAAAATATAGAATTTTTTTCAAAATTGTCGCTCTATTTTTGTTTATAGCGCAAAAAATTAAAACCGCAGAAGTGATCAGATACCATCAAAAGAAGACTCTAGTTGTTGGTAAAAAAGGACGTCAATTTTGTTTGGGAGCCACTTTGCACGACAGCGCAATTGTCAGTTAAATCGACGCAGTGGCGAATCGCAAAAAGGGGCCTGGTCTTTATGCTGCGTATTGGTCCGGGGCTTAAGTGGTTAAAGGACATTTAACCTGTGATGGTAGTGAGTAGGATTCTTCCTGGAGTCTGTTTTACTTTTTGAATGTCCTGTGCCCAAACCTTCTCTTCCTAAATTTATGATGGCAGATAAACTCTAAAATGACTGGCACAAATCACTTTAAAACCCTGGACCCAAGGACTCTGATGTGAATTGCAAGCCCAACCAACTTGGGGGTTCCTAATAGCGTCTAGGGGGTAAAAGAGTGCTACACCTTCCTACAGCAGTGATTAGGAAGTACTGAAACCAGAGTATTAACATGATAGCCATGCAAAGCAGGTGTCATTTTAATGGATGTTGCCTTTGGCTGGGAACATCCCAAACTGCCAAGTAAATAGAAACTGAGTCAGGAGTTACTGCAGAGAGATGTTCCTTTTAGCATATCCAAAATTATAAAATGCCAAAGGCTATAACTAAAATATGGCTTTACCATGGAATGACCTTCAGGGGCATTTTTATAAAGCAATCATTCTGACATTAACCAAACATTCAGTAAAGGGAAAAATTATTGGCGCATGTGTTTTAAAATACAGTGATTGATTCACCACCAGCGAAAGTCACCTTCACTGCTTTATAATATTGCCTCTTGTAGGTTTAGCATACTTATTAACTGCTTGCCGACCAGCCGCCATCATTACACTGCAGCAGGTGTATGTCGGCCGCTTTACGAGCAATAGGGGGCGTGCGCACGCCCGCGGCATGACGCACGCCCGTGGCACGACGCACGAGCCTGCGGCACGACGCCAGAGCCAATACACGTGGCCGGCGGCCGCAATGTCCGCCGGCCACCCGCGATTGCTCCTAAGAGAGCCAGAATGGGAATCTGTCAATGTAAACAGACAGATCCCCGTTCTAACAGGGAAGTAGAGAGAAATTTGCTGTTCCTAGTAGTCCCAGTCAGTCCCCTCCCCCTACAGTTATAAACACCTCCCTAGGGAACACTTAACCCCTTGATCGCCCCCTAGTGTTAACCCCTTCCCTACCAGTGACATTTAAACAGTAATCAGTGCTTTTTTTAGCTCTGATCACTAAATAAATGTCACTGGTCCCAAAAAAGTGTCAAAAGTGTCCGATTTGTCCGCCGCAATGTCACAATCCCGCTAAAAATCGCAGATCGCCACCATTACTAGTAAAAAATAAATGAATAATAAAAATGACATAAATCTATCCCCTAGTTTGTAGACTTTTGCGCAAACAAATCAATATTATTGAGATTTTTTTTACCAAAAATATGTAGACTACATATTTGCCTAAACTGATGAAGACTTTTTTTTTTTGTATATTTATTATAGCAAAAATATTGTTTTCTTTTCAAAATTGCCACTCTTATTTTGTTTATAGTGCAAAAAATAAAAACCGCAGAGGTGATCAAATACCACCAAAAGAAGACTATATTTGTGGGAAAAAAAGGATATAGGTGCAGTCCAGGTTTGGAATAATTGCGGTATAGAGTGCAGTATGGGTGCAGTATGGATTAGGTATACTTGATGTCCTGCTCTCAGTGGCTCAGTCCCTGTAGCAGTATCAGCAATGAATGAGTAGCCCTGTCACCAGTCCCCGGGATGACCTCTCGCTGTAGAAGAAGGCTCTCTCTGTCTCTCCCCGAAAGCCTCTGGTGATTAGTGGTGGAAAGCAGAGGGTTAGTGGTCACTCGCTGCACTCTCCTTTGTGGCAGCGGTTCATGTGGTGTGATGTGGGGGATGCTGCGTTACCCCTGGGTGTCCCCACTCCCAGTCTCAGGCTTAAATCTCCTCTGGAAGCTCCTCTGCAAGCTAAGATTATTGCTATTTTTGACTGAAGTTTATTTTTCATCTGTTTTTCCGCTCACTGGATTCTCCTGAGTTGTGATTAATAAAGGGACACATTTTTTCTTCATTATCAAGAGCATTCATGTGTTTTAATGTATGCTCCATGAGCGCTGGATTTTAGTGGTTGAATTAAGAATGAACACAGGAGTCATGGGTACAGATCACTCATTGTGTTCATTCATTCATCTATCCTGAAACATCCCCACAGCAGCCAGTGGGAGAGGGAAGCTGGCAGCACTGCAAGGGAGAGACAGGGGATGCCAGGAAGCGGGGGGGGGGAATTGGCACTGCATAAGGTGATTAGGGTGTGCCCAGGTACACTCAGCACACCCTGTGCGCACGCCTATAGCTGTAGCCCAGCACCTGACTACAACTATAGTGCATGGAAAATGAAGTCAGCTATTTTTCTATTTTTTTTTTTTTTTTTTTTGGTGGGATGTAAATTCTCTGCTTACTTCTTTTGTTTACAACCTAGCGATTGCATTTTCTTTGATTTTCAATGCTACATTCAGATTTTGCTTACATAAACGTATTTAAACACAGCACATATAAAAAAACATGAAAATGTAAGTACAAAATAAATCTGTTTACACCCTAGTCAAAAATAAAAAATGTATCTAACACATGCCGGTGTATATGCCCTCTTATTAGGTAATATCATATTATTTAAAAGAATAAAGAAGAATGTCAAACCGTTACATAAACATGAAACTGTAAATTTTGCTTTTTCCAAATCTGCAAGCATTGGGCTAAGCAAATGATTAAATATTGTTCTAACGCACAAACAAGTGACTCATTTTGCGGCGCAGTCTACTCCTGAGTGCCGTGCGTTATTTATTACATACTCTGCCTTCATACAAAGGCTTTAATTAGAGACAGTAAAGAGGATTTGGGCAATGAAGAGAAGAGGCTTTCATTTGCATTAAACTGATTATAAACAGACTCATTTCAAGAAAGGGCAGAGGGAGAAAAAACAATAAGGACATCATAACTATGTTTATCAATTCCATGCTATTAATGGTGTGTCTACACCAGCATGAGGAATAACCTCAACATGATAAAAATGCTGATAGGCGCGTGGATTCATTATGCTATCACAAGTAATTGCCATCAATCCCTATTTGCTTCACTTTTTTTATTTTTTTTTCTCTGTTTCATACAAAATTGATGCTCATACAGAGCAGCGGGGAGGAGGTTGAGGGTTAAATAGATTTGTGCATATGTAAAGGGAACAGTTTATTATGCTCTTTTGCCACTTTCATTTTGTCCAAGGCTTTATTGCTCCCTCCTAATAACTCTTATTACATTACCTTGGTCTGATTCTCCAGGTACTTTTAGTTCAATGCTAGATTAACCCGGCAGCGACAAGCAATGCGGCGAGGAAGCAGCAGACATGGTTGTTACAGTTATTTCATACCATTGTTGCACACTCAGACGTAGCGGCTTGTGATCGATTTAGGTATGAGCTATCGCAAAAAAAACAAAACAAGCGATTCCTCATCTATAAAAATGTAGAAGAATGCAACACAGACGATATTTCACCGCACTTTGTGATCGGATGAAAATATTGATCAATAATATGACCTATGTAGTCGTATAGTAAATGAAACCAATCTGTTAAAAAACAATCAGGTAATCGTTTTAAGGATCCTTGAAACATATACAGATATTGGTTCGATCAATCAGAAGCGATCAATGAAATTCCACCATGGACAATCAACTTTGAAAAGTCTAAAGCCGCGTACACACGATAGGTTTTAACGATGAAAACTGTTTTCATCGGACGAACCGAACGTGTATGGGCCCCATCGGTCTTTTTTCCCATCGGTGTCAAAAAATAGAACATGTTTTAAATTTTTCCGATGGATAAAAAACCGATAGCAAATGAATATCGTCTGTGGGGAACTCCATCAGATAAAAAACACACACATGCTCAGAATCAAGTCGACGCATGCTCAGAAGCATTGAACTTCATTTTTCTCAGCTCATCGGAGTGTTTTACGTCACCGCGTTTGGAACGGTCAGTTTTTTGACTGATGGTGTGTGGGCAAGACTGATGGAAGACAGTTTCATCGGATTTCCGATGGAAAAAACATCGGATTAGAATCCATAGGATATCCGATCGTGTGTACAAGGCTTTAGTGAATCAATAACATACTAAATTGATCAAATGGACGTTCTTTAACCACTTAAGGACCGCTCACTGTATATATACGTCTGCAGAATGGCTCGTACAGGCACAATCACGTACCTGTACGTCCCCTTTAACTGCCCGACGTCGGGGGCGCGCTCGCGACCCCCCTGCCTTCCCCGTGAGTCAGACCGCGGGTCCCGCGGACTCGATCGCTGCGGGTGTCCCGGATTGCCCAGGACAGTCCCGCATTTTGCAGGTCTGTCCCGGGCACCATCATTCCAGGACAATACAGTGTCCCGGAATGAAACTGACACAGCCACCCCCCTGGGCCAATCTGATGCCCCCAAAAAAGGCCTCCACATCACCGTTTTACTCACTGACAGTACTTGTCCTGGCCGGGAATGCCTGGAGGAGCACAATCCCTGCCCCCTGCTTGTGATTTGAGAAATTATAAATCCCGCCTCTTGTGTCCTATCACTGTGCTGTGATTCGTTACAGCACAAGCGGATTTTTGGGAAGGGAGGGTGTCCCTGAATGGTAGTTTGGAAATGTGGTTACCCTAATCCCCGCGATCGTCTCACGGAGGCATGGAGCGGGGAGATGTTAGTGTAAACACAACATCTCCCCGCTCCCCTACTGACAATGTCACCGATCTCCGCTCTGTGTAATCAGAGCGGAGATCGGTCACGTGTCACTCATAGCCACGCCCCCACACAGTAGTAATCTAGTAGTAATCTAAAAGTAATAAAGTAATAGTAGTAATCTAAAAGTAATCTAAAAGTAAAGTAGTAGTAATCTAGTAGTAATCCCTAGGCACACTTAACCCCTTCAGCGCCCCTAGTGGTTAACCCCTTCACTACCAGTGTCATTTTTACAGTAACCAGTGCATTTTTATTGCACTGATCGCTGTAAAAATGACAATGGTCCCAAAAATGTGTCAAAAGTGTCCGATGTGTCTGCCATAATGTCGCAGTCACGAAAAAAATCGCTGATCGCCGCCATTACTAGTAAAAAAAAATATTTTTTTAAATGCCATAAAACTACCCCCTATTTTGTAAACGCTAGAACTTTTGCACAAAACCAATCAATAAACGTCGATTGCGGGTTTTTTTTACCAAAAATATGTAGAAGAATACGTATCGGCCTAAACTGGGGATATTTATTATAGCAAAAAGTAAAAAATATTGATTTTTTTTCCAAATTGTCGCTCTATTTTTGTTTATAGCGCAAAAAATAAAAACCGCAGAGGTGATCAAATACCACCAAAGGAAAGCTCTATTTGGGGGAAAAAAAGGACGTCAATTTTGTTTGGGAGCCACGTCGCAATTGTCAGTTAAAGCGACGCAGTGCCGAATCGCAAAAAGGGGCCTGGTCTTTATGCTGTGTATTGGTCCGGGGCTTAAGTGGTTAATCTCGGATTTTTGTTCAATTTGATCAGTTTAATCACTTTGAATTTTTGGTGCTGAAACCAAAATCGAAAATTCAGGATGCACTTAGCCGAAACCGAAAATGACAGTTTTTAAAAAGTAAATATTTTTATATATAAATGTTTTTTATTCAACTTTTGAATTAACCGCTTGCCGACCAGCCGCTGTCATTATATTGTGGCAGGTTGGCACGGCTGCGCGAATCGTCGTAGGTATACATCGGCCGCTTTAAAGCGGTTGCATAGTCATTTTGGTAACTTTTACCTACAGGTAAGCCTATAATAAGGCTTACCTGTAGATAAAAAAAAATCTCCTAAACCTTTACGGTTTAGGAGATATTCCCCTCGCAATGAGCCGCAGCGGTTTCTCCGCTGAAGACCCGGCAAACGTCGGACCTTGCCGGAAAGAAGTCTCCCGTGCGCATGCGCGGGAGTGACGACATCGCGGCTCCAGCCACTCACATCGCTCAGCGATAACCGAAAGACACGCCGAGGCAACATGTCATCTCCCTCGGCGTGGACCATGTAAGTTACCGAAGCCTCGTTCTAAGGTAAGTATTTCATAATGAGCTAGTATGCGGTGCATACTAGCTCATTATGCCTTTTACCTTACAGGTGACAAATAATATATATTTATCTTACTATACAACCACTTTAAGAACAACAGGGGGCGCCCGCCACTAGAGGTGGGCACGGGGCGATGCGATGCACGTGTCTGCCAGCCTCCCGCGATCGCTCCACAGAGCCAGATCGGGGATCTGTCAATGTAAACAAACAGATACCCATTCTGACAGGGGAGTGGAGAGAGATCTGCTGTTCCTAGTAATCAGGAACAGCGATCTCTCTCCTCCTCCAGTCAGTCCCCTCCCCCCACAGTTAGAAACACCTCCCTAGGGAACACTTAACCCCTTGATCGCCCCCCAGTGTTTACCCCTTCCCTGCCAGTGACATTTATACAGTAGTCAGTGGCTATTTTTTGCTCTGATTGCTGTATAAATGTCACTGGTCCCAAAAAAGTGTCAAAAGTGACTGATCTGTCCGCCGCAATGTTGCAGTCCCGCTAAAAATCGCAGATCGCCGACATTACTAGTAAAGAAAAAATAATAAAAATGCCATAAATCTATCCCCTATTTTGTAGACGCTATAACTTTTGCGCAAACCAATCAATATATGCTTACTGCGATTTTTTTACCAAAAATATGTAGAATAATAAATTTTGGCCTAAACTGATGAAAAAATTTGTTTCTCCAAAAGAAAGCTTTATTTGTGGAAAAGAAAGACATAAATTTTATTTGGGTACAGCGTCCCACGACCGCGGAATTGTCAGTTAAAAAGATGCAGTGCCATTTCGCAAAAAATGGCCCAGTCAGGAAGTGGGTAAATCCTTCCGGTCCTTAAGTGGTTAATATCATGAATTTAAATTAATATTAATTTATTGTCAGCCATTATAGGCACCTTTTAGAAAATCTCATCCCTTAAAATTCTATGTATGTCTCCACACTGGTCCGCTGCACTTCCATTGTGGTGTTAAAAATCTTGCTTGCTGCATTTTTGGTCAGTTAAAAAAAAATGCACCAAAAACGCACCTCCCCATTGTGTTACGTTTTTGATGTGGTTTTTGAATCACATGACCTATGAAAAACACATCATAAGCACAGTAAAATCCTGGCAAAATCGCTGTAAAATCGCATTATTGCCACCTTTTTCTCTATTGGCAAAATGCCGAAAACGCTGCTACATATTTTAGGTTAAAAAAAATCCCAGTAAGCGTATATTGTCTGGTTTGTGCAAATATATATTATAGCGTCTACAAACTATAGGATATTTTTTTTATATATATATACTAGTAATCAGTGACTTATAATGGGCTGCGATATTGCGGCGGACAAATTGGACACTGGCTGACACTTTTGACACTTTTTGGGTACCAGTGACACTAATACAGTAATCAGTGCTAAAAAAATATGCACTGTCACTGTACTAATGATGACACTGGCTGGGAAAGTGTTAACTGTGTGCCTAGCTGTTGTTTTCTTACTGTGTGAGAGGCTTTTACTAGGGGAAGGCATAGATCCATGTCCGTGCTTTGCAGGAACACAGCAATCATACCTTCTGTACTGACAGAACGACAATCTGCCTTATTTACAATATTTTCCGTTCTCCCTCTGTACCAAAGAATCATCGGGTGCCGGTGGACGAGTCCACGGTACCCCCCGATCAGCTCCCGTTGTGTATAATCACAGCAGGAGTGGGATGCTGGCAGCGTGCATGCGCACCCCAGATCCGGAAGAGTCGGATCACGTGCTAGGTAGCTGCAGCAGTGGCCACTTCGCCGACGTATATCTAAATTATACAGTCGGGAAGTGGTTTAACATCGGTACAAAAACACTCTGCATGAGTGTGGAGTTTTTTTCTGCCAAGGGAACTGTTATTTTTTCAAGCCCAGTGTGCATGGAGCCTTAAAGTGGATGTAAATCCTCCATACACCCAGTGAAGTGAACAGCCTCAGATGATACACAGAAATGAACCAAATCTCCCTACATAGGTTTTACATGTATATCTGCTGTCTTCACATTTATATACTGTTTAGAAAGTTGAGATCGTGTTAGGAGATTTTCTCTTCCTGTTTAACACAGAGTCTGATGTCTGGGCATACAGCCAAGATAGCTAAAATTGCTGATTGGAGGAATAGCACACATCCCCTCTCATCACAGGCAGAGACTCTCAAGCCCTGTACACATGGGCGGGAATCCCATCGGAAAAAAAAAACGTTGGTTTTCTCGACGGGATTCCTGTCAAGCTTGCCTTGCACGGCGAGTGTACACACACAACCATTCAAAAGAACCGCCGTAATTTTGGATGGCAAGAACGCGGTGACGTCATGAATATGACGAGTCGGCGCTCGTCACATTCGATGCTGTCGCCGCCATCTTGCTACACCCCACACTAACCTTGTATGCTACCGCGCATGGGTCAAAGTCTTTTCGAGCATGCGCGGGTTTACCTCGAACAGGTAAGCATACAAACGACCGGTTTTCTCGGCAGGAAAACTCTGCCGAGAATCGCAAGGAGAAAAATAGAGAGCAGGTTCTCTATTTTTCTCGTTGAGATTCCCGGCAGTTTTCCCGACGAGAAACCATACACACGAACGGTTTTCTCTGCAAAAAGCTCTCCCAGCAGTTTTCTTGCCGAGAAAAACGGTCGTGTGTACGAGGCTTTAGAGGTGTTTTGTAATAGGGCCAGCTCCCTGCTAATCTAATTTAGCAACCTCCCCTGACAGAAATGTCAGGCTGCTTTTATCTGATGTGTCAGAGAATTTGTCAGGAGTTATCAGACTGATAACAGAGGAACGGTTCAGGAGAGAGCTACAGGACTTGGCTCTTTGAAGAGAGATAACAAAACACTGCAGATATATGTGCCCAGCTCAAATTTCATGAATTGGGTTTACATCCACTTTAAAGTTAATTCCCTTTAAATGTTGCCATCATCATATTATCCAACCAATAATAATGCATTCAGGCTAACTTGTGTAGCACACAAACCTTTCTCTCGCCTGGCTCACTTGCGAGTTATGGCACACCGTGCTATATGCCCGTACCCTCCTGTTTGAAGAGGTTAAGCGGTGTTCATAAATTTTGGGTCTTTCAGCGAGTGACCCTCTTCCACTGGTTCTCTCCCCCAGAGTATGGGGTCAAGTCTCTATTTCTTCCCCCAAAGAAAACAATGTCCAGAAGTACTTTAACTCCAACAGAGAGTTTATTTTCTATTTATTGCGTAGTAGATAGAGACAGGTGGATGAAAGAAGGAATAGTGCGAAGAATAGGTCCAGGCACAACCAGTAACCTCATTGCCACTCGATCCTAAATGAGTTTAGCTCACCCAGATAGTTCTCTCACACAGTCCTAGCAGCCGGTGTGGAGCTCAAACAGTTCTGCCACCCTATCCCCTCCAGGGAAGGGTATTAGAAATCCTCTAACCTCTGTAGACTTTAAGAACAGGACAATGCCAATTAGCACTCTACAGGTTAGCTTCCCCGAATAACGAATCCTTCCCTCTGACAAGTCACCAAGACTCTCCCGAGACAGAAATCTTCCATTACTCATCTCCTCAGTGGGACCGATCCTCCCCTGGCTTCCTCTCGGGCAGAGCAGGTACCCTCCCCCGGGCACCCTGGAACTCTTCTTTCAGGGGTAGGCCCTAGCTAAAGGTGCTAGGCCCACTAGTAGAGTTGCAGGCCCCAGACTAAAGGTGCCTGGACCTGATCGCACCCAAATGTACCCCTGGCCATGAGGGCCACCGGAGGTGGGGTACGTGTCTCACTCCTACTCCTCCAACTCTGACTGGGACGAGGACACACACCAATGGCGTCTGCCCCTTAACCACTTGCTTACTGGGCACATATACCCCCTTCCTGCCCAGGCAAAATTTCAGCTTTCGGCCCTTCCTGCCCAGGCAAAATTTCAGCTTTCGGCACTGTCACGCTTTGAATGACAATTGCGCGGTCGTGCGACGTGGCTCCCAAACAAAATTGACATCCTTTTTTTTCCCACAAATAGAGCTTTTTTTTAATGGTATTTGATCATCTCTGCGGTTTTTCTTTTTTGCGCTATAAACAAAGAAAGAGCGACAATTTTGAAAAAAACACAATATTTTTTGATTTTTGCTATAATAAATATCCAATTTTTTTAAAAAAAATATATATATTTTTTCCTCAGTTTAGGCCGATACGTATTCTTCTACATATTTTTGGTAAAAAAAATCGCAATCGGCGTTTATTGATTGGTTTGCGCAAAAGTTATAGCGTTTACAAAATAGGGGGTAGTTTTATGGCATTTTTATAAAAAAAAAATTTTTTACTAGTAATGGCGGCGATCAGTGATTTTTTTCATGACCGCGACATTATGGCGGACACAGCGGACACTTTTGACACTATTTTGGGATTTTAAATATGCATTGATTACTGTTTAAATATGACTGGAAGGGAAGGGGTTAACACTAGGGGGGCGATCAAGGGGTTAAGCGTTCCCTAGGAAGGTGTTTCTAACCTTGGGGGATGGGGACTGCCGGGGACTACTAGGAACAGCAAATTTCTCTCTACTTCCCTGTTAGAACGGGGTTAACACTAGGGGGCGAGGAAGGGGTTAAATGTGTTGCCTAGGAGTGATTACTACTGTGGGGGGAGGGGACTGACTGGGGGAGGTGACCGATCTGTGTCCCTATGTACAAGGGACACAGCATCGGTCTCCTCTCCCTGACAGGACGTGGATCTGTGTGTTTACACACACAGATCCACATCCTTGTCTGTGTAACGGCCGTTCGCGGGAACCCGGCGGACATTGCGGCCGCCAGGCACGCGCATCGGCATCACAGTGACGCGCCGGGCACGCGCGAGCGCCGCCGGCAGCGCTCGCGCGCCCCCCCAGTGGCCGGAGGAGCGGAGGCCATAAAAAGACAGCCTCCTGGCATTGTAGAGCCACCTTGCGGCCGTACATAGTAGTGCGGTGGGCACGAGGTGGTTAAGTACCCTCCCCCGGCATGCACAGCAGGTTGACCACACCCACTGTACCGCTTCCGAGAGAGGACACCCCAAGGCGTAGTAATGCCACCCCTGGCTCAACCCTGACCTGATATGACAGCGCCACCTACAGGCCGCAGGGAACCATACACCAGGCAGCATCACATAGGCAGAAGCAATACCTAGCAATGAGAATGGTCTGAGCCCGGCTAATAGCTCAGACCAGCCCCTAAATTTAGGCACATAACACCCCTAAAAGCAAAGGGGGCGCTACACTTGTAAGAGAAATGTAAATTGCATAGGACCATATCCGATGGAAGAGAATTAAAACTGTTAGATCAAGCTGTGTAAAAATAAAATAAAAATACTGGAATGTTTTTCATCAGGTTAAACAGGAAATTATAGTGTTTGCAGAGTGAAAAAAAAAATGTTTAGTTTGCTTATTTTTATTTATTTATTACATTTTATCAGTCATCCAGCAATGAGGCTAATTGCATTTTGTCATATACTTCAGACGCACTATAAGAGGTTCATACACTCCCTTGTATAAGCATGTCTGCCTGCACAGGCCAATGTGACTATCCAGCTGAATGTATTATCGGATGCCTATTGTCTCCCCAGCAGTTACAATATATAAAGCAAATGCCTTATGTGGAAAAAAAAAAAACATTGCTGTTTCCAGAGGGGAGTCGAGGGACCAATGATTTAACAACATGATTTCATCTTCTCCAACCACGCCTGATATATAATTTATTTCCCTTTGAATATAATTATTTGCATTCCCTTTGCTTTCGCTACAAGTCTTTGTAGAGCATCCCGGCTGCATAACAAACATTTGCCTCAGCTACGCCTGTATGGATTAAACGCTCAGTTGACTGGTATGATTACGCTTGTTCAAATTAATCTATATTTTGTTTTTTAACGTACACAAAATACTGACATGATATATGTCAATATTAACCGATAACACAAAAAAATAAAAAATCGAGGACTACATTTTGGAAAATAATATATTTCTTCCTGATTCCTTAAAGGGGATTGCAATATAGCTAAAAAAAATAAATAAATTATGGTTAGTGGCCTGCACTGGTGCCCCCCAACAACTGTTCTGTCCCCTTTAGTTGTATTTACTGAAATGCAGGGTCAAAGTTAAATGACTATGGTATAAATGGAACAATGTAATTTTACTTTCTTCGCCTATAGAGAAAGGCAACATCCAATAAATATATTGCCCACCCATTGAAAGGGCATTTTTCATCATTAGCTTCATTAATATGGTACACCTGCCAATTGATTTTGCTGAAAAATTACCAATTTCACCATTTGTGAAATTCCACTTGAGCTGTTTAGTTGAAATTTGCTTGAAAATAAAGATTTTAACTTCTTTTCTTTATTTAAAAGGTTTTTTTTTTCTTTTTTTTTTTTTTTTTTTTTGTATTTATGCTGTTTTAGTTTAATAATATACTATTATTTATGGGTTTTTTTTTTTAAATCTATTTGATTGTTATTTGTGTACTGCTCTTTTTCCCTTTTTTCCCTTTTTTTTCCCCCTTGAAAAAAATAATTATAATGAGGTTAATAGAGGCCCATTTTATCACAAGAACAGGACCAGGATAGATAAAATTAGCTTTTGTAAGAAGATTCCTGTCTCAAGCCTCGTACACACAGGCGGGAATCCCGTCGGGAAAAAAAATGTCTATTGTCCCGACGGGATTTCCGGCAAGCTTCCCTTGTTCGCCGAGTGTACACACGGCCATTCAAAAGAATCACCGTTCTTTTGAATGGCAAGAGCGCGGTGACGTCATCGACTACGACGAGCCTGCGCTCGTCACATTCGTTGCCGTCGCCGCCATCTTGCTACACCCTACACTGCCCTTGTATGCTACCACGCATGCGTCAAAGTCTCATCGAGCATGCGCGGGTTTACCTGGACAAAGTAAGCATACAGACGACAGGGTTTCTCGGCCGGAAACATTCTGCCGAGAATCCCGATGAGAAAATAGAGAGCAGGTTCTCTATTTTTCTCGTCGAGATTCCCAGCAGTTTTCCTGCCGAGAAAGCATACACACGAAAGTTTTTCTCTGCAAAAAGCTCTCCCAGCAGTTTTCTTGCCGAGAAAACCGGTCATGTGTACGAGGCTTAAGAAGCCATTTAAGTTGCCATTGCATGCGTAAAGGATAGGTTCACCTTTGGGAACATGTAACATGTTCCCAGTCCTGAAGCCACTCCCTGTGTCGCTGCCTCTAGTGACAGCAAGCCGGGGATCTTCTCCCTGATCTTGGTGTCACTATTTTAATTGCATGCCAACCAGCCACCGTCATTATACTGCGGCAGGTTGGCTCTCTTGGGCCAATTGCCGTAGGTGTACGTCGGCCGCTTTAAGAGCTCTAGGGGGTGCGCGCCCGCGGAGCTGCGACAGGGCCAGTTTGCGTGGCCAGCGGTCGCGATGTCCACCGGCCACCCGTAATTGCTCCTCACAGAGACAGAATGGGGATCTGTCAATGTAAAAAGACAGTTCCCTGTTCTGTCAGGGAAGTAGAGAGAGATCTGCTGTTCCTAGTGATCAGGAACAGCGATGTCTCTCCTCCTCCAGTCAGTCCCCTCCCCCCACAGTTAGAAACACCTCCCTAGGGAACACTTAACCCCTTGTTCGCCCCCGAGTGTTAACCCCCTTCCCTGCCAGTGACATTTATATAGTAATCAGTGGCTATATATACCACTGATCCCAGAAAAGTGTCAAAAGTTCCAAAACGCATTGGTCACAGTAGAGGGCTCTGCTCGTCCCAGCAGTGTCATTCTTTCACACAGCCCTGTGAATGGGAGAACTAAAACTACTGTCAGCCTTTTCGGCTGTCAGCTTGTATTTCTCAATGAACTATCAGAGTGCTCTAGGTAGTTCATCGTCTCTTCCTGTCAGTGTAAAAATGCCTGCCCATACGAGGTACATGCAGACAGCTCACACTGACAGTCTGCAGGAGTCCTGCATGGCACCTGCTATCTGCTGATTGCAGGTGCAATCCTTTCCAGTCTCCTAGTAAATAAAATAATATATGTACTTTTTTTACCTGCAAAAAGTTGTGCATTTATAAAAAAAATATTTTTTTTTTTACAAAGATTAACTTATTCTTTAAAAACTCGCAGCATTTTTACCAGAATTGTTGGGAAATAAAAGCTCTCAATTTTATGTCAACCCTACTAAAAAGAAATCTGAAAAATAATACAAAAAACACATTATGCTTAAAACTATGCTTAAAAAGCACAGACTTGGTTGCCGACTTTTTTTTATACTATTATACATACTAGCTGATTGAGGTTAGGGGTCATAGATTCGGCAAAAAGGATGTGTGAAAAAAAAGTCTGCATGTCTTTTTCCATCCGATTGTCATCCGATCCGATCTGCTAAACAGGTTGCAGACGTATCCGCATCCGTCCATTTTTAGCGGACTGGATCGGATCGCATGCCAACAGGTGACAACAGACACATGTCTGCTGACATCCGCCACCCCATAGAAAACGACGGGTGGTCTGATCGGGTCTGCCTGTCCGTTTTTTAGGCGGGTCCAATCAAACCACCCATTGTTCTATACGGGGCAGCGGATGTCAGAGGACATGTGTCCGCTATCACCCACCGGCATCTGATCTGATCTGCTAAAAACAGGCGGTTGGGGATACGTTCGCCATCCGTCCGGCGGTTCGGATGACAATCGGATGGAAAAAATGGGCATGCAGTCCGCTGGTGTGAAAGGGGCCATAAGAATAACTGAGAGTCATTGTTGCAAAAGAGAAAAAAATGAAGAGGAATTAGGCGGGCCAGGGGCATCCAATGGTAGTGTCTCTGTTCCTTAAAATCAGAAAGTATCAGTTGGGATTGTTTGGTAATCTCAGAGTTTGGCTTCTGGGTTAAGCAAGATGCACTGTGGAATGGGAGATGGAGGGGAAAACTTTCAATGGTGGCACTTGTTCCAGTGACAATTAGGAGAATTTTCCATCCTTGGAAGAGATTTCCTTTCACGTCCTGTTGTGTCTCTAGGCAGGAATTAAGATTTGACAATTCTTCACTCTATAAAACGCTAAAAAACAAAAACAAAAAAAGGGTTTGGCTGTAGGTACAGTCAGGTCTATAAATATTGGGACATCGACACAATTCTAGACAGATTAACAATTATAAATCAAACTTTCACTTTTTAATACTTGGTTGCAAATCCTTTGCAGTCAATTACAGCCTGAAGTCTGGAACACATAGACATCACCAGACGCTGGGTTTCATCCTTGGTGATGCTCTGCCAGGTCTCTACTGCAACTGTCTTCAGTTCCTGATTGTTCTTGGGGCATTTTCCCTTTAGTTTTGTCTTCAGCAAGTGAAATGCATGCTCAATCGGATTCAGGTCAGGTGATTGACTTGGCCATTGTATAACATTCCACTTCTTTCCCTTAAAAAACTCTTTGGTTGCTTTCGCAGTATGCTTCGGGTCATTGTCCATCTGCACTGTGAAGCGCCGTCCAATGAGTTCTGAAGCATTTGGCTGAATATGAGCAGATAATATTGCTGAAACACTTCAGAATTCATCCTGCTGCTTTTGTCAGCAGTCACATCATCAATAAATACAAGAGAACCAGTTCCATTGGCAGCCATACATGCCCACGCCATGACACTACCACCACCATGCTTCACTGATGAGGTGGTATGCTTTGGATCATGAGCAGTTCCTTTCCTTCTCCATACTGTTCTCTTCCCATCACTCTGGTACAAGTTGATCTTGGTCTCATCTGTCCATAGGATGTTGTTCTAGAACTGTGAAGGCTTTTTTAGATGTTGTTTGGCAAACTCTAATCTGGCCTTCCTGTTTTTGAGGCTCGCCAATGGTTTACATCTTGTGGTGAACCCTCTGTATTCACTCTGGTGAAGTCTTCTCTTGTTGACTTTGACACACATACACCTACCTCCTGGAGAGTGTTCTTGATCTGGCCAACTGTTGTGAAGGGTGTTTTCTTCACCAGAGAAAGAAT
Organism: Rana muscosa; assembly: GCA_029206835.1. Classification (NCBI taxonomy): domain Eukaryota; kingdom Metazoa; phylum Chordata; class Amphibia; order Anura; family Ranidae; genus Rana; species Rana muscosa. The sequence continues at coordinate 275,119,720 of CM055123.1, forward strand.
TATTCGGTCATCCACCACAGTTGTTTTCCGTGGTCTTCTGGGTCTTTTGGTGTTGCTGAGCTCACCGGTGCGTTCTTTCTTTTTAAGGATGTTTCAAACAGTTGATTTGGCCACACCTAATGTTTTTGCTATCTCTCTGATGGGTTTGTTGTGTTTTCTTCAGCCTAATGATGGCTTGCTTCACTGATAGTGACAGCTCTTTGGATCTCATATTGAGAGTTGACAGCAACAGATTCCAAATGCAAATAGCACACTTGAAATGAACTCTGGACCTTTTATCTGCTCCTTGTAAATGGGATAATGAGGGAATAACACACACACCTGGTCATGGAACAGCTGAGCAGCCAATTGTCCCATTACTTTTGGTCCCTTAAAAAGTGGGAGGCACATTTACAAACTGTTGTAATTCCTATACAGTTCACCTGATTTGGATGTAAATACCCTCAAATTAAAGCTGACAGTCTGCAGTTAAAGCACATCTTGTTTCATTTCAAATCCATTGTGGTGGTGTATAGAGCTAAAAAGATTAGAATTGTGTCGATTTCCCAATATTTATGGACCTGACTGTATACTTTAACAAGTTTACAGTAGATAAGATTTTCAATAACCCCTAAAGGGAACCTGTCAGGTTAAACATTTGGGAAATGCTATTGCTTACATGTTTTTGAAGGCATAGACCTCAGGGCTTCATCATTAACTTTGCTTCACTAGTGAGGAAGTCACTGTTGTGTGCAACAAACAAGTGTATCTTAGGTGTCTTAATATCTGACCTACACATTCATGTTTCAGGTCGGTGACTCATTAAGTAGGGAAGCCAAAACCGGGTTGACGGCAGCACAGCCTTCAAAAAAGATGCCACAATGGTGCTTCTAAATGTATTTATTGTTTTGGTCATATTTAAATTTTATTTTATTTTCAGAAAGAAAAACTATTTCCATAAAAACATACATAACAGAGGTAATAATAACAAGACATCAGAACTGAAAACACGTATAGAAAACATTTAGGCCTCTTAGATGTTAACCTTTACAGTTTAAATTGTAATTCTTATTCTGATGTAAAGAAACCCACTTTGCTTATTGAATGAAGCAGCTTTCTCTTAATCCAGGATATATATATGAATTCATATGCTAATTTTGAACCTAATTTAGTGATCATTGTGATTGTTGCTTTATAATTTTTTTATTTTATTATTTCTCTGTAATTTGATAAAATTCAATAAACAAATTTGAAAGAGAGAAAACATTTAGACCAACTCTGACCAACAAATTCATGAAAATATATTAATTGAATAATCGTAAATTTACCCCATCTCAGCTGAAAAAAACAGGTCATTATTAAGGGATCTTAAAATGCAACCATGCCTGGGTCAAGGGATTTTTTTTTCCCTTTTACCCCTTGTTTCTATCAAAAAAAAAAGAAAGGGAAAAGGTGGGGGGGGGGGGAAGCTTCTATATCTCTATCATGACGGTTTTCTATAGTGCCATCTACTTCCAGTGTGGAAGTGTTGAATACAAAATCTTGGCTGTAGCTTTAACTACTTGCCGACCAGCCGCCATCATTATACTGCGGCAGATCGGTTTGTTCCCGTGAATCGCCGTAGCTGTACGTCATTCCATTTTACAGTTATAGCAGAGGCACGCCCCGCTGGAGGCATGCGTGTGCACCCCCTGCACGAAGGGGGAACTGATGCAAGTGGCCAGCGGCCGTGATGTCCGCCGGCCCCCCTTGATTGCTCCACAGGGGGCCAGAACGGGGACCTGTCAATGTAAACAAATAGATCCCCGTTCTGTCAGGGAAGTACAGAGTGATCGTCTGTTCCTAGTGATTAGGAACAGCGATCTCTCTCTACTCCCAGTCAGTCCCATCCCATCCCCCCACAGTTAGAAATACCTCCCAGGGAACACATTTAACCCCTTGATCACCACTAGTGTTAACTTCTTCCCTGACAGTGTCATTTATACAGTAGTTAGTGCATTTTTTTAGCACTGATCGCTGTATAAAAGTCACTGGTCCCAAAAAAGTGTCAAACGTGTCTGATCTGTCCTCCGCAGTGTCGTAGTCCTGCTAAAAAATGCTGATCACCACCATTACTAGTAAAATAAATTATAATAAAAATGCCATAAATCTATCCCCTATTTTGTAGACGCTTAATCAATCAACATACTCTTATTGCGATGTTTTACCAAAAATATGTAGCAGAATACATATTGGCCTAAACTAATGAAGAATTTTTTTTTTGGATATTTTTTATAGCAGGAAAGAAAAAATATTGTTTTTTTTTCAAAATTGTCTGTCTTTTTTTGTTTATAGCGCAAAAAATATTAACCGCAGGGGTAATCAAATACCACTAAATAAAAGCTCTATTTGTGGGGGAAAAAATACAAAATTTTGATTGTGTACAGCGTCGCACGGCCGCACACTTGTCAGTTAAAACTACGCAGCGCTGTATTGCAAAAAATAGCCTGGTCATTAAGGGGGAAAATCTTCCGGTCCTTAAGTGGTTAAACAAATTCCTCCCCGAAGCTGAACTCGAGCCAAGCAACCATACACATATAAAATGTATATAAGGAAGTTGTTTTACTTGCAAAAGGAATTGTATTTCTATCCATCCGGTTCTGAGATTTACATAGCTCTGTCTGACAAAAGAGTAGACTTGAGCTTTCTCTGATGCAGTTAAGTCACACCTAGAGGTCCTTTCCCTCCCACACCCTATAAATGAACAGTAAAAAGACAAGCACACCCCTTGTTATTACATGAGAACTGCAGCATAACTGAGTGGCTCCTCCCTCTCCCACTCTGAGCTCTGAACGGGGGATTGCAAAGGGCAGATATAAAGTCAAATTCAAGTACCTAAACTACTTGCATCAAAATGGAAAAATAAAAAACATGTGGAGCCCATTCACACAGGGGCGACTCGTCAGGCGACTCAGCCGCCTGACAAGTCGCGTCCCGTTCTGTACAATGGAACCTTTCTAATAGGAGCGACTCAAGTCACTCCGACTTAGAAAAACGTTCCTGTACTACTTTGGGACGACTTCGGGGCGACTTCCATTGACTTCAATACAGAAGTCATTTTGCTAGTCACCCCTGAAGTCGTGTGGAGATCGCCCGGCAGAGTCGCGGGACAAGTCGTGGCGCCCCTGTGTGAACCGGGTCTCAATGATTTACTAAAGAGGGCAAAGCTGTTTGGAGTTCAGCTTTAACTTCTTTTTTTTAAATGTCATTAAAAGCTTACTTTGAATATGAGAAATAAAACCTTTTGTATAATGCCAGAACTACAAAGTACAAAAGAGATCATTTTGATATCATAGTTAAAAAAATAAAAATAAATCAGTGAACATTATAAAAGCTTGTATTGTAAAGCATTAGTAAAACAGAGCGAAATATATGTTTGTGTTCTTTGTTTCGTGTAACGGACATGAACACAGAATAACCATGTGTTCAGGGAATGGCTTGATCTCTTAACATAATAAAAGTAAGAGAGCACTGGGGCTGTGGGGAGACAACATGGAGTGTTCCTACTTCCCTCTACTGTGACCAATGAGCAGGAAGAGGCTTCTCAATTAGCTCAAGGTTGTAGAAAATACCGAATATCTGTCCCAGATATTGTTACAGCTTGCTGTCATTGATTTATGAACATAGCATAAAGAGGACTCCTGGAAGCAGTGTGGTAGAAAAAGAAAAAAAAAATCTAGCATATAAAAATAAAAAAATCAGCCTTTTCACTCATCACAAAGGCAATTTACTAGACTCGAGGCACAAATATAAACTACACATGTAAAAGAGAGAAAAGTACCTTAATTTAATGTGTTCAGGTAAAATATTTAACTGTAAAACAAGTGAGGCGCTTCAATTATTTTTATATCTAACATGCATTTGTTATAATTTATTGTATGACCTTATTGTGTTTGTATTGTTTCTTTTTTTTTATTATTCTATGTGTTGTATATTTTTCCACTCTTTTATAGTAGGATACTCTTACAATATATGATCACATACTTTTTTTTATTGTATAAGATAACATCTCATTTTTATGAGCAGATTCTTGAATTGTTAAGGCTTTCTTAACCAAGCATCCTAAAATGCACAAAGTTTGGGCATCCTGAAATAATGCTATACTGTATGTATTAGGTAGAGAATCTAAAATTACTATTAGCTACTGTATTATTACTATAGCAAGGTAATATAAAATAACATATACAGTAGTTATATTTATCTATCCTTGAACCTAGGTTTATACTGATGCAATGAGGGAAACACAACGAACCCTGGGCGTTTCCCGCACTGCATTGAAATCGCACAGAGTTCATGTGATCTGCTGCCGGTGTTCATTCTTATATTAACAGAACTCCGAAACAGCTTGCAAAATGCAGTGTGACTACCAGAATCGGACTGCATGGGTGTGAACACCTATGCTATCCAATTCAGGTGCGGCCAAAAAAAAAAAAGGGTCTGACACCATTTTGGTGCAGATGCAGTGCAATTTGACATACAACGAAAAGATTGGGCCCATGGGACTTTTAATGAGTCACACCTCAAACAAGATATGTAAAAAAGATTTTTAAAAATGTATTGACATACATTTAAAAACAACACATAATACCAGAATATCTAGTACACCTCAATGCATATGTAATTTTGGACTTAGATCAACAAAATAACTTTTTAATGGAACCTAAGTAGTCCAAATGAAGACCACCATATGTCTGAGACAACTGTGCTGCTAGTCTCGACGTGTTTCACGAGAGAAATCTCGCTTCTTCAGGAGAGGCACAGGAGAGTATAATTGGTTGCTAGCCAAATTCACACCAGATTGGTGGTTAGCCTCGTGAATTTCATATGTATATCCAATAAATGTAATAACAAGAGCCAAAAAAAATATTTTTCCCAATACATCCACTATTCTTCCACCGGGAGCTGTGAAGGGGTGGGGGAATGAAAGACAGAGATAACTGTGCTCTCAGCAGGTGATGGGTGTCAGAACCAACATGGAGAAGGAAATCACCTCACACCCTTAGGGGAAAGACAGAAAAGTGTCTGGTAGTCTGATCATCAGATGGATGGATCCTTACCGCAATGCAGTGGGATTCCTGTGTGAATCTCATGCGGTGTCCCGCACTGCACAAGTGCAAACCCAGGCTCAGATACCGTTGCTCCAGGTCCCTCACTAACATTTGACCACAGCATCTTAGATGTAGGGGACTGTGGTTGGATGCTTACTGGTTGCCTTTGTCTGATTGTCATTTCCAAAGGTTCTTCTTCGGAGATCATGTCACTAAACTTGCTCATTCGACTGATCACAGCGAGAACCCAAGGCAGCAGTTTCTTCAGGATAGGTATTTACACTTTCTATTTTAGCAAGACTGGTGGTGACATCCATTTATTAGATTAGAGATTCACTTTATGTGATATTTATTTGGTGCTGATGAAAAGAATATCTTTTTTTTAGCACAACTGTGTATGGGGCAGGTCACAGAAGCTAAAAGACTAATTGGAATCCCCTACCTGTTTCATATCCATCTATTTAGGAGTGCTTACTTCTTACTTCTTAAACTGCAGGAAAAAACCCTTCCCGTAACTTCTTACTTTATTTAGTGGTCACGAGTCAGACAACTAAAAGGCAGTGATTCCTATAGACCAGCCTTCCTCAACCCTTTTGCCCCAAGGAAACCCTATAAATAATTTTATTTATTAGAGATCTCCTGCTTTAAATGAATTTTTCAGTAGTCATGAAGAATTCCCCCCTACAGTGGTGATCAGAATTCCACCATTGCAGACAGCTAAAACCTGGAAATATGAGAGGGAAGGGCAATCATCCACAGCTCAAGGAATCCCTAGCTACCTCTGGAGGAACCCTAGGGTTTCACTGAACCTGTTATAGACAATCTGTGAATTTGTATGGCAGCACCACAATATCAGATTTCACCTGCAGAAAATGATACAATCACATCACTCCATGGCCAGCAAAAAACTATGCGATTGGCTGGAGAATCCAAAGCATGCATAGATATGCATAGCATGCATCACCTACCCACCACACTTAAAGATGAACCGATGCTTAAGCAATTAAAGCCCACTTTCAGGAATCAGGAATCACACACACATAAACACACACTGCAAGTGATAAATGCTTGTTATGTCCAGGGGAGCACAGAAAAAGAATAAGAATCTACCTTACTCCCGACTCCAGTAGGGTCCCACCAGTTCTAAGGCCGATGCCCTGCAGCCTGCTTATTAAGCTGTGACTGGCTGTGGTCGCACTCCAGCATCCACAAAAAGGAAACCGGAGGGGAGTCAAGGTTGCATTTTTTTATAATTCCTAGAGTTGGGCCCTAAAGTGGTTGTAAAGGCAGAATGTTTTTTATCTTAATGCATTCTATGCATTAAGATAAAAAACCATCTGTGTGTAGCAGCCCCCCTACACTTACCTGAACCCCATCTCTATCCAACGATGTGCACGAGTGCCTCGGCCATCCGGATCTCTCCCTACTGATTGGCGGAATCACAGCAGTGGTGCCATTGGCTTCCGCTGCTGTCAATCAAAGTCAGTTAGCCAATTAGGAGAGAGAGGGGGTGGGACCGAACCACAGCTCAGTGTCTGAATGGACACACGGGTGCCCCCATAGCAAGCTGCTTGCTTCAGGGGCACTCGACAGGAAGGAGGGGACAGGGAGGAGGGACCCGAGAAGAGGAGGATCTGGGCTGTTCTGTTTTAAAACCAACTCCACAGAGCAGGTAAGTATAACATGTTTGTTTGTTTTTTAAGAAAAAAAAGTAGACTTTAGTATCACTTTAATCTTTAGTTCCTAACCTGTTCCTTGCACTTGACCCTAAACTAACCCTTAAAGTGGAGACTTAACGGAATTGTTTCCTGAAACAAAGATAATGACTTCCGCTGTTGACTTTTCATTCTGTAGTATTCTGTATGTCATGCTGACCTTCTGGCTTCAATACTTTGATTCACAAGCCTAGAACAAATATTCATATAGGAACAATATTGAAGCTACTGGGTCTGCATAGCGGCTAGGAAACTAACACATCACGAATTACAGCCTCATATTTTCTTAAAAAAAGTTCACTTGAAAAAAGTCACTACACCCTCCAGCCAGCAGGGTGAGAGCTGTAGCCAAGGAAGCTTATGGACTTTAATGCAGAATGCTGAGGATCATGGGAATTGAATTCCAGGGTAGCAATCAAAGAGTGGGACTAATGGAGCCTTTACACCAGGGATATGCAATTAGCGGACCTCCAGCTGTTGCAAAACTACAAGTCCCATCATCCCTCTGCCTCTGGGTGTCATGCTTGCTGCTGTCAGAGTCTCGCTATGCCTCATGGGACTTGTAGTTTGGCAACAGCTGGAGGTCCGCTAATTGCATATCCCTGCTTTACACTATAGTTTCCAGATACGGGGGGGGGCTAATACAGTATTTACCAGACTGCTCTAAGAATGTCTTCCTCTTGGCGCAGTGGGAGTCCATGTGAGCACATCTGCCTGTGTGCCCATATATCGCCAGGAGGCCAAACTAGCAGGGACCAGAGCCTGGGGCTTCACGGCGGTAACACCGGGGAAAAAGCAGCAGGAACTGTAGCGATTACATGAGTATCATTTTTGCTGCAGAGAGATCATATCATTCCCTCACCCTGCTCTCTCGCACTCCTGACTATCGGAACTGGAACTTTACAGTCACATCACAAGAACCAGTGAGGGGATGGACTGCACATTTTATTTATTTATTTCAGTTACTTATATAGCGCTGTCAATTTACACATACATTGTACATTCACATCAGTCCTTACCCTCAAGGAGCTTACAACCTAAGGTCCCTAACACACATATACTGGGCCAATTTTAGGCAGGATCTGATTAACCTACCAGCATGTCTTTAGAGTGTGGGAGTAAACTGGAGTACCTGGAGGAAACCCACGCAGGTACAGGGAGAACATGCAAACTCCAGGGAGATGGTGTCGTGGTCAGGATTTGAACCAGCGACCCCTTTTGCTGCTAGGTGAAAGTGCTAACCACTACACCACTGTGCTGCCCACACATCATTTGAATACTGACTAGCAGTGACTTAGTTGCTGAAAGCAGGATACTTAATACCTAGCACCCATACTGCATCTATACAGCATCTGGACTGCACCTGTGCTGCATCTATACTGCACCTAGACTGAACCTGTACCACACCTATAATGCACCTATACTGCGTGATGGTGCAGCATAGGTGCACCAAAGCTACTTAAAGCACCCCAACTATAGCCGGCAGAAGAATATCATAAAGGACTGCCCCTACTAAGCCATTCTACTAGCCCCTACTCTTATCCATTTAATGGGTACTTTCGCCCAGTGAGCCTAGTATACTCACCAGTGAGGCACCTTGGCAGTATAGTTTCATGAACGCAGTTAAATAAGCTACATCACTGCCCACTGTTGCACTTCAGTGGCCTTGTTACAGTTAATGCTGATCTGGCGCAAAGCATCATCTTATACGTAATGCTTGCTACTGATCACACTGTATGCCAAATTGTGTTATTATTATTGCCAATTCATCTTTATGTGTTCTTTTGTTACTATTCACACTGTGTGACAATATACTAAGACTTGCTTTTACTAACTTGATTATTGCCTGTTTCTTGATATACTACAACTACTGGTTATCAGGTATTGCCATTAGTGTTTTTCTGTGATAGTTCATGCTTTGTCTATCTAACTTAGTGTGTCAGAGGGGCTGAAGTTCTTGAGGAGGTCGAGGCAAGGAACAGAGGACCCATTCTAATCAACAGCTCCTACAGAGTAGCACTACACATTGTAGCAGGGTGACCCCGTGCTACTGTGTAAAATGGTGGTTCACGCTAAGTTTTGTGAGAAACAGCCACACTAATAATGCAGGTGTGCGCTGCATTTATATTAGAGTCAGAGTTAGGGCTCAGAGCCCCACCCTCCTGTGTAATGGGAGCCATGTGAGATGCTGCAGGGCATATAGGTCCAGATCAGGATAGAGGAAGGTCCGAGCCTGAGAGGAAGTCCATGAGGGACAAGAGAGAGTCCATGTGGGACAAAAGAGAAGCAGCTGGGGAGCTGGACAGAGATAGTCCAAGAGGGACAGAACAGCATGGAATCGGTCAGGAAGACGCAGAACTGAGGTGAAACATCTGTGCATAAACACTGGGACGTGTTTCATGGTCAAGTGGACCACACAAAGGTTCAGGAGGGAACCTGAAGAAGTACTCGGAGCAGTAAAGCTGCCACAAGAGAGCCAGGAGGCTGAATGTTATGTTTTTGCAGTGATGGTGAGAACCCCTGCATGGGAAGACATACCAGTGTAATTTTTGATGTTCGTTTAAATAAAAGTAGGCAGGAAAGCCTTGAAAACTATATCTGGTGTGGAGTAAACTCACTGTTTTGACACTACAATTGAGCCAAGAAACCCCGACCTATCACAATATTCTTATGCACATTTGCAGCTGATTCATCATTCAAGTAGTTTTGGAGGTTAAAGTGGGTGTTTGATTTTTAGCTGTAAGATGGAGCTTTTCCCAAAATAGTTGACTTTAGCTGAATCATTGGTATGTTTTGCTTGTTTTCCAACACAAATTCACTACTAGATTAATAAAGTGTTTTAAATTATCCTAAAATAAGTGTAACTTACTCAAAAAATCTTGTGTGTTATATGTGATGTAATACAAGCTAAACAAGGTGGTCTATGGGGCATGAATATATTCTTAACATGACAACTGTCATCAAAGGTCAGCTATCACCCTCCAGGAACACTCTCCTCCCTGTTACTACAGCATAGTTAAACTTGTGAGCTGCTACAAAATAATTATAATGTACTACACCCTCAGCGGCCAGTACCTACCCACACTCTCATATAAGCGTGCTATTATGCAATTATACCACCAACCTCTTACTGATTGGCTTGCTTGCTTACTGACATTCCACAGCATATATCACCAGCACACTATGGATCATCAAAATGATGTCCAAAAACGTATTAAAGTGATCACATCACAGCAGTAAATTGCAATTTAATAATAGCAATTTACCGCTGTGATGTGATCACTTTATTTAACATTTTTGAATGTTATTTTGAAGATCTGCTGTGTACTGCAGCCCTAAAAATTTCCACTCACCTGCTCGCATTTGACAAGTGGAAATTAGTTGAAGGCGAGTGTGGAGCTGGGACAGACTGGGCCAACAGTTTCCTAGCTGATCGCTACTGGCAGAAGCGGTGCGGTCCAAGGCTATTCTGATGCCCTGTAAAAAAGGCTGCAACACTTCTGCCAGAAGTGATCAGCTAGGAAACTGTCGGGAGTATTTCCGGCACATTTGCAAAGAGCGGGAATCTCCGGCTGTGACACAGATTTGATATAAAAACGCTGGCCGCTGTCAAACAAAGTCTTGCCTCCTGGTTGGGACTTGTTTGACAGCAGTGGGTGCTTCATATCAAAGCGATGTTACAGTGGGAGATCCCCGATCTGTGTGATGCCACTGGCAATCCTCCCAATTCCTCTATGTCATTCCTGCTGCATTGATGGGTACTAATGAGGTTGCACTTATGGGCACTGAGGAGGCTGCACTTATGGACATTGATAGGCTGCATTGATGGGCACTCAAAGGCACTGATGAAGCTGCATAGATGGGCACTGATACGCAATGATGAGGCTGCACTGATGGGCACTGATAGGCTGCACTGTTGGGAACTGATAAGGCTGCACTGATGGGCACTTATAAGGCTCCACTGATGTCCACTGATGAGGTGGCACTGATGGCACTGATAGCCAGTAATGAGGTGGCACTGATAAGCTGCAATGATGGGCCTGTACTGATAAGGCAGCACTGATATGCTGCACTGATGGGCACTAATATGCTGCATTGATGGCCACTGAAAAGGCGACAATGATGGGCACTGATAAGCTGCCCTGATGGGCACTGATGAGGCTGCACTGATAAGGCATTACTGATATGCTGAACTGATGGGCACTGATTGAGCTGCAATGATAATGCAGCACTGATATGCTGCACTGATGGGCACTAATGAAGCCGCACAGATGGCCACTGATGAGGCTGCACTGATGGCTACTGATGAGGTGGCACTGATAAGCTGCACTGATGGGGCTGCACTGATAAGGCAGCACTGATATGCTGCACTGATGGTTACTAATAGGCTGCACTGATGAAGTTGCACTGATGGCCACTAATGAAGCTGCAATGATGGGGTGGCACTGATAAGCTGCACTGATGGGGCTACGCTGATAAGGCAGCACTCTTGTGCTGCACTGATGACCACTGATAGGCTTCACTGATGGCCACTGATGAGGCGGCACTAATGGCAACTGATGAGGCTGCACTGATGGACACTAATGAGGCGGCACTGATGGAAACTGATATGCTGCACTGATGGGGCTGCACTGATGGGCATTGATAGGCTGCACTGATGGGCACTGATGAGGCTGCACTGATGGGCACTGATAGACTGCACTGATGGGCACTTATATGCTTTATGGTAATATTGTTAAAGTTGTTGTTGTTAATACTTATTTTTGTAACTTAATCCTGCATAAAACATTTAACTGTCATTTCATGAGATAATTTACAAAGGCGTGTTTAGGGGCAGAATTAGGGGCGGGGCAGGGTAGAGGTTGGGTGAGGTAACTGGGGGTGAGTAAACCTTAAGGCCTGGCTAGTAGCTCAGGACTTGAAATTTTGAGCACTGGTGTACTGGCGATATATTCTTTGATTTTTGTTGATACTGGTTCCAAACTGGTGGTTACTACAGCACCCACTTGCTTTAAGTCATCTCAGGGACTGTGTGTGATGAGAATATTCCACGTGGCTTTCTGGCAATCCACCACAAAAATGTGTCAGTTTGCATGAGAAAATGTTCATCCACAACGCACGCCAATTCAAATCATATTGGTGTCCACAAAAATGTTTTTGAACCAGTGATGAAGTCAGGCAATTTTTTAACATGTGCAAACTTTTGGTCTTGCAGCTTAGTAAATCAGAGCCTATATTTTCCTCCGAATAGCAATTCCAAAAACAAAAGTCAAGAAACAGTTTAACTCTTTATCTATTATTGCATTTTGTGTTTTTCCTGATTCTTGAGTGTACTTGGGCCCTGAATTGGCTTCCACTCTTAGTGTTATACTACTGTATCTGAGTCTCAGGGAAAAAGATGAATGTGCAGATAATTCCTCGTTAGAAGTTTTCTGCCAGCAGCGGAAGTGTTATGTGATGAAAAATTAAATGGAAGCGGGAGAAGATTCACCTGCTGTCACAATGCCTTATTAATTTCATGTAATGCCCTGCTTTTGATCCATTTAATGACACCTCTACCTTCTACAGGTAAGGACGCCTCTGGAGGGAATGCACTTCCTGACATTCCCCGGCTGCTGGGACTTCCTGCATCACCAATGTATATGTTTTCTTGCTAATCTGCATTCAGTCAGTTTGTGATATGTAAGCTGTTTAGGTTCAATGGTGTTTCGCAAGCACGGCTTATTGGGGACTAGAATTTTCTCAAGGGTAAAACGCAAGCTCTACATCAAAGCCTGATTGAGCAGAAAATATGTGCTAATGTTCACAGCGGTGCTCTATTATAATATAAGTATGCTTGTAAATATTCACTACGTGTTATCCTACCATTTGAACCAAGAATATTGGAGGGTCAAAGGTCACCCCTAATGCTCTCTCCAGAGGCAGCGGTTTTGAATATAACCAAATGGGATAATAGTGAGGGAGGCCCAGAGGGAGCTGTGCAGCACATTATAACGAAGTGTGCTGTGAGTTTTAAGGTTTTTTTTTTTTCTTCTTCTTCTTTTTAAAACAACAAAGAGGGCAAGTAGATGACTCCTGTGCAATCATTATTAATGGAACGACATGCCTAATGTTGAGGACGATATCCTTGCTGCAATAAATCTTATCGTTGTGCCATTACGAAGGCCTGACATTGCAGACGGAAGCTGGGACAGAACTCAGCAACATGGCAGGTGGAATGCTCTCAGTCTCTAATGCACATTATGAGGTTGTCATTTTCTTTTATGTATTGAACGCCAACATGCTTCACAAAGCTGTTCAGCCAGACAGTTCTATTGAGCTTCCGTCCCCAAGCTAGAGGATCTTTACAAGCTCATTTCTAAAAGCGCAAGCACAAACCCATATGCACTAAGGCAATGTACGCCAGAAGTGGCTATGGGCATAGAGGTCCTTGTTCTGCATTTTCAAAGATTTCCCTTTTAACTCAATGAGGACAACGTGAAGGTATGACTGAATGTATGAACACAAAGTGTGACAAGCTGAGATCACTGGAGCACATGACTGCAAAGAAGTTGCCAAATGAGGCTGTAAGAATAAACATAATTTTGCTCAAGGTGTCACGTTTTTCCCCAAAACCAAATTCTAGGTCAACCCTGCCAAAAACGAGTATTTGTGTTTTGTGTGGGCTTTTGTAGGAAGAGCTTTCCAGGAACTCTGTCTATTTAGAAGACGTACTGTACATTTCTTAGGTTGTAAGCTCTAACGAGCAGGGCCCTCTGATTCCTCTTGTATCAAATTGTATTGTAACCAGTGTTGCCAACCGTACGTTAATTTACGTACAGCACGTAAATTTAACCCCCTTTTTCGGGTGTACGTAAAGTCCGTTGTGGGCATCGGCTGCCCATAAAAAAGATGGCCGCGAGCCGACCATGCAACGGCGCATGCGCCATTGCGAAGCCGGCCGGACTCGGGAAAGTTCGTATGCGTTCGGCCGAGCGGCGCATGCGCAGTAACGTAATGGCGCCGCCCGGCGCCATTTTTGAATAGTCTTTCAGCCAGGACGGGACTCAGGAGTGCTCGCGGGGCGGGCTACAGTGTCTCGCAGTCGCCGGAGGAGAGGACTCGGCCGAGCAGGGGTGAGGAGGAGGAGGAGGGGGATATAAAGTAAGAGGAGGACTGCGCTGGGAGTGGGAGCCCGGAGGGTGAAGCGGCCATGGCATGCAGGGGAGGGACAGAGACTGATGTGCTCTCTCTGTCCACCATCATATAACTTATCCTCCACATCATCAGTATGCTGTGTCCTCCTCCTGTGCCCTTTTCACCTCTCCACATGTCAGAGCTGCCCTGACCTGTGGAGAGGTGAAAGGGGCACAGAAGGAGGACACAGCATACTGATGATGTGGAGGAGAAGTTATATGATGGTGGACAGAGGAGGAGGCCACTGTGAGGGGGTAAGGAGGACCCTATCATGTCCGCAGCCTCTGTCCCCCTCCTGTGTCATGTCCGCAGCCTCTGTCCCCCTCCTGTGTCATGTCCGCAGCCTCTGTCCCCCTCCTGTGTCATGTCCGCAGCCTCTGTCCCCCTCCTGTGTCATGTCCGCAGCCTCTGTCCCCCTCCTGTGTCATGTCCGCAGCCTCTGACCCCCTCCTGTGTCATGTCCGCAGCCTCTGACCCCCTCCTGTGTCATGTCCGCAGCCTCTGACCCCCTCCTGTGTCATGTCCGCAGCCTCTGTCCCCCTCCTGTGTCATGTCCGCAGCCTCTGTCCCCCTCCTGTGTCATGTCCGCAGCCTCTGTCCCCCTCTTGTGTCATGTCCGCAGCCTCTGTCCCCCTCCTGCGTCATGTCCGCAGCCTCTGTCCCCCTCCTGCGTCATGTCCGCAGCCTCTGTCCCCCTCCTGCGTCATGTCCGCAGCCTCTGTCCCCCTCCTGTGTCATGTCCGCAGCCTCTGTCCCCCTCCTGCGTCATGTCCGCAGCCTCTGTCCCCCTCCTGTGTCATGACTCTGCAGCCTCTGTCCCCCTCCTGTGTCATGCCCGCAGCCTCTGTCCACCTCCTGTGTCATGTCCGCAGCCTCTGTCCACCTCCTGTGTCATGTCCGCAGCCTCTGTCCACCTCCTGTGTCATGTCCGCAGCCTCTGTCCACCTCCTGTGTCATGTCCCCAGCCTCTGTCCCCCTCCTGTGTCATGTCCGCAGCATCTATCCCCCTCCTGTGTCATGACTCTGCAGCCTCTGTCCACCTCCTGTATCGTGTCCGCAGCCTCTGACCATCTCCTGTCTTTTATGTCTGCAGTCTCTGAGGGGATCCTAGAAAGATGTCAAGAGTGGGAGCGCCATGATGGGGGTTACGGGAAGAAACGGACGTGTGGACTGTGGAGAGGAGGTCAGAGCCGCCAAGCTGGAGCCGTCTGACTGAGCCCCGCACTGTGGACCTGAGAGCAGGTCAGTGACAGCGCCGCCAGGCCAGTCTGAGGGGGGGGGGGCACTGATCTAAGGAGGGGAGTAAATACAATAATGTAAGGGGGCACTGATATAAAAGGTCCCCCCTATATTAGTACCCCCCCTTACCTTAGTGTATTCACTCTGTGGAAGGTGGTCTCTATTCACCAGAGCCCCCCTCCACATCAGAGTTCCCCCTTACATCATGATCTACAGCGTTCCCCTTTACATAAGAGTTCCCTTGCACTGTAAGGGGGCATCCTGCAGACTCTGATGTAAGTGGGAACTCTGTGCTGGCTGGGTTATAGTAACCTAACCTTCATGTGAATTGAGAAATATGTTTTTTTACTTTTGTTTAACTGAAACACATTGATATTAGCATTAGCTGTGTGTTTATAGTTGAAATATTGATATTTGCACTGTTTAGCACTAAAAACAGTAATTTTAGGTACTTTTTTGCAGCGTCAGTAAAAAATGCGGCTCTGCCAGTAATCTTCATTTTTTTTGCCAGTAAGAAATTGGTGCCGTACAGAAATTTTGGCATCCTTGCCAGTAAATTTCACTTCAGGGGGTTGGCGACACTGATTGTAACTGTAATGTCTGCCTTCGTTTTGTAAAGCGTTGCGTAAACTTTTGGTGCTATATAAAATACTGTATAATATAATAACAATACATTAATCATTTTAAGGCTCCTGCCTATTTTTAATTGTCATTGAAAGTACCTTTAAACAAGGTTTTCCCACAAAAGGGTTCTCAGCATCACATAGATACAAAGTAGTAGTGCCGGGACAAGGTCATCCAGCGCCCAAGGCAAAGATGCTAAACTGCGCCCCCTCCCCCTTCCCTTAGGGTTAGGGTCAGGGTGCCATCCCTGCAATAAACCATTGAGCCCAGGGCAGCCTCCCCTCCTGCCCACCCCTTGTCCCGGCCCTGCAAAGTAGATCTTCATCCTCCTGGCTACTGGCCTGTTTAGACCCTGAGTCTGCTTTAGAAAGGACTAAATAGTGTCTGTCTATTATAGCTCTTTCACACAGGTGGCCAGAGTGCGGTAAAAAAAGGCAGCCAGACAGGACTGTACACATGCCACATCTGTGATGTTTTGCTTCATGGTTGTGGCAGTTGTAACCTGCAGAGTGTGGCAGGTGGCATCACTAGTCAAACCCGCCCATCAAAGTCAATGAGAGTGTACCATACCCACAAGCCAGATGCTAGATTCTTGGTCGTGGTGCGGTATTTTATTACAAAATTCCCCTTGGATTAAAAATATATATATATATATATATATATATATATATATATATATATATATATATATATTCAGGAGGCAGCAGATTTTCTCCTAAATGCCTGCCAGTCACTGCTATGCCACCCTGTGAAAAGCGTTGTATCCCATAATGCTTTGCTGAGATCTGTAAGCACTACCACTCATGTGAAAGAGCTAAGGCATGCTCCCTATGGGGTTGATTTACTAAAGGCAAATAGACTGTGCACTTTCCAAAGTGCAGTTGTACTCTGCAAGTGCAGTTGCTCCAGAGCTTAGTAAATGAGGGGAAGCACTGCTGACTTCCATCATCCAATCATGTGCAAGCAAAATTGTTGTTTTTTTGTTTTTTTTTGCATGTGATTGGGTACTCTTTGCAAAGTAAAGATTTACCTAATTTACTAAGCTCCGGAGAAACTGCACTTGCAGAGTGCAACTGCACTTTGCAAATTGCACAGTCTATTTGCCTTTAGTAAATCAACCCCTATGTGTCTGTCTACATGTATTCGCTGCTCCTGCAGAAATCTTAGAAAAAAGGCCAAGGATAAATACAAGGAAAACTCCCAGCTCACTTACCGACCAGCCTGCAGTCAACCGAATTAACCTGTCTAACAGTACAGTATGCGTTAAAAACAGGGGTTTAGTCTGCACACATTTGCAAATACATGCATAAGCTACAGGCCCTGTCAAGGCACTCTGGTATCTGTAGTCCTATCACAAGCTCATGAGTGACTCCACAATGGAAGCACATGCATTCTGATGGATAGGTGGAGGGCAGGTGGACTGAAGGGAGCCACCCCTTCTTAAAGGTACAGGGGCACAGGTGTCAGTGCATTGTCTGACCAATACAACAGTAATACAAAAAAGAAGCCACTGCCCCCACCTATAACTGGCCATTGCAGCAAGCAGCATTGGAAGGCAACATATGTTAGAAAAAAGGCCAAGGATAATTTCAAGGAAAACTCCAACAGTATGCATTAAAAACAGGGGTTTAGTCTGCACACATTTTCAAATTCAATGCGTAAGCTACAGAGCCCCGCCAAGGCACCCTTGTATCTGATTTCCAGCAGAAATCTGCCTCCTGAAATGGGAGCACTTAATAACAAAACTCATTCCCTTTTGTGGGACAATACCCACCTGTCTCCAGTGTGTCTTAGTCTGTGAGGCACAACATTCACACCTATGTAACGCACTTCCGTGTGATTTGAAAAAAGGTGCAGTTGCATTGTCCCACAAAAGTGAATGAGTCTAGTTATTAAGTTCTCCCATTTCAGGAGGCAGATTTCTGTTTTGGTGTGACATGAACATTTTTTGGCAACATAGACTTCAGTAGGAATGCATGAAAAGCATTGGTTTTAGAAAAAAATATATACTCACCTAGGTGGATGCAGCATCGATCCGATACTGCATCTGTCCCCCCCGTTGCTAAGACTGCGCTGATTGCTCAATTTTCAGTTTTCACTGAGCAGAGAGCCAGAGACAGCCATTGGTTCTCTGCTCTGCCCTTTCAGTGCTCACTGGAGCGCAGAGCTGTGGAGGGGGCAGGGGCAGCTGGCTCAGTCTCCCAGTGGTTCGCTGAGAGGCAAATCCAGCTGCTGGTCTAGGCCTCTGGGTGGATACCTACTGTAAAGTCAGGATCTTTCCCGAGCTTGGACTGGCTGAGTGATGTTTGCCGACAGCGGGCTAAAGCTGTCAACAGGTCACAAGAGTGCAGAATGAACTGCACTCCTGTGACCTACAGGAGAAGTGTAGCCAAAATAGATTTGGCCAAACTTCTCTTTTTATAAACGATAAGTAGATGAAATACCATGAAGCTATCACTGTAGTTCATCTAGACAAGAGTGGCTGCAAATAGGCTGCAGGAGGAAAGCAGCACGAACATGCAACAAAGGATAAAAAAGTTGAAAACAGCATTTTGGGGAGGGGCGTGTCCTGATGTGATCAGCGGCGGACGTGCCAGAGGGGAGCTCCGGGAATCCTACATCCCATCCGCTGCCATCCTTGCATTCTACAGCTGAACAAGCATCTACCTGCCTGCCAGCGGGTCCCTCTCGGTCCCCTGGAGCATCCTGGGCCAGTATCGAGCAGCAGTTCTGCCGGGGGACACCTGCTCAGCACTGATCCTCTCGTCCGCGGCCGCTGCCATCTTGCCGTTCCGGCCTTCCTGGACGAACGAATTCAGGCCTACCTGAAGGTAAGGAGGGTCATCCACTCTCCCCTGCCTGCCCATCCGCCCATCTAGCGGGACCCGGGGGCCTGTCTGGCCGTCGGGGACGTCCGTGGAGGCCGCGGTTTCGTCCGGCCGAGTGCGGCCTAGTGCGGCCTGCAAAGCACCGCTGTTTCCTGAGCCGCGGCCCCCGCGAGTGCTTCCGGAACTCGGATCCTTGGCTTCCATCCCTCCGCCCTGTCCTCTCTGCCCACCGCTGCCTTGGCCTAGTGTGCTGCCCTGCAAGAACTGTGCCTGCTGCTGAGGTGGCCTGGATGATGGATCCTAGAGTCCTCTGTTGCCTGCCTGCCTATGATACACCGCTCTGAGTCACCCTCACCCCTGTACCTCCAGCCTCACATCCTCCCTACCTGTCAGCCGGGTGTTGGCTGCTGAGCGACAGGTGCCTGGAGACCCCCCTGTGTTTCGATCGCTGCGGCAAGCCTGGCTGGGCTCTCACTGCTTTCCAAAGCCTCCTCTGAGCACGGCTGCAAATCCTACCCCTGTGTAACCTGCCAGATGCCCTCCTCCTCTAAGAAGGGCAAAGGGAGCTCTAAAGCCACAAGGGCCCACACACCCCCTGGGTACCACCGCCATCCTCCCCGCACACGGATCCCGTCCTGGTCGGGCGAATCCAGGCCTTGCTAGCCGGCCTGGACATGGACCCCGGTGAGGCCCCGGAGGTAGAGGGGGCGGCCCCACCTTCTCATGATAACACGGCCACAATCCTTGCTGCGATCGAGCGGAGTAGGACTTCGCTCCTGGTACGCATCGACCACCTTGCTGAGGAGTGCAATTTCATACGGAATGATCTAGACAAGATAAGGGGGAGGATGTCCGAGACAGAGTCAAGAGTGTCAGCCACGGAAGATCTAACGGCCAATCACTCCACCTCAATTGCTGAGCTACAACGCACAGTGCAGTCCCTGGTCGCGAAGTCGGACGACGCAGAAAATAGGCTGCGACGCAACAATGTCAGAGTCCTCGGTCTGCCTGAGGGAGAAGAGGGGGACCACCCTGCTGTATTTGCGGAGGAGTTCTTTAAAAATTTACTTGACCTGACGGATGTTTCCCCTACCTACGTTGTTGAAAGGGCCCACCGAGTGCCTATGGGCAGAGCCATCCCGGGGAATATCCCCAGACCTTTTCTGGTCCGCTTCCTCAATTACCGGGACAGGGACAGGATCCTCTCTGAGGCCCGCAGACACGCTGCACTCAAATACGGCAACGCCTCAGTTCTTCTTTTTCCCGACTTCTCGGCAGAGCTGCAGAGGAAGAGAAAGACCTTCAATGATGTCCGCAGGCGGCTCAGAGACAAGAACATTAAATACGGCATGCTATACCCCAGCCGCCTGCGTGTCCAACATGGTGGAGAGGTTCGCTTCTTCGACAACCCTGCGGATGCTGATAGCTGGCTGACCACCCTGCAATGAAAGATTCCTCCCACTGATCTATTAGATGCACGATTCTTTCACATCCTGGTTTGCTCTATCCTACTTAACTTCCTGCAAACACCGGAGTTACCCCAAGCGTACCTCTACAAGTGAAACACAGCCGACCCCCCCTGTTTTGTTTGGTTTCGTTGTTTACTCCCAAGTGAAGGACCAGGTGACTTGTCTCTACCTGGGGCAGCTCGCGACTTGAAGGGTCTGCCCCGCTGCTCCAGAGGGCCGGTCTCCTCCCACTGTAATGGGATGCAAGTTCCCTCACTCTCGCCTACTGTTCTAGGTTGAACTCACGCTGAGGTTGCCTCAGAGACTTTGAGCCTCCAGAAGGCGACATCTACTATCAAGTTAAGGGTAAGAAACTGCCTTGGCGAAAGTTGGGGATATGCCAGGCGGTAGGGCGTTATTTGTGCTGTTTATAAGTTATCACACCTGCTCGGGTTCCACACTATTTTTCTTGCTGGACTATGTTGTCTTAATTTTGCTACTTCTCTGGTTCACATATTATCTCCTGTGTATTCACTTTATGTTCTCTCCAGTTCCACTGGATTGCTATACCCTATGGACTACCTCTGCAGCGGGCCCATGGCCGGGACATAACTGGGTATGGGTCTTCTATGATCCTTATGTTATTGAACTTCTCTATTTCAAATGGGTATAGATTTAAGGCTGATATCTTGGAATGTTAGGGGTTTGAATGACAAGGTAAAAAGATCATTAGTATTTAAATTTCTGCAGTCCCATAAACCTCACATCTTGTTTCTCCAGGAAACCCACCTGACGGGTAGCAAAATCCTAACACTCAGGCGGGCATGGGTCAAACAAGGGTTTCATGCCACATATTCCTCCTACGCGAGGGGCGTGACTGTTCTGTTGAACAAGTCACTCCCCTGCACAGTGGAACAGGTCTTCACGGACCCTGGGGGAAGGTACGTCATCCTTATCCTCGAAATGTATGCCCAACGCTGGGCAATAATTAATGTGTATGTCCCTCCTCCATTTAACTCCTCCATCCTGTACACGGTCCTTACAAAAATAGCTCCCCTTCGGGTCCATAATATTCTAGTTGGAGGGGATTTTAATGCCATCCTAGACCACAACAAAGATACTACTAACCCCCTTAGACTTGCCCCCCCCGATTTGGATCTCTGGGCAGACACCTTTGGTCTCCAGGAGCTCTGGCGGTGGAAGCATCCGGAGGAAAGGACATATTCACATATCTCAGCAGCACATAGGTCTGGGTCCCGCATAGACTTCATGTTCGGGTTGGCTTCTGCACTGTCTCAAGTCAGAAAGGTCTCCTACCTCCCGGCAGGTCTTTCGGATCACTCACCGCTAGAGCTTGGCTTGGGTCTGGGTACCCCCCGCGAGCCGGGATGCTGGAAGTTGGCATCCCATTGGATAGCTGACCCACAGGTCCAGGAGCTGGTGGGGCCCAGGCTCGAGGAATACTGGCAGACAAACGAGGGATCGGCTTCCCTTGACGTGGTCTGGGAGGCGGGCAAGGCTCATGCCAGAGGAGAATACATCTCCTCTATCAAGGCAGTGAGATCCGGCTTTGCATTACAGACCGCTCAACTGGAACAAAGCAAAGGGGCGGCACTGGATCTTTTCACGAGGCATCCAACGCCTGAAAATTATTCTACCCTAGCCCAAACAAGGAGAGACCTGAAGCTCCACTACACCTCGCTGGTACACTCAGATGCGCGAAAGCTTGTAGCCAAGCTTTTCGAGTCAGGGGACAAGAACGGCAAACTACTGGCCAACCTCGTAGCAGAACCTACGCTCCAAACAGTAATCCCTAGACTTCAGACTTCCACTGGTTGCCAGGTTACGGACCCCGAAGGTATACTGCGGGAAATCCATCTCTTCTATAGCAACCTGTATGCCGACCCATTCTCTGGCTCAGCTGCTGCTGGGCTGGAGGAAATGGGGGGAAATACTTTGCCTCTCCTCTCTGAGGAGGACAGGATAGCGTTAGATAAGCCATTAACACGTCTGGAAATAGAGGCCGCAATATACTCCTTGCCCAACAATAAATCCCCGGGCCCAGATGGTCTACCTGGGGACTGGTATAAAACTAACGCTACTTTACTGGTTCCTAAACTAAATCAGTTATACACAGACTGCCTGGAATCCGACAGGCTTCCAGACAGCATGTACCAGGCGCATATAGTGCTGCTGCCCAAACCAGGGAAGGACCCCACCTGTTGCTCATCCTACAGACCCATCTCGTTGCTGAACTATGACCTTAAGATACTCACGAAAGTACTAGCCAATAGACTCATGAAGGTTTTACCATCCCTAATCAACATAGATCAGACAGGCTTTATGCCGGGCAAGTCCACGGACATTAATCTTAGGCGAGTCTTTACCCATCTCCAGCTCCCATCCGAAGAGAATGCCTCCCGGGTACTGGTATCCCTCGACATCGAAAAGGCTTTCGATACAGTCAGATGGTCCTATATGATGCAGGTTCTGGAGGGTTTTGGCTTCGGCCCAACTTTCCGGAAATGGATCGGCCTACTATATAGGGCACCCACCGCTCGTATCAAACTGAATGGTAGTCTCTCGCCCTCTTTCCCGATTAGGAGGGGAACAAGGCAGGGGTGTCCTCTATCACCTGCACTGTTCGCCCTGGTAATGGAGCCTCTGGCCGAGGCCCTGCGGAGGTCTGGGGAGGTGTCTGGAGTACGGGTCGGCTCGGTGACGAGAAGCTGGCATTGTATGCCGATGATTTGATTCTCTTCCTCTGGGACCCCGGTCCCTCGCTCGCCGGGGCGCTTCGGCTTCTGGACCATTTCGCGACTCTCTCTGGCCTCAGAACCAACTGGAGCAAATCACTAATTCTACCCATAGACCCCGGGGCAAGGAGGCTGAGTGATCCTACTTCGCCTCTACAATGGGCAGATACCATCAGATACTTAGGGATAAATATCTCGTCCAATACTAAAGACTTTTTCAAACTTAACCTGTCCCCGGTGCTGCAGTGGTGTAAACTAAAACTGAAGGCTTGGTCAAACCTCCCATTATCTCTAATAGGGAGAATTAACTTAATAAAAATGAAACTACTCCCGGTCTTGCTGTATATCTTACGGCACTCTCCGGTATGGATCCCCAAGTCTCTTCTCCGGCAACTAGACTCCTCAGTGGCTTCTTTCTTGTGGCAATCACACCCGGCCAGATTTAGTAAAAAGATTTTGTGTAGACCATGGACACAGGGGGGACTTGCCTGCCCGGACTTCCACACCTACTACTTAGCAGCTAGTGATGAGCCGAACACCCCCGGGTTCGGTTCGCACCAGAACCCGCGAACGGACCGAAAGTTCGAACGAACATTAGAACCCTATTAAATACAATGGATGCGAACGTTCGAATTCTAAAGTGCTAATTATAACAACTATTATGCATGTTATTGTCATAAATAGGGTTTGGGAACCCGGGTTCTGCACCAGGGGACATGTATCAATGCAAAAAGAAGTTTTAAAAACGGTCGTTTTTCGGGAGCAGTCATTTTAATGATGCATAAAGTGAAAAAAAAAAAGTCAAATATTCCTTTAAATATCGTACCTGGGGGGTGTCTAAAGTATGCCTGTGAAGTGCCACGTGTTTCCCGTGTTTAGAACTGTCCCTGCACAAAATGACACTTCTAAAAGAAAAAAAGCCATTTAAAACTGCTTGCGGCTTTAATGTAATGTCTGGTCCCGGTAATATGGATGAAATTCTTTAAGAAAAATGGCATAGCTACCCCATGACCCCCCCCCTACCCCAGCCCATTACCAGCCCCTTTGGGTCTTGTATGGATATTAAGGGGAACCCCGCACATAAAATAAAAAAGGCCCTATATACTCTGAACAGCCGTATACAGGCGGTGCATACAAGACAGGGACTGTAGGTTTGTTCTTATGTAGAATCTGTTTGTAATTTTGAACAGGTACATTGTTGAAGTGTAGCTCCAGCCCAAAAATCTATTTTTAAACTTTTTGGGAAACATAGGTAAGGGTTATCACCCCTGTAACATTTGTTTTGCTGTCTGTGCCCCTGTTCAGAACATTTCACCTCACTTTCCGTCCCAATGACAACTGTTTTTGAAATGTGGTGTTTTTCTTGAAACAAGGATTGCTGATAAAGCATCAGTACAGATGAGACCCCTTTCTCCCATATTTATTCTTACAGGAGAGAATTTTCCTTTCTAGGGGTAGATTTCCTCTCACTTCCTGTTGTCTTCTTTCGTTTGCAAGTAGGAGTCGTTTGTAAGTTGGATGTTTGAAAGTAGGGACCTGCCGTATATACTCTGCAGAAATAGGCCCCTTAGCTGTTGGTGTTGGCACAACACTGTAAGCACTCAGTTACTCTTGGTTGGTGCTGGAACGCCCTGCTGTCAACTATTATATCAGGAATTTTAATTACATATAATTGTTGAACAGTGGTAGTAAAAATTGGGGCTTTGATGGTGGTGCTGGTGCCACAACACTGTAAGCCCTGACAGTTACTCTTGGTGGGTGCAGCAATGGGCCCTGCTGTGAATTATTAGATCAAGAATTGTAATTACATGCCCCTTTTGAACAGGGGCTGAAAAATTGGGCCTTTCGTGGTGGTGGTGGTGGTGGCGTTGCCACAAGACTGTAAGCCCTCAGAGTTACTCTTGGTGGGTGCAGCAATGGACCCTGCTGTGAATTATTAGATCAAGAATTGTAATTGCATGCCCCTGTTGAACAGGGGCTGAAAAATTGGGCCTTAGGCACTGGTGGCACAACACTACAACCCCTCACAGATACTGTACTTGGAGCACAGCAATGAGCCCTGTTGCAAAGTATTGCTTCAAAAATTGTAATGACACGCCCCTGTAAAACAGGGGCTGAAAAATTGGGCCTTAGCCACTGGTGGCGGCACCCATAAACAAAAATGATCTTCCAAGCTATCATCATCAATCGTATCATTGAGGACTCGGAGGAGGAGGATAGCCAGTCAACATAACAGCACAGGCACTCAGCATCAGCATCAGTCTTGAAGGGATGTGACATGTTAAAATCAATTAGTCTGTTATATCAGCATCAGGTGTGTGGTAGCTGGTGGTGATCCAAGACTGGTTCATCTTGATGAAAGTCAGTCGATCAACCGAGTCGGTGGACAGGCGCACCCTGTGATCCGTGACAAATCCTCCAGCAGCACTGAATGTGCGTTCCGAAAGAACGCTGGATGCAGGACAGGCCAGTAGCTCAATTGCATACTGTGCAAGCTCTGGCCAGTGATCCATCCTCAAGACCCAGTAAGCCAGAGGATTTTCGGTGGGGAAGGTGTCCAAGTCTGACCTTGCCCCTAGATATTCCTGCACCATGTTTATCAGACGCTGGCGATGGTTGCTGGAACCGATCATACTTTGGGGCTGCGGACTAAAGAATTGTCTGAACGCATCGGTCAGACGGCCACCTTCCCCACCGCTCCTTCTTTGACTGGCCGAAGCCTCAGCAACTCGTTGTCCAGGACCAGGAGTTTGTAACCTCCCAGTCTCTGGGAACGCGTTGCACAGACCTTTCTGCAAGGCCTCCCGGAGTTGTCTCATCCTCTGCTCCCTCTGCGACGGTAACATAAGGTCCGCAACCTTACCCTTGTACCGTGGATCAAGGAGAGTGGCCAGCCAGTAATGGTCCCTCTCCTTGATCCGAAGAATACGAGGATCCTTCCGCAGACTTTGCAGGATCAGGGAGGCCATGCAGCGTAGGTTTGCTGAGGCATTCGCTCCGGAGTCCTCTGGGTCACTAAGGACGACATGATCCGCAGCCACCTCCTCCCAGCCACGTACAAGTCCACTGGTTTCTTGGGACTGTAAATCATCCCTAAAAGGCTGCTGCTGATGATGCTGAGTGCCAGCCTCCACCTCCATGCTGACACAATCCTCCTCCTCCTCCTCCTCCTCCTCCTCTTCCTGTGCGATGGGTGGGACAGAAGGAACACTGTCTGGGTAAAGGGGGCCTTGAGAGGCAAGGAAGTCCTCCTCTTCCTGCCTCTGTTCTGCCTCAAGTGCCCTGTCCATTATTCCACGCAGCGTGTGCTCCAACAGGTGGACAAGAGGTACAGTGTCACTGATGCATGCACTGTCACTGCTCACCATCCTCGTGGCCTCCTCAAATGGTGCCAGGACAGTGCATGCATCCCTGATCATGCCCCACTGGCGTGGAGAAAAAAAACCAAGCTCCCCTGACCCTGTCCTGGTGCCGTAGTCGCACAGGTACTCATTGATGGCCCTCTGCTGCGTGTGCAGCCGCTGCAGCATGGCCAACGTTGAGTTCCACCTGGTGGGCATGTCACATATAAGGCGGTTCTTGGGCAGGTTCAACTCCTTTTGCAGCTCAGCCAGGCGAGCACTGGCATTATAAGATCTGCGGAAATGCACACAGACTTTCCTGGCCTGCCTCAGGACATCCTGTAAGCCCGGGTACCTGCCCAAGAACCGCTGCACCACCAGGTTAAGGACGTGAGCCACACAGGGCACATGGGTCAGTTGTCCCTGTCGGAGGGCGGAGAGGAGGTTGGTGCCATTGTCGCAAACCACCATTCCTGGCTTAAGCTGGCGTGGCGTCAACCACCTCTCAGCCTGGCCCTGCAGAGCAGACAGGACCTCTGCCCCAGTGTGGCTTCTGTCCCCCAAACACACCAGCGCAAGCACGGCATGGCATCTTTTTGCCTGCGTACTTGCGTAGCCCCGTGAACGGCTACGGAGCACCGCTGGTTCATAGGACAAACCACAGGAAGAGGCCATGGAGGAAGAAGAAGAGGAGGGGGTGGAGGAGAGAGGTGTGTCACAACCAGTAGTAGCATTTTGGAGGCGTGGCGGTGGGACAACCTCCAACACTACTGCACCTTGTCCTGCATCCTTCCCAGCTGCCAAAAGAGTGACCCAATGGGCCGTGAAAGAAAGGTAACGTCCCTGTCCATGCCTGCTGGACCATGAGTCAGCGGTAATATGCACCTTACCGCTGACCGCCCTGTCCAGCGAGGCCAAGACATTGCCTTCCACATGCCGGTAGAGAGCCGGAATAGCCTTCCGTGAGAAAAAGTGGCGTTTGGGAACCTGCCACTGAGGAACCGCACATTGCACAAACTCACGGAAGGGGGCCGAGTCTACCAACTGAAAAGGCAGCAGTTGAAGCGCTAGCAATTTAGCCAAGCTAGCATTCAACCGCTGGGCATGTGGATGGCTGGGAGTGAACTTCTTTCGACGGTCCAGCAGCTGGGGCAGGGAAATTTGCCTGCTAGAATCGGACGTCGGTGTACTGCTAGCAGAGTGGCCGCAAGTACTTGGCTGTGACACACCTAATTCTACACCTTCATTCCTCTCAGTGCATGTTTCAGAGAGGACTGAAGTTATAGTGGGGTTGGAGATCCCAGCTGATGCGGTGCAAGGAGAGGTCCGCTTTGTTCTTTGGTGTGGGTCTTTCAGGTAGGCTTGCCAACGAGCTGCATGGCAGGTCAACATATGTCTGGTCAGGCATGTGGTACCCAAGCGGCTGATGTTTTGGCCACGCGATATACGCTTGAGACATATGTTGCAAACAGCAGCTGTGCGATCTGATGCACTAGCCTCAAAAAAGGCCCACACCAAAGAACTTTTTGAATGACGGGCAGAGGCAGCGCCCTGCACAGGCGGAGCTCTGCGGTGTGATTCCGTCGGTGTACTGCCCTTACGCTGGCCACCAAAGGGCATCCTGCCTCGTTGGAGATGTGCCTCCTCCTCATCCTCCTCCTCCTCCTCTCTCCTATTAGGCACCCACGTGGAGTCAGTGACCTCATCATCACCTCCCTCCTCATCACTGGAGCCAATCTGGCAGTATGCTGCAGCTGCTGGAACATGACTGCCAGATTGGTGTCCTTCTTGAGCATCCCCTCTGTCTGCTCTCACGCTACTGCCTTCCTCTAGCTGGGTTTCATCATCAGACCCTTTGAAACGCTGGGCATCCTCTTGGAGCATGTACCCAACACTGTGCTGAAACAGTTCGGGGGACTCCTCAGGAGGAGGACATGGTGGGTCTAGGGAAGGAGTGACTGATGATGAGTCTGACATTGATACCAGGGAAGAGGACGCTTTGGCAGCTGCTTTTCCAGTACCCTGAGCCTGGGTGAGAGAGGATGAGGAGGAGGAGGAGGGCTTGGTCATCCACTCTACCAAGTCTTCGGCATGATGTGGCTCAACATGTCCAGCTGCCGAAAAGAAGGACAAGCGTGTCCCATGGCCATGTGCTGATGACAATGCAACGCGTCCACGACCAGCACTGTTGCCCCCAGACACAGAGCCTGCTTGCCCTCTTTTATTGCCTCCTGACTGTCTGCCTCTCCTTGTTTGCCTTCCAGACATTCTAATAGATGGCCTGCAGGGAGATGGGAAAAAAGCAATAAGGGCTACCTTCAGGTGTCCTTCTCTGTCCCTTGAAACAAGGACTTTGACAGTGAAAGAAACTGACACACTCTCCCTACCTACAGTTTTCTGTCCCTAGAAAAAAAAATTTTTTAAGCACAATTTAGCACAAGGAGAATTCACTCACTGTCCTTCCAGGTCCCTGGAAACAAGGACTTTGACAGTGAAAGAAACTGACACACTCTCCCTACCTACAGTTTTCTGTCCCTAGAAAAAATGTTTTTTTTAAGCACAATTTAGCACAAGGAGAATTCACTCACTGTCCTTCCAGGTCCCTGAAAACAAGGACTTTGACAGTGAAAGAAACTGACACACTCTCCCTATCTACAGTTTTCTGTCCCTAGAAAAAATGTTTTTTTAAGCACAATTTAGCACAAGGAGGATTCACTCACTGTCCTTCCAGGTCCCTGGAAACAAGGACTTTGACAGTGAAAGAAACTGACACACTCTCCCTACCTACAGTTTTCTGTCCCTAGAAAAAATGTTTTTTTTAAGCACAATTTAGCACAAGGAGAATTCACTCACTGTCCTTCCAGGTCCCTGGAAACAAGGACTTTGACAGTGAAAGAAACTGACACACTCTCCCTACCTACAGTTTTCTGTCCCTAGAAAAAATGTTTTTTTTAAGCACAATTTAGCACAAGGAGAATTCACTCACTGTCCTTCCAGGTCCCTGGAAACAAGGACTTTGACAGTGAAAGAAACTGACACACTCTCCCTACCTACAGTTTTCTGTCCCTAGAAAAAATGTTTTTTTTAAGCACAATTTAGCACAAGGAGAATTCACTCACTGTCCTTCCAGGTCCCTGGAAACAAGGACTTTGACAGTGAAAGAAACTGACACACTCTCCCTACCTACAGTTTTCTGTCCCTAGAAAAAATGTTTTTTTTAAGCACAATTTAGCACAAGGAGAATTCACTCACTGTCCTTCCAGGTCCCTGGAAACAAGGACTTTGACAGTGAAAGAAACTGACACACTCTCCCTACCTACAGTTTTCTGTCCCTAGAAAAAATGTTTTTTTTAAGCACAATTTAGCACAAGGAGAATTCACTCACTGTCCTTCCAGGTCCCTGGAAACAAGGACTTTGACAGTGAAAGAAACTGACACACTCTCCCTACCTACAGTTTTCTGTCCCTAGAAAAAATGTTTTTTTTAAGCACAATTTAGCACAAGGAGAATTCACTCACTGTCCTTCCAGGTCCCTGGAAACAAGGACTTTGACAGTGAAAGAAACTGACACACTCTCCCTACCTACAGTTTTCTGTCCCTAGAAAAAATGTTTTTTTTAAGCACAATTTAGCACAAGGAGAATTCACTCACTGTCCTTCCAGGTCCCTGGAAACAAGGACTTTGACAGTGAAAGAAACTGACACACTCTCCCTACCTACAGTTTTCTGTCCCTAGAAAAAATGTTTTTTTTAAGCACAATTTAGCACAAGGAGAATTCACTCACTGTCCTTCCAGGTCCCTGGAAACAAGGACATTGACAGTGAAAGAAACTGACACACTCTCCCTACCTACAGTTTTCTGTCCCTAGAAAAAATGTTTTTTTTAAGCACAATTTAGCACAAGGAGAATTCACTCACTGTCCTTCCAGGTCCCTGGAAACAAGGACTTTGACAGTGAAAGAAACTGACACACTCTCCCTACCTACAGTTTTCTGTCCCTAGAAAAAATGTTTTTTTTAAGCACAATTTAGCACAAGGAGAATTCACTCACTGTCCTTCCAGGTCCCTGGAAACAAGGACTTTGACAGTGAAAGAAACTGACACACTCTCCCTACCTACAGTTTTCTGTCCCTAGAAAAAATGTTTTTTTTAAGCACAATTTAGCACAAGGAGAATTCACTCACTGTCCTTCCAGGTCCCTGGAAACAAGGACTTTGACAGTGAAAGAAACTGACACACTCTCCCTACCTACAGTTTTCTGTCCCTAGAAAAAATGTTTTTTTTAAGCACAATTTAGCACAAGGAGAATTCACTCACTGTCCTTCCAGGTCCCTGGAAACAAGGACTTTGACAGTGAAAGAAACTGACACACTCTCCCTACCTACAGTTTTCTGTCCCTAGAAAAAATGTTTTTTTTAAGCACAATTTAGCACAAGGAGAATTCACTCACTGTCCTTCCAGGTCCCTGGAAACAAGGACTTTGACAGTGAAAGAAACTGACACACTCTCCCTACCTACAGTTTTCTGTCCCTAGAAAAAATGTTTTTTTTAAGCACAATTTAGCACAAGGAGAATTCACTCACTGTCCTTCCAGGTCCCTGGAAACAAGGACTTTGACAGTGAAAGAAACTGACACACTCTCCCTACCTACAGTTTTCTGTCCCTAGAAAAAATGTTTTTTTTAAGCACAATTTAGCACAAGGAGAATTCACTCACTGTCCTTCCAGGTCCCTGGAAACAAGGACTTTGACAGTGAAAGAAACTGACACACTCTCCCTACCTACAGTTTTCTGTCCCTAGAAAAAATGTTTTTTTTAAGCACAATTTAGCACAAGGAGAATTCACTCACTGTCCTTCCAGGTCCCTGGAAACAAGGACTTTGACAGTGAAAGAAACTGACACACTCTCCCTACCTACAGTTTTCTGTCCCTAGAAAAAATGTTTTTTTTAAGCACAATTTAGCACAAGGAGAATTCACTCACTGTCCTTCCAGGTCCCTGGAAACAAGGACTTTGACAGTGAAAGAAACTGACACACTCTCCCTACCTACAGTTTTCTGTCCCTAGAAAAAATGTTTTTTTTAAGCACAATTTAGCACAAGGAGAATTCACTCACTGTCCTTCCAGGTCCCTGGAAACAAGGACTTTGACAGTGAAAGAAACTGACACACTCTCCCTACCTACAGTTTTCTGTCCCTAGAAAAAATGTTTTTTTTAAGCACAATTTAGCACAAGGAGAATTCACTCACTGTCCTTCCAGGTCCCTGGAAACAAGGACTTTGACAGTGAAAGAAACTGACACACTCTCCCTACCTACAGTTTTCTGTCCCTAGAAAAAATGTTTTTTTTAAGCACAATTTAGCACAAGGAGAATTCACTCACTGTCCTTCCAGGTCCCTGGAAACAAGGACTTTGACAGTGAAAGAAACTGACACACTCTCCCTACCTACAGTTTTCTGTCCCTAGAAAAAATGTTTTTTTTAAGCACAATTTAGCACAAGGAGAATTCACTCACTGTCCTTCCAGGTCCCTGGAAACAAGGACTTTGACAGTGAAAGAAACTGACACACTCTCCCTACCTACAGTTTTCTGTCCCTAGAAAAAATGTTTTTTTTAAGCACAATTTAGCACAAGGAGAATTCACTCACTGTCCTTCCAGGTCCCTGGAAACAAGGACTTTGACAGTGAAAGAAACTGACACACTCTCCCTACCTACAGTTTTCTGTCCCTAGAAAAAATGTTTTTTTTAAGCACAATTTAGCACAAGGAGAATTCACTCACTGTCCTTCCAGGTCCCTGGAAACAAGGACTTTGACAGTGAAAGAAACTGACACACTCTCCCTACCTACAGTTTTCTGTCCCTAGAAAAAATGTTTTTTTTAAGCACAATTTAGCACAAGGAGAATTCACTCACTGTCCTTCCAGGTCCCTGGAAACAAGGACTTTGACAGTGAAAGAAACTGACACACTCTCCCTACCTACAGTTTTCTGTCCCTAGAAAAAATGTTTTTTTTAAGCACAATTTAGCACAAGGAGAATTCACTCACTGTCCTTCCAGGTCCCTGGAAACAAGGACTTTGACAGTGAAAGAAACTGACACACTCTCCCTACCTACAGTTTTCTGTCCCTAGAAAAAATGTTTTTTTTAAGCACAATTTAGCACAAGGAGAATTCACTCACTGTCCTTCCAGGTCCCTGGAAACAAGGACTTTGACAGTGAAAGAAACTGACACACTCTCCCTACCTACAGTTTTCTGTCCCTAGAAAAAATGTTTTTTTTAAGCACAATTTAGCACAAGGAGAATTCACTCACTGTCCTTCCAGGTCCCTGGAAACAAGGACTTTGACAGTGAAAGAAACTGACACACTCTCCCTACCTACAGTTTTCTGTCCCTAGAAAAAATGTTTTTTTTAAGCACAATTTAGCACAAGGAGAATTCACTCACTGTCCTTCCAGGTCCCTGGAAACAAGGACTTTGACAGTGAAAGAAACTGACACACTCTCCCTACCTACAGTTTTCTGTCCCTAGAAAAAATGTTTTTTTTAAGCACAATTTAGCACAAGGAGAATTCACTCACTGTCCTTCCAGGTCCCTGGAAACAAGGACTTTGACAGTGAAAGAAACTGACACACTCTCCCTACCTACAGTTTTCTGTCCCTAGAAAAAATGTTTTTTTTAAGCACAATTTAGCACAAGGAGAATTCACTCACTGTCCTTCCAGGTCCCTGGAAACAAGGACTTTGACAGTGAAAGAAACTGACACACTCTCCCTACCTACAGTTTTCTGTCCCTAGAAAAAATGTTTTTTTTAAGCACAATTTAGCACAAGGAGAATTCACTGTCCTTCCAGGTCCCTGGAAACAAGGACTTTGACAGTGAAAGAAACTGACACACTCTCCCTACCTACAGTTTTCTGTCCCTAGAAAAAATGTTTTTTTTAAGCACAATTTAGCACAAGGAGAATTCACTCACTGTCCTTCCAGGTCCCTGGAAACAAGGACTTTGACAGTGAAAGAAACTGACACACTCTCCCTACCTACAGTTTTCTGTCCCTAGAAAAAATGTTTTTTTTAAGCACAATTTAGCACAAGGAGAATTCACTCACTGTCCTTCCAGGTCCCTGGAAACAAGGACTTTGACAGTGAAAGAAACTGACACACTCTCCCTACCTACAGTTTTCTGTCCCTAGAAAAAATGTTTTTTTTAAGCACAATTTAGCACAAGGAGAATTCACTCACTGTCCTTCCAGGTCCCTGGAAACAAGGACTTTGACAGTGAAAGAAACTGACACACTCTCCCTACCTACAGTTTTCTGTCCCTAGAAAAAATGTTTTTTTTAAGCACAATTTAGCACAAGGAGAATTCACTCACTGTCCTTCCAGGTCCCTGGAAACAAGGACTTTGACAGTGAAAGAAACTGACACACTCTCCCTACCTACAGTTTTCTGTCCCTAGAAAAAATGTTTTTTTTAAGCACAATTTAGCACAAGGAGAATTCACTCACTGTCCTTCCAGGTCCCTGGAAACAAGGACTTTGACAGTGAAAGAAACTGACACACTCTCCCTACCTACAGTTTTCTGTCCCTAGAAAAAATGTTTTTTTTAAGCACAATTTAGCACAAGGAGAATTCACTCACTGTCCTTCCAGGTCCCTGGAAACAAGGACTTTGACAGTGAAAGAAACTGACACACTCTCCCTACCTACAGTTTTCTGTCCCTAGAAAAAATGTTTTTTTTAAGCACAATTTAGCACAAGGAGAATTCACTCACTGTCCTTCCAGGTCCCTGGAAACAAGGACTTTGACAGTGAAAGAAACTGACACACTCTCCCTACCTACAGTTTTCTGTCCCTAGAAAAAATGTTTTTTTTAAGCACAATTTAGCACAAGGAGAATTCACTCACTGTCCTTCCAGGTCCCTGGAAACAAGGACTTTGACAGTGAAAGAAACTGACACACTCTCCCTACCTACAGTTTTCTGTCCCTAGAAAAAATGTTTTTTTTTTAAGCACAATTTAGCACAAGGAGAATTCACTCACTGTCCTTCCAGGTCCCTGGAAACAAGGACTTTGACAGTGAAAGAAACTGACACACTCTCCCTACCTACAGTTTTCTGTCCCTAGAAAAAATGTTTTTTTAAGCACAATTTAGCACAAGGAGAATTCACTCACTGTCCTTCCAGGTCCCTGGAAACAAGGACTTTGACAGTGAAAGAAACTGACACACTCTCCCTACCTACAGTTTTCTGTCCCTAGAAAAAATGTTTTTTTTAAGCACAATTTAGCACAAGGAGAATTCACTCACTGTCCTTCCAGGTCCCTGGAAACAAGGACTTTGACAGTGAAAGAAACTGACACACTCTCCCTACCTACAGTTTTCTGTCCCTAGAAAAAATGTTTTTTTTAAGCACAATATAGCACAAGCACAAAACACACTGACACTCTCCCTACCTATCCTTCTCTTTCCCTAAACTAAAGGAATCCAGGTTAAGCAAGAAAGAAATAAAAGTCACTGTCCCTGCCTATGCTGCTCTATCCCTGCTCCGGAACACACTACACTAGGCCGCCGTGCTGGCGGCCTTTTATAGTGTGGGGCGTGTACTAAACACCCTCAGCAATAATTGGCCACAGGCATCCTGCCTGTGGCCAATCATTGCTCTCCTCGCTGCCGGCGCTGTGATTGGCCAAGCATGCGGGGTCACAGTGCATGCTTGGCCAATCACAGCGCCTGGATGACACTGCGATGGCGTAGTGCATTGTGGGCCGTTCGCGTCACTCGAATTTGGCGCGAACGGCCCAAATCGTTCGATCTTCGTCGAACGATCGAACAGCCGATGTTCGAGTCGAACGTATGTTCGACTCGAACACGAAGCTCATCCCTATGGATCATCACTGGTGTACTATGGATCATCACTGATGTACTATGGACCATCCCTGATGTACTATGGATCATCACTGGTGTACTATGGATCATCACTGATGTACTATGGACCATCCCTGATGTACTGTGGATCATCTCTGATGTACTATAGTTCATCACTGATGTACTATGGGCCATCACTGGTGTACTATGGATCATCACTGGTGTACTATGGATCATCACTGATGTACTATGGACCATCCCTGATGTACTGTGGATCATCACTGATGTACTGTGGATCATCACTGGTGTACTATGTATCATCACTGATGTACTATGGGCCATCACTGGTGTACTATGGATCATCACTGGTGTACTATGGATCATCACTGATGTACTATGGACCATTCCTGATGTACTGTGGATCATCACTGATGTACTGTGGATCATCACTGGTGTACTATGGATCATCACTGATGTACTATGGGCCATCACTGGTGTACTATGGGCCATCACTGGTGTACTATGGATCATCACTGGTGTACTATGGATCATCACTGATGTACTATAGACCATCCCTGATGTACTGTGGATCATCACTGATGTACTGTGGATCATCACTGGTGTACTATGGATCATCACTGATGTACTATGGGCCATCACTGGTGTACTATGGGCCATCACTGGTGTACTATGGATCATCACTGGTGTACTATGGACCATCACTGATGTACTATGGACCATCACTGATGTACTATGGATCATCACTGATATACTGTGGACCATCACTGATGTACTGTGGACCATCCCTGATGTACTGTGGATCATCACTGAAGTATTGTGGATCATCACTGATGTACTGTGGATCATCACTGATGTACTGTGGATCATCACTAATGTACTGTGGATCATAACTGATGTACTGTAGATCATCACTGATGTACTATAGATCATCACTGGTGTACTATGTATATAGATCATCACTGATGTACTATGGACCATCACTGATGTACTATAGATCATCACTGATGTACTATGGACCATCACTGGTGTACTATGGATCATGACTGGTGTACTGTGGATCATCACTGGTGTACTATGGACCATCCCTGATGTACTGTGGATCATCACTGATGTACTGTGGATCATCACTGATGTACTATAGTTCATCACTGATGTACTATGGGCCATCACTGGTGTACTATGGATCATCACTGATGTACTATAGTTCATCACTGATGTACTATGGGCCATCACTGGTGTACTATGGATCATCACTGGTGTACTATGGATCATCACTGATGTACTATGGACCATCCCTGATGTACTGTGGATCATCACTGATGTACTGTGGATCATCAATGATGTACTATGGATCATCACTGATGTACTATGGGCCATCACTGGTGTACTATGGATCATCACTGGTGTACTATGGATCATCACTGGTGTACTATGGACCATCACTGATGTACTGTGGACCACCACTGATGTACTGTGGATCATCACTGATGTACTGTGGATCATCCCTGGTGTACTATGGAACATCACTGGTGTACTATGGATCATCACTGGTGTACTATGGATCATCACTGATGTACTATGGGCCATCACTGATGTACTATGGATCATCACTGATATACTGTGGACCATCCCTGATGTACTGTGGATCATCACTGATGTACTGTGGATCATCACTGAAGTATTGTGGATCATCACTGATGTACTGTGGATCATCACTGATGTACTGTGGATCATCACTGATGTACTGTGGATCATCACTGATGTACTGTGGATCATCACTGATGTACTATAGATCATTACTGATGTACTATGGGCCATCACTGGTGTACTATGGATCATCACTGATGTACTATGGATCATCACTGATGTACTATGGATCATCACTGATGTACTATGGACCATCACTGATGTACTATGGGCCATCACTGGTGTACTATGGATCATCACTGATGTACTGTGGATCATCACTGATGTACTGTGGGCCATCACTGATGTACTATGGATCATCACTGATATACTGTGGGCCATCCCTGATGTATTGTGGATCATCACTGATGTACTGTGGATCATCACTGATGTACTATAAATCATCACTGAAGTACTATGGGCCATCACTGGTGTACTATGGATCATCACTGGTGTACTATGGATCATCACTGATGTACTATGGATCATCACTGATGTACTATGGATCATGACTGGTGTACTATGGATCATCACTGATGTACTGTGGACCATCCCTGATGTACTGTGGATCATCACTAATGTACTGTGGATCATCACTGATGTACTGTGGATCATCACTGATGTACTGAGGATCATCACTGATGTACTATGGATCATCACTGATGTAGCTTGGATCATCACTGATGTACTGTGGATCATCACTGATGTACTGTGGATCATCACTGATGTACTATAGATCATCACTGTAGTACTATGGGCTATGACTGGTGTACTATGGATCATCACTGATGTACTATGGATCATCACTGATGTACTATGGATCATCACTGATGTATTATGGATCATCACTGATGTACTATGAGCCATCACTGATGTACTATGGATCATCACTGGTGTACTATGGATCATCACTGATGTACTATGAGCCATCACTGATGTACTATGGATCATCACTGGTGTACTATGGATCACCACTGATGTACTATGGATCATCACTGATGTACTATGAGCCATCACTGATGTACTATGGGCCATCCCTGGTGTACTATGGATCATCACTGATGTACTGTGGATCATTACTGATGTACTATGGGACATCACTGGTGTACTATGGGCCATCACTGGTGTACTATGGATCATCACTGGTGTACTATGGGCCATCACTGGTGTACTATGGGCCATCACTGGTGTACTATGGATCTTCACTGGTGTACTATGGACCATCACTGATGTACTATGGATCATCACTGGTGTACTATGGATCATCACTGGTGTACTATGGATCATCCCTGGTGTACTATGGATCATCACTGGTGTACTATGGATCATCACTGATATACTGTGGACCATCCCTGATATACTGTGGATCATCCCTGATGTACTGTGGATCATCACTGATGTACTGTGGGCCATCACAGGTGTACTGTGGGCCATCACAGGTGTACTATGGATCATCACTGATGTACTATGGATCATCACTGGTGTACTATGGATCATCACTGATGTACTGTGGACCATCCCTGATGTACTATAGATCATCACTGATGTACTGTGGATCATCACTGATGTACTATGGGCCATCACTGGTGTACTATGGGCCATCACTGGTGTACTATGGATCATCACTGGATTACTATGGATCATCCCTGGTGTACTATGGACCATCACTGATGTGCTTTGGGCCATCACTGGTGTACTATGGATCATCACTGATGTACTGTGGACCATCCCTGATGTACTGTGGATTATCACTGATGTACTATGGACCATCACTGGTGTACTATGGACCATCACTGGTGTACTATGGATCATCACTGATATACTGTGGATCACCACTGATGTACTGTGGGCCATCACTGATGTACTATGGATCATCACTGATATACTGTGGACCATCCCTGATGTATTGTGGATCATCACTGATGTACTGTGGATCATCACTGATGTACTATAGATCATCACTGAAGTACTATGGGCCATCACTGGTGTACTATGGATCATCACTGGTGTACTATGGGCCATCACTGGTGTACTATGGATCATCACTGATGTACTATGGATCATCACTGATGTACTATGGATCATGACTGGTGTACTATGGATCATCACTGATGTACTGTGGACCATCCCTGATGTCCTGTGGATCATCACTGATGTACTGTGGATCATCACTGATGTACTGTGGATCATCACTGATGTACTGAGGATCATCACTGATGAACTATGGATCATCACTGATGTACCGTGGATCATCACTGATGTACTGTGGATCATCACTGATGTACTGTGGATCATCACTGATGTACTATAGATCATCACTGAAGTACTATGGGCCATCACTGGTGTACTATGGATCATCACTGATGTATTATGGATCATCACTGATGTACTATGAGCCATCACTGATGTACTATGGATCATCACTGGTGTACTATGGGCCATCACTGAAGTACTATGGATCATCACTGGTGTACTATGGATCATCACTGGTGTACTATGGGCCATCACTGATGTACTATGGATCATCACTGGTGTACTATGGATCATCACTGATGTACTATAGATCATCACTGATGTACTATAGCTCATCACTGGTATACTATGGGCCATCTCTGGTGTACTATGGATCATCACTGGTGTACTATGGGCCATCACTGGTGTACTATGGATCATCACTGGTGTACTGTGGATCATCACTGGTGTACTATGGACCATCCCTGATGTACTGTGGATCATCACTGATGTACTGTGGATCATCACTGATGTACTATGGATCATCACTGATGTACTATGGGCCATCACTGATGTACTATGAGCCATCACTGGTGTACTATGGGCCATCACTGGTGTACTATGGATCATCACTGGTGTACTATGGACCATCACTGATGTACTATGGACCATCACTGATGTACTATGGATCATCACTGATATACTGTGGACCATCCCTGATGTACTGTGGATCATCACTGATGTACTGTGGATCATCACTGAAGTATTGTGGATCATCACTGATGTACTGTGGATCATCACTGATGTACTGTGTATCATAACTGATGTACTGTGGATCATCACTGATGTACTATAGATCATCACTGTTGTACTATAGATCATCACTGATGTACTATGGACCATCACTGGTGTACTGTGGATCATCACTGGTGTACTATGGACCATCCCTGATGTATTGTGGATCATCACTGATGTACTGTGGATCATCACTGATGTACTATAGTTCATCACTGATGTACTATGGGCCATCACTGGTGTACTATGGATCATCACTGGTGTACTATGGATCATCACTGATGTACTATGGACCATCCCTGATGTACTGTGGATCATCACTGATGTACTATGGATCATCACTGATGTACTGTGGATCATCACTGATGTACTATAGTTCATCACTGATGTACTATGGGCCATCACTGGTGTACTATGGATCATCACTGGTGTACTATGGATCATGACTGATGTACTATGGACCATCCCTGATGTACTGTGGATCATCTCTGATGTACTATAGTTCATCACTGATGTACTATGGGCCATCACTGGTGTACTATGGATCATCACTGGTGTACTATGGATCATCACTGATGTACTATGGACCTTCCCTGATGTACTGTGGATCATCACTGATGTACTGTGGATCATCACTGATGTACTATGGATCATCACTGATGTACTATGGGCCATCACTGGTGTACTATGGGCCATCACTGGTGTACTATGGATCATCACTGGTGTACTATGGACCATCGCTGATGTACTATGGACCATCACTGATGTACTATGGATCCTCACTGATATACTGTGGACCATCACTGATGTACTGTGGACGATCCCTGATGTACTGTGGATCATCACTGAAGTATTGTGGATCATCACTGATGTACTGTGGATCATCACTGATGTACTGTGGATCATCACTAATGTACTGTGGATCATAACTGATGTACTGTGGATCATCACTGGTGTACTATGGACCATCCCTGATGTACTGTGGATCATCACTGATGTACTGTGGATCATCACTGATGTACTATAGTTCATCACTGATGTACTATGGGCCATCACTGGTGTACTATGGATCATCAC
The DNA here is from genome assembly GCA_029206835.1 of Rana muscosa. Lineage (NCBI taxonomy): Eukaryota > Metazoa > Chordata > Amphibia > Anura > Ranidae > Rana > Rana muscosa. The sequence continues at coordinate 275,160,585 of CM055123.1, forward strand.
TGCTGTACTATGGATCATCACTGATGTACTATGGACCATCCCTGATGTACTGTGGATCATCACTGATGTACTGTGGATCATCACTGATGTACTATGGATCATCACTGATGTACTATGGGCCATCACTGGTGTACTATGGATCATCACTGATGTACTATGGATCATCACTGATGTACTATGGACCATCACTGATGTACTATGGGCCATCACTTGTGTACTATGGATCATCACCGATGTACTGTGGACCATCCCTGATGTACTGTGGACCATCACTGATGTACTGTGGATCATCACTGATGTACTATGGATCATCACTGATGTACTATAGATCATCACTGATGTACTATAGATCATCACTGATGTACTATGGACCATCACTGATGTACTATAGATCATCACTGATGTACTATGGACCATCACTGGTGTACTATGGATCATCACTGGTGTACTGTGGATCATCACTGGTGTACTATGGACCATCCCTGATGTACTGTGGATCATCACTGATGTACTGTGGATCATCACTGATGTACTATAGTTCATCACTGATATACTGTGGGCCATCACTGGTGTACTATGGATCATCACTGGTGTACTATGGATCATCACTGATGTACTATGGACCATCCCTGATGTACTGTGGATCATCACTGATGTACTGTGGATCATCACTGATGTACTATGGATCATCACTGATGTACTGTGGATCATCACTGATGTACTATAGTTCATCACTGATGTACTATGGGCCATCACTGGTGTACTATGGATCATCACTGGTGTACTATGGATCATCACTGATGTACTATGGGCCATCACTGGTGTACTATGGATCATCACTGGTGTACTATGGATCATCACTGATGTACTCTAGATCATCACTGATGTACTATAGCTCATCACTGATGTACTATGGACCATCACTGGTATACTATAGATCATCACTGATGTACTATGGACCATCACTGGTGTACTATGGATCATCACTGGTGTACTGTGGATCATCACTGGTGTACTATGGACCATCCCTGATGTACTGTGGATCATCACTGATGTACTGTGGATCATCACTGATGTACTATAGTTCATCACTGATGTACTATGGGCCATCACTGGTGTACTCTGGATCATCACTGGTGTACTATGGATCATCACTGATGTACTATGGACCATCCCTGATGTACTGTGGATCATCACTGATGTACTGTGGATCATCACTGATGTACTATGGATCATCACTGATGTACTGTGGATCATCACTGATGTACTATAGTTCATCACTGATGTACTATGGGCCATCACTGGTGTACTATGGATCATTACTGGTGTACTATGGATCATCACTGATGTACTATGGACCATCCCTGATGTACTGTGGATCATCACTGATGTACTATAGTTCATCACTGATGTACTATGGGCCATCACTGGTGTACTATGGATCATCACTGGTGTACTATGGATCATCACTGATGTACTATGGACCATCCCTGATGTACTGTGGATCATCACTGATGTACTGTGGATCATCACTGATGTACTATGGATCATCACTGATGTACTATGGGCCATCACTGGTGTACTATGGGCCATCACTGGTGTATTATGGATCATCACTGGTGTACTATGGACCATCACTGATGTACTATGGACCATCACTGATGTACTATGGATCATCACTGATATACTGTGGACCATCCCTGATGTACTGTGGATCATCACTGATGTACTGTGGATCATCACTGAAGTATTGTGGATCATCACTGATGTACTGTGGATCATCACTGATGTACTGTGTATCATAACTGATGTATTGTGGATCATCACTGATGTACTATAGATCATCACTGATGTACTATATATCATCACTGATGGACTATGGACCATCACTGATGTACTATAGATCATCACTGATGTACTATGGACCATCACTGGTGTACTATGGATCATCACTGGTGTACTGTGGATCATCACTGGTGTACTATGGACCATCCCTGATGTACTGTGGATCATCACTGATGTACTGTGGATCATCACTGATGTACTATAGTTCATCACTGATGTACTATGGGCCATCACTAGTGTACTATGGATCATCACTGGTGTACTATGGACCATCACTGGTGTACTATGGATCATCACTGGTGTACTGTGGATCATCACTGGTGTACTATGGACCATCCCTGATGTACTGTGGATCATCACTGATGTACTGTGGATCATGACTGATGTACTATAGTTCATCACTGATGTACTATGGGCCATCACTGGTGTACTATGGATCATCACTGGTGTACTATGGATCATCACTGATGTACTATGGACCATCCCTGATGTACTGTGGATCATCACTGATGTACTGTGGATCATCACTGATGTACTATGGATCATCACTGATGTACTGTGGATCATCACTGATGTACTATGGGCCATCACTGGTGTACTATGGGCCATCACTGGTGTACTACGGATCATCACTGATGTACTATGGATCATCACTGATGTACTATGGACCATCACTGATGTACTATGGGCCATCACTGGTGTACTATGGATCATCACCGATGTACTGTGGACCATCCCTGATGTACTGTGGACCATCACTGATGTACTGTGGATCATCACTGATGTACTATGGATCATCACTGATGTACTATAGATCATCACTGATGTACTATAGATCATCACTGATGTACTATGGACCATCACTGATGTACTATAGATCATCACTGATGTACTATGGACCATCACTGGTGTACTATGGATCATCACTGGTGTACTGTGGATCATCACTGGTGTACTATGGACCATCCCTGATGTACTGTGGATCATCACTGATGTACTATGGATCATCACTGATGTACTATGGATCATCACTGATGTACTATAGTTCATCACTGATGTACTATGGGCCATCACTGGTGTACTATGGATCATCACTGGTGTACTATGGATCATCACTGATGTACTATGGACCATCCCTGATGTACTGTGGATCATCACTGATGTACTGTGGATCATCACTGATGTACTATAGTTCATCACTGATGTACTATGGGCCATCACTGGTGTACTATGGATCATCACTGGTGTACTATGGATCATCACTGATGTACTATGGACCATCCCTGATGTACTGTGGATCATCACTGATGCACTATAGTTCATCACTGATGTACTATAGTTCATCACTGATGTACTATGGGCCATCACTGGTGTACTATGGATCATCACTGGTGTACTATGGATCATCACTGATGTACTATAGATCATCACTGATGTACTATAGTTTATCACTGATGTACTATAGATCATCACTGATGTACTATGGACCATCACTGGTGTACTATAGATCATCACTGATGAACTATGGACCATCACTGGTGTACTATGGATCATCACTGGTGTACTGTGGATCATCACTGGTGTACTATGGACCATCCCTGATGTACTGTGGATCATCACTGATGTACTGTGGATCATCACTGATGTACTATAGTTCATCACTGATGTACTATGGGCCATCACTGGTGTACTATGGATCATCACTGGTGTACTATGGATCATCACTGATGTACTATGGACCATCCCTGATGTACTGTGGATCATCACTGATGTACTGTGGATCATCACTGATGTACTATAGTTCATCACTGATGTACTATGGGCCATCACTGGTGTACTATGGATCATCACTGGTGTACTATGGGCCATCACTGGTGTACTATGGATCATCACTGATGTACTGTGGATCATCACTGATGTACTATAGTTCATCACTGATGTACTATGGGCCATCACTGGTGTACTATGGATCATCATTGGTGTACTATGGGCCATCACTGGTGTACTATGGATCATCACTGGTGTACTATGGATCATCACTGATGTACTGTGGACCATCCCTGATGTACTGTGGATCATCACTGATGTACTGTGGATCATCACTGATGTACTGTGGATCATCACTAATGTACTATGGATCATCACTGATGTACTATGGGCCATCACTGGTGTACTATGGGCCATCACTGGTGTACTATGGATCATCACTGATGTACTATGGATCATCACTGATATACTGTGGACCATCCCTGATGTACTGTGGATCATCACTGATGTACTGTGGATCATCACTGAAGTATTGTGGATCATCACTGATGTACTGTGGATCATCACTGATGTACTGTGGATCATCACTGATGTACTGTGTATCATAACTGATGTACTGTGGATCATCACTGATGTACTATAGATCATCACTGATGTACTATAGACCATCACTGATGTACTATGGACCATCACTGATGTACTATAGATCATCACTGATGTACTATGGACCATCACTGGTGTACTATGGATCATCACTGGTGTACTGTGGATCATCACTGGTGTACTATGGACCATCCCTGATGTACTGTGGATCATCACTGATGTACTGTGGATCATCACTGATGTACTATAGTTCATCACTGATGTACTATGGGCCATCACTGGTGTACTATGGATCATCACTGGTGTACTATGGATCATCACTGATGTACTATGGACCATCCCTGATGCACTGTGGATCATCACTGATGTACTGTGGATCATCACTGATGTACTATGGATCATCACTGATGTACTGTGGATCATCACTGATGTACTATAGTTCATCACTGATGTACTATGGGCCATCACTGGTGTACTATGGATCATCACTGGTGTACTATGGATCATCACTGGTGTACTATGGATCATCACTGATGTACTATGGACCATCCCTGATGTACTGATGATCATCTCTGATGTACTATAGTTCATCACTGATGTACTATGGGCCATCACTGGTGTACTATGGATCATCACTGGTGTACTATGGATCATCACTGATGTACTATGGACCATCCCTGATGTTCTGTGGATCATCACTGATGTACTGTGGATCATCACTGGTGTACTATGGATCATCACTGATGTACTATGGGCCATCACTGGTGTACTATGGGCCATCACTGGTGTACTATGGTTCATCACTGGTGTACTATGGATCATCACTGATGTACTATGGACCATCACTGATGTACTATGGATCATCACTGATATACTGTGGACCATCACTGATGTACTGTGGACCATCCCTGATGTACTGTGGATCATCACTGAAGTATTGTGGATCATCACTGATGTACTGTGGATCATCACTAATGTACTGTGGATCATAACTGATGTACTGTAGATCATCACTGATGTACTATAGATCATCACTGGTGTACTATGTATATAGATCATCACTGATGTACTATGGACCATCACTGATGTACTATAGATCATCACTGATGTACTATGGACCATCACTGGTGTACTATGGATCATCACTGGTGTACTGTGGATCATCACTGGTGTACTATGGACCATCCCTGATGTACTGTGGATCATCACTGATGAACTGTGGATCATCACTGATGTACTATAGTTCATCACTGATGTACTATGGGCCATCACTGGTGTACTATGGATCATCACTGATGTACTATAGTTCATCACTGATGTACTATGGGCCATCACTGGTGTACTATGGATCATCACTGGTGTACTATGGATCATCACTGATGTACTATGGACCATCCCTGATGTACTGTGGATCATCACTGATGTACTGTGGATCATCACTGATGTACTATGGATCATCACTGATGTACTATGGATCATCACTGATGTACTATGGGCCATCACTGATGTACTGTGGATCATCACTGATGTACTATGGATCATCACTGGTGTACTATGGACCATCACTGATGTACTGTGGACCACCACTGATGTACTGTGGATCATCACTGATGTACTGTGGATCATCCCTGGTGTACTATGGAACATCACTGGTGTACTATGGATCATCACTGGTGTACTATGGATCATCACTGATGTACTATGGGCCATCACTGATGTACTATGGATCATCACTGATATACTGTGGACCATCCCTGATGTACTGTGGATCATCACTGATGTACTGTGGATCATCACTGAAGTATTGTGGATCATCACTGATGTACTGTGGATCATCACTGATGTACTGTGGATCATGACTGATGTACTGTGGATCATCACTGATGTACTGTGGATCATCACTGATGTACTATAGATCATTACTGATGTAATATGTGCGATCACTGGTGTACTATGGATCATCACTGATGTACTATGGATCATCACTGATGTACTATGGATCATCACTGATGTACTATGGACCATCACTGATGTACTATGGGCCATCACTGGTGTACTATGGATCATCACTGATGTACTGTGGATCATCACTGATGTACTGTGGGCCATCACTGATGTACTATGGATCATCACTGATATACTGTGGACCATCCATGATGTATTGTGGATCATCACTGATGTACTGTGGATCATCACTGATGTACTATAAATCATCACTGAAGTACTATGGGCCATCACTGGTGTACTATGGATCATCACTGGTGTACTATGGATCATCACTGATGTACTATGGATCATCACTGATGTACTATGGATCATGACTGGTGTACTATGGATCATCACTGATGTACTGTGGACCATCCCTGATGTACTGTGGATCATCACTGATGTACTGTGGATCATCACTGATGTACTGTGGATCATCACTGATGTACTATGGATCATCACTGATGTAGCTTGGATCATCACTGATGTACTGTGGATCATCACTGATGTACTGTGGATCATCACTGATGTACTATAGATCATCACTGTAGTACTATGGGCCATGACTGGTGTACTATGGATCATCACTGATGTACTGTGGATCATCACTGATGTACTATGGATCATCACTGATGTATTATGGATCATCACTGATGTACTATGAGCCATCACTGATGTACTATGGATCATCACTGGTGTACTATGGATCATCACTGATGTACTATGAGCCATCACTGATGTACTATGGATCATCACTGGTGTACTATGGATCACCACTGATGTACTATGGATCATCACTGATGTACTATGAGCCATCACTGATGTACTATGGGCCATCCCTGGTGTACTATGGATCATCACTGATGTACTGTGGATCATCACTGATGTACTATGGGACATCACTGGTGTACTATGGGCCATCACTGGTGTACTATGGATCATCACTGGTGTACTATGGGCCATCACTGGTGTACTATGGGCCATCACTGGTGTACTATGGATCTTCACTGGTGTACTATGGACCATCACTGATGTACTATGGATCATCACTGGTGTACTATGGATCATCACTGGTGTACTATGGATCATCCCTGGTGTACTATGGATCATCACTGGTGTACTATGGATCATCACTGATATACTGTGGACCATCCCTGATATACTGTGGATCATCCCTGATGTACTGTGGATCATCACTGATGTACTGTGGGCCATCACAGGTGTACTGTGGGCCATCACAGGTGTACTATGGATCATCACTGATGTACTATGGATCATCACTGGTGTACTATGGATCATCACTGGTGTACTATGGATCATCCCTGGTGTACTATGGATCATCACTGGTGTACTATGGATCATCACTGATATACTGTGGACCATCCCTGATATACTGTGGATCATCCCTGATGTACTGTGGATCATCACTGATGTACTGTGGGCCATCACAGGTGTACTGTGGGCCATCACAGGTGTACTATGGATCATCACTGATGTACTATGGATCATCACTGATGTACTGTGGATCATCACTGATGTACTATGGGCCATCACTGGTGTACTATGGGCCATCACTGGTGTACTATGGATCATCACTGGATTACTATGGATCATCCCTGGTGTACTATGGACCATCACTGATGTGCTTTGGGCCATCACTGGTGTACTATGGATCATCACTGATGTACTGTGGACCATCCCTGATGTACTGTGGATCATCACTGATGTACTATGGATCGTCACTGATGTACTATGGACCATCACTGGTGTACTATGGACCATCACTGGTGTACTATGGATCATCACTGATATACTGTGGATCATCACTGATGTACTGTGGGCCATCACTGATGTACTATGGATCATCACTGATATACTGTGGACCATCCCTGATGTATTGTGGATCATCACTGATGTACTGTGGATAATCACTGATGTACTATAGATCATCACTGAAGTACTATGGGCCATCACTGGTGTACTATGGATCATCACTGGTGTACTATGGGCCATCAAAGGTGTACTATGGATCATCACTGATGTACTATGGATCATCACTGATGTACTATGGATCATGACTGGTGTACTATGGATAATCACTGATGTACTGTGGACCATCCCTGATGTCCTGTGGATCATCACTGATGTACTGTGGATCATCACTGATGTACTGTGGATCATCACTGAGGTACTGTGGATCATCACTGAAGTACTATGGGCCATCACTGGTGTACTATGGGCCATCACTGGTGTACTATGGATCATCACTGATGTATTATGGATCATCACTGATGTACTATGAGCCATCACTGATGTACTATGGATCATCACTGGTGTACTATGGGCCATCACTGGTGTACTATGGATCATCACTGGTGTACTATGGGCCATAACTGATGTACTATGGATCATCACTGGTGTACTATGGATCATCACTGATGTACTATAGATCATCACTGATGTACTATAGCTCATCACTGGTATACTATGGGCCATCTCTGGTGTACTATGGATCATCACTTGTGTACTATGGGCCATCACTGGTGTACTATGGATCATCACTGGTGTACTGTGGATCATCACTGGTGTACTATGGACCATCCCTGATGTACTGTGGATCATCACTGATGTACTGTAGATCATCACTGATGTACTATAGTTCATCACTGATGTACTATGGGCCATCACTGGTGTACTATGGATCATCACTGGTGTACTATGGATCATCACTGATGTACTATGGACCATCCCTGATGTACTGTGGATCATCACTGATGTACTGTGGATCATCACTGATGTACTATGGATCATCACTGATGTACTGTGGATCATCACTGATGTACTATAGTTCATCACTGATGTACTATGGGCCATCACTGGTGTACTATGGATCATCACTGGTGTATAGTGATGAGCCGAACACCCCCGGGTTCGGTTCGCACCAGAACCCGCGAACGGACCGAAAGTTCGAACGAACATTAGAACCCTATTAAATACAATGGATGCGAACGTTCGAATTCTAAAGTGCTAATTATAACAACTATTATGCATGTTATTGTCCTAAAAAGGGTTTGGGAACCCGGGTTCTGCACCAGGGGACATGTATCAATGCAAAAAGAAGTTTTAAAAACGGTCGTTTTTCGGGAGCAGTCATTTTAATGATGCATAAAGTGAAAAAAAAAAGTCAAATATTCCTTTAAATATCGTACCTGGGGGGTGTCTAAAGTATGCCTGTGAAGTGCCACGTGTTTCCCGTGTTTAGAACTGTCCCTGCACAAAATGACACTTCTAAAGGAAAAAAAAGCCATTTAAAACTGCTTGCGGCTTTAATGTAATGTCTGGTCCCGGTAATATGGATGAAATTCTTTAAGAAAAATGGCATAGCTACCCCATGACCCCCCCCCCTACCCCAGCCCATTACCAGCCCCTTTGGGTCTTGTATGGATATTAAGGGGAACCCCGCACATAAAATAAAAAAGGCCCTATATACTCTGAACAGCCGTATACAGGCGGTGCATACAAGACAGGGACTGTAGGTTTGTTCTTATGTAGAATCTGTTTGTAATTTTGAACAGGTACATTGTTGAAGTGTAGCTCCAGACCAAAAATCTATTTTTAAACTTTTTGGAAAACATAGGTAAGGGTTATCACCCCTGTAACATTTGTTTTGCTGTCTGTGCCCCTGTTCAGAACATTTCACCTCACTTTCCGTCCCAATGACAACTGTTTTTGAAATGTGGTGTTTTTCTTGAAACAAGGATTGCTGATAAAGCATCAGTACAGAGGAGACACCTTTCTCCCATATTTATTCTTACAGGAGAGAATTTTCCTTCCTAGTGGTAGATTTCCTCTCACTTCCTGTTGTCTTCTTGCGTTTGCAAGTAGGAGTCGTTTGTAAGTTGGATGTTTGAAAGTAGGGACCTGCCGTATATACTCTGCAGAAATAGGCCCCTTAGTTGTTGGTGTTGGCACAACACTGTAAGCACTCACAGTTACTCTTGGTTGGTGCTGGAACGCCCTGCTGTCAACTATTATATCAGGAATTTTAATTACATATAATTGTTGAACAGTGGTAGTAAAAATTGGCCCTTTGATGGTGGTGCTGGTGCCACAACACTGTAAGCCCTGACAGTTACTCTTGGTGGGTGCAGCAATGGGCCCTGCTGTGAATTATTAGATCAAGAATTGTAATTACATGCCCCTGTTGAACAGGGGCTGAAAAATTGGGCCTTAGGCACTGGTGGCACAACACTGCAACCCCTCACAGATACTGTACTTGGAGCACAGCAATGAGCCCTGTTGCAAAGTATTGCTTCAAAAATTGTAATGACACGCCCCTGTTAAACAGGGGCTGAAAAATTGGGCCTTAGGCACTGGTGGCACAACACTGCAACTCCTCACAGATACTGTACTTGGAGCACACCAATGAGCCCTGTTGCAAAGTATTGCTTCAAAAATTGTAATGACACGCCCCTGTTAAACAGGGGCTGAAAAATTGGGCCTTAGGCACTGGTGGCACAACACTGCAACTCCTCACAGATACTGTACTTGGAGCACAGCAATGAGCCCTGTTGCAAAGTATTGCTTCAAAAATTGTAATTACACGCCCCTGTTAAACAGGGGCTGAAAAATTGGGCGTTAGGCACTGGTGGCGGCACCCATAAACAAAAATGATCTTACAAGCTATCATCATCAATCGTATCATTGAGGACTCGGAGGAGGAGGATAGCCAGTCAACATAACAGCACAGGCACTCAGCATCAGCATCAGTCTTGAAGGGATGTGACATGTTAAAATCAATTAGTCTGTTATATCAGCATCAGGTGTGTGGTAGCTGGTGGTGATCCAAGACTGGTTCATCTTGATGAAAGTCAGTCGATCAACCGAGTCGGTGGACAGGCGCACCCTGTGATCCGTGACAAATCCTCCAGCAGCACTGAATGTGCGTTCCGAAAGAACGCTGGATGCAGGACAGGCCAGTAGCTCAATTGCATACTGTGCAAGCTCTGGCCAGTGATCCATCCTCAAGACCCAGTAAGCCAGAGGATTTTCGGTGGGGAAGGTGTCCAAGTCTGACCTTGCCCCTAGATATTCCTGCACCATGTTTATCAGACGCTGGCGATGGTTGCTGGAACCGATCATACTTTGGGGCTGCGGACTAAAGAATTGTCTGAACGCATCGGTCAGACGGCCACCTTCCCCACCGCTCCTTCTTTGACTGGCCGAAGCCTCAGCAACTCGTTGTCCAGGACCAGGAGTTTGCAACCTCCCAGTCTCTGGGAACGCGTTGCACAGACCTTTCTGCAAGGCCTCCCGGAGTTGTCTCATCCTCTGCTCCCTCTGCGACGGTAACATAAGGTCCGCAACCTTACCCTTGTACCGTGGATCAAGGAGAGTGGCCAGCCAGTAATGGTCCCTCTCCTTGATCCGAAGAATACGAGGATCCTTCCGCAGACTTTGCAGGATCAGGGAGGCCATGCAGCGTAGGTTTGCTGAGGCATTCGCTCCGGAGTCCTCTGGGTCACTAAGGACGACATGATCCGCAGCCACCTCCTCCCAGCCACGTACAAGTCCACTGGTTTCTTGGGACTGTAAATCATCCCTAAAAGACTGCTGCTGATGATGCTGAGTGCCAGCCTCCACCTCCATGCTGACACAATCCTCCTCCTCCTCCTCCTCCTCCTCCTCTTCCTGTGCGATGGGTGGGACAGAAGGAACACTGTCTGGGTAAAGGGGGCCTTGAGAGGCAAGGAAGTCCTCCTCTTCCTGCCTCTGTTCTGCCTCAAGTGCCCTGTCCATTATTCCACGCAGCGTGTGCTCCAACAGGTGGACAAGAGGTACAGTGTCACTGATGCATGCACTGTCACTGCTCACCATCCTCGTGGCCTCCTCAAATGGTGCCAGGACAGTGCATGCATCCCTGATCATGCCCCACTGGCGTGGAGAAAAAAAACCAAGCTCCCCTGACCCTGTCCTGGTGCCGTAGTCGCACAGGTACTCATTGATGGCCCTCTGCTGCGTGTGCAGCCGCTGCAGCATGGCCAACGTTGAGTTCCACCTGGTGGGCATGTCACATATAAGGCGGTTCTTGGGCAGGTTCAACTCCTTTTGCAGCTCAGCCAGGCGAGCACTGGCATTATAAGATCTGCGGAAATGCACACAGACTTTCCTGGCCTGCCTCAGGACATCCTGTAAGCCCGGGTACCTGCCCAAGAAGCGCTGCACCACCAGGTTAAGGACGTGAGCCACACAGGGCACATGGGTCAGTTGTCCCTGTCGGAGGGCGGAGAGGAGGTTGGTGCCATTGTCGCAAACCACCATTCCTGGCTTAAGCTGGCGTGGCGTCAACCACCTCTCGGCCTGGCCCTGCAGAGCAGACAGGACCTCTGCCCCAGTGTGGCTTCTGTCCCCCAAACACACCAGCGCAAGCACGGCATGGCATCTTTTTGCCTGCGTACTTGCGTAGCCCCGTGAACGGCTACGGAGCACCGCTGGTTCATAGGACAAACCACGGGAAGAGGCCATGGAGGAAGAAGAAGAGGAGGGGGTGGAGGAGAGAGGTGTGTCACAACCAGTAGTAGCATTTTGGAGGCGTGGTGGTGGGACAACCTCCAACACTACTGCACCTTGTCCTGAATCCTTCCCAGCTGCCAAAAGAGTGACCCAATGGGCCGTGAAAGAAAGGTAACGTCCCTGTCCTTGCCTGCTGGACCATGAGTCAGCGGTAATATGCACCTTACCGCTGACCGCCCTGTCCAGCGAGGCCAAGACATTGCCTTCCACATGCCGGTAGAGAGCCGGAATAGCCTTCCGTGAGAAAAAGTGGCGTTTGGGAACCTGCCACTGAGGAACCGCACATTGCACAAACTCACGGAAGGGGGCCGAGTCTACCAACTGAAAAGGCAGCAGTTGAAGCGCTAGCAATTTAGCCAAGCTAGCATTCAACCGCTGGGCATGTGGATGGCTGGGAGTGAACTTCTTTCGACGGTCCAGCAGCTGGGGCAGGGAAATTTGCCTGCTAGAATCGGACGTCGGTGTACTGCTAGCAGAGTGGGCGCAAGTACTTGGCTGTGACACACCTAATTCTACACCTTCATTCCTCTCAGTGCATGTTTCAGAGAGGACTGAAGTTATAGTGGGGTTGGAGATCCCAGCTGATGCGGTGCAAGGAGAGGTCCGCTTTGTTCTTTGGTGTGGGTCTTTGAGGTAGGCTTGCCAACGAGCTGCATGGCAGGTCAACATATGTCTGGTCAGGCATGTGGTACCCAAGCGGTTGATGTTTTGGCCACGCGATATACGCTTGAGACATATGTTGCAAACAGCAGCTGTGCGATCTGATGCACTAGCCTCAAAAAAGGCCCACACCAAAGAACTTTTTGAATGACGGGCAGAGGCAGCGCCCTGCACAGGCGGAGCTCTGCGGTGTGATTCCGTCGGTGTACTGCCCTTACGCTGGCCACCAAAGGGCATCCTGCCTCGTTGGAGATGTGCCTCCTCCTCATCCTCCTCCTCCTCCTCTCTCCTATTAGGCACCCACGTGGAGTCAGTGACCTCATCATCCCCTCCCTCCTCATCACTGGAGCCAATCTGGCAGTATGCTGCAGCTGCTGGAACATGACTGCCAGATTGGTGTCCTTCTTGAGCATCCCCTCTGTCTGCTCTCACGCTACTGCCTTCCTCTAGCTGGGTTTCATCATCAGACCCTTCGAAACGCTGGGCATCCTCCTGGAGCATGTACCCAACACTGTGCTGAAACAGATCGGGGGACTCCTCAGGAGGAGGACATGGTGGGTCTAGGGAAGGAGTGACTGATGATTTGTCTGACATTGATACCAGGGAAGACGACGCTTTGGCAGCTGCTTTTCCAGTACCCTGAGCCTGGGTGAGAGAGGATGAGGAGGAGGAGGGCTTGGTCATCCACTCTACCAAGTCTTCGGCATGATGTGGCTCAACATGTCCAGCTGCCGAAAAGAAGGACAAGCGTGTCCCATGGCCATGTGCTGATGACAATGCACCGCGTCCACGACCAGCACTGTTGCCCCCAGACACAGAGCCTGCTTGCCCTCTTTTATTGCCTCCTGACTGTCTGCCTCTCCTTGTTTGCCTTCCAGACATTCTAATAGATGGCCTGCAGGGAGATGGGAAAAAGCAATAAGGGCTACCTTCAGGTGTCCTTCTCTGTCCCTTGAAACAAGGACTTTCACAGTGAAAGAAACTGACACTCTCCCTACCTACAGTTTTCTGTCCCTAGAAAAAATATTTTTTTAAGCACAATATAGCACAAGGACAATTCACTCACTGTCCTTACAGGTCCCTGGAAACAAGGACTTGCAGAGTGAAAGAAAAAAAACACTCTCCCTACCTACAGTTTTCTGTCCCTAGAAAAAATGTTTTTTTTAATCACAATATAGCACAAGGACAATTCACTCACTGTCCTTACAGGTCCCTGGAAACAAGGACTTGCAGAGTGAAATAAACTGACACTCTCCCTACCTACAGTTTTCTGTCCCTAGAATAAATGTTTTTTTTAAGCACAATATAGCACAAGGACAATTCACTCACTGTCCTTACAGGTCCCTGGAAACAAGGACTTGCAGAGTGAAAGAAAAAAAACACTCTCCCTACCTACAGTTTTCTGTCCCTAGAAAAAATGTTTTTTTTAATCACAATATAGCACAAGAACAATTCACTCACTGTCCTTACAGGTCCCTGGAAACAAGGACTTGCAGAGTGAAAGAAACTGACACACTCTCCCTACCTACAGTTTTCTGTCCCTAGAAAAAATGTTTTTTTTAATCACAATATAGCACAAGGACAATTCACTCACTGTCCTTACAGGTCCCTGGAAACAAGGACTTGCAGAGTGAAAGAAAAAAAACACTCTCCCTACCTACAGTTTTCTGTCCCTAGAATAAATGTTTTTTTTAAGCACAATATAGCACAAGGACAATTCACTCACTGTCCTTACAGGTCCCTGGAAACAAGGACTTGCAGAGTGAAAGAAAAAAAACACTCTCCCTACCTACAGTTTTCTGTCCCTAGAAAAAATGTTTTTTTTAATCACAATATAGCACAAGGACAATTCACTCACTGTCCTTACAGGTCCCTGGAAACAAGGACTTGCAGAGTGAAATAAACTGACACTCTCCCTACCTACAGTTTTCTGTCCCTAGAATAAATGTTTTTTTTAAGCACAATATAGCACAAGGAGAATTCACTCACTGTCCTTCCAGGTCCCTGGAAACAAGGACTTGCAGAGTGAAAGAAAAAAAACACTCTCCCTACCTACAGTTTTCTGTCCCTAGAAAAAATGTTTTTTTTTAATCACAATATAGCACAAGGACAATTCACTCACTGTCCTTACAGGTCCCTGGAAACAAGGACTTGCAGAGTGAAATAAACTGACACTCTCCCTACCTACAGTTTTCTGTCCCTAGAATAAATGTTTTTTTTAAGCACAATATAGCACAAGGACAATTCACTCACTGTCCTTACAGGTCCCTGGAAACAAGGACTTGCAGAGTGAAAGAAAAAAAACACTCTCCCTACCTACAGTTTTCTGTCCCTAGAAAAAATGTTTTTTTTAATCACAATATAGCACAAGGACAATTCACTCACTGTCCTTACAGGTCCCTGGAAACAAGGACTTGCAGAGTGAAATAAACTGACACTCTCCCTACCTACAGTTTTCTGTCCCTAGAATAAATGTTTTTTTTAAGCACAATATAGCACAAGGACAATTCACTCACTGTCCTTACAGGTCCCTGGAAACAAGGACTTGCAGAGTGAAAGAAAAAAAACACTCTCCCTACCTACAGTTTTCTGTCCCTAGAAAAAATGTTTTTTTTAATCACAATATAGCACAAGAACAATTCACTCACTGTCCTTACAGGTCCCTGGAAACAAGGACTTGCAGAGTGAAAGAAAAAAAACACTCTCCCTACCTACAGTTTTCTGTCCCTAGAAAAAATGTTTTTTTTAATCACAATATAGCACAAGGACAATTCACTCACTGTCCTTACAGGTCCCTGGAAACAAGGACTTGCAGAGTGAAATAAACTGACACTCTCCCTACCTACAGTTTTCTGTCCCTAGAATAAATGTTTTTTTAAGCACAATATAGCACAAGGACAATTCACTCACTGTCCTTACAGGTCCCTGGAAACAAGGACTTGCAGAGTGAAAGAAAAAAAACACTCTCCCTACCTACAGTTTTCTGTCCCTAGAAAAAATGTTTTTTTTAATCACAATATAGCACAAGGACAATTCACTCACTGTCCTTACAGGTCCCTGGAAACAAGGACTTGCAGAGTGAAATAAACTGACACTCTCCCTACCTACAGTTTTCTGTCCCTAGAATAAATGTTTTTTTTAAGCACAATATAGCACAAGGACAATTCACTCACTGTCCTTACAGGTCCCTGGAAACAAGGACTTGCAGAGTGAAAGAAAAAAAACACTCTCCCTACCTACAGTTTTCTGTCCCTAGAAAAAATGTTTTTTTTAATCACAATATAGCACAAGGACAATTCACTCACTGTCCTTACAGGTCCCTGGAAACAAGGACTTGCAGAGTGAAATAAACTGACACTCTCCCTACCTACAGTTTTCTGTCCCTAGAATAAATGTTTTTTTTAAGCACAATATAGCACAAGGAGAATTCACTCACTGTCCTTCCAGGTCCCTGGAAACAAGGACTTGCAGAGTGAAAGAAAAAAAACACTCTCCCTACCTACAGTTTTCTGTCCCTAGAAAAAATGTTTTTTTTAATCACAATATAGCACAAGGACAATTCACTCACTGTCCTTACAGGTCCCTGGAAACAAGGACTTGCAGAGTGAAATAAACTGACACTCTCCCTACCTACAGTTTTCTGTCCCTAGAATAAATGTTTTTTTTAAGCACAATATAGCACAAGGACAATTCACTCACTGTCCTTACAGGTCCCTGGAAACAAGGACTTGCAGAGTGAAAGAAAAAAAACACTCTCCCTACCTACAGTTTTCTGTCCCTAGAAAAAATGTTTTTTTTAATCACAATATAGCACAAGGACAATTCACTCACTGTCCTTACAGGTCCCTGGAAACAAGGACTTGCAGAGTGAAAGAAAAAAAACACTCTCCCTACCTACAGTTTTCTGTCCCTAGAAAAAATGTTTTTTTTAATCACAATATAGCACAAGGACAATTCACTCACTGTCCTTCCAGGTCCCTGGAAACAAGGACTTGCAGAGTGAAATAAACTGACACTCTCCCTACCTACAGTTTTCTGTCCCTAGAATAAATGTTTTTTTTAAGCACAATATAGCACAAGGACAATTCACTCACTGTCCTTAGAGGTCCCTGGAAACAAGGACTTGCAGAGTGAAAGAAAAAAAACACTCTCCCTACCTACAGTTTTCTGTCCCTAGAAAAAATGTTTTTTTTTAAGCACAATATAGCACAAGGACAATTCACTCACTGTCCTTCCAGGTCCCTGGAAACAAGGACTTGCAGAGTGAAAGAAAAAAAACACTCTCCCTACCTACAGTTTTCTGTCCCTAGAAAAAATGTTTTTTTTAAGCACAATATAGCACAAGGACAATTCACTCACTGTCCTTCCAGGTCCCTGGAAACAAGGACTTGCAGAGTGAAAGAAAAAAAACACTCTCCCTACCTACAGTTTTCTGTCCCTAGAAAAAATGTTTTTTTTAATCACAATATAGCACAAGGACAATTCACTCACTGTCCTTACAGGTCCCTGGAAACAAGGACTTGCAGAGTGAAAGAAACTGACACTCTCCCTACCTACAGTTTTCTGTCCCTAGAATAAATGTTTTTTTAAGCACAATATAGCACAAGGACAATTCACTCACTGTCCTTCCAGGTCCCTGGAAACAAGGACTTGCAGAGTGAAAGAAACTGACACTGTCCCTACCTACAGTTTTCTGTCCCTAGAATAAATGTTTTTTTTAAGCACACTATAGCACAAGCACAAAACACACTGACACTCTCCCTACCTATCCTTCTCTTTCCCTAAACTAAAGGAATCCAGGTTAAGCAAGAAAGAAATAACAGTCACTGTCCCTGCCTATGCTGCTCTATCCCTGCTCCGGAACACACTACACTAGGCCGCCGTGCTGGCGGCCTTTTATAGTGTGGGGCGTGTACTAAACACCCTCAGCAATAATTGGCCACAGGCATCCTGCCTGTGGCCAATCATTGCTCTCCTCGCTGCCGGCGCTGTGATTGGCCAAGCATGCGGGGTCACAGTGCATGCTTGGCCAATCACAGCGCCTGGATGACACTGCGATGGCGTAGTGCATTGTGGGCCGTTCGCGTCACTCGAATTTGGCGCGAACGGCCCAAATCGTTCGATCTTCGTCGAACGATCGAACAGCCGATGTTCGAGTCGAACGTATGTTCGACTCGAACACGAAGCTCATCCCTACTGGTGTACTATGGATCATCACTGATGTACTATGGACCATCCCTAATGTACTGTGGATCATCACTGATGTACTATAGTTCATCACTGATGTACTATGGGCCATCACTGGTGTACTATGGATCATCAAAGGTGTACTATGGATCATCACTGATGTACTATGGACCATCCCTGATGTACTGTGGATCATCACTGATGTACTGTGGATCATCACTGATGTACTATGGATCATCACTGATGTACTATGGGCCATCACTGGTGTACTATGGGCCATCACTGGTGTACTATGGATCATCACTGGTGTACTATGGACCATCACTGATGTACTATGGACCATCACTGATGTACTATGGATCATCACTGATATACTGTGGACCATCCCTGATGTACTGTGGATCATCACTGATGTACTGTGGATCATCACTGAAGTATTGTGGATCATCACTGATGTACTGTGGATCATCACTGATGTACTGTGTATCATAACTGATGTACTGTGGATCATCACTGATGTACTATAGATCATTACTGATGTACTATAGATCATCACTGATGTACTATGGACCATCACTGATGTACTATAGATCATCACTGATGTACTATGGACCATCACTGGTGTACTATGGATCATCACTGGTGTACTGTGGATCATCACTGGTGTACTATGGACCATCCCTGATGTACTGTGGATCATCACTGATGTACTGTGGATCATCACTGATGTACTATAGTTCATCACTGATGTACTATGGGCCATCACTGGTGTACTATGGATCATCACTGGTGTACTATGGATCATCACTGATGTACTATGGACCATCCCTGATGTACTGAGGATCATCACTGATGTACTGTGGATCATCACTGATGTACTGTGGATCATCACTGATGTACTGTGGATCATCACTGAAGTACTATGGGCCATCACTGGTGTACTATGGGCCATCACTGGTGTACTATGGATCATCACTGATGTATTATGGATCATCACTGATGTACTATGAGCCATCACTGATGTACTATGGATCATCACTGGTGTACTATGGGCCATCACTGGTGTACTATGGATCATCACTGGTGTACTATGGGCCATAACTGATGTACTATGGATCATCACTGGTGTACTATGGATCATCACTGATGTACTATAGATCATCACTGATGTACTATAGCTCATCACTGGTATACTATGGGCCATCTCTGGAGTACTATGGATCATCACTTGTGTACTATGGGCCATCACTGGTGTACTATGGATCATCACTGGTGTACTGTGGATCATCACTGGTGTACTATGGACCATCCCTGATGTACTGTGGATCATCACTGATGTACTGTAGATCATCACTGATGTACTATAGTTCATCACTGATGTACTATGGGCCATCACTGGTGTACTATGGATCATCACTGGTGTACTATGGATCATCACTGATGTACTATGGACCATCCCTGATGTACTGTGGATCATCACTGATGTGCTGTGGATCATCACTGATGTACTATGGATCATCACTGATGTACTGTGGATCATCACTGATGTACTATAGTTCATCACTGATGTACTAGGGGCCATCACTGGTGTACTATGGATCATCACTGGTGTACTATGGATCATCACTGATGTACTATGGACCATCCCTAATGTACTGTGGATCATCACTGATGTACTATATTTCATCACTGATGTACTATGGGCCATCACTGGTGTACTATGGATCATCACTGGTGTACTATGGATCATCACTGATGTACTATGGACCATCCCTGATGTACTGTGGATCATCACTGATGTACTGTGGATCATCACTGATGTACTATGGATCATCACTGATGTACTGTGGATCATCACTGATTTACTATAGTTCATCACTGATGTACTATGGGCCATCACTGGTGTACTATGGATCATCACTGGTGTACTATGGATCATCACTGATGTACTATGGACCATCCCTGATGTACTGTGGATCATCACTGATGTACTATAGTTCATCACTGATGTACTATGGGCCATCACTGGTGTACTATGGATCATGACTGGTGTACTATGGATCATCACTGATGTACTATGGACCATCCCTGATGTACTGTGGATCATCACTGAGGTACTGTGGATCATCACTGATGTACTATGGATCATCACTGATGTACTATGGGCTATCACTGGTGTACTATGGGCCATCACTGGAGTACTATGGATCATCACTGGTGTACTATGGACCATCACTGATGTACTGTGGATCATCACTGATGTACTGTGGATCATCACTGAAGTATTGTGGATCATCACTGATGTACTGTGGATCCTCACTAATGTACTGTGGATCATAACTGATGTACTGTAGATCATCACTGATGTACTATAGATCATCACTGGTGTACTATGTATATAGATCATCACTGATGTACTATGGACCATCACTGATGTACTATAGATCATCACTGATGTACTATGGACCATCACTGGTGTACTATGGATCATCACTGGTGTACTGTGGATCATCACTGGTGTACTATGGACCATCCCTGATGTACTGTGGATCATCACTGATGTACTGTGGATCATCACTGATGTACTATAGTTCATCACTGATGTACTATGGGCCATCACTGGTGTACTATGGATCATCACTGGTGTACTATGGATCATCACTGATGTACTATGGACCATCCCTGATGTACTGTGGATCATCACTGATGTACTATAGTTCACCACTGATGTACTATGGGCCATCACTGGTGTACTATGGATCATCACTGGTGTACTATGGATCATCACTGATGTACTATGGACCATCCCTGATGTACTGTGGATCATCACTGATGTACTGTGGATCATCACTGATGTACTATGGATCATCACTGATGTACTATGGGCCATCACTGGTGTACTATGGGCCATCACTGGTGTACTATGGATCATCACTGGTGTACTATGGATCATCACTGGTGTAATATGGACCATCACTGATGTACTGTGGACCACCACTGATGTACTGTGGATCATCACTGATGTACTGTGGATCATCCCTGGTGTACTATGGAACATCACTGGTGTACTATGGATCATCACTGGTGTACTATGGATCATCACTGATGTACTATGGGCCATCACTGATGTACTATGGATCATCACTGATATACTGTGGACCATCCCTGATGTACTGTGGATCATCACTGATGTACTGTGGATCATCACTGATGTACTATGGATCATCACTGATGTACTGTGGATCATCACTGATGTACTATAGTTCATCACTGATGTACTATGGGCCATCACTGGTGTACTATGGATCATCACTGGTGTACTATGGATCATCACTGATGTACTATGGGCCATCACTGGTGTACTATGGATCATCACTGGTGTACTATGGATCATCACTGATGTACTATAGATCATCACTGATGTACTATAGCTCATCACTGATGTACTATGGACCATCACTGATGTACTATAGATCATCACTGATGTACTATGGACCATCACTGGTGTACTATGGATCATCACTGGTGTACTGTGGATCCTCACTGGTGTACTATGGACCATCCCTGATGTACTGTGGATCATCACTGATGTACTGTGGATCATCACTGATGTACTATAGTTCATCACTGATGTACTATGGGCCATCACTGGTGTACTATGGATCATCACTGGTGTACTATGGATCATCACTGATGTACTATGGACCATCCCTGATGTACTGTGGATCATCACTGATGTACTGTGGATCATCACTGATGTACTATGGATCATCACTGATGTACTGTGGATCATCACTGATGTACTATAGTTCATCACTGATGTACTAGGGGCCATCACTGGTGTACTATGGATCATTACTGGTGTACTATGGATCATCACTGATGTACTATGGACCATCCCTGATGTACTGTGGATCATCACTGATGTACTATAGTTCATCACTGATGTACTATGGGCCATCACTGGTGTACTATGGATCATCACTGGTGTACTATGGATCTTCACTGATGTACTATGGACCATCCCTGATGTACTGTGGATCATCACTGATGTACTGTGGATCATCACTGATGTACTATGGATCATCACTGATGTACTATGGGCCATCACTGGTGTACTATGGGCCATCACTGGTGTACTATGGATCATCACTGGTGTACTATGGACCATCACTGATGTACTATGGACCATCACTGATGTACTATGGATCATCACTGATATACTGTGGACCATCCCTGATGTACTGTGGATCATCACTGATGTACTGTGGATCATCACTGAAGTATTGTGGATCATCACTGATGTACTGTGGATCATCACTGATGTACTGTGTATCATAACTGATGTATTGTGGATCATCACTGATGTACTATAGATCATCACTGATGTACTATAGATCATCACTGATGTACTATAGATCATCACTGATGGACTATGGACCATCACTGATGTACTATAGATCATCACTGATGTACTATGGACCATCACTGGTGTACTATGGATCATCACTGGTGTACTGTGGATCATCACTGGTGTACTATGGACCATCCCTGATGTACTGTGGATCATCACTGATGTACTGTGGATCATCACTGATGTACTATAGTTCATCACTGATGTACTATGGGCCATCACTGGTGTACTATGGATCATCACTGGTGTACTATGGACCATCACTGGTGTACTATGGATCATCACTGGTGTACTGTGGATCATCACTGGTGTACTATGGACCATCCCTGATGTACTGTGGATCATCACTGATGTACTGTGGATCATCACTGATGTACTATAGTTCATCACTGATGTACTATGGGCCATCACTGGTGTACTATGGATCATCACTGGTGTACTATGGATCATCACTGATGTACTATGGACCATCCCTGATGTACTGTGGATCATCACTGATGTACTGTGGATCATCACTGATGTACTATGGATCATCACTGATGTACTGTGGATCATCACTGATGTACTATGGGCCATCACTGGTGTACTATGGGCCATCACTGGTGTACTATGGATCATCACTGATGTACTATGGATCATCACTGATGTACTATGGACCATCACTGATGTACTATGGGCCATTACTGGTGTACTATGGATCATTACCGATGTACTGTGGACCATCCCTGATGTACTGTGGACCATCACTGATGTACTGTGGATCATCACTGATGTACTATGGATCATCACTGATGTACTATAGATCATCACTGATGTACTAAAGATCATCACTGATGTACTATGGACCATCACTGATGTACTATAGATCATCACTGATGTACTATGGACCATCACTGGTGTACTATGGATCATCACTGGTGTATTGTGGATCATCACTGGTGTACTGTGCACCATCCCTGATGTACTGTGGATCATCACTGATGTACTATGGATCATCACTGATGTACTATGGATCATCACTGATGTACTATAGTTCATCACTGATGTACTATGGGCCATCACTGGTGTACTATGGATCATCACTGGTGTACTATGGATCATCACTGATGTACTATGGACCATC
Source organism: Rana muscosa (assembly GCA_029206835.1). Lineage (NCBI taxonomy): Eukaryota > Metazoa > Chordata > Amphibia > Anura > Ranidae > Rana > Rana muscosa. The sequence goes on from CM055123.1 coordinate 275,184,743, forward strand.
CCTGATGTACTGTGGATCATCACTGATGTACTGTGGATCATCACTGATGTACTATAGTTCATCACTGATGTACTATGGGCCATCACTGGTGTACTATGGATCATCACTGGTGTACTATGGATCATCACTGATGTACTATGGACCATCCCTGATGTACTGTGGATCATCACTGATGTACTATAGTTCATCACTGATGTACTATGGGCCATCACTGGTGTACTATGGATCATCACTGGTGTACTATGGATCATAATGATGTACTATAGATCATCACTGATGTACTATAGTTTATCACTGATGTACTATAGATCATCACTGATGTACTATGGACCATCACTTGTGTACTATAGATCATCACTGATGTACTATGGACCATCACTGGTGTACTATGGATCATCACTGGTGTACTGTGGATCATCACTGGTGTACTATGGACCATCCCTGATGTACTGTGGATCATCACTGATGTACTGTGGATCATCACTGATGTACTATAGTTCATCACTGATGTACTATGGGCCATTACTGGTGTACTATGGATCATCACTGGTGTACTATGGATCATCACTGATGTACTATGGACCATCCCTGATGTACTGTGGATCATCACTGATGTACTGTGGATCATCACTGATGTACTATAGTTCATCACTGATGTACTATGGGCCATCACTGGTGTACTATGGATCATCACTGGTGTACTATGGGCCATCACTGGTGTACTATGGATCATCACTGATGTACTGTGGATCATTACTGATGTACTATAGTTCATCACTGATGTACTATGGGCCATCACTGGTGTACTATGGATCATCACTGGTGTACTATGGGCCATCACTGGTGTACTATGGATCATCACTGGTGTACTATGGATCATCACTGATGTACTGTGGACCATCCCTGATGTACTGTGGATCATCACTGATGTACTGTGGATCATCACTAATGTACTATGGATCATCACTGATGTACTATGGGCCATCACTGGTGTACTATGGGCCATCACTGGTGTACTATGGATCATCACTGATGTACTATGGATCATCACTGATATACTGTGGACCATCCCTGATGTACTGTGGATCATCACTGATGTACTGTGGATCATCACTGAAGTATTGTGGATCATCACTGATGTACTATGGATCATCACTGATGTACTGTGGATCATCACTGATGTACTGTGTATCATAACTGATGTACTGTGGATCATCACTGATGTACTATAGATCATCACTGATGTACTATAGATCATCACTGATGTACTATGGGCCATCACTGGTGTACTATGGATCATCACTGGTGTACTATGGATCATCACTGATGTACTATGGAACATCCCTGATGTACTGTGGATCATCACTGATGTACTGTGGATCATCACTGATGTACTATGGATCATCACTGATGTACTATGGGCCATCACTGGTGTACTATGGGCCATCACTGGTGTACTATGGATCATCACTGGTGTACTATGGACCATCACTGATGTACTATGGGCCATCACTGATGTACTATGGATCATCACTGATATACTGTGGACCATCACTGATGTACTGTGGATCATCCCTGATGTACTGGGGATCATCACTGAAGTATTGTGGATCATCACTGATGTACTGTGGATTATCACTGATGTACTGTGGATCATCACTAATGTACTGTGGATAATAACTGATGTACTGTAGATCATCACTGATGTACTATAGATCATCACTGGTGTATTATGTATATAGATCATCACTGATGTACTATGGACCATCACTGATGTACTATAGATCATCACTGATGTACTATGGACCATCACTGGTGTACTATGGATCATCACTGGTGTACTGTGGATCATCACTGGTGTACTATGGACCATCCCTGATGTACTGTGGATCATCACTGATGTACTGTGGATCATCACTGATGTACTATAGTTCATCACTGATGTACTATGGGCCATCACTGGTGTACTATGGATCATCACTGGTGTACTATGGATCATCACTGATGTACTATGGACCATCCCTGATGTACTGTGGATCATCACTGATGTACTATAGTTCATCACTGATGTACTATGGGCCATCACTGGTGTACTATGGATCATCACTGGTGTACTATGGATCATCACTGATGTACTATGGACCATCCCTGATGTACTGTGGATCATCACTGATGTACTGTGGATCATCACTGATGTACTATGGATCATCACTGATGTACTATGGGCCATCACTGGTGTACTATGGATCATCACTGGTGTACTATGGATCATCACTGGTGTACTATGGACCATCACTGATGTACTGTGGACCACCACTGATGTACTGTGGATCATCACTGATGTACTGTGGATCATCCCTGGTGTACTATGGAACATCACTGGTGTACTATGGATCATCACTGGTGTACTATGGATCATCACTGATGTACTCTGGGCCATCACTGATGTACTATGGATCATCACTGATATACTGTGGACCATCCCTGATGTACTGTGGATCATCACTGATGTACTGTGGATCATCACTGAAGTATTGTGGATCATCACTGATGTACTGTGGATCATCACTGATGTACTGTGGATCATAACTGATGTTCTGTGGATCATCACTGATGTACTGTGGATCATCACTGATGTACTATAGATCATTACTGATGTACTATGGGCCATCACTGGTGTACTATGGATCATCACTGATGTACTATGGATCATCACTGATGAACTATGGACCATCACTGATGTACTATGGGCCATCACTGGTGTACTATGGATCATCACTGATGTACTGTGGATCATCACTGATGTACTGTGGGCCATCACTGATGTACTATGGATCATCACTGATATACTGTGGACCATCCCTGATGTATTGTGGATCATCACTGATGTACTGTGGATCATCACTGATGTACTATAAATCATCACTGAAGTACTATGGGCCATCACTGGTGTACTATGGATCATCACTGGTGTACTATGGATCATCACTGATGTACTATGGATCATCACTGATGTACTATGGATCATGACTGGTGTACTGTGGACCATCCCTGAAGTACTGTGGATCATCACTGATGTACTGTGGATCATCACTGATGTACTGAGGACCATCACTGATGTACTATGGATCATCACTGATGTAGCTTGGATCATCACTGATGTACTGTGGATCATCACTGATGTACTGTGGATCATCACTGATGTACTATAGATCATCACTGTAGTACTATGGGCCATGACTGGTGTACTATGGATCATCACTGATGTACTATGGATCATCACTGATGTACTATGGATCATCACTGATGTATTATGGATCATCACTGATGTACTATGAGCCATCACTGATGTACTATGGATCATCACTGGTGTACTATGGATCATCACTGATGTACTATGAGCCATCACTGATGTACTATGGATCATCACTGGTGTACTATGGATCACCACTGATGTACTATGGATCATCACTGATGTACTATGAGCCATCACTGATGTACTATGGGCCATCCCTGGTGTACTATGGATCATCACTGATGTACTGTGGATCATCACTGATGTACTATGGGACATCACTGGTGTACTATGGGCCATCACTGGTGTACTATGGATCATGACTGGTGTACTATGGGCCATCACTGGTGTACTATGGGCCATCACTGGTGTACTATGGATCTTCACTGGTGTACTATGGACCATCACTGATGTACTATGGATCATCACTGGTGTACTATGGATCATCACTGGTGTACTATGGATCATCCCTGGTGTACTATGGATCATCACTGGTGTACTATGGATCATCACTGATATACTGTGGACCATCCCTGATATACTGTGGATCATCCCTGATGTACTGTGGATCATCACTGATGTACTGTGGGCCATCACAGGTGTACTGTGGGCCATCACAGGTGTACTATGGATCATCACTGATGTACTATGGATCATCACTGGTGTACTATGGATCATCACTGATGTACTGTGGACCATCCCTGATGTACTATAGATCATCACTGATGTACTGTGGATCATCACTGATGTACTATGGGCCATCACTGGTGTACTATGGGCCATCACTGGTGTACTATGGATCATCACTGGATTACTATGGATCATCCCTGGTGTACTATGGACCATCACTGATGTGCTTTGGGCCATCACTGGTGTACTATGGATCATCACTGATGTACTGTGGACCATCCCTGATGTACTGTGGATCATCACTGATGTACTATGGATCATCACTGATGTACTATGGACCATCACTGGTGTACTATGGACCATCACTGGTGTACTATGGATCATCACTGTTATACTGTGGATCATCACTGATGTACTGTGGGCCATCACTGATGTTCTATGGATCATCACTGATATACTGTGGACCATCCCTGATGTATTGTGGATCATCACTGATGTACTGTGGATCATCACTGATGTACTATAGATCATCACTGAAGTACTATGGGCCATCACTGGTGTACTATGGATCATCACTGGTGTACTATGGGCCATCACTGGTGTACTATGGATCATCACTGATGTACTATGGATCATCACTGATGTACTATGGATCATGACTGGTGTACTATGGATCATCACTGATGTACTGTGGACCATCCCTGATGTCCTGTGGATCATCACTGATGTACTGTGGATCATCACTGATGTACTGTGGATCATCACTGATGTACTGAGGATCATCACTGATGTACTATGGATCATCACTGATGTACCGTGGATCATCACTGATGTACTGAGGATCATCACTGATGTACTATGGATCATCACTGATGTACCGTGGATCATCACTGATGTACTGTGGATCATCACTGATGTACTGTGGATCATCACTGATGTACTATAGATCATCACTGAAGTACTATGGGCCATCACTGGTGTACTATGGATCATCACTGATGTATTATGGATCATCACTGATGTACTATGAGCCATCACTGAAGTACTATGGATCATGACTGGTGTACTATGGATCATCACTGATGTACTGTGGACCATCCCTGATGTCCTGTGGATCATCACTGATGTACTGTGGATCATCACTGATGTACTGTGGATCATCACTGATGTACTGAGGATCATCACTGATGTACTATGGATCATCACTGATGTACCGTGGATCATCACTGATGTACTGTGGATCATCACTGATGTACTGTGGATCATCACTGATGTACTATAGATCATCACTGAAGTACTATGGGCCATCACTGGTGTACTATGGATCATCACTGATGTATTATGGATCATCACTGATGAATTATGAGCCATCACTGAAGTACTATGGATCATCACTGGTGTACTATGGATCATCACTGGTGTACTATGGGCCATCACTGATGTACTATGGATCATCACTGGTGTACTATGGATCATCACTGATGTACTATAGATCATCACTGATGTACTATAGCTCATCACTGGTATACTATGGGCCATCTCTGGTGTACTATGGATCATCACTGGTGTACTATGGATCATCACTGGTGTACTGTGGATCATCACTGGTGTACTATGGACCATCCCTGATGTACTGTGGATCATCACTGATGTACTATAGTTCATCACTGATGTACTATGGGCCATCACTGATGTATTATGGATCATCACTGGTGTACTATGGATCACCACTGATGTACTATGGATCATCACTGATGTACTATGAGCCATCACTGATGTACTATGGGCCATCCCTGGTGTACTATGGATCATCACTGATGTACTGTGGATCATCACTGATGTACTATGGGACATCACTGGTGTACTATGGGCCATCACTGGTGTACTATGGATCATCACTGGTGTACTATGGGCCATCACTGGTGTACTATGGGCCATCACTGGTGTACTATGGATCTTCACTGGTGTACTATGGACCATCACTGATGTACTATGGATCATCACTGGTGTACTATGGATCATCACTGGTGTACTATGGATCATCCCTGGTGTACTATGGATCATCACTGGTGTACTATGGATCATCACTGATATACTGTGGACCATCCCTGATATACTGTGGATCATCCCTGATGTACTGTGGATCATCACTGATGTACTGTGGGCCATCACAGGTGTACTGTGGGCCATCACAGGTGTACTATGGATCATCACTGATGTACTATGGATCATCACTGGTGTACTATGGATCATCACTGATGTACTGTGGACCATCCCTGATGTACTATAGATCATCACTGATGTACTGTGGATCATCACTGATGTACTATGGGCCATCACTGGTGTACTATGGGCCATCACTGGTGTACTATGGATCATCACTGGATTACTATGGATCATCCCTGGTGTACTATGGACCATCACTGATGTGCTTTGGGCCATCACTGGTGTACTATGGATCATCACTGATGTACTGTGGACCATCCCTGATGTACTGTGGATCATCACTGATGTACTATGGATCATCACTGATGTACTATGGACCATCACTGGTGTACTATGGACCATCACTGGTGTACTATGGATCATCACTGTTATACTGTGGATCATCACTGATGTACTGTGGGCCATCACTGATGTTCTATGGATCATCACTGATATACTGTGGACCATTCCTGATGTATTGTGGATCATCACTGATGTACTGTGGATCATCACTGATGTACTATAGATCATCACTGAAGTACTATGGGCCATCACTGGTGTACTATGGATCATATCTGGTGTACTATGGGCCATCACTGGTGTACTATGGATCATCACTGATGTACTATGGATCATCACTGATGTACTATGGATCATGACTGGTGTACTATGGATCATCACTGATGTACTGTGGACCATCCCTGATGTCCTGTGGATCATCACTGATGTACTGTGGATCATCACTGATGTACTGTGGATCATCACTGATGTACTGAGGATCATCACTGATGTACTATGGATCATCACTGATGTACCGTGGATCATCACTGATGTACTGTGGATCATCACTGATGTACTGTGGATCATCACTGATGTACTATAGATCATCACTGAAGTACTATGGGCCATCACTGGTGTACTATGGATCATCACTGATGTATTATGGATCATCACTGATGTACTATGAGCCATCACTGAAGTACTATGGATCATGACTGGTGTACTATGGATCATCACTGATGTACTGTGGACCATCCCTGATGTCCTGTGGATCATCACTGATGTACTGTGGATCATCACTGATGTACTGTGGATCATCACTGATGTACTGAGGATCATCACTGATGTACTATGGATCATCACTGATGTACCGTGGATCATCACTGATGTACTGTGGATCATCACTGATGTACTGTGGATCATCACTGATGTACTATAGATCATCACTGAAGTACTATGGGCCATCACTGGTGTACTATGGATCATCACTGATGTATTATGGATCATCACTGATGAATTATGAGCCATCACTGAAGTACTATGGATCATCACTGGTGTACTATGGATCATCACTGGTGTACTATGGGCCATCACTGATGTACTATGGATCATCACTGGTGTACTATGGATCATCACTGATGTACTATAGATCATCACTGATGTACTATAGCTCATCACTGGTATACTATGGGCCATCTCTGGTGTACTATGGATCATCACTGGTGTACTATGGATCATCACTGGTGTACTGTGGATCATCACTGGTGTACTATGGACCATCCCTGATGTACTATGGATCATCACTGATGTACTGTGGACCATCCCTGGTGTACTATAGATCATCACTGATGTACTGTGGATCATCACTGATGTACTGTGGGCCATCACTGATGTACTATGGATCATCACTGATATACTGTGGACCATCCCTGATGTATTGTGGATCATCACTGATGTACTGTGGATCATCACTGATGTACTATGGGCCATCACTGGTGTACTATGGGCCATCACTGGTGTACTATGGATCATCACTGGATTACTATGGATCATCCCTGGTGTACTATGGACCATCACTGATGTGCTTTGGGCCATCACTGGTGTACTATGGATCATCACTGATGTACTGTGGACCATCCCTGATGTACTGTGGATCATCACTGATGTACTATGGATCATCACTGATGTACTATGGACCATCACTGGTGTACTATGGACCATCACTGGTGTACTATGGATCATCACTGTTATACTGTGGATCATCACTGATATACTGTGGGCCATCACTGATGTACTATGGATCATCACTGATATACTGTGGACCATCCCTGATGTATTGTGGATCATCACTGATGTACTGTGGATCATCACTGATGTACTATAGATCATCACTGAAGTACTATGGGCCATCACTGGTGTACTATGGATCATCACTGGTGTACTATGGATCATCACTGATGTACTATGGATCATGACTGGTGTACTATGGATCATCACTGATGTACTGTGAACCATCCCTGATGTCCTGTGGATCATCACTGATGTACTGTGGATCATCACTGATGTACTGTGGATCATCACTGATGTACTGTGGATCATCACTGATGTACTGAGGATCATCACTGATGTACTATGGATCATCACTGATGTACCGTGGATCATCACTGATGTACTGTGGATCATCACTGATGTACTATAGATCATCACTGAAGTACTATGGGCCATCACTGGTGTACTATGGATCATCACTGATGTACTATGGATCATCACTGATGTACTATGGATCATGACTGGTGTACTATGGATCATCACTGATGTACTGTGAACCATCCCTGATGTCCTGTGGATCATCACTGATGTACTGTGGATCATCACTGATGTACTGTGGATCATCACTGATGTACTGTGGATCATCACTGATGTACTGAGGATCATCACTGATGTACTATGGATCATCACTGATGTACCGTGGATCATCACTGATGTACTGTGGATCATCACTGATGTACTATAGATCATCACTGAAGTACTATGGGCCATCACTGGTGTACTATGGATCATCACTGATGTATTATGGATCATCACTGATGTACTATGAGCCATCACTGAAGTACTATGGATCATGACTGGTGTACTATGGATCATCACTGATGTACTGTGGACCATCCCTGATGTCCTGTGGATCATCACTGATGTACTGTGGATCATCACTGATGTACTGTGTATCATCACTGATGTACTGAGGATCATCACTGATGTACTATGGATCATCACTGATGTACCGTGGATCATCACTGATGTACTGTGGATCATCACTGATGTACTGTGGATCATCACTGATGTACTATAGATCATCACTGAAGTACTATGGGCCATCACTGGTGTACTATGGATCATCACTGATGTATTATGGATCATCACTGATGTACTATGAGCCATCACTGAAGTACTATGGATCATCACTGGTGTACTATGGATCATCACTGGTGTACTATGGGCCATCACTGATGTACTATGGATCATCACTGGTGTACTATGGATCATCACTGATGTACTATAGATCATCACTGATGTACTATAGCTCATCACTGGTATACTATGGGCCATCTCTGGTGTACTATGGATCATCACTGGTGTACTATGGATCATCACTGGTGTACTGTGGATCATCACTGGTGTACTATGGACCATCCCTGATGTACTGTGGATCATCACTGATGTACTATAGTTCATCACTGATGTACTATGGGCCATTACTGGTGTACTATGGATCATCACTGATGAACTGTGGGCCATCCCTGATGTACTGTGGATCATCACTGATGTACTATGGGCCATCACTGGTGTACTATGGATCATCACTGATGTACTGTGGATCATCCCTGATGAACTGTGGGCCATCACTGATGTACTATGGATCATCACTGATGTACTATGGATCATGACTGGTGTACTATGGATCATCACTGATGTACTGTGGACCATCCCTGATGTACTGTGGATCATCACTGATGTACTGTGGATCATCACTGATGTACTGTGGATCATCACTGATGTACTATGGATCATCCCTGATGTACTGTGGATCATCACTGATGTACTATAGATCATCACTGATGTACTATGCGCCATCACTGGTGTACTATGGGCCATCACTGGAGTACTATGGATCATCACTGGTGTACTATGGACCATCACTAATTTGCTATGGACCATCACTGATGTACTGTGGATCATCACTGATGTACTGTGGATCATCCCTGGTGTACTATGGATAATCACTGGTGTACTATGGATCATCACTGATGTGCTATGGGCCATCACTGATGTACTATGGATCATCACTGATGTACTGTGGACCATCCTTGATGTACTGTGGATCATCACTGATGTACTGTGGATCATCACTGATGTACTGAGGATCATCACTGATGTACTATAGATCATCACTGATGTACTATGGGCCATCACTGGTGTACTGTGGATCATCACTGATGTACTGTGGATCATCACTGATGTACTATAGATCATCACTGATGTACTATGGACCATCACTGGTGTACTATGAATCATCACTGGTGTACTATTAATCATCACTGGTGTACTATGGATCATCACTGATGTACTATAGATCATCACTGATGTACTATGGACCATCACTGGTGTACTATGAATCATCACTGGTGTACTATGGATCATCACTGGTGTACTATGGATCATCACTGATGTACTATAGATCATCACTGATGTACTATGGGCCATCACTTGTGTACTATGGATCATCACTGGTGTACTATGGATCATCCCTGATGAACTATGGACCATCCCTGATGTACTATGGACCATCCCTGATGTACTGTGAATCATCACTGGTGTACTATAGATCATCACTGATGTACTGTGGATCATCACTGGTGTACTATGGGCCATCACTGGTGTACTATGGGCCATCACTGGTGTACTATGGATCATCACTGATGTACTGTGGATCATCCCTGATGTACTGTGGGCCATCACTGATGTACTATGGATTATCACTGATGTACTATGGATCATGACTGGTGTACTATGGATCATCACTGATGTACTGTGGACCATCCCTGATGTACTGTGGATCATCACTGATGTACTGTGGATCATCACTGATGTACTGTGGATCATCACTGATGTACTATGGATCATCCCTGATGTACTATGGACCTTCCCTGATGTACTGTGGATCATCACTGATGTACTATGGGCCATCACTGGTGTACTATGGGCCATCACTGGTGTACTATGGGCCATCACTGGAGTACTATGGATCATTACTGGTGTACTATGGACCATCACTAATTTACTATGGACCATCACTGATGTACTGTGGATCATCACTGATGTACTGTGGATCATCCCTGGTGTACTATGGATCATCACTGGTGTACTATGGATCATCACTGATGTACTATGGGCCATCACTGATGTACTATGGGCCATCACTGATGTACTATGGGCCATCACTGATGTGCTATGGATCATCAGTGATGTACTGTGGACCATCCCTGATGTACTGTGGATTATCACTGATGTACTGTGGATCATCACTGATGTACTGTGGATCATCACTGATGTACTGATGATCATCACTGATGTACTATAGATCATCACTGATGTACTATGGGCCATCACTGGTGTACTGTGGATCATCACTGATGTACTGTGGATCATCACTGATGTACTATAGATCATCACTGATGTACTATGGACCATCACTGGTGTACTATGAATCATCACTGGTGTACTATTAATCATCACTGGTGTACTATGGATCATCACTGATGTACTATAGATCATCACTGATGTACTATGGGCCATCACTGGTGTACTATGGATCATCCCTGATATACTATGGACCATCCCTGATGTACTATGGACCATCACTGATGTACTGTGAATCATCACTGGTGTACTGTGGATCATCGCTGATGTACTATAGATAATCACTGATGTACTGTGGATCATCACTGATGTACTATGGGCCATCACTGGTGTACTATGGACCATCCCTGATGTACTATGGATCATCCCTGATGTACTATGGACCATCCCTGATGTACTGTGGATCATCACTGACCCTGCAGGTCTCTGCCGGACAAGTTCGTATGAAGTGGCCAACCTGCCCGCAGAAGAGACACAGACTGCCTTGGACTCGACGTAGACGTTCAGCAGGAGAAAGAGGTAAACTACGAAAACTCAAGAGACCTTGCCTATTCTCTGCCAGACTTCTTCAGGCCATAGCGAACTCCTCCGTTTGGATGTCATAGCTTTTCTCATGTTTCCCGTTATCCTCGGCATTCCATGGTTGAAGGCACACAACCCTCACGTTGACTGGCTTACCGGAGATATATTTTTTTTTCGTCCAACTACTGCCAGACGCACTGCCTCTTTGGAGGAACTGTCAACTCCACGCCCCTCCTGGGTATCCACCCGACCATGAAGCCTCTAAACTGATCCTGGTTGCTTATCACGAATTTCTGGACGTCTTTAATAAAAAGGGTGCAGACACTCTTCCACCTCATAGAACTTACGATTGCCCCATTGAACTTCTACCGGGAGCCGAGATCCCGTTTGGTCGGATTTACCCTCTCTCTGAGCCTGAATTGGAAGCCCTGCGTACCTATATCGACGAGAGCCTTGAAAATCAGTTCATTCGGCCTTCCACTTCACCAGCAGGAGCCGGTATTTTCTTCGTTGAGAAAAAAGACCACACCTTGAGGCCCTGTGTGGACTATCGTGACCTTAACAGGGTCACTGTCAAGAATCGGTACCCTCTTCCTCTGATTCCCGAACTATTCCAGAGGCTGCGAGGGGCACGAGTGTTCTCCAAACTGGACATGAGGGGTGCCTATAATCTTGTCAGAATCAGGGAGGGAGACGAATGGAAGACGGCCTTCCGGACACGCTTTGGCCACTTTGAGTATTTAGTCATGCCATTCGGGCTCTGCAATGCTCCAGCCACATTCCAGCATCTGGTAAACGATGTTTTTCGGGACTTTCTTGATTTATTCGTCATCGTGTATCTGGATGACATCCTTGTATTCTCTGAAACTTTAGAATCCCATCGGACTCATGTAAAAAAGGTATTAGCTCGATTGCGGGAACACCGACTTTTCGCAAAGGCTGAAAAACGCGACTTTGAAAAGCAAGTTGTGCATTTCCTAGGGCTTGTCATCTTCGCCGAGGGAATCTCCATGGACCCTCAGAAAGTCGCTTCTGTCTTGGAATGGCCTGCTCCTACTGACAGAAAAGCTGTACAGAGGTTCGTGGGGTTTGCTAACTTTTATAGAAAATTTATTAAGGACTTTTCTGGCATCATCACTCCCATTACTCAGCTAACGAAACAGCATGTTCCCTTTCGATGGACCCCAGAGGCTCAGACAGCGTTTGAACAGTTGAAAGCCTTATTCACCTCAGCTCCCATCTTGAAACATCCCGATCCCTCCTTAGCTTATGTTTTGGAGGTAGACGCCTCGGAAAATGCAGTTGGGGCTATTATTTCCCAACGCCAAGGGCCCAAATCATTGCTCCACCCTGTGGCCTTCTTCTCTAAAAAATTAAATCCTTCCGAAAAGGAATTATGATGTTGGTGACCGAGAGCTACTGGCTATCAAGGCCGCTCTTGAAGAATGGCGTTACCTTTTGGAGGGAGCTTCTCACCCAATTCTTATCTTCACAGATCACAAGAATCTTGAGTATTTGAAGACAACTAAACGCCTAAGACCTCGGCAGGCAAGATGGGCACTTTTTTTCTCTCGTTTCATGTTTCATATAACCTACCGTCCTGGCTCAAAGAACGGGAAACCAGATGCCTTGTCCCGCATGTTCAGTGATCCAGTTGTATCCTCGGAACCTGATACTATTCTACCAGCCAATAATTTTTTACTTCTTCAGGCGGATCTGATGTCACAAATAAGAAAATATGTGGAAGACCAACCGCCTTCCAAGGACCTGGCTCTTCAACTAAGGGATGGCCTGTACTTCCATAAGAGGCAAATCTTTATCCCAGAACAGTTCAGAGTTGCCGTCCTAGGGCGATGTCATGATCATCCCCTAGCGGGTCACTTTGGGTTTCACAAGACGGCTAATTTGATCTCCCGTACATTCTGGTGGCCAAACTTGATGAACGACTGCAATAAATATGTAAGATCTTGTATTTCATGCCTTCGGAATAAGACAGACAGAGCCAGAACTTGGGGTCTACTTGAGCCCCTTCCTGACAGGTTGAACTTCCTTAACTCAAACTACCAATTACTGCAGGATACAATCTCCAAGACCCAGGCAGATAATAAAAAATTCTTCGACAAGAAGAGAAGAGGCAATTTGAATCTTGAACCTTTTCCAGTACCTCGCTGCCCGTCTGCTACCGAACCCGGCCACCCTTGTGATCCTGCACCAGCCTCCTGCTTGGCTTAACGCTGTCTCCAGTGCCTGTGCTAGCTGTCCATCCTACCAGCTTTCCTGAGTCCAGTTCCTTACCAGATGCTCTGCCTGCATCTCCACGTCTGCAACTCAGCTGACAAGTTCTGCACGCAACTACAGGCTCTCGTGTAACTCCTAACCCTAGGTCTGTCCCATCCTCAGTGGGGCTTGTGTTGGAGATACAAGGGAGGCCGACCTCGTCATTCCAGACTCCTACCAGGTACGTGACAGTACCAGTCAGCCAGAGATGGAGTCTGGAAGGGAGGCCTCTCCACCGAAGGACATTTACCAAACTATTTCTGCGCTCTCAAATATTGTGCAGAAGTTACAAGAGCGGGTCACTTAGGACCCATTCGGTAACCAGTCACCTTTTTTCGCCAATTATGGATACCATCCTTCTTTCTTGCCTGAGCTGCCTATTGATTCTTCTGTACCTGCCGTACAAGACAGGTTGAACTTCCTTAACTCCAACTACCAATTACTGCAGGTCCCAGAACAGTTCAGAGTTGCCGTCCTAGGGCGATGTCATGATCATCCCCTAGCGGGTCACTTTGGGATTCACAAGACGGCTAATTTGATCTCCCTTACATTCTGGTGGCCAAACTTGATGAACGACTGCAAGAAATATGTAAGATCTTGTATTTCATGCCTTCGGAATAAGACAGACAGAGCCAGAACTTGGGGTCTACTTGAGCCCCTTCCTGTACCTGAGAAACCATGGAGCATGATCTCCATGGATTTTATAGTAGAACTTCCCCCATCTGAAGACTTCACTACCATTTTCGTTGTGGTTGATCGTTTGACCAAAATGGCCCACTTTGTACCTCTGCAAGGAACTCCTTCTGCCCCGGAGACTGCCTCAACTTTTATCAAGGAGATTGTAAGGTTGCATGGCATCCCTGACAGCATAGTTTCTGATCGAGGGGTGCAGTTCACTTCTAGATGTTGGAGGGCCTTATGTGAAACTTTGAACATTGAACTCCGCCTCTCCACAGCTTATCGCCCACAAACTAATGGACAGACTGAAAGGGTCAATCAAACCCTTGAACAGTACCTACGATGCTTTTCTTCTTTTGCGCAGGATGACTGGCTATCACTTCTCCCACTCGCGGAATTTTCATACAATAATTCCACCCATTCGGCAACCAAACAGTCACCTTTTTTCGCCAATTATGGATACCATCCTTCTTTCTTGCCTGAGCTGCCTATTGATTCTTCTGTACCTGCCGTACAAGACAGGTTGAACTTCCTTAACTCCAACTACCAATTACTGCAGGTCCCAGAACAGTTCAGAGTTGCCGTCCTAGGGCGATGTCATGATCATCCCCTAGCGGGTCACTTTGGGATTCACAAGACGGCTAATTTGATCTCCCGTACATTCTGGTGGCCAAACTTGATGAACGACTGCAAGAAATATGTAAGATCTTGTATTTCATGCCTTCGGAATAAGACAGACAGAGCCAGAACTTGGGGTCTACTTGAGCCCCTTCCTGTACCTGAGAAACCATGGAGCATGATCTCCATGGATTTTATAGTAGAACTTCCCCCATCTGAAGACTTCACTACCATTTTCGTTGTGGTTGATCGTTTGACCAAAATGGCCCACTTTGTACCTCTGCAAGGAACTCCTTCTGCCCCGGAGACTGCCTCAACTTTTTTCAAGGAGATTGTAAGGTTGCATGGCATCCCTGACAGCATAGTTTCTGATCGAGGGGTGCAGTTCACTTCTAGATGTTGGAGGGCCTTATGTGAAACTTTGAACATTGAACTCCGCCTCTCCACAGCTTATCACCCACAAACTAATGGACAGACTGAAAGGGTCAATCAAACCCTTGAACAGTACCTACGATGCTTTTCTTCTTTTGCGCAGGATGACTGGCTATCACTTCTCCCACTCGCGGAATTTTCATACAATAATTCCACCCATTCGGTAACCAAACAGTCACCTTTTTTCGCCAATTATGGATACCATCCTTCTTTCTTGCCTGAGATGCCTATTGATTCTTCTGTACCTGCCGTACAAGACAGGTTGAACTTCCTTAACTCAAACTACCAATTACTGCAGGATACAATCTCCAAGACCCAGGCAGATAATAAAAAGTTCTTCGACAAGAAGAGAAGAGGCAATTTGAATCTTGAACCTTTTCCAGTACCTCGCTGCCCGTCTGCTACCGAACCCGGCCACCCTTGTTATCCTGCACCAGCCTCCTGCTTGGTTTAACGCTGTCTCCAGTGCCTGTGCTAGCTGTCCATCCTACCAGCTTTCCTGAGTCCAGTTCCTTACCAGATGCTCTGCCTGCATCTCCACGTCTGCAACTCAGCTGACAAATTCTGCTCGCAACTACAGGCACTCGTGTAACTCCTCACCCTAGGTCTGTCCCATCCTCAGTGGGGCTTGGGTTGGAGATACAAGGGAGGCCGACCTAGTCATTCCAGACTCCTACCAGGTACGTGACAGTACCAGTCAGCCAGAGATGGAGTCTGGAAGGGAGGCCTCTCCACCGAAGGACATTTACCAAACTATTTCTGCGCTCTCAAATATTGTGCAGAAGTTACAAGAGCGGGTCACTTTGGGATTCACAAGACGGCCAATTTGATCTCCCGTACATTCTGGTTGCCAAATTTGATGAACGACTGCAAGAAATATGTAAGATCTTGTATTTCATGCCTTCGGAATAAGACAGACAGAGCCAGAACTTGGGGTCTACTTGAGCCCCTTCCTGTACCTGAGAAACCATGGAGCATGATCTCCATGGATTTTATAGTAGAACTTCCCCCATCTGAAGACTTTACTACCATTTTCGTTGTGGTTGATCGTTTGACCAAAATGGCCCACTTTGTACCTCTGCAAGGAACTCCTTCTGCCCCGGAGACTGCCTCAACTTTTATCAAGGAGATTGTAAGGTTGCATGGCATCCCTGACAGCATAGTTTCTGATCGAGGGGTGCAGTTCACTTCTAGATTTTGGAGGGCCTTATGTGAAACTTTGAACATTGAACTCCGCCTCTCCACAGCTTATCACCCACAAACTAATGGACAGACTGAAAGGGTCAATCAAACCCTTGAACAGTACCTACGATGCTTTTCTTCTTTTGCACAGGATGACTGGCTATCACTTCTCCCACTCGCGGAATTTTCATACAATAATTCCACCCATTCGGCAACCAAACAGTCACCTTTTTTCGCCAATTATGGATACCATCCTTCTTTCTTGCCTGAGCTGCCTATTGATTCTTCTGTACCTGCCGTACAAGACAGGTTGAACTTCCTTAACTCCAACTACCAATTACTGCAGGATACAATCTCCAAGACCCATGCAGATAATAAAAAGTTCTTCGACAAGAAGGGAAGAGGCAATTTGAATCTTGAACCTGGAGATAAGGTCTGGCTTTCCACAGCGAACTTGAAACTAAGTTGCCCCTCGAGGAAGCTTGGCCCAAGATTTTTGGGGCCTTTTCCAGTACCTCGCTGCCCGTCTGCTACCGAACCCGGCCACCCTTGTGATCCTGCACCAGCCTCCTGCTTGGCTTAACGCTGTCTCCAGTGCCTGTGCTAGCTGTCCATCCTACCAGCTTTCCTGAGTCCAGTTCCTTACCAGATGCTCTGCCTGCATCTCCACGTCTGCAACTCAGCTGACAAGTTCTGCACGCAACTACAGGCTCTCGTGTAACTCCTCACCCTAGGTCTGTCCCATCCTCAGTGGGGCTTGGGTTGGAGATACAAGGGAGGCCGACCTCGTCATTCCAGACTCCTACTAGGTACGTGACAGTACCAGTCAGCCAGAGATGGAGTCTGGAAGGGAGGCCTCTCCACCGAAGGACATTTACCAAACTACTTCTGCGCTCTCAAATATTGTGCAGAAGTTACAAGAGCGGGTCACTTTGGGATTCACAAGACGGCTAATTTGATCTCCCGTACATTCTGGTGGCCAAACTTGATGAACGACTGCAAGAAATATGTAAGATCTTGTATTTCATGCCTTCGGAATAAGACAGACAGAGCCAGAACTTTGGGTCTACTTGAGCCCCTTCCTGTACCTGAGAAACCATGGAGCATGATCTCCATGGATTTTATAGTAGAACTTCCCCCATCTGAAGACTTTACTACCATTTTCGTTGTGGTTGATCGTTTGACCAAAATGGCCCACTTTGTACCTCTGCAAGGAACTCCTTCTGCCCCGGAGACTGCCTCAACTTTTATCAAGGAGATTGTAAGGTTGCATGGCATCCCTGACAGCATAGTTTCTGATCGAGGGGTGCAGTTCACTTCTAGATTTTGGAGGGCCTTATGTGAAACTTTGAACATTGAACTCCGCCTCTCCACAGCTTATCACCCACAAACTAATGGACAGACTGAAAGGGTCAATCAAACCCTTGAACAGTACCTACGATGCTTTTCTTCTTTTGCACAGGATGACTGGCTATCACTTCTCCCACTCGCGGAATTTTCATACAATAATTCCACCCATTCGGCAACCAAACAGTCACCTTTTTTCGCCAATTATGGATACCATCCTTCTTTCTTGCCTGAGCTGCCTATTGATTCTTCTGTACCTGCCGTACAAGACAGGTTGAACTTCCTTAACTCCAACTACCAATTACTGCAGGATACAATCTCCAAGACCCAGGCAGATAATAAAAAGTTCTTCGACAAGAAGGGAAGAGGCAATTTGAATCTTGAACCTGGAGATAAGGTCTGGCTTTCCACAGCGAACTTGAAACTAAGTTGCCCCTCGAGGAAGCTTGGCCCAAGATTTTTGGGGCCTTTTCCAGTACCTCGCTGCCCGTCTGCTACCGAACCCGGCCACCCTTGTGATCCTGCACCAGCCTCCTGCTTGGCTTAACGCTGTCTCCAGTGCCTGTGCTAGCTGTCCATCCTACCAGCTTTCCTGAGTCCAGTTCCTTACCAGATGCTCTGCCTGCATCTCCACGTCTGCAACTCAGCTGACAAGTTCTGCACGCAACTACAGGCTCTCGTGTAACTCCTCACCCTAGGTCTGTCCCATCCTCAGTGGGGCTTGGGTTGGAGATACAAGGGAGGCCGACCTCGTCATTCCAGACTCCTACTAGGTACGTGACAGTACCAGTCAGCCAGAGATGGAGTCTGGAAGGGAGGCCTCTCCACCGAAGGACATTTACCAAACTATTTCTGCGCTCTCAAATATTGTGCAGAAGTTACAAGAGCGGGTCACTTTGGGATTCACAAGACGGCTAATTTGATCTCCCGTACATTCTGGTGGCCAAACTTGATGAACGACTGCAAGAAATATGTAAGATCTTGTATTTCATGCCTTCGGAATAAGACAGACAGAGCCAGAACTTTGGGTCTACTTGAGCCCCTTCCTGTACCTGAGAAACCATGGAGCATGATCTCCATGGATTTTATAGTAGAACTTCCCCCATCTGAAGACTTTACTACCATTTTCGTTGTGGTTGATCGTTTGACCAAAATGGCCCACTTTGTACCTCTGCAAGGAACTCCTTCTGCCCCGGAGACTGCCTCAAGTTTTATCAAGGAGATTGTAAGGTTGCATGGCATCCCTGACAGCATAGTTTCTGATCGAGGGGTGCAGTTCACTTCTAGATGTTGGAGGGCCTTATGTGAAACTTTGAACATTGAACTCCGCCTCTCCACAGCTTATCGCCCACAAACTAATGGACAGACTGAAAGGGTCAATCAAACCCTTGAACAGTACCTACGATGCTTTTCTTCTTTTGCGCAGGATGACTGGCTATCACTTCTCCCACTCGCGGAATTTTCATACAATAATTCCACCCATTCGGTAACCAAACAGTCACCTTTTTTCGCCAATTATGGATACCATCCTTCTTTCTTGCCTGAGATGCCTATTGATTCTTCTGTACCTGCCGTACAAGACAGGTTGAACTTCCTTAACTCAAACTACCAATTACTGCAGGATACAATCTCCAAGACCCAGGCAGATAATAAAAAGTTCTTCGACAAGAAGAGAAGAGGCAATTTGAATCTTGAACCTTTTCCAGTACCTCGCTGCCCGTCTGCTACCGAACCCGGCCACCCTTGTTATCCTGCACCAGCCTCCTGCTTGGTTTAACGCTGTCTCCAGTGCCTGTGCTAGCTGTCCATCCTACCAGCTTTCCTGAGTCCAGTTCCTTACCAGATGCTCTGCCTGCATCTCCACGTCTGCAACTCAGCTGACAAATTCTGCTCGCAACTACAGGCACTCGTGTAACTCCTCACCCTAGGTCTGTCCCATCCTCAGTGGGGCTTGGGTTGGAGATACAAGGGAGGCCGACCTAGTCATTCCAGACTCCTACCAGGTACGTGACAGTACCAGTCAGCCAGAGATGGAGTCTGGAAGGGAGGCCTCTCCACCGAAGGACATTTACCAAACTATTTCTGCGCTCTCAAATATTGTGCAGAAGTTACAAGAGCGGGTCACTTTGGGATTCACAAGACGGCCAATTTGATCTCCCGTACATTCTGGTTGCCAAATTTGATGAACGACTGCAAGAAATATGTAAGATCTTGTATTTCATGCCTTCGGAATAAGACAGACAGAGCCAGAACTTGGGGTCTACTTGAGCCCCTTCCTGTACCTGAGAAACCATGGAGCATGATCTCCATGGATTTTATAGTAGAACTTCCCCCATCTGAAGACTTCACTACCATTTTCGTTGTGGTTGATCGTTTGACCAAAATGGCCCACTTTGTACCTCTGCAAGGAACTCCTTCTGCCCCGGAGACTGCCTCAACTTTTATCAAGGAGATTGTAAGGTTGCATGGCATCCCTGACAGCATAGTTTCTGATCGAGGGGTGCAGTTCACTTCTAGATTTTGGAGGGCCTTATGTGAAACTTTGAACATTGAACTCCGCCTCTCCACAGCTTATCACCCACAAACTAATGGACAGACTGAAAGGGTCAATCAAACCCTTGAACAGTACCTACGATGCTTTTCTTCTTTTGCACAGGATGACTGGCTATCACTTCTCCCACTCGCGGAATTTTCATACAATAATTCCACCCATTCGGCAACCAAACAGTCACCTTTTTTCGCCAATTATGGATACCATCCTTCTTTCTTGCCTGAGCTGCCTATTGATTCTTCTGTACCTGCCGTACAAGACAGGTTGAACTTCCTTAACTCCAACTACCAATTACTGCAGGATACAATCTCCAAGACCCAGGCAGATAATAAAAAGTTCTTCGACAAGAAGGGAAGAGGCAATTTGAATCTTGAACCTGGAGATAAGGTCTGGCTTTCCACAGCGAACTTGAAACTAAGTTGCCCCTCGAGGAAGCTTGGCCCAAGATTTTTGGGGCCTTTTCCAGTACCTCGCTGCCCGTCTGCTACCGAACCCGGCCACCCTTGTGATCCTGCACCAGCCTCCTGCTTGGCTTAACGCTGTCTCCAGTGCCTGTGCTAGCTGTCCATCCTACCAGCTTTCCTGAGTCCAGTTCCTTACCAGATGCTCTGCCTGCATCTCCACGTCTGCAACTCAGCTGACAAGTTCTGCACGCAACTACAGGCTCTCGTGTAACTCCTCACCCTAGGTCTGTCCCATCCTCAGTGGGGCTTGGGTTGGAGATACAAGGGAGGCCGACCTCGTCATTCCAGACTCCTACTAGGTACGTGACAGTACCAGTCAGCCAGAGATGGAGTCTGGAAGGGAGGCCTCTCCACCGAAGGACATTTACCAAACTACTTCTGCGCTCTCAAATATTGTGCAGAAGTTACAAGAGCGGGTCACTTTGGGATTCACAAGACGGCTAATTTGATCTCCCGTACATTCTGGTGGCCAAACTTGATGAACGACTGCAAGAAATATGTAAGATCTTGTATTTCATGCCTTCGGAATAAGACAGACAGAGCCAGAACTTTGGGTCTACTTGAGCCCCTTCCTGTACCTGAGAAACCATGGAGCATGATCTCCATGGATTTTATAGTAGAACTTCCCCCATCTGAAGACTTTACTACCATTTTCGTTGTGGTTGATCGTTTGACCAAAATGGCCCACTTTGTACCTCTGCAAGGAACTCCTTCTGCCCCGGAGACTGCCTCAACTTTTATCAAGGAGATTGTAAGGTTGCATGGCATCCCTGACAGCATAGTTTCTGATCGAGGGGTGCAGTTCACTTCTAGATTTTGGAGGGCCTTATGTGAAACTTTGAACATTGAACTCCGCCTCTCCACAGCTTATCACCCACAAACTAATGGACAGACTGAAAGGGTCAATCAAACCCTTGAACAGTACCTACGATGCTTTTCTTCTTTTGCACAGGATGACTGGCTATCACTTCTCCCACTCGCGGAATTTTCATACAATAATTCCACCCATTCGGCAACCAAACAGTCACCTTTTTTCGCCAATTATGGATACCATCCTTCTTTCTTGCCTGAGCTGCCTATTGATTCTTCTGTACCTGCCGTACAAGACAGGTTGAACTTCCTTAACTCCAACTACCAATTACTGCAGGATACAATCTCCAAGACCCAGGCAGATAATAAAAAGTTCTTCGACAAGAAGGGAAGAGGCAATTTGAATCTTGAACCTGGAGATAAGGTCTGGCTTTCCACAGCGAACTTGAAACTAAGTTGCCCCTCGAGGAAGCTTGGCCCAAGATTTTTGGGGCCTTTTCCAGTACCTCGCTGCCCGTCTGCTACCGAACCCGGCCACCCTTGTGATCCTGCACCAGCCTCCTGCTTGGCTTAACGCTGTCTCCAGTGCCTGTGCTAGCTGTCCATCCTACCAGCTTTCCTGAGTCCAGTTCCTTACCAGATGCTCTGCCTGCATCTCCACGTCTGCAACTCAGCTGACAAGTTCTGCACGCAACTACAGGCTCTCGTGTAACTCCTCACCCTAGGTCTGTCCCATCCTCAGTGGGGCTTGGGTTGGAGATACAAGGGAGGCCGACCTCGTCATTCCAGACTCCTACTAGGTACGTGACAGTACCAGTCAGCCAGAGATGGAGTCTGGAAGGGAGGCCTCTCCACCGAAGGACATTTACCAAACTATTTCTGCGCTCTCAAATATTGTGCAGAAGTTACAAGAGCGGGTCACTTTGGGATTCACAAGACGGCTAATTTGATCTCCCGTACATTCTGGTGGCCAAACTTGATGAACGACTGCAAGAAATATGTAAGATCTTGTATTTCATGCCTTCGGAATAAGACAGACAGAGCCAGAACTTTGGGTCTACTTGAGCCCCTTCCTGTACCTGAGAAACCATGGAGCATGATCTCCATGGATTTTATAGTAGAACTTCCCCCATCTGAAGACTTTACTACCATTTTCGTTGTGGTTGATCGTTTGACCAAAATGGCCCACTTTGTACCTCTGCAAGGAACTCCTTCTGCCCCGGAGACTGCCTCAAGTTTTATCAAGGAGATTGTAAGGTTGCATGGCATCCCTGACAGCATAGTTTCTGATCGAGGGGTGCAGTTCACTTCTAGATGTTGGAGGGCCTTATGTGAAACTTTGAACATTGAACTCCGCCTCTCCACAGCTTATCGCCCACAAACTAATGGACAGACTGAAAGGGTCAATCAAACCCTTGAACAGTACCTACGATGCTTTTCTTCTTTTGCGCAGGATGACTGGCTATCACTTCTCCCACTCGCGGAATTTTCATACAATAATTCCACCCATTCGGCAACCAGTCACCTTTTTTCGCCAATTATGGATACCATCCTTCTTTCTTGCCTGAGCTGCCTATTGATTCTTCTGTACCTGCCGTACAAGACAGGTTGAACTTCCTTAACTCCAACTACCAATTACTGCAGGTCCCAGGACAGTTCAGAGTTGCCGTCCTATGGCGATGTCATGATCATCCCCTAGCGGGTCACTTTGGGATTCACAAGACGGCTAATTTGATCTCCCGTACATTCTGGTGGCCAAACTTGATGAACGACTGCAAGAAATATGTAAGATCTCGTATTTCATGCCTTCGGAATAAGACAGACAGAGCCAGAACTTGGGGTCTACTTGAGCCCCTTCCTGTACCTGAGAAACCATGGAGCATGATCTCCATGGATTTTATAGTAGAACTTCCCCCATCTGAAGACTTCACTACCATTTTCGTTGTGGTTGATCGTTTGACCAAAATGGCCCACTTTGTACCTCTGCAAGGAACTCCTTCTGCCCCGGAGACTGCCTCAAGTTTTATCAAGGAGATTGTAAGGTTGCATGGCATCCCTGACAGCATAGTTTCTGATCGAGGGGTGCAGTTCACTTCTAGATGTTGGAGGGCCTTATGTGAAACTTTGAACATTGAACTCCGCCTCTCCACAGCTTATCGCCCACAAACTAATGGACAGACTGAAAGGGTCAATCAAACCCTTGAACAGTACCTACGATGCTTTTCTTCTTTTGCGCAGGATGACTGGCTATCACTTCTCCCACTCGCGGAATTTTCATACAATAATTCCACCCATTCGGCAACCAAACAGTCACCTTTTTTCGCCAATTATGGATACCATCCTTCTTTCTTGCCTGAGCTGCCTATTGATTCTTCTGTACCTGCCGTGCAAGACAGGTTGAACTTCCTTAACTCCAACTACCAATTACTGCAGGTCCCAGAACAGTTCAGAGTTGCCGTCCTAGGGCGATGTCATGATCATCCCCTAGCGGGTCACTTTGGGATTCACAAGACGGCTAATTTGATCTCCCGTACATTCTGGTGGCCAAACTTGATGAACGACTGCAAGAAATATGTAAGATCTTGTATTTCATGCCTTCGGAATAAGACAGACAGAGCCAGAACTTGGGGTCTACTTGAGCCCCTTCCTGTACCTGAGAAACCATGGAGCATGATCTCCATGGATTTTATAGTAGAACTTCCCCCATCTGAAGACTTCACTACCATTTTCGTTGTGGTTGATCGTTTGACCAAAATGGCCCACTTTGTACCTCTGCAAGGAACTCCTTCTGCCCCGGAGACTGCCTCAACTTTTATCAAGGAGATTGTAAGGTTGCATGGCATCCCTGACAGCATAGTTTCTGATCGAGGGGTGCAGTTCACTTCTAGATGTTGGAGGGCCTTATGTGAAACTTTGAACATTGAACTCCGCCTCTCCACAGCTTATCACCCACAAACTAATGGACAGACTGAAAGGGTCAATCAAACCCTTGAACAGTACCTACGATGCTTTTCTTCTTTTGCGCAGGATGACTGGCTATCACTTCTCCCACTCGCGGAATTTTCATACAATAATTCCACCCATTCGGTAACCAAACAGTCACCTTTTTTCGCCAATTATGGATACCATCCTTCTTTCTTGCCTGAGATGCCTATTGATTCTTCTGTACCTGCCGTACAAGACAGGTTGAACTTCCTTAACTCAAACTACCAATTACTGCAGGATACAATCTCCAAGACCCAGGCAGATAATAAAAAGTTCTTCGACAAGAAGAGAAGAGGCAATTTGAATCTTGAACCTTTTCCAGTACCTCGCTGCCCGTCTGCTACCGAACCCGGCCACCCTTGTGATCCTGCACCAGCCTCCTGCTTGGTTTAACGCTGTCTCCAGTGCCTGTGCTAGCTGTCCATCCTACCAGCTTTCCTGAGTCCAGTTCCTTACCAGATGCTCTGCCTGCATCTCCACGTCTGCAACTCAGCTGACAAGTTCTGCACGCAACTACAGGCACTCGTGTAACTCCTCACCCTAGGTCTGTCCCATCCTCAGTGGGGCTTGGGTTGGAGATACAAGGGAGGCCGACCTCGTCATTCCAGACTCCTACCAGGTACGTGACAGTACCAGTCAGCCAGAGATGGAGTCTGGAAGGGAGGCCTCTCCACCGAAGGACATTTACCAAACTATTTCTGCGCTCTCAAATATTGTGCAGAAGTTACAAGAGCGGGTCACTTTGGGATTCACAAGACGGCCAATTTGATCTCCCGTACATTCTGGTTGCCAAATTTGATGAACGACTGCAAGAAATATGTAAGATCTTGTATTTCATGCCTTCGGAATAAGACAGACAGAGCCAGAACTTGGGGTCTACTTGAGCCCCTTCCTGTACCTGAGAAACCATGGAGCATGATCTCCATGGATTTTATAGTAGAACTTCCCCCATCTGAAGACTTCACTACCATTTTCGTTGTGGTTGATCGTTTGACCAAAATGGCCCACTTTGTACCTCTGCAAGGAACTCCTTCTGCCCCGGAGACTGCCTCAACTTTTATCAAGGAGATTGTAAGGTTGCATGGCATCCCTGACAGCATAGTTTCTGATCGAGGGGTGCAGTTCACTTCTAGATTTTGGAGGGCCTTATGTGAAACTTTGAACATTGAACTCCGCCTCTCCACAGCTTATCACCCACAAACTAATGGACAGACTGAAAGGGTCAATCAAACCCTTGAACAGTACCTACGATGCTTTTCTTCTTTTGCACAGGATGACTGGCTATCACTTCTCCCACTCGCGGAATTTTCATACAATAATTCCACCCATTCGGCAACCAAACAGTCACCTTTTTTCGCCAATTATGGATACCATCCTTCTTTCTTGCCTGAGCTGCCTATTGATTCTTCTGTACCTGCCGTACAAGACAGGTTGAACTTCCTTAACTCCAACTACCAATTACTGCAGGATACAATCTCCAAGACCCAGGCAGATAATAAAAAGTTCTTCGACAAGAAGGGAAGAGGCAATTTGAATCTTGAACCTGGAGATAAGGTCTGGCTTTCCACAGCGAACTTGAAACTAAGTTGCCCCTCGAGGAAGCTTGGCCCAAGATTTTTGGGGCCTTTTCCAGTACCTCGCTGCCCGTCTGCTACCGAACCCGGCCACCCTTGTGATCCTGCACCAGCCTCCTGCTTGGCTTAACGCTGTCTCCAGTGCCTGTGCTAGCTGTCCATCCTACCAGCTTTCCTGAGTCCAGTTCCTTACCAGATGCTCTGCCTGCATCTCCACGTCTGCAACTCAGCTGACAAGTTCTGCACGCAACTACAGGCTCTCGTGTAACTCCTCACCCTAGGTCTGTCCCATCCTCAGTGGGGCTTGGGTTGGAGATACAAGGGAGGCCGACCTCGTCATTCCAGACTCCTACTAGGTACGTGACAGTACCAGTCAGCCAGAGATGGAGTCTGGAAGGGAGGCCTCTCCACCGAAGGACATTTACCAAACTATTTCTGCGCTCTCAAATATTGTGCAGAAGTTACAAGAGCGGGTCACTTTGGGATTCACAAGACGGCTAATTTGATCTCCCGTACATTCTGGTGGCCAAACTTGATGAACGACTGCAAGAAATATGTAAGATCTTGTATTTCATGCCTTCGGAATAAGACAGACAGAGCCAGAACTTTGGGTCTACTTGAGCCCCTTCCTGTACCTGAGAAACCATGGAGCATGATCTCCATGGATTTTATAGTAGAACTTCCCCCATCTGAAGACTTTACTACCATTTTCGTTGTGGTTGATCGTTTGACCAAAATGGCCCACTTTGTACCTCTGCAAGGAACTCCTTCTGCCCCGGAGACTGCCTCAACTCTTATCAAGGAGATTGTAAGGTTGCATGGCATCCCTGACAGCATAGTTTCTGATCGAGAGGTGCAGTTCACTTCTAGATTTTGGAGGGCCTTATGTGAAACTTTGAACATTGAACTCCGCCTCTCCACAGCTTATCACCCACAAACTAATGGACAGACTGAAAGGGTCAATCAAACCCTTGAACAGTACCTACGATGCTTTTCTTCTTTTGCACAGGATGACTGGCTATCACTTCTCCCACTCGCGGAATTTTCATACAATAATTCCACCCATTCGGTAACCAAACAGTCACCTTTTTTCGCCAATTATGGATACCATCCTTCTTTCTTGCCTGAGCTGCCTATTGATTCTTCTGTACCTGCCGTACAAGACAGGTTGAACTTCCTTAACTCCAACTACCAATTACTGCAGGTCCCTGAACAGTTCAGAGTTGCCGTCCTAGGGCGATGTCATGATCATCCCCTAGCGGGTCACTTTGGGATTCACAAGACGGCTAATTTGATCTCCCGTACATTCTGGTGGCCAAACTTGATGAACGACTGCAAGAAATATGTAAGATCTTGTATTTCATGCCTTCGGAATAAGACAGACAGAGCCAGAACTTGGGGTCTACTTGAGCCCCTTCCTGTACCTGAGAAACCATGGAGCATGATCTCCATGGATTTTATAGTAGAACTTCCCCCATCTGAAGACTTTACTACCATTTTCGTTGTGGTTGATCGTTTGACCAAAATGGCCCACTTTGTACCTCTGCAAGGAACTCCTTCTGCCCCGGAGACTGCCTCAACTTTTATCAAGGAGATTGTAAGGTTGCATGGCATCCCTGACAGCATAGTTTCTGATCGAGGGGTGCAGTTCACTTCTAGATGTTGGAGGGCCTTATGTGAAACTTTAAACATTGAACTCCGCCTCTCCACAGCTTATCACCCACAAACTAATGGACAGACTGAAAGGGTCAATCAAACCCTTGAACAGTACCTACGATGCTTTTCTTCTTTTGCGCAGGATGACTGGCTATCACTTCTCCCACTCGCGGAATTTTCATACAATAATTCCACCCATTCGGCAACCAAACAGTCACCTTTTTTCGCCAATTATGGATACCATCCTTCTTTCTTGCCTGAGCTGCCTATTGATTCTTCTGTACCTGCCGTACAAGACAGGTTGAACTTCCTTAACTCCAACTACCAATTACTGCAGGATACAATCTCCAAGACCCAGGCAGATAATAAAAAGTTCTTCGACAAGAAGAGAAGAGGCAATTTGAATCTTGAACCTTTTCCAGTACCTCGCTGCCCGTCTGCTACCGAACCCGGCCACCCTTGTGATCCTGCACCAGCCTCCTGCTTGGCTTAACGCTGTCTCCAGTGCCTGTGCTAGCTGTCCATCCTACCAGCTTTCCTGAGTCCAGTTACTTACCAGATGCTCTGCCTGCATCTCCACGTCTGCAACCCAGCTGACAAGTTCTGCACGCAACTACAGGCACTCGTGTAACTCCTCACCCTAGGTCTGTCCCATCCTCAGTGGGGCTTGGGTTGGAGATACAAGGGAGGCCGACCTCGTCATTCCAGACTCCTACCAGGTACGTGACAGTACCAGTCAGCCAGAGATGGAGTCTGGAAGGGAGGCCTCTCCACCGAAGGACATTTACCAAACTATTTCTGCGCTCTCAAATATTGTGCAGAAGTTACAAGAGCGGGTCACTTTGGGATTCACAAGACGGCCAATTTGATCTCCCGTACATTCTGGTGGCCAAATTTGATGAACGACTGCAAAAAATATGTAAGATCTTGTATTTTATGCCTTCGGAATAAGACAGACAGAGCCAGAACTTGGGGTCTACTTGAGCCCCTTCCTGTACCTGAGAAACCATGGAGCATGATCTCCATGGATTTTATAGTAGAACTTCCCCCATCTGAAGACTTCACTACCATTTTCGTTGTGGTTGATCGTTTGACCAAAATGGCCCACTTTGTACCTCTGCAAGGAACTCCTTCTGCCCCGGAGACTGCCTCAACTTTTATCAAGGAGATTGTAAGGTTGCATGGCATCCCTGACAGCATAGTTTCTGATCGAGGGGTGCAGCTCACTTCTAGATTTTGGAGGGCCTTATGTGAAACTTTGAACATTGAACTCCGCCTCTCCACAGCTTATCACCCACAAACTAATGGACAGACTGAAAGGGTCAATCAAACCCTTGAACAGTACCTACGATGCTTTTCTTCTTTTGCACAGGATGACTGGCTATCACTTCTCCAACTCGCGGAATTTTCATACAATAATTCCACCCATTCGGCAACCAAACAGTCACCTTTTTTCGCCAATTATGGATACCATCCTTCTTTCTTGCCTGAGCTGCCTATTGATTCTTCTGTACCTGCCGTACAAGACAGGTTGAACTTCCTTAACTCCAACTACCAATTACTGCAGGATACAATCTCCAAGACCCAGGCAGATAATAAAAAGTTCTTCGACAAGAAGAGAAGAGGCAATTTGAATCTTGAACCTGGAGATAAGGTCTGGCTTTCCACAGCGAACTTGAAACTAAGTTGCCCCTCGAGGAAGCTTGGCCCAAGATTTTTGGGGCCTTTTCCAGTACCTCGCTGCCCGTCTGCTACCGAACCCGGCCACCCTTGTGATCCTGCACCAGCCTCCTGCTTGGCTTAACGCTGTCTCCAGTGCCTGTGCTAGCTGTCCATCCTACCAGCTTTCCTGAGTCCAGTTCCTTACCAGATGCTCTGCCTGCATCTCCACGTCTGCAACTCAGCTGACAAGTTCTGCACGCAACTACAGGCTCTCGTGTAACTCCTCACCCTAGGTCTGTCCCATCCTCAGTGGGGCTTGGGTTGGAGATACAAGGGAGGCCGACCTCGTCATTCCAGACTCCTACCAGGTACGTGACAGTACCAGTCAGCCAGAGATTGAGTCTGGAAGGGAGGCCTCTCCACCGAAGGACATTTACCAAACTATTTCTGCGCTCTCAAATATTGTGCAGAAGTTACAAGAGCGGGTCACTTTGGGATTCACAAGACGGCTAATTTGATCTCCCGTACATTCTAGTGGCCAAACTTGATGAACGACTGCAAGAAATATGTAAGATCTTGTATTTCATGCCTTCGGAATAAGACAGACAAAGCCAGAACTTGGGGTCTACTTGAGCCCCTTACTGTACCTGAGAAACCATGGAGCATGATCTCCATGGATTTTATAGTAGAACTTCCCCCATCTGAAGACTTTACTACCATTTTCGTTGTGGTTGATCGTTTGACCAAAATGGCCCACTTTGTACCTCTGCAAGGAACTCCTTCTGCCCCGGAGACTGCCTCAACTTTTATCAAGGAGATTGTAAGGTTGCATGGCATCCCTGACAGCATAGTTTCTGATCGAGGGGTGCAGTTCACTTCTAGATTTTGGAGGGCCTTATGTGAAACTTTGAACATTGAACTCCGCCTCTCCACAGCTTATCACCCACAAACTAATGGACAGACTGAAAGGGTCAATCAAACCCTTGAACAGTACCTACGATGCTTTTCTTCTTTTGCACAGGATGACTGGCTATCACTTCTCCCACTCGCGGAATTTTCATACAATAATTCCACCCATTCGGTAACCAAACAGTCACCTTTTTTCGCCAATTATGGATACCATCCTTCTTTCTTGCCTGAGCTGCCTATTGATTCTTCTGTACCTGCCGTATAAGACAGGTTGAACTTCCTTAACTCCAACTACCAATTACTGCAGGATACAATCTCCAAGACCCAGGCAGATAATAAAAAGTTCTTCGACAAGAAGAGAAGAGGCAATTTGAATCTTGAACCTGGAGATAAGGTCTGGCTTTCCACAGCGAACTTGAAACTAAGTTGCCCCTCGAGGAAGCTTGGCCCAAGATTTTTGGGGCCTTTTCCAGTACCTCGCTGCCCGTCTGCTACCGAACCCGGCCACCCTTGTGATCCTGCACCAGCCTCCTGCTTGGCTTAACGCTGTCTCCAGTGCCTGTGCTAGCTGTCCATCCTACCAGCTTTCCTGAGTCCAGTTCCTTACCAGATGCTCTGCCTGCATCTCCACGTCTGCAACTCAGCTGACAAGTTCTGCACGCAACTACAGGCTCTCGTGTAACTCCTCACCCTAGGTCTGTCCCATTCTCAGTGGGGCTTGGGTTGGAGATACAAGGGAGGCCGACCTCGTCATTCCAGACTCCTACCAGGTACGTGACAGTACCAGTCAGCCAGAGATGGAGTCTGGAAGGGAGGCCTCTCCACCGAAGGACATTTACCAAACTATTTCTGCGCTCTCAAATATTGTGCAGAAGTTACAAGAGCGGGTCACTTTGGGATTCACAAGACGGCTAATTTGATCTCCCGTACATTCTGGTGGCCAAACTTGATGAACGACTGCAAGAAATATGTAAGATCTTGTATTTCATGCCTTCGGAATAAGACAGACAGAGCCAGAACTTGGGGTCTACTTGAGCCCCTTCCTGTACCTGAGAAACCATGGAGCATGATCTCCATGGATTTTATAGTCGAACTTCCCCCATCTGAAGACTTCACTACCATTTTCGTTGTGGTTGATCGTTTGACCAAAATGGCCCACTTTGTACCTCTGCAAGGAACTCCTTCTGCCCCGGAGACTGCCTCAACTTTTATCAAGGAGATTGTAAGGTTGCATGGCATCCCTGACAGCATAGTTTCTGATCGAGGGGTGCAGTTCACTTCTAGATTTTGGAGGGCCTTATGTGAAACTTTGAACATTGAACTCCGCCTCTCCACAGCTTATCACCCACAAACTAATGGACAGACTGAAAGGGTCAATCAAACCCTTGAACAGTACCTACGATGCTTTTCTTCTTTTGCACAGGATGACTGGCTATCACTTCTCCCACTCGCGGAATTTTCATACAATAATTCCACCCATTCGGCAACCAGTCACCTTTTTTCGCCAATTATGGATACCATCCTTCTTTCTTGCCTGAGCTGCCTATTGATTCTTCTGTACCTGCCGTACAAGACAGGTTGAACTTCCTTAACTCCAACTACCAATTACTGCAGGATACAATCTCCAAGACCCAGGCAGATAATAAAAAGTTCTTCGACAAGAAGAGAAGAGGCAATTTGAATCTTGAACCTTTTCCAGTACCTCGCTGCCCGTCTGCTACCGAACCCGGCCACCCTTGTGATCCTGCACCAGCCTCCTGCTTGGCTTAACGCTGTCTCCAGTGCCTGTGCTAGCTGTCCATCCTACCAGCTTTCCTGAGTCCAGTTCCTTACCAGATGCTCTGCCTGCATCTCCACGTCTGCAACTCAGCTGACAAGTTCTGCACGCAACTACAGGCACTCGTGTAACTCCTCACCCTAAGTCTGTCCCATCCTCAGTGGGGCTTGGGTTGGAGATACAAGGGAGGCCGACCTCGTCATTCCAGACTCCTACCAGGTACGTGACAGTACCAGTCAGCCAGAGATGGAGTCTGGAAGGGAGGCCTCTCCACCGAAGGACATTTACCAAACTATTTCTGCGCTCTCAAATATTGTGCAGAAGTTACAAGAGCGGGTCACTTTGGGATTCACAAGACGGCTAATTTGATCTCCCGTACATTCTAGTGGCCAAACTTGATGAACGACTGCAAGAAATATGTAAGATCTTGTATTTCATGCCTTCGGAATAAGACAGACAAAGCCAGAACTTGGGGTCTACTTGAGCCCCTTACTGTACCTGAGAAACCATGGAGCATGATCTCCATGGATTTTATAGTAGAACTTCCCCCATCTGAAGACTTTACTACCATTTTCGTTGTGGTTGATCGTTTGACCAAAATGGCCCACTTTGTACCTCTGCAAGGAACTCCTTCTGCCCCGGAGACTGCCTCAACTTTTATCAAGGAGATTGTAAGGTTGCATGGCATCCCTGACAGCATAGTTTCTGATCGAGGGGTGCAGTTCACTTCTAGATTTTGGAGGGCCTTATGTGAAACTTTGAACATTGAACTCCGCCTCTCCACAGCTTATCACCCACAAACTAATGGACAGACTGAAAGGGTCAATCAAACCCTTGAACAGTACCTACGATGCTTTTCTTCTTTTGCACAGGATGACTGGCTATCACTTCTCCCACTCGCGGAATTTTCATACAATAATTCCACCCATTCGGTAACCAAACAGTCACCTTTTTCGCCAATTATGGATACCATCCTTCTTTCTTGCCTGAGCTGCCTATTGATTCTTCTGTACCTGCCGTATAAGACAGGTTGAACTTCCTTAACTCCAACTACCAATTACTGCAGGATACAATCTCCAAGACCCAGGCAGATAATAAAAAGTTCTTCGACAAGAAGAGAAGAGGCAATTTGAATCTTGAACCTGGAGATAAGGTCTGGCTTTCCACAGCGAACTTGAAACTAAGTTGCCCCTCGAGGAAGCTTGGCCCAAGATTTTTGGGGCCTTTTCCAGTACCTCGCTGCCCGTCTGCTACCGAACCCGGCCACCCTTGTGATCCTGCACCAGCCTCCTGCTTGGCTTAACGCTGTCTCCAGTGCCTGTGCTAGCTGTCCATCCTACCAGCTTTCCTGAGTCCAGTTCCTTACCAGATGCTCTGCCTGCATCTCCACGTCTGCAACTCAGCTGACAAGTTCTGCACGCAACTACAGGCTCTCGTGTAACTCCTCACCCTAGGTCTGTCCCATTCTCAGTGGGGCTTGGGTTGGAGATACAAGGGAGGCCGACCTCGTCATTCCAGACTCCTACCAGGTACGT
This sequence comes from Rana muscosa, assembly GCA_029206835.1. NCBI lineage: Eukaryota > Metazoa > Chordata > Amphibia > Anura > Ranidae > Rana > Rana muscosa. The sequence continues at coordinate 275,219,330 of CM055123.1, forward strand.
CACAGTACCAGTCAGCCAGAGATGGAGTCTGGAAGGGAGGCCTCTCCACTGAAGGACATTTACCAAACTATTTCTGCGCTCTCAAATATTGTGCAGAAGTTACAAGAGCGGGTCACTTTGGGATTCACAAGACGGCTAATTTGATCTCCCGTACATTCTGGTGGCCAAACTTGATGAACGACTGCAAGAAATATGTAAGATCTTGTATTTCATGCCTTCGGAATAAGACAGACAGAGCCAGAACTTGGGGTCTACTTGAGCCCCTTCCTGTACCTGAGAAACCATGGAGCATGATCTCCATGGATTTTATAGTCGAACTTCCCCCATCTGAAGACTTCACTACCATTTTCGTTGTGGTTGATCGTTTGACCAAAATGGCCCACTTTGTACCTCTGCAAGGAACTCCTTCTGCCCCGGAGACTGCCTCAACTTGTATCAAGGAGATTGTAAGGTTGCATGGCATCCCTGACAGCATAGTTTCTGATCGAGGGGTGCAGTTCACTTCTAGATTTTGGAGGGCCTTATGTGAAACTTTGAACATTGAACTCCGCCTCTCCACAGCTTATCACCCACAAACTAATGGACAGACTGAAAGGGTCAATCAAACCCTTGAACAGTACCTACGATGCTTTTCTTCTTTTGCACAGGATGACTGGCTATCACTTCTCCCACTCGCGGAATTTTCATACAATAATTCCACCCATTCGGCAACCAGTCACCTTTTTTCGCCAATTATGGATACCATCCTTCTTTCTTGCCTGAGCTGCCTATTGATTCTTCTGTACCTGCCGTACAAGACAGGTTGAACTTCCTTAACTCCAACTACCAATTACTGCAGGATACAATCTCCAAGACCCAGGCAGATAATAAAAAGTTCTTCGACAAGAAGAGAAGAGGCAATTTGAATCTTGAACCTTTTCCAGTACCTCGCTGCCCGTCTGCTACCGAACCCGGCCACCCTTGTGATCCTGCACCAGCCTCCTGCTTGGCTTAACGCTGTCTCCAGTGCCTGTGCTAGCTGTCCATCCTACCAGCTTTCCTGAGTCCAGTTCCTTACCAGATGCTCTGCCTGCATCTCCACGTCTGCAACTCAGCTGACAAGTTCTGCACGCAACTACAGGCACTCGTGTAACTCCTCACCCTAGGTCTGTCCCATCCTCAGTGGGGCTTGGGTTGGAGATACAAGGGAGGGCGACCTCGTCATTCCAGACTCCTACCAGGTACGTGAGAGTACCAGTCAGCCAGAGATGGGGTCTGGAAGGGAGGCCTCTCCACCGAAGGACATTTACCAAACTATTTCTGCGCTCTCAAATATTTTGCAGAAGTTACAAGAGCGGGTCACTTTGGGATTCACAAGACGGCCAATTTGAACTCCCGTATATTCTGGTGGCCAAATTTAATGAACGACTGCAAGAAATATGTAAGATCTTGTATTTCATGCCTTCGGAATAAGACAGACAGAGCCAGAACTTGGGGTCTACTTGAGCCCCTTCCTGTACCTGAGAAACCATGGAGCATGATCTCCATGGATTTTATAGTAGAACTTCCCCCATCTGAAGACTTCACTACCATTTTCGTTGTGGTTGATCGTTTGACCAAAATGGCCCACTTTGTACCTCTGCAAGGAACTCCTTCTGCCCCGGAGACTGCCTCAACTTTTATCAAGGAGATTGTAAGGTTGCATGGCATCCCTGACAGCATAGTTTCTGATCGAGGGGTGCAGTTCACTTCTAGATTTTGGAGGGCCTTATGTGAAACTTTGTACATTGAACTCCGCCTCTCCACAGCTTATCACCCACAAACTAATGGACAGACTGAAAGGGTCAATCAAACCCTTGAACAGTACCTACGATGCTTTTCTTCTTTTGCACAGGATGACTGGCTATCACTTCTCCCACTCGCGGAATTTTCATACAATAATTCCACCCATTCGGCAACCAAACAGTCACCTTTTTTCGCCAATTATGGATACCATCCTTCTTTCTTGCCTGAGCTGCCTATTGATTCTTCTGTACCTGCCGTACAAGACAGGTTGAACTTCCTTAACTCCAAATAACAATTACTGCAGGATACAATCTCCAAGACCCAGGCAGATAATAAAAAGTTCTTCGACAAGAAGAGAAGAGGCAATTTGAATCTTGAACCTGGAGATAAGGTCTGGCTTTCCACAGCGAACTTGAAACTAAGTTGCCCCTCGAGGAAGCTTGGCCCAAGATTTTTGGGGCCTTTTCCAGTACCTCGCTGCCCGTCTGCTACCGAACCCGGCCACCCTTGTGATCCTGCACCAGCCTCCTGCTTGACTTAACGCTGTCTCCAGTGCCTGTGCTAGCTGTCCATCCTACCAGCTTTCCTGAGTCCAGTTCCTTACCAGATGCTCTGCCTGCATCTCCACGTCTGCAACTCAGCTGACAAGTTCTGCACGCAACTACAGGCTCTCGTGTAACTCCTCACCCTAGGTCTGTCCCATCCTCAGTGGGGCTTGGTTTGGAGATACAAGGGAGGCCGACCTCGTCATTCCAGACTCCTACCAGGTACGTGAAAGTACCAGTCAGCCAGAGATGGAGTCTGGAAGGGAGGCCTCTCCACCGAAGGACATTTACCAAACTATTTCTGCGCTCTCAAATATTGTGCAGAAGTTACAAGAGCGGGTCACTTTGGGATTCACAAGACGGCTAATTTGATCTCCCGTACATTCTAGTGGCCAAACTTGATGAACGACTGCAAGAAATATGTAAGATCGTGTATTTCATGAAAAGGTTCAAGATTCAAATTGCCTCTTCTCTTCTTGTCGAAGAACTTTTTATTATCTGCCTGGGTCTTGGAGATTGTATCCTGCAGTAATTGGTAGTTTGAGTTAAGGAAGTTCAACCTGTCTTGTACGGCAGGTACAGAAGAATCAATAGGCAGCTCAGGCAAGAAAGAAGGATGGTATCCATAATTGGCGAAAAAAGGTGACTGTTTGGTTGCCGAATGGGTGGAATTATTGTATGAAAATTCCGCGAGTGGGAGAAGTGATAGCCAGTCATCCTGCGCAAAAGAAGAAAAGCATCGTAGGTACTGTTCAAGGGTTTGATTGACCCTTTCAGTCTGTCCATTAGTTTGTGGGTGATAAGCTGTGGAGAGGCGGAGTTCAATGTTCAAAGTTTCACATAAGGCCCTCCAACATCTAGAAGTGAACTGCACCCCTCGATCAGAAACTATGCTGTCAGGGATGCCATGCAACCTTACAATCTCCTTGATAAAAGTTGAGGCAGTCTCCGGGGCAGAAGGAGTTCCTTGCAGAGGTACAAAGTGGGCCATTTTGGTCAAACGATCAACCACAACGAAAATGGTAGTGAAGTCTTCAGATGGGGGAAGTTCTACTATAAAATCCATGGAGACCATGCTCCATGGTTTCTCAGGTACAGGAAGGGGCTCAAGTAGACCCCAAGTTCTGGCTCTGTCTGTCTTATTCCGAAGGCATGAAATACAAGATCTTACATATTTCTTGCAGTCGTTCATCAAGTTTGGCCACCAGAATGTACGGGAGATCAAATTAGCCGTCTTGTGAATCCCAAAGTGACCGCTAGGGGATGATCATGACATCGCCCTAGGACGGCAACTCTGAACTGTTCTGGGACCTGCAGTAATTGGTAGTTGGAGTTAAGGAAGTTCAACCTGTCTTGTACGGCAGGTACAGAAGAATCAATAGGCAGCTCAGGCAAGAAAGAAGGATGGTATCCATAATTGGCGAAAAAAGGTGACTGTTTGGTTGCCGAATGGGTGGAATTATTGTATGAAAATTCCGCGAGTGGGAGAAGTGATAGCCATCATCCTGCGCAAAAGAAGAAAAGCATCGTAGGTACTGTTCAAGGGTTTGATTGACCCTTTCAGTCTGTCCATTAGTTTGTGGGTGATAAGCTGTGGAGAGGCGGAGTTCAATGTTCAAAGTTTCACATAAGGCTCTCCAACATCTAGAAGTGAACTGCACCCCTCGATCAGAAACTATGCTGTCAGGGATGCCATGCAACCTTACAATCTCCTTGATAAAAGTTGAGGCAGTCTCCGGGGCAGAAGGAGTTCCTTGCAGAGGTACAAAGTGGGCCATTTTGGTCAAACGATCAACCACAACGAAAATGGTAGTGAAGTCTTCAGATGGGGGAAGTTCTACTATAAAATCCATGGAGATCATGCTCCATGGTTTCTCAGGTACAGGAAGGGGCTCAAGTAGACCCCAAGTTCTGGCTCTGTCTGTCTTATTCCGAAGGCATGAAATACAAGATCTTACATATTTCTTGCAGTCGTTCATCAAGTTTGGCCACTAGAATGTACGGGAGATCAAATTAGCCGTCTTGTGAATCCCAAAGTGACCCGCTCTTGTAACTTCTGCACAATATTTGAGAGCGCAGAAATAGTTTGGTAAATGTCCTTCGGTGGAGAGGCCTCCCTTCCAGACTCCATCTCTGGCTGACTGGTACTGTCACGTACCTGGTAGGAGTCTGGAATGACGAGGTCGGCCTCCCTTGTATCTCCAACCCAAGCCCCACTGAGGATGGGACAGACCTAGGGTGAGGAGTTACACGAGAGCCTGTAGTTGCGTGCAGAACTTGTCAGCTGAGTTGCAGACGTGGAGATGCAGGCAGAGCATCTGGTAAGGAACTGGACTCAGGAAAGCTGGTAGGATGGACAGCTAGCACAGGCACTTGAGACAGCGTTAAGCCAAGCAGGAGGCTGGTGCAGGATCACAAGGGTGGCCGGGTTCGGTAGCAGACGGGCAGCGAGGTACTGGAAAAGGCCCCAAAAATCTTGGGCCAAGCTTCCTCGAGGGGCAACTTAGTTTCAAGTTCGCTGTGGAAAGCCAGACCTTATCTCCAGGTTCAAGATTCAAATTGCCTCTTCTCTTCTTGTCGAATAACTTTTTATTATCTGCCTGGGTCTTGGAGATTGTATCCTGCAGTAATTGGTAGTTTGAGTTAAGGAAGTTCAACCTGTCTTGTACGGCAGGTACAGAAGAATCAATAGGCAGCTCAGGCAAGAAAGAAGGATGGTATCCATAATTGGCGAAAAAAGGTGACTGTTTGGTTGCCGAATGGGTGGAATTATTGTATGAAAATTCCGCGAGTGGGAGAAGTGATAGCCAGTCATCCTGCGCAAAAGAAGAAAAGCATCGTAGGTACTGTTCAAGGGTTTGATTGACCCTTTCAGTCTGTCCATTAGTTTGTGGGTGATAAGCTGTGGAGAGGCGGAGTTCAATGTTCAAAGTTTCACATAAGGCCCTCCAACATCTAGAAGTGAACTGCACCCCTCGATCAGAAACTATGCTGTCAGGGATGCCATGCAACCTTACAATCTCCTTGATAAAAGTTGAGGCAGTCTCCGGGGCAGAAGGAGTTCCTTGCAGAGGTACAAAGTGGGCCATTTTGGTCAAACGATCAACCACAACGAAAATGGTAGTGAAGTCTTCAGATGGGGGAAGTTCTACTATAAAATCCATGGAGACCATGCTCCATGGTTTCTCAGGTACAGGAAGGGGCTCAAGTAGACCCCAAGTTCTGGCTCTGTCTGTCTTATTCCGAAGGCATGAAATACAAGATCTTACATATTTCTTGCAGTCGTTCATCAAGTTTGGCCACCAGAATGTACGGGAGATCAAATTAGCCGTCTTGTGAATCCCAAAGTGACCGCTAGGGGATGATCATGACATCGCCCTAGGACGGCAACTCTGAACTGTTCTGGGACCTGCAGTAATTGGTAGTTGGAGTTAAGGAAGTTCAACCTGTCTTGTACGGCAGGTACAGAAGAATCAATAGGCAGCTCAGGCAAGAAAGAAGGATGGTATCCATAATTGGCGAAAAAAGGTGACTGTTTGGTTGCCGAATGGGTGGAATTATTGTATGAAAATTCCGCGAGTGGGAGAAGTGATAGCCATCATCCTGCGCAAAAGAAGAAAAGCATCGTAGGTACTGTTCAAGGGTTTGATTGACCCTTTCAGTCTGTCCATTAGTTTGTGGGTGATAAGCTGTGGAGAGGCGGAGTTCAATGTTCAAAGTTTCACATAAGGCTCTCCAACATCTAGAAGTGAACTGCACCCCTCGATCAGAAACTATGCTGTCAGGGATGCCATGCAACCTTACAATCTCCTTGATAAAAGTTGAGGCAGTCTCCGGGGCAGAAGGAGTTCCTTGCAGAGGTACAAAGTGGGCCATTTTGGTCAAACGATCAACCACAACGAAAATGGTAGTGAAGTCTTCAGATGGGGGAAGTTCTACTATAAAATCCATGGAGATCATGCTCCATGGTTTCTCAGGTACAGGAAGGGGCTCAAGTAGACCCCAAGTTCTGGCTCTGTCTGTCTTATTCCGAAGGCATGAAATACAAGATCTTACATATTTCTTGCAGTCGTTCATCAAGTTTGGCCACTAGAATGTACGGGAGATCAAATTAGCCGTCTTGTGAATCCCAAAGTGACCCGCTCTTGTAACTTCTGCACAATATTTGAGAGCGCAGAAATAGTTTGGTAAATGTCCTTCGGTGGAGAGGCCTCCCTTCCAGACTCCATCTCTGGCTGACTGGTACTGTCACGTACCTGGTAGGAGTCTGGAATGACGAGGTCGGCCTCCCTTGTATCTCCAACCCAAGCCCCACTGAGGATGGGACAGACCTAGGGTGAGGAGTTACACGAGAGCCTGTAGTTGCGTGCAGAACTTGTCAGCTGAGTTGCAGACGTGGAGATGCAGGCAGAGCATCTGGTAAGGAACTGGACTCAGGAAAGCTGGTAGGATGGACAGCTAGCACAGGCACTTGAGACAGCGTTAAGCCAAGCAGGAGGCTGGTGCAGGATCACAAGGGTGGCCGGGTTCGGTAGCAGACGGGCAGCGAGGTACTGGAAAAGGCCCCAAAAATCTTGGGCCAAGCTTCCTCGAGGGGCAACTTAGTTTCAAGTTCGCTGTGGAAAGCCAGACCTTATCTCCAGGTTCAAGATTCAAATTGCCTCTTCTCTTCTTGTCGAAGAACTTTTTATTATCTGCCTGGGTCTTGGAGATTGTATCCTGCAGTAATTGGTAGTTTGAGTTAAGGAAGTTCAACCTGTCTTGTACGGCAGGTACAGAAGAATCAATAGGCAGCTCAGGCAAGAAAGAAGGATGGTATCCATAATTGGCGAAAAAAGGTGACTGTTTGGTTGCCGAATGGGTGGAATTATTGTATGAAAATTCCGCGAGTGGGAGAAGTGATAGCCAGTCATCCTGCGCAAAAGAAGAAAAGCATCGTAGGTACTGTTCAAGGGTTTGATTGACCCTTTCAGTCTGTCCATTAGTTTGTGGGTGATAAGCTGTGGAGAGGCGGAGTTCAATGTTCAAAGTTTCACATAAGGCCCTCCAACATCTAGAAGTGAACTGCACCCCTCGATCAGAAACTATGCTGTCAGGGATGCCATGCAACCTTACAATCTCCTTGATAAAAGTTGAGGCAGTCTCCGGGGCAGAAGGAGTTCCTTGCAGAGGTACAAAGTGGGCCATTTTGGTCAAACGATCAACCACAACGAAAATGGTAGTGAAGTCTTCAGATGGGGGAAGTTCTACTATAAAATCCATGGAGATCATGCTCCATGGTTTCTCAGGTACAGGAAGGGGCTCAAGTAGACCCCAAGTTCTGGCTCTGTCTGTCTTATTCCGAAGGCATGAAATACAAGATCTTACATATTTCTTGCAGTCGTTCATCAAGTTTGGCCACTAAAATGTACGGGAGATCAAATTAGCCGTCTTGTGAACCCCAAAGTGACCCGCTCTTGTAACTTCTGCACAATATTTGAGAGCGCAGAAATAGTTTGGTAAATGTCCTTCGGTGGAGAGGCCTCCCTTCCAGACTCCATCTCTGGCTGACTGGTACTGTCACGTACCTGGTAGGAGTCTGGAATGACGAGGTCGGCCTCCCTTGTATCTCCAACCCAAGCCCCACTGAGGATGGGACAGACCTAGGGTGAGGAGTTACACGAGAGCCTGTAGTTGCGTGCAGAACTTGTCAGCTGAGTTGCAGACGTGGAGATGCAGGCAGAGCACCTGGTAAGGAACTGGACTCAGGAAAGCTGGTAGGATGGACAGCTAGCACAGGCCCTGGAGACAGCGTTAAGTCAAGCAGGAGGCTGGTGCAGGATCACAAGGGTGGCCGGGTTCGGTAGCAGACGGGCAGCGAGGTACTGGAAAAGGCCCCAAAAATCTTGGGCCAAGCTTCCTCGAGGGGCAACTTAGTTTCAAGTTCGCTGTGGAAAGCCAGACCTTATCTCCAGGTTCAAGATTCAAATTGCCTCTTCTCTTCTTGTCGAAGAACTTTTTATTATCTGCCTGGGTCTTGGAGATTGTATCCTGCAGTAATTGTTATTTGGAGTTAAGGAAGTTCAACCTGTCTTGTACGGCAGGTACAGAAGAATCAATAGGCAGCTCAGGCAAGAAAGAAGGATGGTATCCATAATTGGCGAAAAAAGGTGACTGTTTGGTTGCCGAATGGGTGGAATTATTGTATGAAAATTCCGCGAGTGGGAGAAGTGATAGCCAGTCATCCTGTGCAAAAGAAGAAAAGCATCGTAGGTACTGTTCAAGGGTTTGATTGACCCTTTCAGTCTGTCCATTAGTTTGTGGGTGATAAGCTGTGGAGAGGCGGAGTTCAATGTACAAAGTTTCACATAAGGCCCTCCAAAATCTAGAAGTGAACTGCACCCCTCGATCAGAAACTATGCTGTCAGGGATGCCATGCAACCTTACAATCTCCTTGATAAAAGTTGAGGCAGTCTCCGGGGCAGAAGGAGTTCCTTGCAGAGGTACAAAGTGGGCCATTTTGGTCAAACGATCAACCACAACGAAAATGGTAGTGAAGTCTTCAGATGGGGGAAGTTCTACTATAAAATCCATGGAGATCATGCTCCATGGTTTCTCAGGTACAGTAAGGGGCTCAAGTAGACCCCAAGTTCTGGCTTTGTCTGTCTTATTCCGAAGGCATGAAATACAAGATCTTACATATTTCTTGCAGTCGTTCATCAAGTTTGGCCACTAGAATGTACGGGAGATCAAATTAGCCGTCTTGTGAATCCCTAAGTGACCCGCTCTTGTAACTTCTGCACAATATTTGAGAGCGCAGAAATAGTTTGGTAAATGTCCTTCGGTGGAGAGGCCTCCCTTCCAGACTCCATCTCTGGCTGACTGGTACTGTCACGTACCTGGTAGGACTCTGGAATGACGAGGTCGGCCTCCCTTGTATCTCCAACCCAAGCCCCACTGAGGATGGGACAGACCTAGGGTGAGGAGTTACACGAGTGCCTGTAGTTGCGTGCAGAACTTGTCAGCTGAGTTGCAGACGTGGAGATGCAGGCAGAGCATCTGGTAAGGAACTGGACTCAGGAAAGCTGGTAGGATGGACAGCTAGCACAGGCACTGGAGAAAGCGTTAAGCCAAGCAGGAGGCTGGTGCAGGATCACAAGGGTGGCCGGGTTCGGTAGCAGACGGGCAGCGAGGTACTGGAAAAGGTTCAAGATTCAAATTGCCTCTTCTCTTCTTGTCGAAGAACTTTTTATTATCTGCCTGGGTCTTGGAGATTGTATCCTGCAGTAATTGGTAGTTGGAGTTAAGGAAGTTCAACCTGTCTTGTACGGCAGGTACAGAAGAATCAATAGGCAGCTCAGGCAAGAAAGAAGGATGGTATCCATAATTGGCGAAAAAAGGTGACTGTTTGGTTGCCGAATGGGTGGAATTATTGTATGAAAATTCCGCGAGTGGGAGAAGGGATAGCCAGTCATCCTGCGCAAAAGAAGAAAAGCATCGTAGGTACTGTTCAAGGGTTTGATTGACCATTTCAGTTTGTCCATTAGTTTGTGGGTGATAAGCTGTGGAGAGGCGGAGTTCAATGTTCAAAGTTTCACATAAGGCCCTCCAACATCTATAAGTGAACTGCACCCCTCGATCAGAAACTATGCTGTCAGGGATGCCATGCAACCTTACAACCTCCTTGATAAAAGTTGAGGCAGTCTCCGGGGCAGAAGGAGTTCCTTGCAGAGGTACAAAGTGGGCCATTTTGGTCAAACGATCAACCACAACGAAAATGGTAGTGAAGTCTTCAGATGGGGGAAGTTCTACTATAAAATCCATGGAGATCATGCTCCATGGTTTCTCAGGTACAGGAAGGGGCTCAAGTAGACCCCAAGTTCTGGCTCTGTCTGTCTTATTCCGAAGGCATGAAATACAAGATCTTACATATTTCTTGCAGTCGTTCATCAAGTTTGGCCACCAGAATGTACGGGAGATCAAATTAGCCGTCTTGTGAATCCCAAAGTGAACCGCTAGGGGATGATCATGACATCGCCCTAGGACGGCAACTCTGAACTGTTCTGGGACCTGCAGTAATTGGTAGTTGGAGTTAAGGAAGTTCAACCTGTCTTGTACGGCAGGTACAGAAGAATCAATAGGCAGCTCAGGCAAGAAAGAAGGATGGTATCCATAATTGGCGAAAAAAGGTGACTGTTTGGTTGCCGAATGGGTGGAATTATTGTATGAAAATTCCGCGAGTGGGAGAAGTGATAGCCAGTCATCCTGTGCAAAAGAAGAAAAGCATCGTAGGTACTGTTCAAGGGTTTGATTGACCCTTTCAGTCTGTCCATTAGTTTGTGGGTGATAAGCTGTGGAGAGGCGGAGTTCAATGTTCAAAGTTTCACATAAGGCCCTCCAAAATCTAGAAGTGAACTGCACCCCTCGATCAGAAACTATGCTGTCAGGGATGCCATGCAACCTTACAATCTCCTTGATAAAAGTTGAGGCAGTCTCCGGGGCAGAAGGAGTTCCTTGCAGAGGTACAAAGTGGGCCATTTTGGTCAAACGATCAACCACAACGAAAATGGTAGTGAAGTCTTCAGATGGGGGAAGTTCTACTATAAAATCCATGGAGATCATGCTCCATGGTTTCTCAGGTACAGTAAGGGGCTCAAGTAGACCCCAAGTTCTGGCTTTGTCTGTCTTATTCCGAAGGCATGAAATACAAGATCTTACATATTTCTTGCAGTCGTTCATCAAGTTTGGCCACTAGAATGTACGGGAGATCAAATTAGCCGTCTTGTGAATCCCTAAGTGACCCGCTCTTGTAACTTCTGCACAATATTTGAGAGCGCAGAAATAGTTTGGTAAATGTCCTTCGGTGGAGAGGCCTCCCTTCCAGACTCCATCTCTGGCTGACTGGTACTGTCACGTACCTGGTAGGACTCTGGAATGACGAGGTCGGCCTCCCTTGTATCTCCAACCCAAGCCCCACTGAGGATGGGACAGACCTAGGGTGAGGAGTTACACGAGTGCCTGTAGTTGCGTGCAGAACTTGTCAGCTGAGTTGCAGACGTGGAGATGCAGGCAGAGCATCTGGTAAGGAACTGGACTCAGGAAAGCTGGTAGGATGGACAGCTAGCACAGGCACTGGAGAAAGCGTTAAGCCAAGCAGGAGGCTGGTGCAGGATCACAAGGGTGGCCGGGTTCGGTAGCAGACGGGCAGCGAGGTACTGGAAAAGGTTCAAGATTCAAATTGCCTCTTCTCTTCTTGTCGAAGAACTTTTTATTATCTGCCTGGGTCTTGGAGATTGTATCCTGCAGTAATTGGTAGTTGGAGTTAAGGAAGTTCAACCTGTCTTGTACGGCAGGTACAGAAGAATCAATAGGCAGCTCAGGCAAGAAAGAAGGATGGTATCCATAATTGGCGAAAAAAGGTGACTGTTTGGTTGCCGAATGGGTGGAATTATTGTATGAAAATTCCGCGAGTGGGAGAAGGGATAGCCAGTCATCCTGCGCAAAAGAAGAAAAGCATCGTAGGTACTGTTCAAGGGTTTGATTGACCATTTCAGTTTGTCCATTAGTTTGTGGGTGATAAGCTGTGGAGAGGCGGAGTTCAATGTTCAAAGTTTCACATAAGGCCCTCCAACATCTATAAGTGAACTGCACCCCTCGATCAGAAACTATGCTGTCAGGGATGCCATGCAACCTTACAACCTCCTTGATAAAAGTTGAGGCAGTCTCCGGGGCAGAAGGAGTTCCTTGCAGAGGTACAAAGTGGGCCATTTTGGTCAAACGATCAACCACAACGAAAATGGTAGTGAAGTCTTCAGATGGGGGAAGTTCTACTATAAAATCCATGGAGATCATGCTCCATGGTTTCTCAGGTACAGGAAGGGGCTCAAGTAGACCCCAAGTTCTGGCTCTGTCTGTCTTATTCCGAAGGCATGAAATACAAGATCTTACATATTTCTTGCAGTCGTTCATCAAGTTTGGCCACCAGAATGTACGGGAGATCAAATTAGCCGTCTTGTGAATCCCAAAGTGAACCGCTAGGGGATGATCATGACATCGCCCTAGGACGGCAACTCTGAACTGTTCTGGGACCTGCAGTAATTGGTAGTTGGAGTTAAGGAAGTTCAACCTGTCTTGTACGGCAGGTACAGAAGAATCAATAGGCAGCTCAGGCAAGAAAGAAGGATGGTATCCATAATTGGCGAAAAAAGGTGACTGTTTGGTTGCCGAATGGGTGGAATTATTGTATGAAAATTCCGCGAGTGGGAGAAGTGATAGCCAGTCATCCTGTGCAAAAGAAGAAAAGCATCGTAGGTACTGTTCAAGGGTTTGATTGACCCTTTCAGTCTGTCCATTAGTTTGTGGGTGATAAGCTGTGGAGAGGCGGAGTTCAATGTTCAAAGTTTCACATAAGGCCCTCCAAAATCAAGAAGTGAACTGCACCCCTCGATTAGAAACTATGCTGTCAGGGATGCCATGCAACCTTACAATCTCCTTGATAAAAGATGAGGCAGTCTCCGGGGCAGAAGGAGTTCCTTGCAGAGGTACAAAGTGGGCCATTTTGGTCAAACGATCAACCACAACGAAAATGGTAGTGAAGTCTTCAGATGGGGGAAGTTCTACTATAAAATCCATGGAGATCATGCTCCATGGTTTCTCAGGTACAGGAAGGGGCTCAAGTAGACCCCAAGTTCTGGCTCTGTCTGTCTTATTCCGAAGGCATGAAATACAAGATCTTACATATTTCTTGCAGTCGTTCATCAAATTTGGCCACCAGAATGTACGGAAGATCAAATTAGCCGTCTTGTGAATCCCAAAGTGACCCGCTCTTGTAACTTCTGCACAATATTTGAGAGCGCAGAAATAGTTTGGTAAATGTCCTTCGGTGGAGAGGCCTCCCTTCCAGACTCCATCTCTGGCTGACTGGTACTGTCACGTACCTGGTAGGAGTCTGGAATGACGAGGTCGGCCTCCCTTGTATCTCCAACACAAGCCCCACTGAGGATGGGACAGACCTAGGGTTAGGAGTTACACGAGAGCCTGTAGTTGCGTGCAGAACTTGTCAGCTGAGTTGCAGACGTGGAGATGCAGGCAGAGCATCTGGTAAGGAACTGGACTCAGGAAAGCTGGTAGGATGGACAGCTAGCACAGGCACTGGAGACAGCGTTAAGCCAAGCAGGAGGCTGGTGCAGGATCACAAGGGTGGCCGGGTTCGGTAGCAGACGGGCAGCGAGGTACTGGAAAAGGTTCAAGATTCAAATTGCCTCTTCTCTTCTTGTCGAAGAACTTTTTATTATCTGCCTGGGTCTTGGAGATTGTATCCTGCAGTAATTGGTAGTTTGAGTTAAGGAAGTTCAACCTGTCAGGAAGGGGCTCAAGTAGACCCCAAGTTCTGGCTCTGTCTGTCTTATTCCGAAGGCATGAAATACAAGATCTTACATATTTATTGCAGTCGTTCATCAAGTTTGGCCACCAGAATGTACGGGAGATCAAATTAGCCGTCTTGTGAAACCCAAAGTGACCCGCTAGGGGATGATCATGACATCGCCCTAGGACGGCAACTCTGAACTGTTCTGGGATAAAGATTTGCCTCTTATGGAAGTACAGGCCATCCCTTAGTTGAAGAGCCAGGTCCTTGGAAGGCGGTTGGTCTTCCACATATTTTCTTATTTGTGACATCAGATCCGCCTGAAGAAGTAAAAAATTATTGGCTGATAGAATAGTATCAGGTTCCGAGGATACAACTGGATCACTGAACATGCGGGACAAGGCATCTGGTTTCCCGTTCTTTGAGCCAGGACGGTAGGTTATATGAAACATGAAACGAGAGAAAAAAAGTGCCCATCTTGCCTGCCGAGGTCTTAGGCGTTTAGTTGTCTTCAAATACTCAAGATTCTTGTGATCTGTGAAGATAAGAATTGGGTGAGAAGCTCCCTCCAAAAGGTAACGCCATTCTTCAAGAGCGGCCTTGATAGCCAGTAGCTCTCGGTCACCAACATCATAATTCCTTTCGGAAGGATTTAATTTTTTAGAGAAGAAGGCCACAGGGTGGAGCAATGATTTGGGCCCTTGGCGTTGGGAAATAATAGCCCCAACTGCATTTTCCGAGGCGTCTACCTCCAAAACATAAGCTAAGGAGGGATCGGGATGTTTCAAGATGGGAGCTGAGGTGAATAAGGCTTTCAACTGTTCAAACGCTGTCTGAGCCTCTGGGGTCCATCGAAAGGGAACATGCTGTTTCGTTAGCTGAGTAATGGGAGTGATGATGCCAGAAAAGTCCTTAATAAATTTTCTATAAAAGTTAGCAAACCCCACGAACCTCTGTACAGCTTTTCTGTCAGTAGGAGCAGGCCATTCCAAGACAGAAGCGACTTTCTGAGGGTCCATGGAGATTCCCTCGGCGGAGATGACAAGCCCTAGGAAATGCACAACTTGCTTTTCAAAGTCGCATTTTTCAGCCTTTGCGAAAAGTCGGTGTTCCCGCAATCGAGCTAATACCTTTTTTACATGAGTCCGATGGGATTCTAAAGTTTCAGAGAATACAAGGATGTCATCCAGATACACGATGACGAATAAATCAAGAAAGTCCCGAAAAACATCGTTTACCAGATCCTGGAATGTGGCTGGAGCATTGCAGAGCCCGAATGGCATGACTAAATACTCAAAGTGGCCAAAGCGTGTCCGGAAGGCCGTCTTCCATTCGTCTCCCTCCCTGATTCTGACAAGATTATAGGCACCCCTCATGTCCAGTTTGGAGAACACTCGTGCCCCTCGCAGCCTCTGGAATAGTTCGGGAATCAGAGGAAGAGGGTACCGATTCTTGACAGTGACCTGTTAAGGTCACGATAGTCCACACAGGGCCTCAAGGTGTGGTCTTTTTTCTCAACGAAGAAAATACCGGCTCCTGCTGGTGAAGTGGAAGGCCGAATGAACTGATTTTCAAGGCTCTCGTCGATATAGGTATGCAGGGCTTCCAATTCAGGCTCAGAGAGAGGGTAAATCCGACCAAACGGGATCTCGGCTCCCGGTAGAAGTTCAATGGGGCAATCGTAAGTTCTATGAGGTGGAAGAGTGTCTGCACCCTTTTTATTAAAGACGTCCAGAAATTCGTGATAAGCAACCAGGATCAGTTTAGAGGCTTCATGGTCAGGGTGGATACCCAGGAGGGGCGTGGAGTTGACAGTTCCTCCAAAGAGGCAGTGCGTCTGGCAGTAGTTGGACGAAAAAAAAATATATCTCCGGTAAGCCAGTCAACGTGAGGGTTGTGTGCCTTCAACCATGGAATGCCGAGGATAACGGGAAACATGAGAGAAGCTATGACATCCAAACGGAGGAGTTCGCTATGGCCTGAAGAAGTCTGGCAGAGAATAGGCAAGGTCTCTTGAGTTTTCGTAGTTTACCTCTTTCTCCTGCTGAACGTCTACGTCGAGTCCAAGGCAGTCTGTGTCTCTTCTGCGGGCAGGTTGGCCACTTCATACGAACTTGTCCGGCAGAGACCTGCAGGGTCAGTGATGATCCACAGTACATCAGGGATGGTCCATAGTACATCAGGGATGATCCATAGTACATCAGGGATGGTCCATAGTACACCAGTGATGGCCCATAGTACATCAGTGATGATCCACAGTACATCAGTGATTATCTATAGTACATCAGCGATGATCCACAGTACACCAGTGATGATTCACAGTACATCAGTGATGGTCCATAGTACATCAGGGATGGTCCATAGTACATCAGGGATGATCCATAGTACACCAGTGATGGCCCATAGTACATCAGTGATGATCTATAGTACATCAGTGATGATCCATAGTACACCAGTGATGATTTATAGTACACCAGTGATGATTCATAGTACACCAGTGATGGTCCATAGTACATCAGTGATGATCTATAGTACATCAGTGATGATCCACAGTACATCAGTGATGATCCACAGTACACCAGTGATGGCCCATAGTACATCAGTGATGATCTATAGTACATCAGTGATGATCATCAGTACATCAGTGATGATCCACAGTACATCAGTGATGATCCACAGTACATCAGTGATAATCCACAGTACATCAGGGATGGTCCACAGTACATCACTGATGATCCATAGCACATCAGTGATGGCCCATAGTACATCAGTGATGGCCCATAGTACATCAGTGATGGCCCATAGTACATCAGTGATGATCCATAGTACACCAGTGATGATCCATAGTACACCAGGGATGATCCACAGTACATCAGTGATGATCCACAGTACATCAGTGATGGTCCATAGTAAATTAGTGATGGTCCATAGTACACCAGTAATGATCCATAGTACTCCAGTGATGGCCCATAGTACACCAGTGATGGCCCATAGTACACCAGTGATGGCCCATAGTACATCAGTGATGATCTATAGTACATCAGTGATGATCCACAGTACATCAGGGAAGGTCCATAGTACATCAGGGATGCTCCACAGTACATCAGTGATGATCCACAGTACATCAGTGATGATCCACAGTACATCAGGGATGGTCCACAGTACATCAGTGATGATCCATAGTACACCAGTCATGATCCATAGTACATCAGAGATAATCCATAGTACATCAGTGATGGCCCACAGTACATCAGGGATGATCCACAGTACATCAGTGATGATCCATAGTACACCAGTGATGGCCCATAGTACACCAGTGATGGCCCATAGTACATTAGTGATGATCCACAGTACATCAGTGATGATCTATAGTACACCAGTGATGATTCACAGTACATCAGGGATGGTCCATAGTACATCAGGGATGGTCCATAGTTCATCAGGGATGATCCATAGTACACCAGTGATGATCCATAGTACACAAGTGATGGCCCATAGTACATCAGTGATGATCTATAGTACATCAGTGATGATCCATAGTACACCAGTGATGATCCATAGTACACCAGTGATGATTCATAGTACACCAGTGATGGTCCATAGTACATCAGTGATGATCTATAGTACATCAGTGATGATCCATAGTACACCAGTGATGATTAATAGTACACCAGTGATGATTCATAGTACACCAGTGATGGTCCATAGTACATCAGTGATGATCTATAGTACATCAGTGATGATCCACAGTACATCAGTGATGATCCACAGTACACCAGTGATGGCCCATAGTACATCAGTGATGATCTATAGTACATCAGTGATGATCCTCAGTACATCAGTGATGATCCACAGTACATCAGTGATGATCCACAGTACATCAAGGATGGTCCACAGTACATCAGTGATGATCCATAGTACATCAGTGATGGCCCATAGCACATCAGTGATGATCCATAGTACACCAGTGATTATCCATAGTACACCAGGGATGATCCACAGTACATCAGTGATGATCCACAGTACATCAGTGATGGTCCATAGCAAATTAGTGATGGTCCATAGTACACCAGTGATGATCCATAGTACTCCAGTGATGGCCCATAGTACACCAGTGATGGCGCATAGTACATCAGTGATGATCTATAGTACATCAGTGATGATCCACAGTACATCAGGGATGGTCCATAGTACATCAGGGATGATCCATAGTACATCAGTGATGATCCACAGTACATCAGTGATGATCCACAGTACATCAGGGATGGTCCACAGTACATCAGTGATGATCCATAGTACACCAGTCATGATCCATAGTACATCAGTGATGATCCATAGTACATCAGTGATGGCCCACAGTTCATCAGGGATGATCCACAGTACATCAGTGATGATCCATAGTACACCAGTGATGGCCCATAGTACATCAGTGATGATCCACAGTACATCAGTGATGATCTATAGTACATCAGTGATGATCCACAGTACACCAGTGATGATTCACAGTACATCAGGGATGGTCCATAGTACATCAGGGATGGTCCATAGTACATCAGGGATGATCCATAGTACACCAGTGATGATCCATAGTACACAAGTGATGACCCATAGTATATCAGTGATGATCTATAGTACATCAGTGATGATCCATAGTACACAAGTGATGATCCATAGTACACCAGTGATGATTCATAGTCACCAGTGATGGTCCATAGTACATCAGTGATGATCTATAGTACATCAGTGATGATCCACAGTACATCAGTGATGATCCACAGTACATCAGTGATGATCCATAGTACACCAGTGATGGCCCATAATACACCAGTGATGGCCCATAGTACATCAGTGATGATCTATAGTTCATCAGTGATGATCCTCAGTACATCAGTGATGATCCACAGTACATCAGTGATGATCCACAGTACATCAGTGATGATCCACAGTACATCAGGGATGGTCCACAGTACATCAGTGATGATCCATAGTACATCAGTGATGGCCCATAGTACATCAGTGATGATCCATATTACACCAGTGATGATCCATATTACACCAGGGATGACCCACAGTACATCAGTGATGATCCACAGTACATCAGTGATGGTACATAGTAAATCAGTGATGGTCCATAGTACACCAGTGATGATCCACAGTTCACCAGTGATGGCCCATAGTACTCCAGTGATGATCCATAGTACACCAGAGATGGCCCATAGTATACCAGTGATGTCCCATAGTACATCAGTGATGATCCACAGTACATCAGTGATGATCCATAGTACACCAGGGATGGCCCATAGTACATCAGTGATGGCTCATAGTACATCAGTGATGATCCATAGTACATCAGTGATGATCCATAGTACACCAGTGATGATCCATAGTACATCAGTGATGGCTCATAGTACATCAGTGATGATCCATAATACATCAGTGATGATCCATAGTACACCAGTGATGGCCCATAGTACTTCAGTGATGATCTATAGTACATCAGTGATGATCCACAGTACATCAGTGATGATCCACAGTACATCAGTGATGATCCACGGTACATCAGTGATGATCCATAGTACATCAGTGATGATCCTCAGTACATCAGTGATGATCCACAGTACATCAGTGATGATCCACAGTACATCAGTGATGGCCCATAGTACATCAGTGATGGCTCATAGTACATCAGTGATGATCTATAGTACATCAGTGATGATCCATAGTACACCAGTGATGATCCATAGTACATCAGTGATGGCTCATAGTACATCAGTGATGATCCATAGTACACCAGTGATAATCCATAGTACATCAGTGATGGCTCATAGTACATCAGTGATGATCCATAGTACATCAGTGATGATCCATAGTACATCAGTGATGATCCATAGTACATCAGTGATGATCCACAGTACATCAGTGATGATCCACAGTACATCAGTGATGATCCAAGGTACATCAGTGATGATCCATAGTACATCAGTGATGATCCATAGTACATCACTGATGATCCATAGTACATCAGTGATGATCCACAGTACATCAGTGATGATCCACAGTACATCAGTGATGATCCAAGGTACATCAGTGAAGATCCATAGTACATCAGTGATGATCCTCAGTACATCAGTGATGATCCACAGTACATCAGTGATGATCCACAGTACATCAGTTATGATCCACAGTACATCAGTGATGATCCACAGTACATCAGTGATGATCCACAATACTTCAGTGATGATCCACAGTACATCAGTGATGATCCACAGTACTTCAGGGATGGTCCACAGTATATCAGTGATGATCCATAGTACATCAGTGATGGCCCATAGTACATCAGTGATGATCCATAGTACACCAGTGATGATCCATAGTACACCAGTGATGTTCCATAGTACACCAGGGATGATCCACAGTACAACAGTGATGATCCACAGTACATCAGTGGTGGTCCACAGTACATCAGTGATGGTCCATAGTACACCAGTGATGATCCATAGTACACCAGTGATGATCCATAGTACACCAGTGATGGCCCATAGTACACCAGTGATGGCCCATAGTACATCAGTGATGATCCATAGTACATCAGTGATGATCCACAGTACATCAGTGATGATCCACAGTACATCAGGGATGGTCCATAGTACATCAGTGATGATCCATAGTACACCAGTGATGATCCATAGTACACCAGTGATGGCCCATAGTACATCAGTGATGAACTATAGTACATCAGTGATGATCCACAGTACATCAGGGATGGTCCATAGTACATCAGTGATGATCCATAGTACACCAGTGATGATCCATAGTACACCAGTGATGGCCCATAGTACATCAGTGATGAACTATAGTACTTCAGTGATGATCCACACTACATCAGTGATGATCCACAGTACATCAGGGATGGTCCATAGTACACCAGTGATGATCCACAGTACACCAGTGATGATCCATAGTACACCAGTGATGGTCCATAGTACATCAGTGATGATCTATAGTACATCAGTGATGGTCCATAGTACATCAGTGATGATCTATATACATAGTACACCAGTGATGATCTATAGTACATCAGTGATGATCTACAGTACATCAGTTATGATCCACAGTACATTAGTGAGGATCCACAGTACATCAGTGATGATCCACAATACTTCAGTGATGATCCACAGTACATCAGTGATGATCCACAGTACATCAGGGATGGTCCACAGTATATCAGTGATGATCCATAGTACATCAGTGATGGTCCATAGTACATCAGTGATGGTCCATAGTACACCAGTGATGATCCATAGTACACCAGTGATGATCCATAGTACACCAGTGATGGCCCATAGTACACCAGTGATAGCCCATAGTACATCAGTGATGATCCATAGTACATCAGTGATGATCCACAGTGCATCAGTGATGATCCACAGTACATCAGGGATGGTCCATAGTACATCAGGGATGGTCCATAGTACATCAGGGATGGTCCATAGTACATCAGTGATGATCCATAGTACACCAGTGATGATACATAGTACACCAGTGATGGCCCATAGTACATCAGTGATGAACTATAGTACATCAGTGATGATCCACAGTACATCAGGGATGGTCCATAGTACATCAGTGATGATCCATAGTACACCAGTGATGATCCATAGTACACCAGTGATGGCCCATAGTACATCAGTGATGAACTATAGTACATCAGTGATGATCCACAGTACATCAGTGATGATCCATAGTACATCAGTGATGATCCACAGTACATCAGTGATGATCCACAGTACATCAGGGATGGTCCATAGTACATCAGTGATGATCCATAGTACACCAGTTATGATCCATAGTACACCAGTGATGGCCCATAGTACATCAGTGATGAACTATAGTACATCAGTGATGATCCACAGTACATCAGTGATGATCCACAGTACATCAGGGATGGTCCATAGTACACCAGTGATGATCCACAGTACACCAGTGATGATCCATAGTACACCAGTGATGGTCCATAGTACATCAGTTATGATCTATAGTACATCAGTGATGGTCCATAGTACATCAGTGATGATCTATAGTACATCAGCGATGATCTATAGTACATCAGTGATGATCCACAGTACATCAGTTATGATACACAGTACATCAGTGATGATCCACAGTACATCAGTGATGATCCACAATACTTCAGTGATGATCCACAGTACATCAGTGATGATCCACAGTACATCAGGGATGGTCCACAGTATATCAGTGATGATCCATAGTACATCAGTGATGGTCCATAGTACATCAGTGATGGTCCATAGTACACCAGTGATGATCCATAGTACACCAGTGATGGCCCATAGTACACCAGTGATGGCCCATAGTACATCAGTGATGATCCATAGTACATCAGTGATGATCCACAGTACATCAGTGATGATCCACAGTACATCAGGGATGGTCCATAGTACATCAGTGATGATCCATAGTACACCAGTGATGATCCATAGTACACCAGTGATGGCCCATAGTACATCAGTGATGAACTATAGTACATCAGTGATGATCCACAGTACATTAGGGATGGTCCATAGTACATCAGTGATGATCCATAGTACACCAGTGATGATCCATAGTACACCAGTGATGGCCCATAGTACATCAGTGATGAACTATAGTACATCAGTGATGATCCACAGTACATCAGTGATGATCCATAGTACATCAGGGATGGTCCATAGTACATCAGTGATGATCCATAGTACACCAGTGATGATCCATAGTACACCAGTGATGGCCCATAGTACATCAGTGATGAACTATAGTACATCGGTGATGATCCACAGTACATCAGTGATGATCCACAGTACATCAGGGATGGTCCATAGTACAGCAGTGATGATCCACAGTACACCAGTGATGATCCATAGTACACCAGTGATGGCCCATAGTACACCAGTGATGATCCATAGTACACCAGAGATGGCCCATAGTATACCAGTGATGAGCTATAGTACATCAGTGATGATCTATAGTACATCAGTGATGATCCATAGTACACCAGTGATGATCCATAGTACACCAGTGATGGCCCATAGTACACCAGTGATGATCCATAGTACACCAGTGATGATCCATAGTACTTCAGTGATGGCTCATAGTACATCAGTGATGATCCATAATACATCAGTGATGATCCATAGTACACCAGTGATGGCCCATAGTACTTCAGTGATGATCTATAGTACATCAGTGATGATCCACAGTACATCAGTGATGATCCACAGTACATCAGTGATGATCCACGGTACATCAGTGATGATCCATAGTACATCAGTGATGATCCTCAGTCCATAAGTGATGATCCACAGTACATCAGTGATGATCCACAGTACATCAGTGATGATCCACAGTACATCAGTGATGATCCACAGGACATCAGGGATGGTCCACAGTACATCAGTGATGATCCATAGTACACCAGTCATGATCCATAGTACTTCAGTGATGGCTCATAGTACATCAGTGATGATCCATAATACATCAGTGATGATCTATAGTACACCAGTGATGGCCCATAGTGCTTCAGTGATGATCTATAGTACATCAGTGATGATCCACAGTACATCAGTGATGATCCACAGTACATCAGTGATGATCCACGGTACATCAGTGATGAACCATAGTACATCAGTGATGATCCTCAGTACATCAGTGATGATCCACAGTACATCAGTGATGATCCACAGGACATCAGGGATGGTCCACAGTACATCAGTGATGATCCATAGTACACCAGTCATGATCCATAGTACATCAGTGATGATCCATAGTACATCAGTGATGATCCATAGTACACCAGTGATGGCCCATAGTACACCAGTGATGATCCATAGTACACCAGTGATGGCCCATAGTACTTCAGTGATGATCTATAGTACATCAGTGATGATCCACAGTACATCAGTGATGATCCACAATACATCAGGGATGGTCCGCAGTATATCAGTGATGATCCATAGTACATCAGTGATGGCCCACAGTACATCAGTGATGATCCACAGTATAACAGTGATGATCCATAGTACACCAGTGATGGTCCATAGTACACCAGTGATGGTCCATAGTACATCAGTGATGATCCATAGTACATCAGTGATGATCCACAGTACATCAGGGATGGTCCACAGTACATCAGTGATGATCCATAGTACACCAGTGATGGCCCAAAGCACATCAGTGATGGTCCAAAGAACACCAGGGATGATCCATAGTAATCCAGTGATGATCCATAGTACACCAGTGATGGCCCATAGTACACCAGTGATGGCCCATAGTACATCAGTGATGATCCACAGTACATCAGGGATGATCTATAGTACATCAGGGATGGTCCACAGTACATCAGTGATGATCCATAGTACACCTGTGATGGCCCACAGTACACCAGTGATGGCCCACAGTACACCAGTGATGGCCCATAGTACATCAGTGATGAACTATAGTACATCAGTGATGATCCACAGTACATCAGTGATGATCCATAGTACATCAGGGATGGTCCATAGTACATCAGTGATGATCCATAGTACACCAGTGATGATCCATAGTACACCAGTGATGGCCCATAGTACATCAGTGATGAACTATAGTACATCAGTGATGATCCACAGTACATCAGGGATGGTCCATAGTACACCAGTGATGATCCACAGTACACCAGTGATGATCCATAGTACACCAGTGATGATCCATAGTACACCAGAGATGGCCCATAGTATACCAGTGATGAGCTATAGTACATCAGTGATGATCTATAGTACATCAGTGATGATCCATAGTACACCAGTGATGATCCATAGTACATCAGTGATGGCCCATAGTACACCAGTGATGATCCATAGTACACCAGTGATGATCCATAGTACTTCAGTGATGGCTCATAGTACATCAGTGATGATCCATAATACATCAGTGATGATCCATAGTACACCAGTGATGGCCCATAGTACTTCAGTGATGATCTATAGTACATCAGTGATGATCCACAGTACATCAGTGATGATCCACAGTACATCAGTGATGATCCACAGTACATCAGGGATGGTCCATAGTACATCAGTGATGATCCATAGTACACCAGTGATGATCCATAGTACACCAGTGATGGCCCATAGTACATCAGTGATGAACTATAGTACATCAGAGATGATCCACAGTACATCAGGGATGGTCCATAGTACATCAGTGATGATCCATAGTACACCAGTGATGATCCATAGTACACCAGTGATGGCCCATAGTACATCAGTGATGAACTATAGTACATCAGTGATGATCCACAGTACATCAGTGATGATCCATAGTACATCAGTGATGATCCACAGTACATCAGTGATGATCCACAGTACATCAGGGATGGTCCATAGTACATCAGTGATGATCCATAGTACACCAGTGATGATCCATAGTACACCAGTGATGGCCCATAGTACATCAGTGATGAACTATAGTACATCAGTGATGATCCACAGTACATCAGTGATGATCCACAGTACATCAGGGATGGTCCATAGTACACCAGTGATGATCCACAGTACACCAGTGATAATCCATAGTACACCAGTGATGGTCCATAGTACATCAGTGATGATCTATAGTACATCAGTGATGGTCCATAGTACATCAGTGATGATCTATAGTACATCAGTGATGATCTATAGTACATCAGTGATGATCCACAGTACATCAGTTATGATACACAGTACATCAGTGATGATCCACAGTACATCAGTGATGATCCATAGTACATCAGTGATGATCCACAATACTTCAGTGATGATCCACAGTACATCAGTGATGATCCACAGTACATCAGGGATGGTCCACAGTATATCAGTGATGATCCATAGTACATCAGTGATGATCCATAGTACACCAGTGATGGCCCATAGTACACCAGTGATGGCCCATAGTACATCAGTGATGATCCATAGTACATTAGTGATGATCCACAGTACATCAGTGATGATCCACAGTACATCAGGGATGGTCCACAGTACATCAGTGATGATCCATAGTACACCAGTGATGATCCATAGTACACCAGTGATGGCCCATAGTACACCAGTGATGATCCATAGTACACCAGTGATGGCCCATAGTACATCAGTGATGAACTATAGTACATCAGTGATGATCCACAGTACATCAGTGATGATCCATAGTACACCAGTGATGGCCCATAGTACACCAGTGATGATCCATAGTACACCAGTGATGGCCCATAGTACATCAGTGATGAACTATAGTACATCAGTGATGATCCACAGTACATCAGTGATGATCCACAGTACATCAGGGATGGTCCATAGTACATCAGTGATGATCCATAGTACACCAGTTATGATCCATAGTACACCAGTAATGGCCCATAGTACATCAGTGATGAACTATAGTACATCAGTGATGATCCACAGTACATCAGTGATGATCCACAGTACATCAGGGATGGTCCATAGTACACCAGTGATGATCCACAGTACACCAGTGATGATCCATAGTACACCAGTGATGGTCCATAGTACATCAGTGATGATCTATAGTACACAAGTGATGGTCCATAGTACATCAGTGATGATCTATAGTACATCAGTGATAAACTATAGTACATCAGTGATGATCTATAGTACATCAGTGATGATCCATAGTACACCAGTGATGATCCATAGTACACCAGTGATGGCCCATAGTACATCAGTGATGAACTATAGTACATCAGTGATGATCCACAGTACATCAGGGATGGTCCATAGTACATCAGTGATGATCCATAGTACACCAGTGATGATCCATAGTACACCGGTGATGGCCCATAGTACATCAGTGATGAACTATAGTACATCAGTGATGATCCACAGTACATCAGTGATGATCCACAGTACATCAGGGATGATCTATAGTACATCAGTGATGGTCCATAGTACATCAGTGATGATCTATAGTACATCAGTGATGATCTATAGTACATCAGTGATGATCCATAGTACATCAGTGATGATCCACAGTACATCAGTGATGGTCCACAGTACATCAGGGATGGTCCACAGTACATCGGTGATGATCCATAGTACACCAGTAATGGCCCATAGTACATCAGTGATGGTCCATAGTACATCAGTGATGATCCATAGTACATCAGTGATGATCCATAGTACACCAGTGATGGCCCATAGTACACCAGTGATGGCCCATAGTACATCAGTGATGATCCACAGTACATCAGTGATGATCCATAGTACACCAGTGATGATCCATAGTACACCAGTGATGGCCCATAGTACATCAGTGATGAACTATAGTACATCAGTGATGATCCATAGTACATCAGTGATGATCCATAGTACATCAGTGATGATCCATAGTACATCAGGGATGGTCCACAGTACACCAGTGATGATCCACAGTACACCAGTGATGATCCATAGTACACCAGTGATGGTCCATAGTACATCAGTGATGATCTATAGTACATCAGTGATGGTCCATAGTACATCAGTGATGATCTATAGTACATCAGTGATGATCTATAGTACATCAGTGATGATCCACAGTACATCAGTGATGATCCACAGTACATCAGTGATGGTCCACAGTACATCAGGGATGGTCCACAGTACATCGGTGATGATCCATAGTACACCAGTAATGGCCCATTGTACATCAGTGATGGTCCATAGTACATCAGTGATGATCCATAGTACATCAGTGATGATCCATAGTACACCAGTGATGGCCCATAGTACACCAGTGATGGCCCATAGTACATCAGTGATGATCCACAGTACATCAGTGATGATCCATAGTACATCAGTGATGATCCACAGTACATCAGTGATGATCCACAGTACATCAGGGATGGTCCATAGTACATCAGTGATGATCCATAGTACACCAGTGATGATCCATAGTACACCAGTGATGGCCCATAGTACATCAGTGATGAACTATAGTACATCAGTGATGATCCACAGTACATCAGTGATGATCCACAGTACATCAGGGATGGTCCATAGTACACCAGTGATGATCCACAGTACACCAGTGATGATCCATAGTACACCAGTGATGGTCCATAGTACACCAGTGATGATCCATAGTACACCAGTGATGGCCCATAGTACATCAGTGATGAACTATAGTACATCAGTGATGATCCACAGTACATCAGTGATGATCCACAGTACATCAGGGATGGTCCATAGTACACCAGTGATGATCCACAGTACACCAGTGATGATCCATAGTACACCAGTGATGGTCCATAGTACATCAGTGATGATCTATAGTACATCAGTGATGGTCCATAGTCCATCAGTGATGATCTATAGTACATCAGTGATGATCTATAGTACATCAGTGATGATCTATAGTACATCAGTGATAATCCACAATACATCAGTTATGATACACAGTACATCAGTGATGATCCACAGTACATCAGTGATGATCCACAATACTTCAGTGATGATCCACAGTACATCAGTGATGATCCACAGTACATCAGGGATGGTCCACAGTATATCAGTGATGATCCATAGTACATCAGTGATGGTCCATAGTACATCAGTGATGGTCCATAGTACACCAGTGATGATCCATAGTACACCAGTGATGGCCCATAGTACACCAGTGATGGCCCATAGTACATCAGTGATGATCCATAGTACATCAGTGATGATCCACAGTACATCAGTGATGATCCACAGTACATCAGGGATGGTCCATAGTACATCAGTGATGATCCATAGTACACCAGTGATGATCCATAGTACACCAGTGATGGCCCATAGTACATCAGTGATGAACTATAGTACATCAGTGATGATCCACAGTACATCAGGGATGGTCCATAGTACATCAGTGATGATCCATAGTACACCAGTAATGATCCATAGTACACCAGTGATGGCCCATAGTACATCAGTGATGAACTATAGTACATCAGTGATGATCCACAGTACATTAGTGATGATCCATAGTACATCAGTGATGATCCACAGTACATCAGTGATGATCCACAGTACATCAGGGATGGTCCATAGTACATCAGTGATGATCCATAGTACACCAGTGATGATCCATAGTACACCAGTGATGGCCCATAGTACATCAGTGATGAACTATAGTACATCAGTGATGATCCACAGTACATCAGTGATGATCCACAGTACATCAGGGATGGTCCATAGTACACCAGTGAGGATCCACAGTACACCAGTGATGATCCATAGTACACCAGTGATGGTCCATAGTACATCAGTGATGATCTATAGTACATCAGTGATGGTCCATAGTACATCAGTGATGAGCTATAGTACATCAGTGATGATCTATAGTACATCAGTGATGATCCATAGTACACCAGTGATGATCCATAGTACACCAGTGATGGCCCATAGTACATCAGTGATGATCCATAGTACACCAGTGATGATCCATAGTACACCAGTGATGGCCCATAGTACATCAGTGATGAACTATAGTACATCAGTGATGATCCACAGTACATCAGTGATGATCCATAGTACATCAGTGATGATCCACAGTACATCAGTGATGATCCACAGTACATCAGGGATGGTCCACAGTATATCAGTGATGATCCATAGTACATCAGTGATGGCCCATAGTACATCAGTGATGATCCATAGTACACCAGTGATGATCCATAGTACACCAGTGATGTTCCATAGTACACCAGGGATGATCCACAGTACATCAGTGATGATCCACAGTACATCAGTGGTGGTCCACAGTACATCAGTGATGGTCCATATTACACCAGTGATGATCCATAGTACACCAGTGATGATCCATAGTACACCAGTGATGGCCCATAGTACACCAGTGATGGCCCATAGTACATCAGTGATGATCCATAGTACATCAGTGATGATCCACAGTACATCAGTGATGATCCACAGTACATCAGGGATGGTCCATAGTACATCAGTGATGATCCATAGTACACCAGTGATGATCCATAGTACACCAGTGATGGCCCATAGTACATCAGTGATGAACTATAGTACATCAGTGATGATCCACAGTACATCAGGGATGGTCCATAGTACATCAGTGATGATCCATAGTACACCAGTGATGATCCATAGTACACCAGTGATGGCCCATAGTACATCAGTGATGAACTATAGTACATCAGTGATGATCCACAGTACATCAGTGATGATCCACAGTACATCAGGGATGGTCCATAGTACACCAGTGATGATCCACAGTACACCAGTGATGATCCATAGTACACCAGTGATGGTCCATAGTACATCAGTGATGATCTATAGTACATCAGTGATGGTCCATAGTACATCAGTGATGATCTATATACATAGTACACCAGTGATGATCTATAGTACATCAGTGATGATCTACAGTACATCAGTTATGATCCACAGTACATTAGTGAGGATCCACAGTACATCAGTGATGATCCACAATACTTCAGTGATGATCCACAGTACATCAGTGATGATCCACAGTACATCAGGGATGGTCCACAGTATATCAGTGATGATCCATAGTACATCAGTGATGGTCCATAGTACATCAGTGATGGTCCATAGTACACCAGTGATGATCCATAGTACTCCAGTGATGGCCCATAGTACACCAGTGATAGCCCATAGTACATCAGTGATGATCCATAGTACATCAGTGATGATCCACAGTACCTCAGTGATGATCCACAGTACATCAGGGATGGTCCATAGTACATCAGTGATGATCCATAGTACACCAGTGATGATCCATAGTACACCAGTGATGGCCCATAGTACATCAGTGATGAACTATAGTACATCAGTGATGATCCACAGTACATCAGGGATGGTCCATAGTACATCAGTGATGATCCATAGTACACCAGTGATGATCCATAGTACACCAGTGATGGCCCATAGTACATCAGTGATGAACTATAGTACATCAGTGATGATCCACAGTACATCAGTGATGATCCATAGTACATCAGTGATGATCCACAGTACATCAGTGATGATCCACAGTACATCAGGGATGGTCCATAGTACATCAGTGATGATCCATAGTACACCAGTGATGATCCATAGTACACCAGTGATGGCCCATAGTACATCAGTGATGAACTATAGTACATCAGTGATGATCCACAGTACATCAGTGATGATCCACAGTACATCAGGGATGGTCCATAGTACACCAGTGATGATCCACAGTACACCAGTGATGATCCATAGTACACCAGTGATGGTCCATAGTACATCAGTGATGATCTATAGTACATCAGTGATGGTCCATAGTACATCAGTGATGATCTATAGTACATCAGTGATGATCTATAGTACATCAATGATGATCCACAGTACATCAGTTATGATACACAGTACATCAGTGATGATCCACAGTACATCAGTGATGATCCACAATACTTCAGTGATGATCCACAGTACATCAGTGATGATCCACAGTACATCAGGGATGGTCCACAGTATATCAGTGATGATCCATAGTACATCAGTGATGGTCCATAGTACATCAGTGATGGTCCATAGTACACCAGTGATGATCCATAGTACACCAGTGATGGCCCATAGTACACCAGTGATGGCCCATAGTACATCAGTGATGATCCATAGTACATCAGTGATGATCCACAGTACATCAGTGATGATCCACAGTACATCAGGGATGGTCCATAGTACATCAGTGATGATCCATAGTACACCAGTGATGATCCATAGTACACCAGTGATGGCCCATAGTACATCAGTGATGAACTATAGTACATCAGTGATGATCCACAGTACATTAGGGATGGTCCATAGTACATCAGTGATGATCCATAGTACACCAGTGATGATCCATAGTACACCAGTGATGGCCCATAGTACATCAGTGATGAACTATAGTACATCAGTGATGATCCACAGTACATCAGTGATGATCCATAGTACATCAGTGATGATCCACAGTACATCAGTGATGATCCACAGTACATCAGGGATGGTCCATAGTACATCAGTGATGATCCATAGTACACCAGTGATGATCCATAGTACACCAGTGATGGCCCATAGTACATCAGTGATGAACTATAGTACATCAGTGATGATCCACAGTACATCAGTGATGATCCACAGTACATCAGGGATGGTCCATAGTACACCAGTGATGATCCACAGTACACCAGTGATGATCCATAGTACACCAGTGATGGCCCATAGTACACCAGTGATGATCCATAGTACACCAGAGATGGCCCATAGTATACCAGTGATGAGCTATAGTACATCAGTGATGATCTATAGTACATCAGTGATGATCCATAGTACACCAGTGATGATCCATAGTACACCAGTGATGGCCCATAGTACATCAGTGATGAACTATAGTACATCAGTGATGATCCACAGTACATTAGGGATGGTCCATAGTACATCAGTGATGATCCATAGTACACCAGTGATGATCCATAGTACACCAGTGATGGCCCATAGTACATCAGTGATGAACTATAGTACATCAGTGATGATCCACAGTACATCAGTGATGATCCATAGTACATCAGTGATGATCCACAGTACATCAGTGATGATCCTCAGTACATCAGGGATGGTCCATAGTACATCAGTGATGATCCATAGTACACCAGTGATGATCCATAGTACACCAGTGATGGCCCATAGTACATCAGTGATGAACTATAGTACATCAGTGATGATCCACAGTACATCAGTGATGATCCACAGTACATCAGGGATGGTCCATAGTACACCAGTGATGATCCACAGTACACCAGTGATGATCCATAGTACACCAGTGATGGTCCATAGTACATCAGTGATGATCTATAGTACATCAGTGATGGTCCATAGTACATCAGTGATGATCTATAGTACATCAGTAATGATCTATAGTACATCAGTGATGATCCACAGTACATCAGTTATGATACACAGTACATCAGTGATGATCCACAGTACATCAGTGATGATCCACAATACTTCAGTGATGATCCACAGTACATCAGTGATGATCCACAGTACATCAGGGATGGTCCACAGTATATCAGTGATGATCCATAGTACATCAGTGATGGTCCATAGTACATCAGTGATGGTCCATAGTACACCAGTGATGATCCATAGTACACCAGTGATGGCCCATAGTACACCAGTGATGGCCCATAGTACATCAGTGATGATCCATAGTACATCAGTGATGATCCACAGTACATCAGTGATGATCCACAGTACATCAGGGATGGTCCATAGTACATCAGTGATGATCCATAGTACACCAGTGATGATCCATAGTACACCAGTGATGGCCCATAGTACATCAGTGATGAACTATAGTACATCAGTGATGATCCACAGTACATTAGGGATGGTCCATAGTACATCAGTGATGATCCATAGTACACCAGTGATGATCCATAGTACACCAGTGATGGCCCATAGTACATCAGTGATGAACTATAGTACATCAGTGATGATCCACAGTACATCAGTGATGATCCATAGTACATCAGTGATGATCCACAGTAAATCAGTGATGATCCACAGTACATCAGGGATGGTCCATAGTACATCAGTGATGATCCATAGTACACCAGTGATGATCCATAGTACACCAGTGATGGCCCATAGTACATCAGTGATGAACTATAGTACATCAGTGATGATCTACAGTACATCAGTGATGATCCACAGTACATCAGGGATGGTCCATAGTACACCAGTGATGATCCACAGTACACCAGTGATGATCCATAGTACACCAGTGATGGCCCATAGTACACCAGTGATGATCCATAGTACACCAGAGATGGCCCATAGTATACCAGTGATGAGCTATAGTACATCAGTGATGATCTATAGTACATCTGTGATGATCCATAGTACACCAGTGATGATCCATAGTACATCAGTTATGGCCCATAGTACACCAGTGATGATCCATAGTACACCAGTGATGGCCCATAGTACACCAGTGATGATCCATAGTACATCAGTGATGGCTCATAGTACATCAGTGATGATCCATAATACATCAGTGATGATCCATAGTACACCAGTGATGGCCCATAGTACACCAGTGATGGCCCATAGTACTTCAGTGATGATCCACAGTACATCAGTGATGATCCACAGTACATCAGTGATGATCCACAGTACATCAGTGATGATCCACAGTACATCAGTGATGATCCACAGGACATCAGGGATGGTCCACAGTACATCAGTGATTATCCATAGTACACCAGTCATGATCCATAGTACATCAGTGATGATCCATAGTACATCAGTGATGATCCATAGTACACCAGTGATGGCCCATAGTACACCAGTGATGATCCATAGTACACCAGTGATGGCCCATAGTACTTCAGTGATGATCTATAGTACATCAGTGATGATCCACAGTACATCAGTGATGATCCACAATACATCAGGGATGGTCCACAGTATATCAGTGATGATCCATAGTACATCAGTGATGGCCCACAGTACATCAGTGATGATCCACAGTATATCAGTGATGATCCATAGTACACCAGTGATGGTCCATAGTACACCAGTGATGGTCCATAGTACATCAGTGACGATCCATAGTACATCAGTGATGATCCACAGTACATCAGGGATGGTCCACAGTACATCAGTGATGATCCATAGTACACCAGTGATGGCCCAAAGCACATCAGTGATGGTCCATAGTACACCAGGGATGATCCATAGTAATCCAGTGATGATCCATAGTACACCAGTGATGGCCCATAGTACACCAGTGATGGCCCATAGTACATCAGTGATGATCCACAGTACATCAGTGATGATCAATAGTACACCAGTGATGATCCATAGTACATCAGTGATGATCCATAGTACACCTGTGATGGCCCACAGTACACATGTGATGGCCCACAGTACATCAGTGATGATCCACAGTACATCAGGGATGATCCACAGTATATCAGGGATGGTCCACAGTATATCAGTGATGATCCATAGTACACCAGTGATGATCCATAGTACACCAGGGATGATCCATAGTACACCAGTGATGATCCATAGTACACCAGTGATGATCCATAGTACATCAGTGATGATCCATAGTACACTTGTGATGG
The DNA here is from genome assembly GCA_029206835.1 of Rana muscosa. Classification (NCBI taxonomy): domain Eukaryota; kingdom Metazoa; phylum Chordata; class Amphibia; order Anura; family Ranidae; genus Rana; species Rana muscosa. The sequence goes on from CM055123.1 coordinate 275,254,167, forward strand.
CCCACAGTACACCTGTGATGGCCCACAGTACATCAGTGATGATCCACAGTACATCAGGGATGATCCACAGTATATCAGGGATGGTCCACAGTATATCAGTGATGATCCATAGTACACCAGTGATGATCCATAGTACACCAGGGATGATCCATAGTACACCAGTGATGATCCATAGTACACCAGTGATGATCCATAGTACATCAGTGATGGTCCATAGTACACCAGTGAAGATCCATAGTACACCAGTGATGGCCCATAGTACACCAGTGATGGCCCATAGTACACCAGTGATGGCCCATAGTACACCAGTGATGATCCATAGTACACCAGTGATGGCCCATAGTACACCAGTGATGTCCCATAGTACATCAGTGATGATCCACAGTACATCAGTGATGATCCATAGTACACCAGGGATGGCCCATAGTACATCAGTGATGGCTCATAGTACATCAGTGATGATCCATAGTACATCAGTGGTGATCCATAGTACACCAGTGATGATCCATAGTACATCAGTGATGGCTCATAGTACATCAGTGATGATCCATAGTACACCAGTGATGATCCATAGTACATCAGTGATGGCTCATAGTACATCAGTGATGATCCATAATACATCAGTGATGATCCATAGTACATCAGTGATGATCCACAGTACATCAGTGATGATCCATAGTACACCAGTCATGGCCCATAGTACTACAGTGATGATCTATAGTACATCAGTGATGATCCACAGTACATCAGTGATGATCCACAGTACATCAGTGATGATCCAAGCTACATCAGTGATGATCCATAGTACATCAGTGATGATCCTCAGTACATCAGTGATGATCCACAGTACATCAGTGATGATCCACAGTACATCAGTGATGATCCATAGTACACCAGTCATGATCCATAGTACATCAGTGATGATCCATAGTACATCAGTGATGATCCATAGTACACCAGTGATGATCCATAGTACACCAGTGATGGCCCATAGTACTTCAGTGATGATTTATAGTACATCAGTGATGATCCACAGTACATCAGTGATGATCCACAATACATCATGGATGGTCCACAGTATATCAGTGATGATCCATAGTACATCAGTGATGGCCCACAGTACATCAGTGATGATCCACAGTACATCAGTGATGATCCATAGTACACCAGTGATGACCCATAGTACATCAGTGATGGTCCATAGTACATCAGTGATGATCCATAGTACATCAGTGATGATCCATAGTACACCAGTGATCGCCCATAGTACATCAGTAATGATCTATAGTACATCAGTGATGATCCACAGTACATCAGTGATGATCCACAGTACATCAGTTATGATCCACAGTACATCACTGATGATCCACAGTACATCAGTGATGATCCACAATACTTCAGTGATGATCCACAGTACATCAGTGATGATCCACAGTACATCAGGGATGGTCCACAGTATATCAGTGATGATCCATAGTACATCAGTGATGGCCCATAGTACATCAGTGATGATCCATAGTACACCAGTGATGATCCATAGTACACCAGTGATGTTCCATAGTACACCAGGGATGATCCACAGTACATCAGTGATGATCCACAGTACATCAGTGGTGGTCCACAGTACATCAGTGATGGTCCATAGTACACCAGTGATGATCCATAGTACACCAGTGATGATCCATAGTACACCAGTGATGGCCCATAGTACATCAGTGATGATCCATAGTACATCAGTGATGATCCACAGTACATCAGTGATGATCCACAGTACATCAGGGATGGTCCATAGTACATCAGTGATGATCCATAGTACACCAGTGATGATCCATAGTACACCAGTGATGGCCCATAGTACATCAGTGATGAACTATAGTACATCAGTGATGATCCATAGTACACCAGTGATGGCCCATAGTACATCAGTGATGAACTATAGTACATCAGTGATGATCCACAGTTCATCAGTGATGATCCACAGTACATCAGGGATGGTCCATAGTACACCAGTGATGATCCACAGTACACCAGTGATGATCCATAGTACACCAGTGATGGTCCATAGTACATCAGTGATGATCTATAGTACATCAGTGATGGTCCATAGTACATCAGTGATGATCTATATACATAGTACACCAGTGATGATCTATAGTACATCAGTGATGATCTACAGTACATCAGTTATGATCCACAGTACATTAGTGATGATCCACAGTACATCAGTGATGATCCACAGTACATCAGTGATGATCCACAATACTTCAGTGATGATCCACAGTACATCAGGGATGGTCCACAGTACATCAGTGATGGTCCACAGTATATCAGTGATGATCCATAGTACATCAGTGATGGTCCATAGTCCATCAGTGATGATCCATAGTACACCAGTGATGAACCATAGTACACCAGTGATGGCCCATAGTACACCAGTGATGGCCCATAGTACATCAGTGATGATCCATAGTACACCAGTGATGATCCACAGTACATCAGTGATGATCCACAGAACATCAGGGATGGTCCATAGTACATCAGTGATGATCCATAGTACACCAGTGATGATCCATAGTACACCAGTGATGGCCCATAGTACATCAGTGATGAACTATAGTACATCAGAGATGATCATCAGTACATCAGGGATGGTCCATAGTACATCAGTGATGATCCATAGTACACCAGTGATGATCCATAGTACACCAGTGATGGCCCATAGTAGATCAGTGATGAACTATAGTACATCAGTGATGATCCACAGTACATCAGTGATGATCCATAGTACATCAGTGATGATCCACAGTACATCAGTGATGATCCACAGTGCATCAGGGATGGTCCATAGTACATCAGTGATGATCCATAGTACACCAGTGATGATCCATAGTACACCAGTGATGGCCCATAGTACATCAGTGATGAACTATAGTACATCAGTGATGATCCACAGTACATCAGTGATGATCCACAGTACATCAGGGATGGTCCATAGTACACCAGTGATGATCCACAGTACACCAGTGATGATCCATAGTACACCAGTGATGGTTCATAGTACATCAGTGATGATCTATAGTACATCAGTGATGGTCCATAGTACATCAGTGATGGTCTATAGTACATCAGTGATGATCTATAGTACATCAGTGATGATCCACAGTACATCAGTGATGATCCACAGTACATCAGTGATGATCCACAGTACATCAGTGATGATCCACAGTACATCAGTGATGATCCACAATACTTCAGTGATGATCCACAGTACATCAGTGATGATCCACAGTACATCAGGGATGGTCCACAGTATATCAGTGATGATCCATAGTACATCAGTGATGATCCATAGTACACCAGTGATGGCCCATAGTACACCAGTGATGGCCCATAGTACATCAGTGATGATCCATAGTACATTAGTGATGATCCACAGTACATCAGTGATGATCCACAGTACATCAGGGATGGTCCACAGTACATCAGTGATGATCCATAGTACACCAGTGATGATCCATAGTACACCAGTGATGGCCCATAGTACACCAATGATGATCCATAGTACACCAGTGATGGCCCATAGTACATCAGTGATGAACTATAGTACATCAGTGATGATCCACAGTACATCAGTGATGATCCATAGTACACCAATGATGGCCCATAGTACACCAGTGATGATCCATAGTACACCAGTGATGGCCCATAGTACATCAGTGATGAACTATAGTACATCAGTGATGATCCACAGTACATCAGTGATGATCCACAGTACATCAGGGATGGTCCATAGTACATCAGTGATGATCCATAGTACACCAGTGATGATCCATAGTACACCAGTGATGGCCCATAGTACATCAGTGATGAACTATAGTACATCAGTGATGATCCACAGTACATCAGTGATGATCCACAGTACATCAGGGATGGTCCATAGTACACCAGTGATGATCCACAGTACACCAGTGATGATCCATAGTACACCAGTGATGGTCCATAGTTCATCAGTGATGATCTATAGTACACCAGTGATGGTCCATAGTACATCAGTGATGATCTATAGTACATCAGTGATAAACTATAGTACATCAGTGATGATCTATAGTACATCAGTGATGATCCATAGTACACCAGTGATGATCCATAGTACACCAGTGATGGCCCATAGTACATCAGTGATGAACTATAGTACATCAGTGATGAACTATAGTACATCAGTGATGATCCACAGTACATCAGGGATGGTCCATAGTACATCAGTGATGATCCAAAGTACACCAGTGATGATCCATAGTACACCAGTGATGGCCCATAGTACATCAGTGATGAACTATAGTACATCAGTGATGATCCACAGTACATCAGTGATGATCCACAGTACATCAGGGATGGTCCATAGTACATCAGTGATGATCCATAGTACACCAGTGATGATCCATAGTACACCAGTGATGGCCCATAGTACATCAGTGATGAACTATAGTACATCAGTGATGATCCATAGTACATCAGTGATGATCCATAGTACATCAGTGATGATCCACAGTACATCAGGGATGGTCCATAGTACACCAGTGATGATCCACAGTACACCAGTGATGATCCATAGTACACCAGTGATGGTCCATAGTACATCAGTGATGATCTATAGTACATCAGTGATGGTCCATAGTACATCAGTGATGATCTATAGTACATCAGTGATGATCTATAGTACATCAGTGATGATCCATAGTACATCAGTGATGATCCACAGTACATCAGTGATGGTCCACAGTACATCAGGGATGGTCCACAGTACATCGGTGATGATCCATAGTACACCAGTGATGGCCCATAGTACATCAGTGATGGTCCATAGTACATCAGTGATGATCCATAGTACATCAGTGATGATCCATAGTACACCAGTGATGGCCCATAGTACACCAGTGATGGCCCATAGTACATCAGTGATGATCCACAGTACATCAGTGATGATCCATAGTACATCAGTGATGATCCACAGTACATCAGTGATGATCCACAGTACATCAGGGATGGTCCATAGTACATCAGTGATGATCCATAGTACACCAGTGATGATCCATAGTACACCAGTGATGATCCATAGTACACCAGTGATGTTCCATAGTACACCAGGGATGATCCACAGTACATCAGTGATGATCCACAGTACATCAGTGGTGGTCCACAGTACATCAGTGATGGTCCATAGTACACCAGTGATGATCCATAGTACACCAGTGATGATCCATAGTACACCAGTGATGGCCCATAGTACATCAGTGATGATCCATAGTACATCAGTGATGATCCACAGTACATCAGTGATGATCCACAGTACATCAGGGATGGTCCATAGTACATCAGTGATGATCCATAGTACACCAGTGATGATCCATAGTACACCAGTGATGGCCCATAGTACATCAGTGATGAACTATAGTACATCAGTGATGATCCATAGTACACCAGTGATGGCCTATAGTACATCAGTGATGAACTATAGTACATCAGTGATGATCCACAGTTCATCAGTGATGATCCACAGTACATCAGGGATGGTCCATAGTACACCAGTGATGATCCACAGTACACCAGTGATGATCCATAGTACACCAGTGATGGTCCATAGTACATCAGTGATGATCTATAGTACATCAGTGATGGTCCATAGTACATCAGTGATGATCTATATACATAGTACACCAGTGATGATCTATAGTACATCAGTGATGATCTACAGTACATCAGTTATGATCCACAGTACATTAGTGATGATCCACAGTACATCAGTGATGATCCACAGTACATCAGTGATGATCCACAATACTTCAGTGATGATCCACAGTACATCAGGGATGGTCCACAGTACATCAGTGATGGTCCACAGTATATCAGTGATGATCCATAGTACATCAGTGATGGTCCATAGTACATCAGTGATGATCCATAGTACACCAGTGATGAACCATAGTACACCAGTGATGGCCCATAGTACACCAGTGATGGCCCATAGTACATCAGTGATGATCCATAGTACACCAGTGATGATCCACAGTACATCAGTGATGATCCACAGAACATCAGGGATGGTCCATAGTACATCAGTGATGATCCATAGTACACCAGTGATGATCCATAGTACACCAGTGATGGCCCATAGTACATCAGTGATGAACTATAGTACATCAGAGATGATCATCAGTACATCAGGGATGGTCCATAGTACATCAGTGATGATCCATAGTACACCAGTGATGATCCATAGTACACCAGTGATGGCCCATAGTACATCAGTGATGAACTATAGTACATCAGTGATGATCCACAGTACATCAGTGATGATCCATAGTACATCAGTGATGATCCACAGTACATCAGTGATGATCCACAGTGCATCAGGGATGGTCCATAGTACATCAGTGATGATCCATAGTACACCAGTGATGATCCATAGTACACCAGTGATGGCCCACAGTACATCAGTGATGAACTATAGTACATCAGTGATGATCCACAGTACATCAGTGATGATCCACAGTACATCAGGGATGGTCCATAGTACACCAGTGATGATCCACAGTACACCAGTGATGATCCATAGTACACCAGTGATGGTTCATAGTACATCAGTGATGATCTATAGTACATCAGTGATGGTCCATAGTACATCAGTGATGGTCTATAGTACATCAGTGATGATCTATAGTACATCAGTGATGATCCACAGTACATCAGTTATGATACACAGTACATCAGTGATGATCCACAGTACATCAGTGATGATCCACAGTACATCAGTGATGATCCACAATACTTCAGTGATGATCCACAGTACATCAGTGATGATCCACAGTACATCAGGGATGGTCCACAGTATATCAGTGATGATCCATAGTACATCAGTGATGATCCATAGTACACCAGTGATGGCCCATAGTACACCAGTGATGGCCCATAGTACATCAGTGATGATCCATAGTACATTAGTGATGATCCACAGTACATCAGTGATGATCCACAGTACATCAGGGATGGTCCACAGTACATCAGTGATGATCCATAGTACACCAGTGATGATCCATAGTACACCAGTGATGGCCCATAGTACACCAATGATGATCCATAGTACACCAGTGATGGCCCATAGTACATCAGTGATGAACTATAGTACATCAGTGATGATCCACAGTACATCAGTGATGATCCATAGTACACCAGTGATGGCCCATAGTACACCAGTGATGATCCATAGTACACCAGTGATGGCCCATAGTACATCAGTGATGAACTATAGTACATCAGTGATGATCCACAGTACATCAGTGATGATCCACAGTACATCAGGGATGGTCCATAGTACATCAGTGATGATCCATAGTACACCAGTGATGATCCATAGTACACCAGTGATGGCCCATAGTACATCAGTGATGAACTATAGTACATCAGTGATGATCCACGGTACATCAGTGATGATCCACAGTACATCAGGGATGGTCCATAGTACACCAGTGATGATCCACAGTACACCAGTGATGATCCATAGTACACCAGTGATGGTCCATAGTTCATCAGTGATGATCTATAGTACACCAGTGATGGTCCATAGTACATCAGTGATGATCTATAGTACATCACTGATAAACTATAGTACATCAGTGATGATCTATAGTACATCAGTGATGATCCATAGTACACCAGTGATGATCCATAGTACACCAGTAATGGCCCATAGTACATCAGTGATGAACTATAGTACATCAGTGATGAACTATAGTACATCAGTGATGATCCACAGTACATCAGGGATGGTCCATAGTACATCAGTGATGATCCAAAGTACACCAGTGATGATCCATAGTACACCAGTGATGGCCCATAGTACATCAGTGATGAACTATAGTACATCAGTGATGATCCACAGTACATCAGTGATGATCCACAGTACATCAGGGATGGTCCATAGTACATCAGTGATGATCCATAGTACACCAGTGATGATCCATAGTACACCAGTGATGGCCCATAGTACATCAGTGATGAACTATAGTACATCAGTGATGATCCATAGTACATCAGTGATGATCCATAGTACATCAGTGATGATCCACAGTACATCAGGGATGGTCCATAGTACACCAGTGATGATCCACAGTACACCAGTGATGATCCATAGTACACCAGTGATGGTCCATAGTACATCAGTGATGATCTATAGTACATCAGTGATGGTCCATAGTACATCAGTGATGATCTATAGTACATCAGTGATGATCTATAGTACATCAGTGATGATCCATAGTACATCAGTGATGATCCACAGTACATCAGGGATGGTCCATAGTACATCAGTGATGATCCATAGTACACCAGTGATGATCCATAGTACACCAGTGATGATCCATAGTACACCAGTGATGGCCCATAGTACATCAGTGATGAACTATAGTACATCAGTCATGATCCACAGTACATCAGTGATGATCCACAGTACATCAGGGATGGTCCATAGTACACCAGTGATGATCCACAGTACACCAGTGATGATCCATAGTACACCAGTGATGGTCCATAGTACACCAGTGATGATCCATAGTACACTAGTGATGGCCCATAGTACATCAGTGATGAACTATAGTACATCAGTGATGATCCACAGTACATCAGTGATGATCCACAGTACATCAGGGATGGTCCATAGTACACCAGTGATGATCCACAGTACACCAGTGATGATCCATAGTACACCAGTGATGGTCCATAGTACATCAGTGATGATCTATAGTACATCAGTGATGGTCCATAGTCCATCAGTGATGATCTATAGTACATCAGTGATGATCTATAGTACATCAGTGATGATCCACAATACATCAGTTATGATACACAGTACATCAGTGATGATCCACAGTACATCAGTGATGATCCACAATACTTCAGTGATGATCCACAGTACATCAGTGATGATCCACAGTACATCAGGGATGGTCCACAGTATATCAGTGATGATCCATAGTACATCAGTGATGGTCCATAGTACATCAGTGATGGTCCATAGTACACCAGTGATGATCCATAGTACACCAGTGATGGCCCATAGTACACCAGTGATGGCCCATAGTACATCAGTGATGATCCACAGTACATCAGTGATGATCCATAGTACATCAGTGATGATCCACAGTACATCAGTGATGATCCACAGTACATCAGGGATGGTCCATAGTACATCAGTGATGATCCATAGTACACCAGTGATGATCCATAGTACACCAGTGATGATCCATAGTACACCAGTGATGGCCCATAGTACATCAGTGATGAACTATAGTACATCAGTCATGATCCACAGTACATCAGTGATGATCCACAGTACATCAGGGATGGTCCATAGTACACCAGTGATGATCCACAGTACACCAGTGATGATCCATAGTACACCAGTGATGGTCCATAGTACACCAGTGATGATCCATAGTACACTAGTGATGGCCCATAGTACATCAGTGATGAACTATAGTACATCAGTGATGATCCACAGTACATCAGTGATGATCCACAGTACATCAGGGATGGTCCATAGTACACCAGTGATGATCCACAGTACACCAGTGATGATCCATAGTACACCAGTGATGGTCCATAGTACATCAGTGATGATCTATAGTACATCAGTGATGGTCCATAGTCCATCAGTGATGATCTATAGTACATCAGTGATGATCTATAGTACATCAGTGATGATCCACAATACATCAGTTATGATACACAGTACATCAGTGATGATCCACAGTACATCAGTGATGATCCACAATACTTCAGTGATGATCCACAGTACATCAGTGATGATCCACAGTACATCAGGGATGGTCCACAGTATATCAGTGATGATCCATAGTACATCAGTGATGGTCCATAGTACATCAGTGATGGTCCATAGTACACCAGTGATGATCCATAATACACCAGTGATGGCCCATAGTACACCAGTGATGGCCCATAGTACATCAGTGATGATCCATAGTACATCAGTGATGATCCACAGTACATCAGTGATGATCCACAGTACATCAGGGATGGTCCATAGTACATCAGTGATGATCCATAGTACACCAGTGATGATCCATAGTACACCAGTGATGGCCCATAGTACATCAGTGATGAACTATAGTACATCAGTGATGATCCACAGTACATCAGGGATGGTCCATAGTACATCAGTGATGATCCATAGTACACCAGTAATGATCCATAGTACACCAGTGATGGCCCATAGTACATCAGTGATGAACTATAGTACATCAGTGATGATCCACAGTACATCAGTGATGATCCATAGTACATCAGTGATGATCCACAGTACATCAGTGATGATCCACAGTACATCAGGGATGGTCCATAGTACATCAGTGATGATCCATAGTACACCAGTGATGATCCAGAGTACACCAGTGATGGCCCATAGTACATCAGTGATGAACTATAGTACATCAGTGATGATCCACAGTACATCAGTGATGATCCACAGTACATCAGGGATGGTCCATAGTACACCAGTGATGATCCACAGTACACCAGTGATGATCCATAGTACACCATTGATGGTCCATAGTACATCAGTGATGATCTATAGTACATCAGTGATGGTCCATAGTACATCAGTGATGAGCTATAGTACATCAGTGATGATCTATAGTACATCAGTGATGATCCATAGTACACCAGTGATGATCCATAGTACACCAGTGATGGCCCATAGTACATCAGTGATGATCCACAGTACATCAGGGATGGTCCATAGTACACCAGTGATGGCCCATAGTACATCAGTGATGAACTATAGTACATCAGTGATGATCCACAGTACATCAGTGATGATCCATAGTACATCAGTGATGATCCACAGTACATCAGTGATGATCCACAGTACATCAGGGATGGTCCATAGTACATCAGTGATGATCCATAGTACACCAGTGATGATCCATAGTACACCAGTGATGGCCCACAGTATATCAGTGATGAACTATAGTACATCAGTGATGATCCACAGTACATCAGTGATGATCCACAGCACATCAGGGATGGTCCATAGTACACCAGTGATGATCCACAGTACACCAGTGATGATCCATAGTACACCAGTGATGGTCCATAGTACATCAGTGATGATCTATAGTACATAAGTGATGGTCCATAGTACATCACTGATGAGCTATAGTACATCAGTGATGATCTATAGTACATCAGTGATGATCCATAGTACACCAGTGATGATCCATAGTACACCAGTGATGGTCCATAGTACATCAGTGATGATCCATAGTACACCAGTGATGATCAATAGTACACCAGTGATGGCCCATAGTACATCAGTGATGAACTATAGTACATCAGTGATGATCCACAGTACATCAGTGATGATCCATAGTACATCAGTGATGATCCACAGTACATCAGTGATGATCCACAGTACATCAGGGATGGTCCATAGTACATCAGTGATGATCCATAGTACACCAGTGATGATCCATAGTACACCAGTGATGGCCCACAGTATATCAGTGATGAACTATAGTACATCAGTGATGATCCACAGTACATCAGTGATGATCCACAGTACATCAGGGATGGTCCATAGTACACCAGTGATGATCCACAGTACACCAGTGATGATCCATAGTACACCAGTGATGGTCCATAGTACATCAGTGATGATCTATAGTACATCAGTGATGGTCCATAGTACATCAGTGATGATCTATAGTACATCAGTGATGATCTATAGTACATCAGTGATGATCCATAGTACATCAGTGATGATCCACAGTACATCAGTGATGGTCCACAGTACATCAGGGATGGTCCACAGTACATCGGTGATGATCCATAGTACACAAGTGATGGCCCATAGTACATCAGTGATGGTCCATAGTACATCAGTGATGATCCATAGTACATCAGTGATGATCCATAGTACACCAGTGATGGCCCATAGTACATCAGTGATGATCCATAGTACATCAGTGATGATCCACAGTACATCAGTGATGATCCACAGTACATCAGGGATGGTCCATAGTACATCAGTGATGATCCATAGTACAGCAGTGATGATCCATAGTACACCAGTGATGGCCCATAGTACATCAGTGATGAACTATAGTACATCAGTGATGATCCACAGTACATCAGTGATGATCCACAGTACATCAGGGATGGTCCATAGTACACCAGTGATGATCCACAGTACATCAGTTATGATCCACAGTACATTAGTGATGATCCACAGTACATCAGTGATGATCCACAGTACATCAGTGATGATCCACAATACTTCAGTGATGATCCACAGTACATCAGGGATCGTCCACAGTACATCAGTGATGGTCCACAGTATATCAGTGAGGATCCATAGTACATCAGTGATGGTCCATAGTACATCAGCGATGGTCCATAGTACACCAGTGATGATCCATAGTACACCAGTGATGGCCCATAGTACACCAGTGATGGCCCATAGTACATCAGTGATGATCCATAGTACATCAGTGATGATCCACAGTACATCAGTGATGATCCACAGTACATCAGGGAAGGTCCATAGTACATCAGTGATGATCCATAGTACACCAGTGATGATCCATAGTACACCAGTGATGGCCCATAGTACATCAGTGATGAACTATAGTACATCAGAGATGATCCACAGTACATCAGGGATGGTCCATAGTACATCAGTCATGATCCATAGTACACCAGTGATGATCCATAGTACACCAGTGATGGCCCATAGTACATCAGTGATGAACTATAGTACATCAGTGATGATCCACAGTACATCAGTGATGATCCATAGTACATCAGTGATGATCCACAGTACATCAGGGATGGTCCATAGTACATCAGTGATGATCCATAGTACACCAGTGATGATCCATAGTACACCAGTGATGGCCCATAGTACATCAGTGATGAACTATAGTACATCAGCGATGATCCACAGTACATCAGTGATGATCCACAGTACATCAGGGATGGTCCATAGTACACCAGTGATGATCCACAGTACACCAGTGATGGTCCATAGTACATCAGTGATGATCTATAGCAGTGTTTTTCAACTCCAGTCCTCAAGGCGCACCAACAGGTCATGTTTTTGGGATTTCCATTGATTTTCACAGGTGATTTGAGCAGTTTTACTGCCTTAGTAATTATCACAGCTGTTTTATCTGCAGGAAATCCCAAAAACATGACCTGTTGGTGCGCCTTGAGGACTGGAGTTGAAAAACACTGATCTATAGTACAACAGTGATGATCTATAGTACATCAGTGATGATCCACAGTACATCAGTTATGATACACAGTACATCAGTGATGATCCACAGTACATCAGTGATGATCCACAATACTTCAGTGATGATCCACAGTACATCAGTGATGATCCACAGTACATCAGGGATGGTCCACAGTATATCAGTGATGATCCATAGTACATCAGTGATGGTCCATAGTACATCAGTGATGGTCCATAGTACACCAGTGATGATCCATAGTACACCAGTGATGGCCCATAGTACACCAGTGATGGCTCATAGTACATCAGTGATGGCCCATAGTACATCAGTGATGATCCATAGTACATCAGTGATGATCCACAGTACATCAGTGATGATCCACAGTACATCAGGGATGGTCCATAGTACACCAGTGATGATCCACAGTACACCAGTGATGATCCATAGTACACCAGTGATGGCCCATAGTACACCAGTGATGATCCATAGTACACCAGAGATGGCCCATAGTATACCAGTGATGAGCTATAGTACATCAGTGATGATCTATAGTACATCAGTGATGATCCATAGTACACCAGTGATGATCCATAGTACATCAGTGATGGCCCATAGTACACCAGTGATGATCCATAGTACACCAGTGATGATCCATAGTACTTCAGTGATGGCCCATAGTACACCAGTGATGATCCATAGTACATCAGTGATGGCTCATAGTACATCAGTGATGATCCATAATACATCAGTGATGATCCATAGTACACCAGTGATGGCCCATAGTACTTCAGTGATGGCCCATAGTACACCAGTGATGATCCATAGTACATCAGTGATGGCTCATAGTACATCAGTGATGATCCATAATACATCAGTGATGATCCATAGTACACCAGTGATGGCCCATAGTACTTCAGTGATGATCTATAGTACATCAGTGATGATCCACAGTACATCAGTGATGATCCACAGTACATCAGTGATGATCCACGGTACATCAGTGATGATCCATAGTTCATCAGTGATGATCCTCAGTACATCAGTGATGATCCACAGTACATCAGTGATGATCAACAGGACATCAGGGATGGTCCACAGTACATCAGTGATGATCCATAGTACACCAGTCATGATCCATAGTACATCAGTGATGATCCATAGTACATCAGTGATGATCCATAGTACACCAGTGATGGCCCATAGTACACCAGTGATGATCCATAGTACACCAGTGATGGCCCATAGTACTTCAGTGATGATCTATAGTACATCAGTGATGATCCACAGTACATCAGTGATGATCCACAATACATCAGGGATGGTCCACAGTATATCAGTGATGATCCATAGTACATCAGTGATGGCCCACAGTACATCAGTGGTGATCCACAGTATATCAGTGATGATCCATAGTACACCAGTGATGGTCCATAGTACACCAGTGATGGTCCATAGTACATCAGTGATGATCCATAGTACATCAGTGATAATCCACAGTACATCAGGGATGGTCCACAGTACATCAGTGATGATCCATAGTACACCAGTGATGGCCCAAAGCACATCAGTGATGGTCCATAGTACACCAGTGATGGCCCATAGTACATCAGTGATGATCCATAGTACATCAGTGATGATCCACAGTACATCAGTGATGATCCACAGTACATCAGGGAAGGTCCATAGTACATCAGTGATGATCCATAGTACACCAGTGATGATCCATAGTACACCAGTGATGGCCCATAGTACATCAGTGATGAACTATAGTACATCAGAGATGATCCACAGTACATCAGGGATGGTCCATAGTACATCAGTCATGATCCATAGTACACCAGTGATGATCCATAGTACACCAGTGATGGCCCATAGTACATCAGTGATGAACTATAGTACATCAGTGATGATCCACAGTACATCAGTGATGATCCATAGTACATCAGTGATGATCCACAGTACATCAGGGATGGTCCATAGTACATCAGTGATGATCCATAGTACACCAGTGATGATCCATAGTACACCAGTGATGGCCCATAGTACATCAGTGATGAACTATAGTACATCAGCGATGATCCACAGTACATCAGTGATGATCCACAGTACATCAGGGATGGTCCATAGTACACCAGTGATGATCCACAGTACACCAGTGATGGTCCATAGTACATCAGTGATGATCTATAGTACAACAGTGATGATCTATAGTACATCAGTGATGATCCACAGTACATCAGTTATGATACACAGTACATCAGTGATGATCCACAGTACATCAGTGATGATCCACAATACTTCAGTGATGATCCACAGTACATCAGTGATGATCCACAGTACATCAGGGATGGTCCACAGTATATCAGTGATGATCCATAGTACATCAGTGATGGTCCATAGTACATCAGTGATGGTCCATAGTACACCAGTGATGATCCATAGTACACCAGTGATGGCCCATAGTACATCAGTGATGGCTCATAGTACATCAGTGATGGCCCATAGTACATCAGTGATGATCCATAGTACATCAGTGATGATCCACAGTACATCAGTGATGATCCACAGTACATCAGGGATGGTCCATAGTACACCAGTGATGATCCACAGTACACCAGTGATGATCCATAGTACACCAGTGATGGCCCATAGTACACCAGTGATGATCCATAGTACACCAGAGATGGCCCATAGTATACCAGTGATGAGCTATAGTACATCAGTGATGATCTATAGTACATCAGTGATGATCCATAGTACACCAGTGATGATCCATAGTACATCAGTGATGGCCCATAGTACACCAGTGATGATCCATAGTACACCAGTGATGATCCATAGTACTTCAGTGATGGCCCATAGTACACCAGTGATGATCCATAGTACATCAGTGATGGCTCATAGTACATCAGTGATGATCCATAATACATCAGTGATGATCCATAGTACACCAGTGATGGCCCATAGTACTTCAGTGATGATCTATAGTACATCAGTGATGATCCACAGTACATCAGTGATGATCCACAGTACATCAGTGATGATCCACGGTACATCAGTGATGATCCATAGTTCATCAGTGATGATCCTCAGTACATCAGTGATGATCCACAGTACATCAGTGACGATCCACAGTACATCAGTGATGATCCACAGGACATCAGGGATGGTCCACAGTACATCAGTGATGATCCATAGTACACCAGTCATGATCCATAGTACATCAGTGATGATCCATAGTACATCAGTGATGATCCATAGTACACCAGTGATGGCCCATAGTACACCAGTGATGATCCATAGTACACCAGTGATGGCCCATAGTACTTCAGTGATGATCTATAGTACATCAGTGATGATCCACAGTACATCAGTGATGATCCACAATACATCAGGGATGGTCCACAGTATATCAGTGATGATCCATAGTACATCAGTGATGGCCCACAGTACATCAGTGGTGATCCACAGTATATCAGTGATGATCCATAGTACACCAGTGATGGTCCATAGTACACCAGTGATGGTCCATAGTACATCAGTGATGATCCATAGTACATCAGTGATAATCCACAGTACATCAGGGATGGTCCACAGTACATCAGTGATGATCCATAGTACACCAGTGATGGCCCAAAGCACATCAGTGATGGTCCATAGTACACCAGGGATGATCCATAGTAATCCAGTGATGATCCATAGTACACCAGTGATGGCCCATAGTACACCAGTGATGGCCCATAGTACATCAGTGATGATCCACAGTACATCAGTGATGATCTATAGTACATCAGGGATGGTCCACAGTACATCAGTGATGATCCATAGTACACCAGTGATGATCCATAGTACATCAGTGATGATCCATAGTACACCTGTGATGGCCCACAGTACACCTGTGATGGCCCACAGTACATCAGTGATGATCCACAGTACATCAGGGATGATCCACAGTATATCAGGGATGGTCCACAGTATATCAGTGATGATCCATAGTACACCAGTGATGATCCATAGTACACCAGGGATGATCCATAGTACACCAGTGATGATCCATAGTACACCAGTGATGATCCATAGTACATCAGTGATGGTCCATAGTACACCAGTGAAGATCCATAGTACACCAGTGATGGCCCATAGTACACCAGTGATGGCCCATAGTACACCAGTGATGATCCATAGTACACCAGTGATGGCCCATAGTACACCAGTGATGTCCCATAGTACATCAGTAATGATCCACAGTACATCAGTGATGATCCATAGTACACCAGGGATGGCCCATAGTACATCAGTGATGGCTCATAGTACATCAGTGATGATCCATAGTACATCAGTGGTGATCCATAGTACACCAGTGATGATCCATAGTACATCAGTGATGGCTCATAGTACATCAGTGATGATCCATAGTACACCAGTGATGATCCATAGTACATCAGTGATGGCTCATAGTACATCAGTGATGATCCATAATACATCAGTGATGATCCATAGTACATCAGTGATGATCCATAGTACATCAGTGATGATCCATAGTACACCAGTCATGGCCCATAGTACTACAGTGATGATCTATAGTACATCAGTGATGATCCACAGTACATCAGTGATGATCCACAGTACATCAGTGATGATCCAAGCTACATCAGTGATGATCCATAGTACATCAGTGATGATCCTCAGTACATCAGTGATGATCCACAGTACATCAGTGATGATCCACAGTACATCAGTGATGATCCACAGTACATCAGGGATGGTCCACAGTACATCAGTGATGATCCATAGTACACCAGTCATGATCCATAGTACATCAGTGATGATCCATAGTACATCAGTGATGATCCATAGTACACCAGTGATGATCCATAGTACACCAGTGATGGCCCATTGTACTTCAGTGATGATTTATAGTACATCAGTGATGATCCACAGTACATCAGTGATGATCCACAATACATCAGGGATGGCCCACAGTATATCAGTGATGATCCATAGTACATCAGTGATGGCCCACAGTACATCAGTGATGATCCACAGTACATCAGTGATGATCCATAGTACACCAGTGATGGCCCATAGTACATCAGTGATGGTCCATAGTACATCAGTGATGATCCATAGTACATCAGTGATGATCCATAGTACATCAGTGATGATCCATAGTACACCAGTGATGGCCCATAGTACATCAGTAATGATCTATAGTACATCAGTGATGATCCACAGTACATCAGTGATGATCCACAGTACATCAGTTATAATCCACAGTACATCAGTGATGATCCACAGTACATCAGTGATGATCCACAATACTTCAGTGATGATCCACAGTACATCAGTGATGATCCACAGTACATCAGGGATGGTCCACAGTATATCAGTGATGATCCATAGTACATCAGTGATGGCCCATAGTACATCAGTGATGATCCATAGTACACCAGTGATGATCCATAGTACACCAGTGATGTTCCATAGTACACCAGGGATGATCCACAGTACATCAGTGATGATCCACAGTACATCAGTGGTGGTCCACAGTACATCAGTGATGGTCCATAGTACACCAGTGATGATCCATAGTACACCAGTGATGATCCATAGTACACCAGTGATGGCCCATAGTACATCAGTGATGATCCATAGTACATCAGTGATGATCCACAGTACATCAGTGATGATCCACAGTACATCAGGGATGGTCCATAGTACATCAGTGATGATCCATAGTACACCAGTGATGATCCATAGTACACCAGTGATGGCCCATAGTACATCAGTGATGAACTATAGTACATCAGTGATGATCCATAGTACACCAGTGATGGCCCATAGTACATCAGTGATGAACTATAGTACATCAGTGATGATCCACAGTACATCAGTGATGATCCACAGTACATCAGGGATGGTCCATAGTACACCAGTGATGATCCACAGTACACCAGTGATGATCCATAGTACACCAGTGATGGTCCATAGTACATCAGTGATGATCTATAGTACATCAGTGATGGTCCATAGTACATCAGTGATGATCTATATACATAGTACACCAGTGATGATCTATAGTACATCAGTGATGATCTACAGTACATCAGTTATGATCCACAGTACATTAGTGATGATCCACAGTACATCAGTGATGATCCACAGTACATCAGTGATGATCCACAATACTTCAGTGATGATCCACAGTACATCAGGGATGGTCCACAGTACATCAGTGATGGTCCACAGTATATCAGTGATGATCCATAGTACATCAGTGATGGTCCATAGTACATCAGTGATGGTCCATAGTACACCAGTGATGATCCATAGTACACCAGTGATGGCCCATAGTACACCAGTGATGGCCCATAGTACATCAGTGATGATCCATAGTACACCAGTGATGATCCACAGTACATCAGTGATGATCCACAGTACATCAGGGATGGTCCATAGTACATCAGTGATGATCCATAGTACACCAGTGATGATCCATAGTACACCAGTGATGGCCCATAGTACACCAGTGATGGCCCATAGTACATCAGTGATGATCCATAGTACACCAGTGATGATCCACAGTACATCAGTGATGATCCACAGTACATCAGGGATGGTCCATAGTACATCAGTGATGATCCATAGTACACCAGTGATGATCCATAGTACACCAGTGATGGCCCATAGTACATCAGTGATGATCCATAGTACACCAGTGATGATCCACAGTACATCAGTGATGATCCACAGTACATCAGGGATGGTCCATAGTACATCAGTGATGATCCATAGTACACCAGTGATGATCCATAGTACACCAGTGATGGCCCATAGTACATCAGTGATGAACTATAGTACATCAGAGATGATCCACAGTACATCAGGGATGGTCCATAGTACATCAGTGATGATCCATAGTACACCAGTGATGATCCATAGTACATCAGGGATGGTCCATAGTACATCAGTGATGATCCATAGTACACCAGTGATGATCCATAGTACACCAGTGATGGCCCATAGTACATCAGTGATGAACTATAGTACATCAGTGATGATCCACAGTACATCAGTGATGATCCATAGTACATCAGTGATGATCCACAGTACATCAGTGATGATCCACAGTACATCAGGGATGGTCCATAGTACATCAGTGATGATCCATAGTACACCAGTGATGATCCATAGTACACCAGTGATGGCCCATAGTACGTCAGTGATGAACTATAGTACATCAGTGATGATCCACAGTACATCAGTGATGATCCACAGTACATCAGGGATGGTCCATAGTACACCAGTGATGGCCCATAGTACACCAGTGATGGCCCATAGTACACCAGTGATGATCCATAGTACACCAGTGATGGCCCATAGTACACCAGTGATGTCCCATAGTACATCAGTAATGATCCACAGTACATCAGTGATGATCCATAGTACACCAGGGATGGCCCATAGTACATCAGTGATGGCTCATAGTACATCAGTGATGATCCATAGTACATCAGTGGTGATCCATAGTACACCAGTGATGATCCATAGTACATCAGTGATGGCTCATAGTACATCAGTGATGATCCATAGTACACCAGTGATGATCCATAGTACATCAGTGATGGCTCATAGTACATCAGTGATGATCCATAATACATCAGTGATGATCCATAGTACATCAGTGATGATCCATAGTACATCAGTGATGATCCATAGTACACCAGTCATGGCCCATAGTACTACAGTGATGATCTATAGTACATCAGTGATGATCCACAGTACATCAGTGATGATCCACAGTACATCAGTGATGATCCAAGCTACATCAGTGATGATCCATAGTACATCAGTGATGATCCTCAGTACATCAGTGATGATCCACAGTACATCAGTGATGATCCACAGTACATCAGTGATGATCCACAGTACATCAGGGATGGTCCACAGTACATCAGTGATGATCCATAGTACACCAGTCATGATCCATAGTACATCAGTGATGATCCATAGTACATCAGTGATGATCCATAGTACACCAGTGATGATCCATAGTACACCAGTGATGGCCCATTGTACTTCAGTGATGATTTATAGTACATCAGTGATGATCCACAGTACATCAGTGATGATCCACAATACATCAGGGATGGCCCACAGTATATCAGTGATGATCCATAGTACATCAGTGATGGCCCACAGTACATCAGTGATGATCCACAGTACATCAGTGATGATCCATAGTACACCAGTGATGGCCCATAGTACATCAGTGATGGTCCATAGTACATCAGTGATGATCCATAGTACATCAGTGATGATCCATAGTACATCAGTGATGATCCATAGTACACCAGTGATGGCCCATAGTACATCAGTAATGATCTATAGTACATCAGTGATGATCCACAGTACATCAGTGATGATCCACAGTACATCAGTTATAATCCACAGTACATCAGTGATGATCCACAGTACATCAGTGATGATCCACAATACTTCAGTGATGATCCACAGTACATCAGTGATGATCCACAGTACATCAGGGATGGTCCACAGTATATCAGTGATGATCCATAGTACATCAGTGATGGCCCATAGTACATCAGTGATGATCCATAGTACACCAGTGATGATCCATAGTACACCAGTGATGTTCCATAGTACACCAGGGATGATCCACAGTACATCAGTGATGATCCACAGTACATCAGTGGTGGTCCACAGTACATCAGTGATGGTCCATAGTACACCAGTGATGATCCATAGTACACCAGTGATGATCCATAGTACACCAGTGATGGCCCATAGTACATCAGTGATGATCCATAGTACATCAGTGATGATCCACAGTACATCAGTGATGATCCACAGTACATCAGGGATGGTCCATAGTACATCAGTGATGATCCATAGTACACCAGTGATGATCCATAGTACACCAGTGATGGCCCATAGTACATCAGTGATGAACTATAGTACATCAGTGATGATCCATAGTACACCAGTGATGGCCCATAGTACATCAGTGATGAACTATAGTACATCAGTGATGATCCACAGTACATCAGTGATGATCCACAGTACATCAGGGATGGTCCATAGTACACCAGTGATGATCCACAGTACACCAGTGATGATCCATAGTACACCAGTGATGGTCCATAGTACATCAGTGATGATCTATAGTACATCAGTGATGGTCCATAGTACATCAGTGATGATCTATATACATAGTACACCAGTGATGATCTATAGTACATCAGTGATGATCTACAGTACATCAGTTATGATCCACAGTACATTAGTGATGATCCACAGTACATCAGTGATGATCCACAGTACATCAGTGATGATCCACAATACTTCAGTGATGATCCACAGTACATCAGGGATGGTCCACAGTACATCAGTGATGGTCCACAGTATATCAGTGATGATCCATAGTACATCAGTGATGGTCCATAGTACATCAGTGATGGTCCATAGTACACCAGTGATGATCCATAGTACACCAGTGATGGCCCATAGTACACCAGTGATGGCCCATAGTACATCAGTGATGATCCATAGTACACCAGTGATGATCCACAGTACATCAGTGATGATCCACAGTACATCAGGGATGGTCCATAGTACATCAGTGATGATCCATAGTACACCAGTGATGATCCATAGTACACCAGTGATGGCCCATAGTACACCAGTGATGGCCCATAGTACATCAGTGATGATCCATAGTACACCAGTGATGATCCACAGTACATCAGTGATGATCCACAGTACATCAGGGATGGTCCATAGTACATCAGTGATGATCCATAGTACACCAGTGATGATCCATAGTACACCAGTGATGGCCCATAGTACATCAGTGATGATCCATAGTACACCAGTGATGATCCACAGTACATCAGTGATGATCCACAGTACATCAGGGATGGTCCATAGTACATCAGTGATGATCCATAGTACACCAGTGATGATCCATAGTACACCAGTGATGGCCCATAGTACATCAGTGATGAACTATAGTACATCAGAGATGATCCACAGTACATCAGGGATGGTCCATAGTACATCAGTGATGATCCATAGTACACCAGTGATGATCCATAGTACATCAGGGATGGTCCATAGTACATCAGTGATGATCCATAGTACACCAGTGATGATCCATAGTACACCAGTGATGGCCCATAGTACATCAGTGATGAACTATAGTACATCAGTGATGATCCACAGTACATCAGTGATGATCCATAGTACATCAGTGATGATCCACAGTACATCAGTGATGATCCACAGTACATCAGGGATGGTCCATAGTACATCAGTGATGATCCATAGTACACCAGTGATGATCCATAGTACACCAGTGATGGCCCATAGTACGTCAGTGATGAACTATAGTACATCAGTGATGATCCACAGTACATCAGTGATGATCCACAGTACATCAGGGATGGTCCATAGTACACCAGTGATGATCCACAGTACACCAGTGATGATCCATAGTACACCAGTGATGGTCCATAGTACATCAGTGATGATCTATAGTACATCAGTGATGGTCCATAGTACATCAGTGATGATCTATAGTACATCAGTGATGATCTATAGTACATCAGTGATGATCCACAGTACATCAGTTATGATACACAATACATCAGTGATGATCCACAGTACATCAGTGATGATCCACAGTACATCAGTGATGATCCACAATACTTCAGTGATGATCCACAGTACATCAGTGATGATCCACAGTACATCAGGGATGGTCCACAGTATATCAGTGATGATCCATAGTACATCAGTGATGATCCATAGTACACCAGTGATGGCCCATAGTACACCAGTGATGGCCCATAGTACATCAGTGATGATCCATAGTACATTAGTGATGATCCACAGTACATCAGTGATGATCCACAGTACATCAGGGATGATCCACAGTACATCAGGGATGGTCCATAGTACACCAGTGATGATCCATAGTACACCAGTGATGGCCCATAGTACACCAGTGATGATCCATAGTACACCAGTGATGGCCCATAGTACATCAGTGATGATCCACAGTACATCAGTGATGATCCATAGTACACCAGTGATGGCCCATAGTACACCAGTGATGATCCATAGTACACCAGTGATGGCCCATAGTACATCAGTGATGAACTATAGTACATCAGTGATGATCCACAGTACATCAGTGATGATCCACAGTACATCAGGGATGGTCCATAGTACATCAGTGATGATCCATAGTACACCAGTGATGATCCATAGTACACCAGTGATGGCCCATAGTACATCAGTGATGAACTATAGTACATCAGTGATGATCCACAGTACATCAGTGATGATCCACAGTACATCAGGGATGGTCCATAGTACACCAGTGATGATCCACAGTACACCAGTGATGATCCATAGTACACCAGTGATGGTCCATAGTACATCAGTGATGATCTATAGTACACCAGTGATGGTCCATAGTACATCAGTGATGATCTATAGTACATCAGTGATAAACTATAGTACATCAGTGATGATCTATAGTACATCAGTGATGATCCATAGTACACCAGTGATGATCCATAGTACACCAGTGATGGCCCATAGTACATCAGTGATGAACTATAGTACATCAGTGATGATCCACAGTACATCAGTGATGATCCATAGTACACCAGTGATGATCCATAGTACACCAGTGATGGCCCATAGTACATCAGTGATGAACTATAGTACATCAGTGATGATCCACAGTACATCAGTGATGATCCACAGTACATCAGGGATGGTCCATAGTACATCAGTGATGATCCATAGTACACCAGTGATGATCCATAGTACACCAGTGATGGCCCATAGTACATCAGTGATGAACTATAGTACATCAGTGATGATCCATAGTACATCAGTGATGATCCATAGTACATCAGTGATGATCCACAGTACATCAGGGATGGTCCATAGTACACCAGTGATGATCCACAGTACACCAGTGATGATCCATAATACACCAGTGATGGTCCATAGTACATCAGTGATGATCTATAGTACATCAGTGATGGTCCATAGTACATCAGTGATGATTTATAGTACATCAGTGATGATCTATAGTACATCAGTGATGTTCCATAGTACATCAGTGATGATCCACAGTACATCAGTGATGGTCCACAGTACATCAGGGATGGTCCACAGTACATCGGTGATGATCCATAGTACACCAGTGATGGCCCATAGTACATCAGTGATGGTCCATAGTACATCAGTGATGATCCATAGTACACCAGTGATGGTCCATAGTACACCAGTGATGATCCATAGTACACCAGTGATGGCCCATAGTACATCAGTGATGAACTATAGTACATCAGTGATGATCCACAGTACATCAGTGATGATCCACAGTACATCAGGGATGGTCCATAGTACACCAGTGATGATCCACAGTACACCAGTGATGGTCCATAGTACATCAGTGATGATCTATAGTACATCAGTGATGGTCCATAGTCCATCAGTGATGATCTATAGTACATCAGTGATGATCTATAGTACATCAGTGATGATCCACAATACATCAGTTATTATACACAGTACATCAGTGATGATCCACAATACTTCAGTGATGATCCACAGTACATCAGTGATGATCCACAGTACATCAGGGATGGTCCACAGTATATCAGTGATGATCCATAGTACATCAGTGATGGTCCACAGTACATCAGTGATGGTCCATAGTACACCAGTGATGATCCATAGTACACCAGTGATGGCCCATAGTACACCAGTGATGGCCCATAGTACATCAGTGATGATCCATAGTACATCAGTGATGATCCACAGTACATCAGTGATGATCCACAGTACATCAGGGATGGTCCATAGTACATCAGTGATGATCCATAGTACACCAGTGATGATCCATAGTACACCAGTGATGGCCCATAGTACATCAGTGATGAACTATAGTACATCAGTGATGATCCACAGTACATCAGGGATGGTCCATAGTACATCAGTGATGATCCATAGTACACCAGTAATGATCCATAGTACACCAGTGATGGCCCATAGTACATCAGTGATGAACTATAGTACATCAGTGATGATCCACAGTACATCAGTGATGATCCATAGTACATCAGTGATGATCCATAGTACATCAGTGATGATCCACAGTACATCAGGGATGGTCCATAGTACACCAGTGATGATCCACAGTACACCAGTGATGATCCATAGTACACCAGTGATGGTCCATAGTACATCAGTGATGATCTATAGTACATCAGTGATGGTCCATAGTACATCAGTGATGATTTATAGTACATCAGTGATGATCTATAGTACATCAGTGGTGATCCATAGTACATCAGTGATGATCCACAGTACATCAGTGATGGTCCACAGTACATCAGGGATGGTCCACAGTACATCGGTGATGATCCATAGTACACCAGTGATGGCCCATAGTACATCAGTGATGGTCCATAATACATCAGTGATGATCCATAGTACACCAGTGATGGTCCATAGTACACCAGTGATGATCCATAGTACACCAGTGATGGCCCATAGTACATCAGTGATGAACTATAGTACATCAGTGATGATCCACAGTACATCAGTGATGATCCACAGTACATCAGGGATGGTCCATAGTACACCAGTGATGATCCACAGTACACCAGTGATGATCCATAGTACACCAGTGATGGTCCATAGTACATCAGTGATGATCTATAGGACATCAGTGATGGTCCATAGTCCATCAGTGATGATCTATAGTACATCAGTGATGATCTATAGTACATCAGTGATGATCCACAATACATCAGTTATGATACACAGTACATCAGTGATGATCCACAATACTTCAGTGATGATCCACAGTACATCAGTGATGATCCACAGTACATCAGGGATGGTCCACAGTATATCAGTGATGATCCATAGTACATCAGTGATGGTCCATAGTACATCAGTGATGGTCCATAGTACACCAGTGATGATCCATAGTACACCAGTGATGGCCCATAGTACACCAGTGATGGCCCATAGTACATCAGTGATGATCCATAGTACATCAGTGATGATCCACAGTACATCAGTGATGATCCACAGTACATCAGGGATGGTCCATAGTACACCAGTGATGGTCCATAGTACACCAGTGATGATCCATAGTACACTAGTGATGGCCCATAGTACATCAGTGATGAACTATAGTACATCAGTGATGATCCACAGTACATCAGTGATGATCCACAGTACATCAGGGATGGTCCATAGTACACCAGTGATGATCCACAGTACACCAGTGATGATCCATAGTACACCAGTGATGGTCCATAGTACATCAGTGATGATCTATAGTACATCAGTGATGGTCCATAGTCCATCAGTGATGATCTATAGTACATCAGTGATGATCTATAGTACATCAGTGATGATCCACAATACATCAGTTATGATACACAGTACATCAGTGATGATCCACAGTACATCAGTGATGATCCACAATACTTCAGTGATGATCCACAGTACATCAGTGATGATCCACAGTACATCAGGGATGGTCCACAGTATATCAGTGATGATCCATAGTACATCAGTGATGGTCCATAGTACATCAGTGATGGTCCATAGTACACCAGTGATGATCCATAATACACTAGTGATGGCCCATAGTACACCAGTGATGGCCCATAGTACATCAGTGATGATCCATAGTACATCAGTGATGATCCACAGTACATCAGTGATGATCCACAGTACATCAGGGATGGTCCATAGTACATCAGTGATGATCCACAGTACATCAGGGATGGTCCATAGTACATCAGTGATGATCCATAGTACATCAGTGATGAACTATAGTACATCAGTGATGATCCACAGTACATCAGGGATGGTCCATAGTACATCAGTGATGATCCATAGTACACCAGTAATGATCCATAGTACACCAGTGATGGCCCATAGTACATCAGTGATGAACTATAGTACATCAGTGATGATCCACAGTACATCAGTGATGATCCATAGTACATCAGTGATGATCCACAGTACATCAGTGATGATCCACAGTACATCAGGGATGGTCCATAGTACATCAGTGATGATCCATAGTACACCAGTGATGATCCAGAGTACACCAGTGATGGCCCATAGTACATCAGTGATGAACTATAGTACATCAGTGATGATCCACAGTACATCAGTGATGATCCACAGTACATCAGGGATGGTCCATAGTACACCAGTGATGATCCACAGTACACCAGTGATGATCCATAGTACACCATTGATGGTCCATAGTACATCAGTGATGATCTATAGTACATCAGTGATGGTCCATAGTACATCAGTGATGAGCTATAGTACATCAGTGATGATCTATAGTACATCAGTGATGATCCATAGTACACCAGTGATGATCCATAGTACACCAGTGATGGCCCATAGTACATCAGTGATGATCCACAGTACATCAGGGATGGTCCATAGTACACCAGTGATGGCCCATAGTACATCAGTGATGAACTATAGTACATCAGTGATGATCCACAGTACATCAGTGATGATCCATAGTACATCAGTGATGATCCACAGTACATCAGTGATGATCCACAGTACATCAGGGATGGTCCATAGTACATCAGTGATGATCCATAGTACACCAGTGATGATCCATAGTACACCAGTGATGGCCCACAGTATATCAGTGATGAACTATAGTACATCAGTGATGATCCACAGTACATCAGTGATGATCCACAGTACATCAGGGATGGTCCATAGTACACCAGTGATGATCCACAGTACACCAGTGATGATCCATAGTACACCAGTGATGGTCCATAGTACATCAGTGATGATCTATAGTACATAAGTGATGGTCCATAGTACATCACTGATGAGCTATAGTACATCAGTGATGATCTATAGTACATCAGTGATGATCCATAGTACACCAGTGATGATCCATAGTACACCAGTGATGGCCCATAGTACATCAGTGATGATCCATAGTACACCAGTGATGATCAATAGTACACCAGTGATGGCCCATAGTACATCAGTGATGAACTATAGTACATCAGTGATGATCCACAGTACATCAGTGATGATCCATAGTACATCAGTGATGATCCACAGTACATCAGTGATGATCCACAGTACATCAGGGATGGTCCATAGTACATCAGTGATGATCCATAGTACACCAGTGATGATCCATAGTACACCAGTGATGGCCCACAGTATATCAGTGATGAACTATAGTACATCAGTGATGATCCACAGTACATCAGTGATGATCCACAGTACATCAGGGATGGTCCATAGTACACCAGTGATGATCCACAGTACACCAGTGATGATCCATAGTACACCAGTGATGGTCCATAGTACATCAGTGATGATCTATAGTACATCAGTGATGGTCCATAGTACATCAGTGATGATCTATAGTACATCAGTGATGATCTATAGTACATCAGTGATGATCCATAGTACATCAGTGATGATCCACAGTACATCAGTGATGGTCCACAGTACATCAGGGATGGTCCACAGTACATCGGTGATGATCCATAGTACACAAGTGATGGCCCATAGTACATCAGTGATGGTCCATAGTACATCAGTGATGATCCATAGTACATCAGTGATGATCCATAGTACACCAGTGATGGCCCATAGTACATCAGTGATGATCCATAGTATATCAGTGATGATCCACAGTACATCAGTGATGATCCACAGTACATCAGGGATGGTCCATAGTACATCAGTGATGATCCATAGTACAGCAGTGATGATCCATAGTACACCAGTGATGGCCCATAGTACATCAGTGATGAACTATAGTACATCAGTGATGATCCACAGTACATCAGTGATGATCCACAGTACATCAGGGATGGTCCATAGTACACCAGTGATGATCCACAGTACATCAGTTATGATCCACAGTACATTAGTGATGATCCACAGTACATCAGTGATGATCCACAGTACATCAGTGATGATCCACAATACTTCAGTGATGATCCACAGTACATCAGGGATCGTCCACAGTACATCAGTGATGGTCCACAGTATATCAGTGAGGATCCATAGTACATCAGTGATGGTCCATAGTACATCAGCGATGGTCCATAGTACACCAGTGATGATCCATAGTACACCAGTGATGGCCCATAGTACACCAGTGATGGCCCATAGTACATCAGTGATGATCCATAGTACATCAGTGATGATCCACAGTACATCAGTGATGATCCACAGTACATCAGGGAAGGTCCATAGTACATCAGTGATGATCCATAGTACACCAGTGATGATCCATAGTACACCAGTGATGGCCCATAGTACATCAGTGATGAACTATAGTACATCAGAGATGATCCACAGTACATCAGGGATGGTCCATAGTACATCAGTCATGATCCATAGTACACCAGTGATGATCCATAGTACACCAGTGATGGCCCATAGTACATCAGTGATGAACTATAGTACATCAGTGATGATCCACAGTACATCAGTGATGATCCATAGTACATCAGTGATGATCCACAGTACATCAGGGATGGTCCATAGTACATCAGTGATGATCCATAATACACCAGTGATGATCCATAGTACACCAGTGATGGCCCATAGTACATCAGTGATGAACTATAGTACATCAGCGATGATCCACAGTACATCAGTGATGATCCACAGTACATCAGGGATGGTCCATAGTACACCAGTGATGATCCACAGTACACCAGTGATGGTCCATAGTACATCAGTGATGATCTATAGTACAACAGTGATGATCTATAGTACATCAGTGATGATCCACAGTACATCAGTTATGATACACAGTACATCAGTGATGATCCACAGTACATCAGTGATGATCCACAATACTTCAGTGATGATCCACAGTACATCAGTGATGATCCACAGTACATCAGGGATGGTCCACAGTATATCAGTGATGATCCATAGTACATCAGTGATGGTCCATAGTACATTAGTGATGGTCCATAGTACACCAGTGATGATCCATAGTACACCAGTGATGGCCCATAGTACACCAGTGATGGCTCATAGTACATCAGTGATGGCCCATAGTACATCAGTGATGATCCATAGTACATCAGTGATGATCCACAGTACATCAGTGATGATCCACAGTACATCAGGGATGGTCCATAGTACACCAGTGATGATCCACAGTACACCAGTGATGATCCATAGTACACCAGTGATGGCCCATAGTACACCAGTGATGATCCATAGTACACCAGAGATGGCCCATAGTATACCAGTGATGAGCTATAGTACATCAGTGATGATCTATAGTACATCAGTGATGATCCATAGTACACCAGTGATGATCCATAGTACATCAGTGATGGCCCATAGTACACCAGTGATGATCCATAGTACACCAGTGATGATCCATAGTACTTCAGTGATGGCCCATAGTACACCAGTGATGATCCATAGTACATCAGTGATGGCTCATAGTACATCAGTGATGATCCATAATACATCAGTGATGATCCATAGTACACCAGTGATGGCCCATAGTACTTCAGTGATGATCTATAGTACATCAGTGATGATCCACAGTACATCAGTGATGATCCACAGTACATCAGTGATGATCCACGGTACATCAGTGATGATCCATAGTTCATCAGTGATGATCCTCAGTACATCAGTGATGATCCACAGTACATCAGTGATGATCCACAGTACATCAGTGATGATCCACAGGACATCAGGGATGGTCCACAGTACATCAGTGATGATCCATAGTACACCAGTCATGATCCATAGTACATCAGTGATGATCCATAGTACATCAGTGATGATCCATAGTACACCAGTGATGGCCCATAGTACACCAGTGATGATCCATAGTACACCAGTGATGGCCCATAGTACTTCAGTGATGATCTATAGTACATCAGTGATGATCCACAGTACATCAGTGATGATCCACAATACATCAGGGATGGTCCACAGTATATCAGTGATGATCCATAGTACATCAGTGATGGCCCACAGTACATCAGTGGTGATCCACAGTATATCAGTGATGATCCATAGTACACCAGTGATGGTCCATAGTACACCAGTGATGGTCCATAGTACATCAGTGATGATCCATAGTACATCAGTGATAATCCACAGTACATCAGGGATGGTCCACAGTACATCAGTGATGATCCATAGTACACCAGTGATGGCCCAAAGCACATCAGTGATGGTCCATAGTACACCAGGGATGATCCATAGTAATCCAGTGATGATCCATAGTACACCAGTGATGGCCCATAGTACACCAGTGATGGCCCATAGTACATCAGTGATGATCCACAGTACATCAGTGATGATCTATAGTACATCAGGGATGGTCCACAGTACATCAGTGATGATCCATAGTACACCAGTGATGATCCATAGTACATCAGTGATGATCCATAGTACACCTGTGATGGCCCACAGTACACCTGTGATGGCCCACAGTACATCAGTGATGATCCACAGTACATCAGGGATGATCCACAGTATATCAGGGATGGTCCACAGTATATCAGTGATGATCCATAGTACACCAGTGATGATCCATAGTACACCAGGGATGATCCATAGTACACCAGTGATGATCCATAGTACACCAGTGATGATCCATAGTACATCAGTGATGGTCCATAGTACACCAGTGAAGATCCATAGTACACCAGTGATGGCCCATAGTACACCAGTGATGATCCATAGTACACCAGTGATGGCCCATAGTACACCAGTGATGTCCCATAGTACATCAGTAATGATCCACAGTACATCAGTGATGATCCATAGTACACCAGATATGGCCCATAGTACATCAGTGATGGCTCATAGTACATCAGTGATGATCCATAGTACATCAGTGGTGATCCATAGTACACCAGTGATGATCCATAGTACATCAGTGATGGCTCATAGTACATCAGTGATGATCCATAGTACACCAGTGATGATCCATAGTACATCAGTGATGGCTCATAGTACATCAGTGATGATCCATAATACATCAGTGATGATCCATAGTACATCAGTGATGATCCATAGTACATCAGTGATGATCCATAGTACACCAGTCATGGCCCATAGTACTACAGTGATGATCTATAGTACATCAGTGATGATCCACAGTACATCAGTGATGATCCACAGTACATCAGTGATGATCCAAGCTACATCAGTGATGATCCATAGTACATCAGTGATGATCCTCAGTACATCAGTGATGATCCACAGTACATCAGTGATGATCCACAGTACATCAGTGATGATCCACAGTACATCAGGGATGATCCATAGTACACCAGTCATGATCCATAGTACATCAGTGATGATCCATAGTACATCAGTGATGATCCATAGTACACCAGTGATGATCCATAGTACACCAGTGATGGCCCATTGTACTTCAGTGATGATTTATAGTACATCAGTGATGATCCACAGTACATCAGTGATGATCCACAATACATCAGGGATGGCCCACAGTATATCAGTGATGATCCATAGTACATCAGTGATGGCCCACAGTACATCAGTGATGATCCACAGTACATCAGTGATGATCCATAGTACACCAGTGATGGCCCATAGTACATCAGTGATGGTCCATAGTACATCAGTGATGATCCATAGTACATCAGTGATGATCCATAGTACATCAGTTATGATCCATAGTACACCAGTGATGGCCCATAGTACATCAGTAATGATCTATAGTACATCAGTGATGATCCACAGTACATCAGTGATGATCCACAGTACATCAGTTATGATCCACAGTACATCAGTGATGATCCACAGTACATCAGTGATGATCCACAATACTTCAGTGATGATCCACAGTACATCAGTGATGATCCACAGTACATCAGGGATGGTCCACAGTATATCAGTGATGATCCATAGTACATCAGTGATGGCCCATAGTACATCAGTGATGATCCATAGTACACCAGTGATGATCCATAGTACACCAGTGATGTTCCATAGTACACCAGGGATGATCCACAGTACATCAGTGATGATCCACAGTACATCAGTGGTGGTCCACAGTACATCAGTGATGGTCCATAGTACACCAGTGATGATCCATAGTACACCAGTGATGATCCATAGTACACCAGTGATGGCCCATAGTACATCAGTGATGATCCATAGTACATCAGTGATGATCCACAGTACATCAGTGATGATCCACAGTACATCAGGGATGGTCCATAGTACATCAGTGATGATCCATAGTACACCAGTGATGATCCATAGTACACCAGTGATGGCCCATAGTACATCAGTGATGAACTATAGTACATCAGTGATGATCCATAGTACACCAGTGATGGCCCATAGTACATCAGTGATGAACTATAGTACATCAGTGATGATCCACAGTACATCAGTGATGATCCACAGTACATCAGGGATGGTCCATAGTACACCAGTGATGATCCACAGTACACCAGTGATGATCCATAGTACACCAGTGATGGTCCATAGTACATCAGTGATGATCTATAGTACATCAGTGATGGTCCATAGTACATCAGTGATGATCTATATACATAGTACACCAGTGATGATCTATAGTACATCAGTGATGATCTACAGTACATCAGTTATGATCCACAGTACATTAGTGATGATCCACAGTACATCAGTGATGATCCACAGTACATCAGTGATGATCCACAATACTTCAGTGATGATCCACAGTACATCAGGGATGGTCCACAGTACATCAGTGATGGTCCACAGTATATCAGTGATGATCCATAGTACATCAGTGATGGTCCATAGTACATCAGTGATGGTCCATAGTACACCAGTGATGATCCATAGTACACCAGTGATGGCCCATAGTACACCAGTGATGGCCCATAGTACATCAGTGATGATCCATAGTACACCAGTGATGATCCACAGTACATCAGTGATGATCCACAGTACATCAGGGATGGTCCATAGTACATCAGTGATGATCCATAGTACACCAGTGATGATCCATAGTACACCAGTGATGGCCCATAGTACACTAGTGATGGCCCATAGTACATCAGTGATGATCCATAGTACACCAGTGATGATCCACAGTACATCAGTGATGATCCACAGTACATCAGGGATGGTCCATAGTACATCAGTGATGATCCATAGTACACCAGTGATGATCCATAGTACACCAGTGATGGCCCATAGTACATCAGTGATGATCCATAGTACACCAGTGATGATCCACAGTACATCAGTGATGATACACAGTACATCAGGGATGGTCCATAGTACATCAGTGATGATCCATAGTACACCAGTGATGATCCATAGTACACCAGTGATGGCCCATAGTACATCAGTGATGAACTATAGTACATCAGAGATGATCCACAGTACATCAGGGATGGTCCATAGTACAT